>CM068963.1:92790235-92813155 GCA_035128595.1 Eptatretus atami | reverse complement strand
TGTGTGTGTGTGTGTGTGTGCACGCGCGCGCGTGCGTGTCATGGCACCTGTCCTCGCTTAAGTTAAGATGCAGAAGAATTATATCGGGATCGGTCTGCTCTGTGTCTGGTTTTGTAAGTTGCTCGTTTTATTGTCGCACCTCACATTTCTTGCTATCTCTACCTCCACACAACAATAAACTACCTTCACTGTGTCACATATTTTTCCTCGCCTGCCTGCAGTAAATCCTTTTGTAGAAATGTTCCCAGCTCATTTTTATCTTTTCTTTCATTGATCCAGCATGGTCCGTATCCGAGCATAGCCGGGACTTATTCCCAACGATCCGTTCCTTTTAGCCAGTACATCCTTGGCAGTGTCGCTCGGCTGCATCTGATCCAGTTCAGACAAGGCGTACCGAGGGCACGTCCCCCGGTAATTAGGTCACGTGATTATTTTTAGGTAACTGATATTAGACGGAGGACCTAATCACGCTGGTTGAGTTATTGGTGTCATGGTCGGTTAGTGTCTCGCCGCGTCACGGAGTTATCCGTGTGCAACGGCCTGCGATTCCAGGGAATCTGGTGGTAACCCGAAATCGCTTCCCTCCCTCGTGGTCTTCTCACCAGACCCCCGGCCCGCAACAATATATATATATATATATATATATATATATATATATATATATATATATATATATATTGGAAAACAATACACTATCATTCATTAGTTTCTCCTTTTCCTATCTGTGCACCACCATCTTAGATCATCCCATATTCTACCCCTGTTAACTCCCCCTCCCCCCCCCAGCCCTCCTTCCAAATTTCCAGTTTTTTCTTCTGTATCAATCTTGTCCACCCCATGTGCCAATTACAGCCACTGGCAATGCCCCCCTCCCCCACCTCTCTTTACTGTTCCTGTTGTGCTGCTGCATTCTAAGCTATTCAATGTTTGAGCCCTTCCATGAAACTCAATTATGTATACAAAAAATTTAAAAAGTACTTGGTGCTTGTTTATAAGATTCACAAAGTGAGGAATATTTTTGCAGATAGTAGTATCAGTGAAAAGGAAAAAGGAACACCGACAACCTACATGTTACCCAAGCAAAATGTCCGAGTTGATACAACCACCAACCCCATCGTTCCTCCTTTAATGCTCAAAATGAGGAGATTGCAAAGAAGATTTCATACGAACAGGAAATGAGATGGAAAGGGAAAGGAAATAGGGGATGTTGGTGGAAGGTGGGTTTGGCTGAGGCACGCATCAGTTCAAAACAACATAAACGTTTCCCTCCACTCTGTTCTGTTATCGCACCATGAGAACTTTTAATGTTTATCATCTAACCCACTCACCAAGGTCGACAGCTCACCTTCATGCCCCAATTTGCCTTTTCTCCCATCTACAAAACCACCATCCATCTGAGGGCCAGTTCTGTCCTCCCTTTAATCATTTAACATAGCTTAACAACACCTCCAGAAAAAATAAAAATAAATAAATAAAATTCACTTTGAAACTTCTCTACATCTACATTTTTTTCCCCTCAATCACTCCTAACAGCTATTAGAAATACAAGTGCTATTAAGGATAGCGGGAAGGCATTTATTAGGTGTAAAACAACAGGACTGTAGTCAGAGTCAGATCAGTATTGCAGTAAAAAGTGGTTAAGAAAATAAACAAGGTAAGCAAAAACATGAACAGGAGTTACTCGCTTTTATCCCAAAGTATATGGTTGTATAATGGCAATATATACAGTACTAGAACCGCACTCGGTAGAGTGCATACCTCTGCCAGGCTGAAAAGTTTAAGTTTTGTACCCTACTGACGGGCCACATCTGCATCCGGACCTGAACCAGAATCTAATAGGCTTGTTCTTGCTGCACACCCAACTCATCCACCAAGTTTCAGCCGAATCAGTTCACAACTTTGAGATATTGTGACACATATATCATATAACATAATGTAATGTAATATAATAAAATATATCGTTTTTGGCCCCATCTCTTATTTGTGAAGAATCACACAAAAAATTATCGTATCCGGACCCGATCTTCACCAAAATCTAATCAATTTGTCCTTTTCACACACCCAACCTGTCCACAAAATTTTGTCCGAATCTGTCCATAACTTTGAGATATCCTGCTCACAGACAGACAGACAGGGGTGAAATATTGTTGCGAATCTGGAAGCCATGAGCACACAACATACAGGTCCTTTAGATCAGTTATATAGGTAAGTACATGTTGCCAGTTAGGGTCCCGTCCCTGGTCTAATGGGTAATTAAATGTTCCTGCGCTGTGGAGTTATTTTAATAGTCAGGTTTTCTTTTTGTTTATTTTTACACCACCAACATCAACGCCGACGACACCGCATCACCCTCACCTTCACTTCGCTTCCTTCACCTCGCTCTGGCCAACGTCAGGGGTGGGCGGAGCCCCCGCAGAAACATGTTGCTCAACTTCCCTGACTGTGAGAGGGGCGGTCCTTTGGAAGAAGGTGGAGTTCGGGGAGGAGCCACGCGGCGGCCCTCGACCAATGTTGCGGGTGGGGTGACCATCACTCAGCCAATCCGGGCCCGCGACAGGAGGAAAGGGGGCTGCGTGACGTCACCACGCCCCCGGGCCAATCAAGGGGATTGCCACCCGTTTTGGCCAGCGAGAGAGACGAAGAGCGACTTTGCGCGCCAAAACCAGCCAGTGAGAGAGAGAGGGTCGCGAGGAGGCGCCCCCCTCCTCCGAAGTGGGGGGTATAATTATAGGCGCGCTCTGCGCGTTCGCGCGAGTTGGTTCTGGGTCTGGCGTGGTGTGCACGTTGTTCTCCCGTCGTTCTCGAAAGTGTCTGCGCACGGAGGGTCTTCTCCAGTTGCCGACTTTGCTCGCTTGGGTCGTCCGGATCGTGCTGGGGGTCCATTTCGGCCCCGAGGACCTGGTCCTTGAAGACCGCACGAGGCGGGCAGGTCCAAGATAGGTCAATAAAGACCACCTGGTCCGACCATTTTTGGGTGTGTGCGTATGCGTGTTTGTGGCGCCAGTCAGTAAGTAGTGAATTGTACAAGTGCTTTCTCGCTGTATATCATTGCCTTGCTTTATTCGGTTTAATTCTGTTCTTACGTGCTTCCCTAATTCCCCCCATTATTGTTGTATAAATAAACCCAACATTTGTTAAATGTTTTCAGCTCGTTAGTGTCAATTCCTTCATTGACCGAGCGTGTCGCGTGCTGGGGAAAATTAGCAAGGCCACTGCCGTGGCCGTTGTAACAGGACAATCGGCGATTAAACCGATCGGAATCGCACATGGAACGAGCGCGCTAAGCGGCTCGTTTCCGTACGAGTACCGTCGAGGGTGTGAAGACTCGGTAGATCGCCACGTGGTCTCTAGGTATTTTGAAGATTTGGCAAATAACCCTGTACTACGTGGTGGAAATATTGACCCTTCACGGTCCAAAACAAAGGACCCGTTGACTCCGGACTTATCCGGGGCGACGATCTGAATTCCGGGCGATCGGTCGAGCTGACTCCTGCTCCATCTGGTGGTCGAGCTCGTCGGCCGACGTCCCGACCCCACAACAATATAACCTCTGTCCATCTTAAGTGGCAGAAGTAATAAAACCGAAAGATGAGGTTTGTTTGTCATCAACTGCAATATGTAGTGCCACCCAGTGGTGGTGGCAGATGGTATTACAAGTCAACTGTGGAAAACTTGTAGTTTTGCACAATACACGTGGTAACATGGAACGTATACAGTGCAAATTACAAGTACTTTATACTGACCACCACCAGAGGGAGAGGATATTAGGGGGCAGGCATTTCATATTTCAGCATTTCAAGGAGATAGGGATGGGCCAGGCATCTGCCTGGAGGGATGGCCAGATGGAGGCCCCTGGAGTATCGGCGGAAAGAGGACGCAGCGACGCGCTGCTCCAGCGCATGCTCCCATACCTGACCTGACCTGACTCAACTCATCCAACAAGTTTCGTCCGAATCTGTCCTTAACTGAAATTATTATTTTTTTGTATTATCCACTTATTGTGGTAGCATGATTTCATGCTTTCACTGGCTATGAACAACGGTGCAGCCACCGCTACCAAGTATGGGGGCATCGCTGATGCATTTCCAGTACACTGGTACTCATTTTGCTGACCTCAGAAGGATGACAGGCTGAGTTAACCCCACCTGGTGTTAATTCAACAGCCAACAGGGCTTGAACCCGGGACCCGAAGATCCCAAGCCCACCACCCTAAACACGAAGACAACACCAGGCTTTAAAGATATACCATAACTGAGATATCGTGCTCTATATCATTTTTGGTCCAATCTCTCAATGGTGAAGAATCATTAAAAAAATTATTGGATCCGGATCTTCACCAAAATCTAATCAATTGGTCCTCGTCACATGCAACCTGCCCAAGTTTTGTCCAAATCCGTCCACAAGTTTTTGATATATCCTGCTCACAGACAGCCAACAGTGAAAATGTAACCTCCATCCATCCATCCATCTTCGATGGTTAAAAAAAATAATTATTTGTATCACATTGCCCACAATTTACTCACGTGACCTATTTAATGACTTTTGCCTTAAAGGTGAAATAGAACAAGCAAAATTGTATTATATATATTATATATACAACCCCCCCCCCCCCAAATGCAGATACACATCAAAAGGCATAATTGAGCAATGTATGATGTGCAAGGGGGTGGGGGGGGGCAAGAAGTATTAGCAACAGAATGCAACCATCTGGACAGGCTGGGTGGGGCTCTGTGCAATGCTAAAGACTCGTTCTGGCCTCCCAGCTCATCGGAAGCTCGACTGCAGGAGATTGTGGGTAGGTTTGCAGTTACGCAAAATGGATTATATAGAAACTCCATCTGCTCGAGAACAAAAAGCAACTCGTCAAATATATTAGCAAAATTTTGCGGCAAATTTTAAGCCATTTTTAAAGGCCAAATGTGCTAAAGTTGAAATATGAAGAACCATCCAAAATTATTCATCCACCAAGTGCAACTTATTTATTCGGTGCAATTAATGATGGTGAGTGGAAGAACGAACAGGAAGATACTGGTGAGGATGATGAAGCAGAAACAGGTAATCAAACTCATGAGTGTAATTTTCTGCCATTTTGAAGAGCATAATGGAAATGAAAGAGAAGAAGACTTCACAGTAAAATAAATAAATTATAAAACTAAACAAAGAAATCACAGAAAGCTGTTTTTGGGGGAAATTTATTGTCATTTCCTTGCAGGTAAACAGAAATAAACATCAGGGATGTGAAGATCCTCTGTAATCTGTCAAATGCCTTTGCTTACCCCAAAATATGAATATGCGTTGCGTTTCTTTGGGATGTTAAAGGCTTCCATTTCATTATACCTCGCAAAGGTGAGCATCAACACACAAAACACCATCACACATCTGCTTGAAACTGCAGATCATGCCACGTCCAACGAGTCCACAAACCGTCAGTGCCAAAAAAAATGGTGGAGGGAATATTGGGCTTTTCACCATTTGCACTGGTATACAAGTGATGCATTTGATTTACCTTGTGAGACTGTTGTAATGAAGGAAGCACGCACGGGGGTGAACCTGCCTCTGCATTCCAACCCATGCTCCATCCCTTGGCCCAGTGAGGCTAAAACACTCGAAATAGCTTAAACGCACCGTTCAAACGATGCCAGTGGTGATGTGGTTTGACCACAGGACAGTGTCGGCCTTCATTACAAATGCGAGAATGCTGGAAAGTTGCGCTGTTTTATCCTGGAATGGCCTCATTCCTCGACAGGCTTGGCCGCCAACCATGTCAAGCTAGAAAGTAAGTGAGGCCAAGTGTAATCACGGAACAGAGCCGTGTACACACTTCACAACTTTGCTTGGGACTTGCGTGTTTTGTAAACAAGATCCAGCTTCGACAATTTGCTCAAAGAGCAAACTCCCATATACCATTCGCTCGGCAAAAACCTCAAATGGAGAAGTTGCAGCGTCAGCCAGCAGTTTTCCAAACCAATGACCAGATTGGCTCTCATTCCAGCCACATTGCCATGGCTCAAATCTTGCAATGGAAGGCTGATAACATCAATCTTTCCAAATGTGCATTTCTGCTCGCAAGACATGCGACATTGGCAATATAGAAAGGAAAGAACTTTTGAGAAGGAATCATCAATTATCATGGCACTATACAGTCCACAACTTTGGAAGAACAATGTCTTTCACGTTTTCGATGACGACCCAAACAAAGATGGGCCGAGCTTTGGTATTAAAGGGTGCAGTACTTCACAAGCCAAACAACACAACTCAAAAGCCTGCTAATAAGGATTTCAAAGCTCTGTCGCTGAAAAACGACACCAATTTCAAACAAATAGGGCTTCGAAAGTGGCCATACGAGCAGCAAAACCCAGACGGGCCCAACCCTCCATACACCAACCACCTGTTAAGCGAGCACATATGCACCGCATTGCAGCAGATGGTGCAGTAACAAGCTCAGCATCTAAACCCTTACAAGTAATTAAATACTTTGGATATAATAATCAGGGAAATAATGAGGAAAAGGAAAGCACCACCTTGAGACAGGTAGGGTAGAAAAACTAACAAATTAAATTTTGCACTTTGGTTAGAGAATAGCAGTGTGTAACATTTTCACTGGAGTTTCAAACACTTGCCCTTCAACTTCATTATCTTTTCGCCCATGTTGCAGCACCGTGAATGGTGCAATTTTCAACTGAAACATGCTAACCTGCCCACTTTCAAACAATCACAAACCCTCATCACAAGCAGACGGTCACCATCTGTCCTTTGGAAGAATAGGAAAAAAAAATGCCATGGTGGCAAGAAATCTGCAGCTGCTTTGCAAAACACAGGGAAGAAAATCCCATAGACCAAGCAGAAGAAAGCATTTCCTCTTCCATCCGGCACCAGGGACACTATCCTGGCTTTCAGCTGGCTGCTTCACTTTAGAAAATATTCTCTGTGTGGTGTACAACATTAGCACCACATTACAGAGGAAGGGAGACTTCAATTGTGAGGTTTAGCACGAATGTCTTGCTTAACACGTTGTTGTTGTTTCAAGACCATTGCTGGCTTTGCTCATATTTCACATGGCTTTCAAAAAAACCCACTGACCACTACAATGAAGACACGTGCTATCGTGCAGCTACTGTACTCCTACCACATGTAAAAGATACTATGGTGTCGAAGTCTGATTACGACAAGATATGATTGGTTTTATCGGGTGTCAGCTAAGCATGGTTATGCTAACTGCTGTGGGAAGCAAAGCAAAGCTGACAGCAAGAGGCTCCAATGAAGGGCAAATGCCCGAAACGTCAGCGTTACTTTACGTCCCACAGCAGGGGAAGCATGTCTTTCTCAACGTTTAGTTAATAAAACTATTGTTCAAATTTTCTTACAACTTGACAAAGTGAAGTATTCCTCCAACACGAGTTAGCTTTCCTCTACAGATTCTGGTGTGATCATGGAACCAGTCAATAAATGTGATCACGTATTGACCAAGCTTCAAGTTAACAAGCCCGTCTTCGTCTTCATCTACTTCTACTTGTTGCGTCTGGCAGCTTAGCAGCCGGGGTAGCCATCATTCCATTGAAGCGCGACTGTTGCTGACGCAGTGCCCCTCTACCAGTAACACACTGGTACTTATTTCGCCAACCTCGGAAGGATGACAGGCTGAGTCAAACCCATGGTGTATTAATCCAGCGGCCAACGGGGCTTGAACTCAGGACGCTAGGATCCCAAGTCACCACCCTAACCACAAAGCCAACACCAGGCTAACAAGTCAGTACTATGGCATCTATAAATAGAGGATAGTTCACACACAATGTAAAGACAGATTGACATTACTTAAAGGAATATTAAAGGATAAAGCATATTCAGGAGGAGCAGTGTATGCAAACTAAACTGAACATGCCACATCTGATCATCTCACTTGCTTTCAACTTAAAAGCTACAATCTGCAGAGAAAAAGTAATGTGCAACGACAATCATTCAAAAAGAAACATCACTTTCAAGAGACACACACAGATGAGTGCCACATCAGACATTGCTGCATGCATTCTGACCAACAGCAAATGCCTGCCACACATTAACCTGTCTGCGGTACACAACACAGTACTGGGAGTAACCAGCAACAACAAAAAAAACAACAAAGGGCTCTTCTGGTTAAAAGGTTGCACAAGTTCCACCTGTTAAGCATGAGCTTTGAGCTCCTGTAATTGGCTGCAGTACAATCCTACAGACCACTGTGGCTGTGCTAACTAAGCTCATGCAATTTTTTAAACATCAGAGGCTTAAAAAAATATTATATATATTGTTATGTTTGTGAGGTAGATGGAGGAATTTCATAGTAAAGATAGGATTGTATAGTGTAGCATGGTCCGTAGACAAGCAGGAGACATATCGATACAATTTAAGTAGGGAAACCAGTTAGCTTAAGATTGTTACATGTCAGCACATGGGGATGGTGCTGTGTTAACGAGGTAGGGTTTAACCCTGTAGAGCCCCAGGGGTGTTTTTTTTGTTCACCCAGAACATTTTGTGGCTTCCAGAGGGTAAGGCTAGTTTCCTCAGGATGTGATTGCCCCCCGTGACCTTCCCACGTTTTTGCATTTACAAGGCTGGCTCTAAAAAGGAACAACGTTCAAAACAACCGGCAGGTCAATAGGTCTATTGTGCCTGATGAAGCCACTGTGAAGCTGGGTAACATTGCCCTGAGACCTGGTCTGCTCTCGCTTTTTTGCTCAAATCAGCGGATCGATCGAGTTTTACTTTTGGTTGGAGCGCCTTCTTTTAAATGTCACACACACACACACACACACACACACACACACACACACACCCCAAGGATATGTTCACTAACATTAATTTTTATAAACATCTGCACAAAAAAATTGGCGCAGTAATTTAGAAAACACGTTAATGTGGCAAACGGCTCGTTCAGGGCAGCGGAGCACGGAGCACGAACCACTCGCTCAGGGTGACGGAGCAGGCAAAAGCATCCGAAGAGGGTGAACGATTCGCTCAGGACGTAGCGTGGTACTGCTATCAACTGCAAGGCGTTCGGCAAGTGGCTTAAGCACTCAAATTGAAAGGTTGATAAGGAATGGTTGGCCAAGCTGCCATTGCATATCATATAGGATACCTATAACTTTGAAGCCATTCACCACACACGCAGCAATGAAATTAATGAAATAAAATGAATTTGTTAAAATCATGACTTTATCCACAAAAGAGTTGCAGCTTAATGTAGAACAGCCCTTGAGGCATCGTAAAGTTCAATCGCCCGCGAAATAAACCATTTTGCCTGATAGTCTGTGCACGTTCATGTGGTATATCGGTTCGGGGTCCACGCAAACATTGCAGCTTTTTTTTTTAATACCAGATTTGCTTTGATTACCTGTGGAGCACCTCACAAAACTCCAAAAATAGACACAGATCTGGCAGACACCATGGATAGGCAGTCACAGGGGGATAGGGCATGAGGTCTAGCAGTGAATACATTTAATCATATACAAACTCAATGAAGCTAGTTAATTTTGGAGCATTCCTAATTTTTTGTTAACAATATAATCTCCAAACAGCAGAAAAGATAAGATTTAATGCTTTCGAAATTTCACATTTTGTTGTGTATCTATGGAGGGGGGAACATAGATGACATTGCTTGCTTAAAGTAAATAGGTATATCAGCTTAGATAAGACTCGTTATTTCTTTTAAATTATCAGATTTCACAACAGATTTCGACACTTATTTAATCTGGACGATATCCTATCTTAAAACCGAAATAATATTTCACCGATATACTTTAGTCTGTGAGTAGATCTTGGAAAAATGTCTCCCGGCTTCCAATTTAAAAACTAAGCACTTACAAAAGCGATGTATACAGTGATTTGAAGATATGATGAACAGGCATTCGCTCATACGAGTGAAGAAAGTGAAAAATAAAGTCGTTAAGAAATTGTTGTGGCCTGTTCCAAGTCACGGCATGGTTGAGCATGCCACAAAACATGGCGGCTTCAGACCCAGCGAGGTAACCCAGAAAACGCCTTAAGCCCCCAGACAGCGAGGTGGCCGAGGATCGCCTGATGAAGCATATAATTAAATAAGGCCATTAATCATTTTCAAAAGGGGTGCTCTAATTTACCAAAAATCCAATTTTCACTCTGCTCTTTCCTTGGAGTTTCCTTCGTATGCATGCAAAGTTTCAGGCTGCTAGGTTTTATAGTTTTGGAGTTATGGAGGAGACACACACACACAGACATGTATTAGTATAGATATACACGAAAAGGGGTACCGGGCACTGCCGGGCAACACCAGGTCCTTCCTGTCACCACACCCCTTCCCCTCCCTCCGTTAGTTATCAAGTGTAGTTGCTAGTGTTCAGTTTTAAGTTTATTGTACAGCACTCGCCAAGTGGCTGAAGCAGTCAAGCAAGCACTCCATTCAAAACCGTTGATAAGGAACAGATGGCTTGACAAGTGCTAGCTAGCTGCTTGGTAACTGAACACACCCCTGGACATCTCAACAGGATACAGTAATCAGTTCACCCTCGTCACACACACAACCTGTCCACCAAATGTAATGCGAGTCAGTCCACAACTTTTTTGAGATATCCTGCACACAAAAAAACAAACGGGTTAAAACATAAGGAACACCTTCAGTGACAGAGGTAATAAAACAAAACAAAACAAGTTTTAACTTTTAAATTTATTCCAAAACAGTGGGGTGGGTGAAGGTAAACATATCAAGTCCTCTTTCGTACTGTTCTCTGCCATAAATGGAAAACACAAGACTTAGCTCAGAAATTATGATGATGATGCATTTGGAGGGGGGGGTGGGTGGAGGTAAGAAAGATGTGGATGTTGGATCATCAGGATCGTAACAAAATCACCTGCTGTATTGCCATAAAGAAGGGTAAAATTATCCTTAGCCACTTTGATTCAGACCAGATCTTCTCTGCTTGGACAGGAACACACGAGATGGGATCCTCTTCCAAAATAATCCTGCCTCTTCGGCGTTAAAAACCTGCTCCAGCAGAAATCTCTTCACCTTGATTCTTTCCATGAGCCAGAGTTGAACTGGAGCCGTCAGTCACAGGCGCCACGTGAAAACGTTGGTAAATCCACAATGGTTTCTCCCGTACACGGTCCACAAAAAGGCATTTGTTTCTGTTTGTTCCTTGATCCACACATTAAGCACTTTTTCCATCCTTTCAATGAGGATCACAGGATTAGAACCAGCCTTTTGCAATTTGTAAACGTGAATCAAATATCCGTGCAAGGGTTCCTGCCAGCACACAATTGATCAATTGATCCGGTAATGGCAGACCACAGATGCTGCACTTTCACTTCTTGCCGACGTATCTAACTATATTTCTTCGCATAATGCCATAACCTTTCTCTGCCGTTTGGCACCATTAATTTTGTCCATCATTTTACATTTGGGTGCTATCATTTTACACCTGTAAGCCTGGTGTTGGCTCAGTGGTTAGGGTGTTGGCTTGGGATCCTAGGGTCCTGAGTTCAAGCCCCGTCGGCCGCTGAATTAATACACCAGGGAGTTGACTCAGCCTGCCATCCTTCCGAGGTCGGCGAAATGAGTACCAGTTCCAGTGTGTGTACTGGAAGAGGGGCACTGCATCAGTGACACAGTCGCGCTTCAAGAAATGATAGCTGCCCCGGCAGCTAAGCTGCCATACTACGACCACCACCACCACCATTTTACACCTGTTCTGTGTCTCCTAGATCTTGTAAATCGAGTATTTCAGGATCTGTGAGTCATTTCCTGTTCGACGACCATTATTAAATTTAGCTTCATTCCCGTCTGCTGGTCTGGTTACTGCAATTAACGGTTTTTCGAGAAACAAGAAAAGGCTCGTAATGAGAGGTAATCGTACACGCAGACACAAACAATGACTCAGCTCAGCTCAAAAACCACGATTGGCCGAAATTAAATAACGCGATAACGAAATCGGAACACAATAGGTTGCCTGTGATTAGTGGAAACCCACGATATTCGAGGGTTTACTTGTGGCAGCAGAAACAGTAGATAGGTTTAAACTGGAATTAGATAGGGGCTTGTGAATGTGCACGAGTGACATTGTGTTTGTCATGCAAGTCTTGGTACATGTTGTATGCCTTCGTAAATGAGTGACATGATGTATGTTGAGACTTTTGACTGGTGATGTGCTGGAGAAGTTGCCATACTCAAACTCTGAAATGGAGACAAAGTGAGATGACCACTGAGAGTGAAGCAGAGAAGTATCAGTTGTGTTTTGCATTTACAAGTTTAGAATTCTCATGTTTGGAAAACGGCAGTGATGTTTTCAGGAACAGAAAAGACGGTCGATTTTGTAGGTGTGGGAGATGCTCAGAGAGGCATGGGAGTTTAAGGTGAAAAGGCGGTGCAGTGATGACTTGTAAAAATTGTGATTAAACTGTTGGCATTTACAAGCAGCAAAAATTGTGTCATTACTATATGCAACAGCCTCCAGCCAAGCAAAGGCCAGTGGCATCTGTCCTCAGTAGTGAGAGTCCTCCATCAGGAAATGTCCCTGATCAACCCACTTGAGAGACCATGGCCTCCAACATCTGCTGAATGGAATGTAAATGCTACTGTCTCTTTGGTACCCCTTGCACTGTACAATATACTAGCTTGGGCAGTGCGTCATATGAGCCAACTTTAGATCACTATGTTAAGGTTCCTGCAAAGGTTCATTTTGAATTGTTGTCCTTGCTTCAGGATATTGCTGATCTTCAATCTAAAGGAGCTAAAGCCACCCAAAGCCTTGTGTCTTGGCTTGACCATTCATCATTTGACACAGTCAACACATCTCCTTGGATTGTTGAACCATCTCAGTCACTGTACATCACATTTGACAATTTTATCTTTCAAACAGCTTTGGTTCAACATTAGTTGGATCAAGGTCTGGTTATCCCACTTGGAGTCAACAAACAAAAAGCAACCATCTTGGACTAGCTTTTGGATAATATAGGTTTTTCTAAGGAAACAATCAGGTTCTGGCACCAAACATCACACAAACAGGATCCTTATTCAACAGAGTGAAACAGCCAGAGTACAGTCAGCTGAGCGCCCTTCTCTACCGAGAAAACAACGGAGCTTGAAGACCACCCCTTCTCTGATGCAGCAAAAGCAGGAGATACAAGGAAAAACATTGATATTGGCCCTACATCCACCTGCATGGAGCATGCCTTGATACACCTGTCCCCATAATCCTCATCCTTATCTGAAAAGCGACAGAGAAACGGACAATAAATTTTCCATTTATCTTAATTCACTGCAGAGGACATCAGCCACCTTATCGAGTAATTCAAGATGGTAGTGTGTGAAAATTAAAGGGACAATGCACCTTTTATAGCACATGCTACTCATTCTTCGAACCCTACTGTGGGAGTCGAATTTCATAGCATGTGGTCATAGGTACGTGAAATCACACAAACATGAACTAGATGTTTATGTCTCCACGATGCTGAAGTTTCATATCCGGAGGAACAACATTCGTAGAGTGGCAGCTTTGCTCACTCTACTAAAATGCAATGAAACGTGAGACTAATTAAAGAAAATCACCTATTTTCATTCCCTATACCTCAGCTGCTAATCATGTCAGCATCATGAAACTTAATTTTCTGGAACTAAATACTAGGGTCTGTGTCCTGATTGAGTTTCATTGTGGTAAGAGTTTAAATTACAGAACAGCGAATTCACAAAATGGGCAAAATGCCAAAAATGTGTTTTTTTGACCCCAAAAGCCCTTTTCAGAAGTCGATAAAAAAAATGCATGATTGTCAAAGTTCCAAGTCATTACAGACTCAGCAACTATTCAGCTACAATATATCCAAAATTTGAGTAGTTCCTCGATCATCGTCACAAAAATCGATTTCTTAGCTGTCTTTTGCACTGTGGGCCCACAGCCAATATTTAAACAAATACGGATGGAAATAACAAAATAAATAAAAACACCTATCTTTACCTATGCCTGAAAAACATGGATACACAGAATGAGGAAGGGAAGATTAGATGAATCAAAAATAAATTGCATGAAGGAACCCAGCCTACTGGTAGTTTCAATTCACAATGCGATAGAATTAAGACTGGGTGAAGTTGGCAGATGTCACTTGGAGCAGCAACTCTGGGTGATAGACGCACCCCGCTCCATTTATTCAGTGCCGAACATTCTTCCCACCGGCTATGGAACAAGTTTTTCCCGCTGAAGTCGTTGCCCCCTCTTCCCTTAATGTCCTTGCCTCCTCTTCCCTTAATGTCCTTGCCCCCTCTTCCCTTAATGTCCTTGCCCCCTCTTCCCTTAATGTCCTTGCCCCCTCTTCCCTTAACGTCCTTCCCCCCTCTTCCCTTAATGTCCTTGCCCCCTCTTCCCTTAACGTCCTTGCCCCCTCTTCCCTTAACGTCCTTGCCCCCTCTTCTCTTCAACAAAATAACTTCCGCTTCCCTGGAATAACGCTCACCGATTGACTAATGGCAAAGCAGTCTGTTCCGATTGGATTACGGAAAGGGGGGGGGGTAGGCCCACGGACTTCAAAGGCATTGACTCGGTGCAAGGGATTCACAAAGTAGTTGTCGACCCTTGGTTGTCTTGCAGATCGACCAACCATCAGTGGGCATTTAAGAATGTCCAATCAGGATGTGGTCAGGAGCTTACGTTTCACATGACACCATGAATGACTTGCAAAGGAAGAGGGGAATAACATCATTCTTCAATAAACAGGGAAATTACAGAAATGAAAGGAACGACTTGACACCTGGTCTGGAGCACACTAATGGGAATCTGACATGACAGCTATTCTGAACACATAATAAAGATATAATTATTTACAATAAATACTTATCCCATCTCTGGGGCATTTTTGATATGAATATACAGAAAACCCTCAAATATTTCAGGTTTCAACCAATCGCAGACAACCTATTTGTCTTCTTATTTAGTTATCGGGGTATTTCATTTTGGCCAATCGTGGTTTTTCAGCCAAGATGTGTCATTGTTTGCATCTGCGTGTACGATTCTATCCCATTATGAGCCAAGTTTAATAAGGAATAATCATTGAACAGGAAATGGCATGAGATCCTGTAATACTATATCTACTTGATACAGTCAATACAACAGTTAATAATGGTGACCAAATGTAAAATGATGGATAAAAATTATAAATGCCAAAAGGCCGAGAACGTTTTTTTGCACAATATCATAACCTAACAAACAAACGAGTCGTTACGTAGGTTGGCTAGATGTCAAAGTGCGGTATCTCTGGGCCTCTATTGCAGGATCAATGAATCGACTGTACGCTAAATGTTAGTCAAGCATCCATGCAAGTGTTCCCGCTCAGCAAAGCGCAAACGTTTCATTCCAGTCCCGTGAACCTCTTATTGAAAGGACGGAAAAAGCGCCTGTTTGTATCGAGGACCAAACAGAAAAAATTACCCCCGTGTGGGGGTGACGGTCATCTCTATAATGTTTTTTACTATCATAACATAACCGTTGCCAGATATCTCCTAAAATGACAGACTAGATGGTTTTGAAAATGGCGACTTTCACAACTTTCGTGACTCGTGACCTTGACCCTGACCTCGAATCGCGGAAAAATATTCGTTGGTATCACTCATCGACCTCTACCCACATACGAAAATTTATCAAGATCGGAAGTAAAAAGTTTTCTTTGTACCGGGAGTTTTTTGACCATCTTCCAGGTTACGGGCGGCCAAACGGATGGAAATTCAAAAATCTTCCAGTTAGATACAAGATAATATTTTTTACTATCATAATCAATAAACAGTTGCCGAATATCTTGTAGAATGGCAGAAGGTTTTGAAATGGCGTTTTTATAACTTACGTGACCTCGTGACCTTAACCCTGACCTTGAACCCGGACAAAAGTTATATTGTTGTGCAACACTCATCGACCTCTACCTACATACTAAGTTTCATCAAGATCGGCAAGAAAAATTGTTGACGGACGGACGGACGGACATTTGGTCTGGCATTATTACGTCATCTCGGTAGAGATGACCTAAAAAAGAGCCATTGCAAGTTCTACATCCACACCTAGGTAACCCCTCCCCCCCCCAAACAGCTGTAATAAGAACTCGGGTGCACGTTGAAGGGGACATCCATAGTTGAGGTCATTAGGTCACCAATAGGAAAACACTGAAGGCACGAGGACCCCGTTAGACCTCATTATCCCAACCAGCATCCATGGTTGCTTAACCTGTCGGGCCATGGAGTTATCCATGGTCCAGTGGCGGGTCAGAGGATGCACATCGTGAGCCCAGCACGTATGCCGATACCGCAACACACACACACGCAATATAAACATACACTTTGCCAAATCAAACTTGACAAGACTCAAAACAAGTAGAGGTACAAAGTACACCACCCCCATGCCAAATAAATAAATAACATTCTCCAGCATGTGACATTGCCAAGGTGCCTTCGGCACCCGGCGATGCCGCCGTGCAGCACACGGAGACGGAATTGGGAAGGAGCAGTGTACAATAATTGATTAATTGCATAATTAAAATTAATAAATAATAATCGTAAAATAATTTAATTTGCTAATTAGCAAACCAAAACCACCACAGTCTCACCCAAATCTGTAACTTTTTGAAAATGAAGCAATTCATTTAAAAATTAATAATTAATCAATCAATAAATCAAAAATACCCTTTCGAGCCAAAATCACTTGTTCACCGTCATGTCCAAATATCAGCTTCCAAGCTCAAAAGGTGCTTGAAATATTGCCGAGATGAGAAACAAAATAAATAAGTCATTAATAAATCGATAATAATTAATCAATTTAATTGATTACTTAATTATTATCGATTTATTAATGATTAATAATCAAAAAATTAAAATAATAAAAAACAAACAAACAGATTTTGCCAAAGCACATCTTCACTTTTCTCCCCAAAATTTCAGCTTTCTAGCTCAAAAGGATGGCTGAGATATTTCCCCGGACAAACAGAAAGAAGGTAATTAATCGATTAATCAATAAATCAAAAAATATGCTTTATAGCGAAATCACTTGTTCAATGTCTTTTCCAAATATCAGCTTCCAAGCTCAAAAGGTGCCTGAGATATTGCCCAGATGAGAGTGAAAATAAATAAGTAATTCATCAATTAAAAAAGTTTAAAAAAGAACTTTTTTTTTTTTAGCCAAAGCACATCTTCACTTTTGTCCCCAAATTTCAGCTTTCAAGCTCAAAGGATGGCTGAGATATTGCCCAGACAAACAAGAAAACAAAAAAAAACAGAGTAAAAACCGAGTACTCCCTTCGGTGCCTGGCGATGACGTCATGCATCGCCTAGATATGGAATTGGGAAGGATCAATGTACAATAGTTATACACCAAGGTAGCAATTCCCAGATAAATATTCCACAAACCAGGCATTTTAGAATGTGCATTCAAGAAACAACACAGAAGCATTATGAGACCGGAGAAGTTAAAGATAGAAAACGGAGGGTGGATGGCCAAAGAAACTCAGCAAAACAGATGAGCAATACTTAAAAATAAGGTCATAAAGAAATATAAATTTTTTTTTAGAAAGTGCTGAACTTGCACAAGAACAACAGAATTGGGATTGCAATCAGTATGAAAAGGTATTTTGGAATGACGAGTCAAAGTTCAAAATTTTTGGAACAAAGTAGGCAGTATATGTGAGGAGGAGGGTTGGTGAGGAGGAAATTCCACCTCAGGAAATGCCCCGCTGGGTGCTGTGAGAAAGGCGGAACCATTGCTTTGACGTCGCATGTACCAGGAGTGCCCGAACTTCCGCTAAGGCCAAGGTAAGTGGTTGTGTTTGTCTCTTCTAACAGGTGTGGTGTGTGATGTGTGGTGTGTGGTGTGTGTGGTGTGTGTGTGTTCCACCTTAGATACAGTGTTAAATTTTTTAAATCCCCAAACGGATATCTGCTGCTTTGCATTAAAAATGTGGTCATACCAAATATTGAAATTTCTTGCATTCATTTTTGTATTTTACTATTTTAGTTTTTTTAATAAAACACCTTTTAATCAGCAAAATATGCCAGTGTTGCAATAAAAACAAAAAACAAAAACATTTTCAAGGTGGCCTTTGAGTTTTGCACAAGCACTATTTATATTTATATATATCAGTGGATGTGTACATGTCCTATTTTCTGTATTTTTTTTTTTTTAAATAGAGCACGCACGACCCAACACACACACACACACACACACACACACACACACACACACACACGACACACAACATTGCCTTCCAGCAGTAGTTGGGCAGGAATTTGTCATTTGTTCAGGGTAACCAGCGATAGCTTGCCGATTCTTCAACGTCCAAACAGACAGGATGCCCATGTAACGTCTATCCGAGGAAGGTATTACACATTGACAAATCACCCTGCCTGTGAACAGTTTATAGCTGGGCCAAGATTTGAGCCTTGGAGCGAGATGGCTTTGAGACAAGTGTGCCAACATCTGGCACCCAGTCAGCCCTTTCTTGTATTTTCAAGTTGTTCTTATGTCAATTTTGATGGTTTTAAGAGGTCTTTCTCTACAATCTCCCATTACAACCAAGAAAACTTGTAAATAGCTTCACAGTGTGACTTGACATCATAAAGTAAAAAAAAGAAAAAAAAAATTTTCCACACGTCTAATCTGTTGTGGGCATTTTTCAAGTTTTCATTATTGAAAGATATATATAATATTATATATATATATATATAATATATATATAATTATAATATATTAATAAAACTACAATTTTCACAAAGCTCACTCCCTCTTCCCATTATCCTTTGCACTCTTCAACCAAGTTTCACTGTAAAAGACTCTTACAACAAGAACCATCTCTTCCCCCCCCCCTTTCCATGAAACCATTCACTCCCCTGAAAGCAAGGTACATATATTACCTGAGAAGTCATTTTGAGGAAGTCGAGAGATGGTCGGATGCACCGGGCATCCTCACCACGACGACGTTTCAGCCCAGACTTGCGGCCATTGGACACGCATGGCTGCGATCGACAGCGCGGTAGCCTCAGAGGAGCTTGTCGCTCTGCTTCAGGTGTGCTCTCTGTGCTGCTCCCACCAGCTCCACAACCACCAACCCACAACTGTCCACGGTCAACAATTCTCTCTTGAGAAAGGGACAGTCGTCGTGCCCATGAACCTACAGAGCCATTACCTGATACTTCATTGGTATTTACAGCAGCGTTTTGTGTGTCTAATCCCAACCAGGGGGCCCCACCAAGCCAAACAGTGCTGCAAACCTCTGTGCAGCCATCTACAAAACCAACACTCGCTGCGGAGGCTGGGCGCGGAACTGGGGACTCCGGTGGTGTGCCGAAGCCGGTAAAAGCACTGCTGCAACTCCCAACTGGTGCCCATCCTGTGAAAACTGCTGGTGAACTGAAGAACTCGGTGGGTGCAGTACGGTGTGGTAGAAGAGGAACGCGAAGTGCCACAGAGCTGCTGCCACCAGAATGGCAGCGGCGCTTGGCCACAGGTGTCCATACACGAGAGCAAGGCTTCCAGGGTGAGCGGCAGCGTGACAGCTCCTCAGGCACAGACAAAGAGCGGCAGTGTCGTTTGGTGGGTGGCGTTTGTGGACTACCAGCTGTAGCACCATCACTCAAGCTTAGCTCTTGAATGAGGCTTGTCACGGCAGGTTCGGTGCTGGGTAGTTCGGCAGCTGCTAGGGAACACGACAAGTCACTGCATGTCGATGGTTCCATGAAAGATAAACCAACCCGTGCCTTGGGACAGATCTTCATTGGACAGCTCTGGGAAAACATGGTCCACAACGAGCCCCGGCCCCCTGGTAGGGAAGGGAAAGCGAACGCAAGGAGAATCAGGGGCAATAAATAATCAGCTACAATGATTAAAAATATATATATATACTTTTTCCAACATTTGAATCAACCGATTTAAACAAGCAACATGCGATGTTACATCAATGTCGCACTCATAATACCGCACATAAACAAATGATCAATACAATTTGTTGTTTAAGAAAAAGCTTAAATTGATATGAAAGCAAGATTGAAAGAACACTCAGACTGTACCCAGTAATACAAGCTCATACCAATCTGATTTCTATTGAGTCATTACATCAAACCAACATTTCACAACTGCAAGGGGACGAGGGATACGTTTCTCAACTCCCCCAAATTAACAGCTCCAATCGTGCAAACTCAAACACAAGAAGAGTGAGCCTGGTGAGTACTTGGATGGGAGACCTTCGCAGAGGACTAATTGTTGAAGGCCTGAAGGAAGGCAGTAAAACGGAGTTGGTGCTCAGAAGCGAGCAGTTTCTGCAGTGGAGTCAAATTTGACAAATGAATAAACTGTAGTGTCAGCAGGGGGGCTGCATCTTAGACGATGTAATTGGTTGGGAGCCAGCTGCCCATCTATATTTATGTAGTGTAGATTTGGCAGCTGAGAGGAAAAGCCCGACAGTATAGTTTGACGTGCTGGCCAAACACCTTGCCCAGAAACGAAATATGTATAAATGTTATGATAATAAAATAAAATAAAAGGATACATGAAGGGGTATTGAAGGTTCATGCTAAGAATGAGATAGATAATGGAGATAAGCATGGCCGACAGGATAGCCTGGAGATACGCAGACACATGCCTCAAAGTCATCAAGGCTTTCCATGAGATTTTCTTGCAAACATTTCATTGCTCACGAGACATCGAATATTCGCAAAGACAAACTCATTCACATTTTTGGAACACCAACAATTAATGCAGAGAATAATAATGTTTTTTGGACAATGCTGATACTTTATAAAAGAAGCAGAAGTGTCGATACTGCATACATATATATATACACACATACATACATATTGTTACGAATTTGGAATTCAATTGCACACAACATACGCTTCCCTTAGTCAGCCTATGTCGATAAGTGCATGTTCCCTAGATAACTCACCTTTCATTGTTTTAAATGTCAAAATCGATTAGATGCGCTGCGGATGATTTAAAGTTAGGGAGCGAACAATGGAGACGTCCCTCCCCTCTTCTGCGAAGAGGAAGAAGAACCCTGCGCGTGACGTCAACAACTCCTCCCACCCGTGTTTGAGAAAGCGGGGGGGGGGGTGGATCACGAGGGCATGAGTCACGCCGGGTGGGGGAGGGGATGCAAAGGATAAAGAGGACATCCTTTCTTTGTTCATGTGGGAGTCCCGTGGTAGGGCTGAGTTCGTGGGCTGAGTTCGGGAAAGTCCCGTGTAAAGAGTTCGTGGAGTCCGTGGCAGAGTTCGTGAAGAGTCCTGTTCTGAGTCCCGTGTGCAGAGTTCGTGTGCTGAGTCCCATGGTTAGTAAGCTTTGTTGCTTCGGAGAGAGCAGTCGTTCAGCAGGGCCATCGGGTCCTGCTTGGCTTGCTTGGCTTGAGGCCTTCGGAAGCTTTTTGCTTTCGGCTGGCTCAGTGAGCTTCGGCTGCTGCTTTGTTTTGGAAGGAACTTGAGCCAGTTGTTCGGCTCGACCTGCGAGTGGAGGTTCTTTCCTCTTCTTCCTCTTCTTCTTGGTTCGTGGAGCTTTTTGTTCTCCATTTTGTTTCCCGGCTTGGTGCGATGCATCGCCTCTTCTTGGAGTTGGATCCTCGGGGAAGCGACGCATCGACAGGAAGGATGCGGCGCCTCGTTCCCGGCACGTGTTGAGAAGCGTCGGGAGGATTCGCAGGAGCTCGGGAAGGAACGCGGCTCACGGCGATTTGGATCCAGCCTCGCTCTCGCTGGACGCCGGGACGGACAAGTTGAAAACACACGAGGTGGAGAGCGTTCGAGTTAGGCTCTGAGTTTCAGCTCACCTGTCTCCGAGCTGGAGCTCGTGATTAAAGGCCTCAGCCACCATTTCGTGTGTGTTGTGTGTCGTGTGTGTTGTTGTGTGTTCCGTGGCGCCCGTCTAATAAGTAGGAACTGCTGTTAAGTGTAAATGACTGTACATAAATAAGTTAGACGGTTGTAGTTTCTTTTGTCGTGCTTTTGTTGCTTGTATAATTGCCATACCTGTTTTGCCTTATTTTCAATTGCATACGTGTTTCATTATAATAAATGTCCTTGTGTGAATGTACAACCTGCTCGTTGCGTCCATTCCTCATTGACTGAACATTTTCGTGTGTTAGGAGTTAGAAAGCCGTTTGGTTTTGCCGTAAAAGGGGGACATTTTAGACCGAGCGTCTCCGGCGATTACGTCGCCTCGGAATCGCGCACGCGACAAGCTCGCCTCGGCGGTTTGTTTCCGTACGGAGTTCCGTCGAGGGTGGAATACCCCGGTAGTTGGATCACGTGGGTATTTAGGTACAATAAGATTGGCCAATCGACCCTCTACCCACGTTGATCTGCCCATTGGCGTATTTCGGTCTCTGTACAAGGACCCGTCGCTCGGAGTTATCGCGGCGGCGATCTAAATTCCGGGCGATCGTGTCGGGCCGACTCGACTTGCGGCTCCGTTTCAGAGCGGATCGGTTGGCGCCGACCCCCCGGCCAGGTAACCAATATATATATACACAATACACATATATTATCATACTATATATATATATACATATATATTGTTACGGTTCTAGGCACCGTATGCATACAAACATACAGTGTCCCAAGTCAGTTATTCCATTAAGTATGTGCAGATAGATCCCTCCCTTGTGTGTAGTGGGAAAGCAAAAGGGGTGCGTTGAGATGGCTTTTAGTTAGGTTTATAAATCATTTCTCCCCCTCCATTATGAACCACAGTACCTTCCTCTCGCTTTCCGAGGCAAAATCTTTGTGCAGTCCGTTTTTGGTGAGTCCGGACACGCGTGGAGTGGGCGGGCTTCCCGGTATGGCCGAAACCCTGCCCAGAAAGGGCGGACCCATGGAAGCCCCGTCCAATCAGGGCGGCCAGTGACGTCAGCTTCACCAAGGCACCTCCTCACTGAGGGAGATCTATAAATTACGAAGCAACCCTGAGA
>CM068963.1:92770846-92790210 GCA_035128595.1 Eptatretus atami | reverse complement strand
GTGAGGAGCCTGAGTGAGACAGTTCGGCGGCTGGTAGCGAAAGAAGGGAGGAAGGTCGTAGAGTGGTTGCGTCTTTTGGGGGTCCCGTTCGTTTTGAGTGCAAAGAGAGCTGGGAAGACGCGTCGACCTGACTCTTGAAACCGGGTCTCCTCGTGGGTCCTGTCTGCAGCCCCTGATCCCCGCTCGGCTCCGCTCCTTCGACCCGGGCTCCTCGCAGACACGTCTCCACGTGTGCGGCTGTAGACCGAGCCGCCACGACCATTGACTTTCGGTAAAGTCAACTTTCGTGCTACCCTGTATATACACATATAAGTATATATATATAATATATATATCTATATATATATAATATATATTATATATATACATATATATATTACTTATATATTATATATAGTCATTCCCTTCGCTATACTGCAGTTCACGGCTTATCGCGCCGCCGTTCATCGCTGTTTTCCCTGGAACCTAACTAAATTTTTCTGTGGATCCCCCGTATAGCGTGGTAAATAATATATAAATATAAATTATTTAACAATTAAATTAATAACACGTGGCGCTCGACAGTCAACACAACGCACGATGACCAAGACGTTTCGCTTGTGAACTTCGAATATGTTTTCTACGTTTTTTCTCCCAAGCACTACGATGCCGCCAAACGCCCTCACCTCTAAGGCTCTGAAAGGACGAACCGCGCAAAGAGGAAGGTCCTGAACGCACCAGGAGAAGGTGAAAAAAAAGGTTTTGGGCCTTAAATATGCTTAGGGAAGGAAAAAGGTTGCCGCGGTTGACGAGCACTGCCAAACCGACCAGCACGAGTCGATCCTCCGGCACCTCGAACGCCGATCACTCGCAAGCCGTACCAGACCAACGAGTCGATCCCCGGCACTCAAACGCGATCACTGCAAGCCGGACCCAGACCAGACGAGTCCGATTTTTTGGGGAGGCATCATTCATGCGCGGATTTCACTCATCGCGGGGGTTTGGAAAACGTAACCCCCGCGATAAACAGGGGATAGAACTGTGTATATATATACGTATATATACATAATATATTATATATATATATATATATATATATATATTGGATTCGCAGATTCCCTTATCGTCGGTTTTCGTGGTGTGTGTGTGTGTTGGTGTGGTGTGTGTGCGCGGCACGCGCAACGTGAGGCTCCAGCACAAACCAGCAACCGATTTCGAAGAAACAAATTGGCGAACAGACGTGCCAATATAAGGTTGGGAGTGTGCGTGTTTGAAGTTCGTTGCTAGTCAACCACCCGTTGCTATGCAGAGTGGCCGAAAAACCGCGTTCACTATTTATCAATACATGTCCTACAGTTTTGAATGTGGAGAAACGAGACTTCGGGAATTAAACCTTAAGATATTTAGAAACATTTTTACTCGAGCCGATTTTTTTTTAGGTTGTATTTTCAAATGGTAGTCTTCAAAATAGGGTGTTATTTACCATCATTTTTTTATGGGAGTGCCAAGTTGGCAAAATACACAAAATTAGGAAAAATCTTGCCCAGGCAGAGGAACAATGTATGTGAACATACGTCTTGGCAATGAATCTTCGTCGGTGGATCGGTCAGAATGAAGAAGCATCGTATCCAGCGCTTCGAATCCTAACGGATCCCTCATCGCCTACCGGCTTGTATATTGAGTAGAATAGG
Source organism: Eptatretus atami (assembly GCA_035128595.1). Taxonomy (NCBI): domain Eukaryota; kingdom Metazoa; phylum Chordata; class Myxini; order Myxiniformes; family Myxinidae; genus Eptatretus; species Eptatretus atami. The sequence continues at coordinate 92,788,540 of CM068963.1, read as the reverse complement.
TGAGTTAAGTATCATGAGAGAATCTGCACCCGTGATGATTTGGTGTGCCTGTTGGATAAAAAAAATCAGCTTTCAATGAAAAAAAAAAAGTATAGGCGCTATTGTTCGAACTACTAAGTTTTGCATCGGTCACTGGAGGGTTGTTTGCTAGTTGATTGCAAGTTTTGTTAATACTCCCAGTCGAATGTAGTACTTGGTCTTGAATCGGGCAATTGATTTTTTAAATAATTATTTTCGTTGCCGCGTATTTGAGATTCTAAACTTTGATGCGCAGAGATGGCACATCACGCTAGGACGAAATGTGAGGCAAAGAGCCTTTTTTTTAGAGAGACTTTTGCGTAGTATATGATAAAAAATATCTATCTGTTGATACAGGTTTTGACATGCAGGTCAGGAATTGAGACATACACATGCGATACTAAGATGAGAGTTGTGTATGTTAAGTAATATCGAATGTTATGTAGTGTTGATAAGATATTGCTTCTATACAGGTATTTTGATATATCTGCGAGTGCAACAGAGTGTATCTATGAGAGAAAGTTGTGGCACAATCAGTTATACCCAAAAGCAAATTGATAGTGTCTCTGTCACTCTGCATCGCTTCCAGTGTAGGTCAGTTGAGTCTGTGACCTGCTACAGTACGTTGATGAGTTGTGTAAGACGCAGGATACTTACACCATGATTCCATGGTCGGTCTGTCAGCGACTAAACCGTCTCCCCCACCAGGTTTTCTGGTGAGGAGGGTGTTTGGGATATGGACACCCAGCAGGGAATTAAAAACAAACCTGTCAAAGGGCGAGGAGCTCCTTGTAGTATGCCATTACGGTCGTTACCATCCATATCTAGTGCCCGCACTGTGTCTGCGGACGTCCTCAATGGTTACTGCAGTTGTGGTTTTGTATTTTATTAGGAGTCTTGGCTGGCAGGATTTGCACTTCGCGCGAGAGCCGTAAATACCCTTCATTAACGCACAGACACAAAACCGCAAATAGAGATATACTGCTTAATGAACCTCATCTCGTGGAGATCTTCTCCTGGCTAACTTTCTTAGCAGGGAGTGTCGCTCACCGAATGAAACTGGGGATTATGGGGCAAAGCCTTCGGCGTTTATCTCTTTTTGAGTGTTTGGTCGCTTTTCTCCAAGTCTTTGAAATGCTAGCGGAGGGAAGCCTCTATGGTGAGTACGAGTCTCGCTGCGGTGAGTCAGATTGCGGGAGAGGTGTGTCGGAAGTTGGTTGATCGGAGTGTGTACGGTCCACGTGTTCTTCAGACGGTCGGAGTCTTTCTTTTGTTGAGTATTTGAGCTCCTAGCGGTCGACCGATTCAGAGAGAGTGGGTGTAGGATGGTCCTACTCCTAATGGGTAGTATGCATGTAGTTCATGCGCGTGTCTTCTTGTTAGTCATACTGTATCTGAGAGCGGGGCATGTCGGGATTGGCAGCATCTACTCGTGGAGGTAATGGATGACCTGGTCATATTTGCGGGACGGAAATAAGGATGGTGCGGGTTGTTACATCCAGCTACTATTGGTCTGGCGCGCTGATGGTTACGAGATCCCAAGGAGTTCGCTGTGGCTGTTTTCCATTATATTATAGTCTTGATAAATAATAATTGGAGGTATACGAGGCCTTGGTGGTCAATTGAGTCGTTGTATGTTATGTAGATTCAAGAGATTCTGTTTCACTTTACTTATGGGTGGTCCATTTCCCTGGTCTCTTGTTTAAATGCTCCGTATCTTGAGTGCTGAGTGTATCCTAGCGGTGAATGATGCACTTCTATACGGCCAAGTCGCGAGGTCTGGTATTCTATGTGGCGCGCTATGTATATCGAGATTTACTGCTTCTTAATGTCTGGGGGGTTCAATGGCATCGTATCGTGGAAACTGATATGATAGGTTATGAGGTTGTGTTGTTTTGTCCTATTGGAGACTTAGGAACCAGAATAGCACTACAGTTCCGTGACAAGTCTTTGTGCAAGAAAGTACCTGTGACTTAGGGTGGTCTGGGTATCATAGGGTCCTCAGCTCTGTCCACAAGCTACAGTTCTGCTGGAGTTTGAGCGAGATCTGGGGAGGTTGTTTGTGTGCATATAGGGAGGATTTTGTACCAGTGGTCCCTCATTGATTGCTCGTTGGAGTTTGTTTATGGATATTCTCCACGAACTTTGCGAGGTTAGTCTGTGGAGTGGCGACTAGTTGTCCGCAATGGAGGCCTTGAACCTAGGACTTTGTGTTCTTGCAACGTCTTAAATCGCACCTTAAATCCTGGAGATATGGTATCCTCCGACTCTGAGCCTAGTGTGGATTGTTGGCATAGCCTCTATGGGATGAGAGAGTAAGCCTGAGGAGTTTGCCGAACAGGCTGGGTCGGACACTTGCGGGCGCGGCAGCAGTGCTTTGGGGCCTCCTGAGAGAGTTGGTGGAGTGCTTCAAGGTCAGGCTTTACACCTAAGAGGTCAACGATTGACCGTATCCTTGCTCTTCATGTCCTCACCGAACGCAGACGAGAGTTTCGGCAGGGGCTGCTTGCAGCCTATGTTGATATCTGTAAAGCGTTCGAGTTCAGTGAGTGGATGTCTCTGGAGGATTCTTGGTCTTCGTGGGGTGCCACAAAACTGATCGATCTGATGTCTGAACTCTACTCTGGTACTGAGAGTGCTGTGAAGTGTGGTGGTACCATCTCTGACTTATGTCAAGTTGTTACTGGAGTTCGTCAGGGTGTGTACTGGCCCCACTTTTCAGCACTTGTAATGGACTGGATTTAGGGAGGATGTCGGAGAGATCAGCTGCGGTGCATCGTTGGGGATGTCAAGATCTCGACCTTGATTTTGCAGATGATGGCAGTCATCTTTGCGGAGACTTTAGATATCCTTGGGGGACATCGAGGTGCTGAATGAGGAGTCGGAGCCGCTGGGATTAGGGTTTCTGGGTCAAAACTAAGATCCAGGCTTCGGTGACATCTTGGATGCTGCTGTCCTGTCTGTAACTGTTGTGGTGAGGATGTTGAGGTCGTGGAGAGATTCACTTACCTGGCAGTGATATTCATGTCTCTGCTGGCTGTGAGTCAGAGGTCAATAGACGTCTGGTCGGCGCCTGGGGAGTCATGGTTCACTGGATCATGGGTTGTGGCCTGGGGGATGGCCAGACAGAGGCCCTGGAGTACCGGCGGAAAGTGGAACGCAGCGACGCGCTGTTCTGGCACATGCTCCCATACCTGACCTGACCTGCACTGTAAACGACCGTCAAAGAAGCTATAAACCGTCAACGAGGGCGCAAGTTTTTGGGGAAACTGTTGTGCCTGTTTTTGATCATTAACAATCAGATCATTTGGACTCTCCCATGATGAAGCCGAGTCTCTATGGGCATATCATTTTACCAATCGCAGAGAGGTTGATGCTCTCTGTCTTCTACGCCTCCTTTCTGGTCTGTACCTCTTCCCTTTCCATGCTTTGTTCCGCTCCCACCCCCACCCACCCTTGCCAAGTTTCTGCAGGGGTGAAATTAGTAAAATCTATAATCACATTGCTCACCTCCTCTCACTCGTTCCTATTTTTTCCCCACTTATGGAACCAACTACACATCTCTTCAATCTCATCCTTCCCTCCAGGTCTTCAAAACAGCTGTTCACACCATCTGAAAACACCCCCAACCCAAAACCATGATCTTTTCTACCTGTTAACTGCCCCCCCCCCAACCCAAAGTCCATCTTTAAAATTTCCAGTTTTTTTCCCCCTTCCTCAGTTTGCTTCTGGATCCATCTTGTCCACGCCCAAACACTCACACTGGAGGTGTTGTTGGCATCACCCCTCCAATCTTTCCACCGTCCCCCATTGTTCGGTCGCATCCTGACCCGTTGTGTGTTCTAGCTCTTCCACGAGCCTGGACTATGTACCACACACACAAAAAAAAAAACACTTTTTGGTGCAACCCATGTATTAAATGGCTTTAATTGCATGATCAAACCAGCGTATGCTTGTGAATATCCTCCAAGAATTTAAAGCCATTATTGTCGTGGTAAAGCAAACGAGTTTCTTGTTTGGTCAATACTTCACTGGGAAAGTAATCTCCCACACATTCCAATTGAATGTATACAGGGCAAAAGCAAAGTTTTCAAAGCTTGAGAAAGGAGATCTTTCATCTGCAGTACAGGCTCCCAGAAACATCACTTCCCCACTTTCTAGGTCTGAAACTCAACTCCCCCTCGTTTGTGCAATATCAAAGCTGCTATATGTCAAGTGACCCATTATGCACAATTGACAGCGAGAACCCAAAATGGTAAATAATATAGACGTTCAAATATTGTATGCTTGCGACGAAACAAATAAATATATAGCTAGAAGTGCACTCTGTAAGAGCACATACCTACGCCAGGCTGATTCGTTTACGTTTGTATCCCACCGATAGGCCAGATCTGGATTCGAACCTGAACTAAAATTTAAACGGTTGTTCTCGTCACCGAAACCAACTCGCCCATCAAGTTTCGTCTGAATCCGTTCATAAACGTTTTGAAATATCATGCCAAACATGTCATTTTAGCCCTATTACTCATGGTGAAGAACAACTTTAAAAATTCTCAGATCCAGATTCAAGATCTTCAACCAAAATCTAATCATTTCATCCTTCTCATAATGCCCAAGCTCTCCACAAAATTTCGTCCAAATCTGTCTGCAACTTTTTTGAGATATTTTGTTCACAAAAACAAAGACAGAGACAGAGACAGACAGAGGTGAAAACAAAACCTCTGTCCATCTTCGGTGGCAGAAGGAAAATATGAGACAAGTAGCTGAAACTGGTATGGAAAATGAGAACCTGTTTACAACAGGATGAGCTACTCAATATCCTTCCCTCTGCAGGAATGTGGGATCAGTAATAAAAGAGCAAAATTCATAAAGGTAGAGAGGAAAAAAAAGACAAAAAAAAAAAGTTTAAAAACAAAAGTTAAGCGGTCGTCCAATGGATTCTCAAACTCGAACCGAAACAAAGCTTATTAGGGAAATTCAGTATTATTATACCACGGCCAACATTGCTTCAGGCATCGTACTGTCATAGTACTTCATTCAAATTTGCCTTTCGTGACATTACAATATCATGGCAACGGACATCAACAGCTTGTGTGTGACATCAATGCATCCGAATGAAGAGACAGGCTTGTTACAATAAGCACATGTTTTTCTGGGTTGTGTTGGAGAGGGTGGTGGGTGTTTACATTACTTCTGGAAGAGAAAGCAATTTTTGTTGTCCATTTTATACGAAATGAATGCATTTGCAGAGACTGCATGGCAGAAATTCAGCTGTTTCTTAGATCAAGGAAGAACAATCCACTTCAAATCATCAATAATGTGGCGGAAAATTTGACACATCATGAATATATATATATATATATATATATATATATATATAATATATATATGAAATTGTTCATTGAAATAAACTGAAAAAAAAAACTTAGTTTGACCTTGATGGTTTGAGAAAGCTTACAGGTTTGCCTCTATTGCTTGTTCTTGGACAATTAACTTGTTCCTGACATCCCATAATGAGAGAAAATCACCACTTTTTGTGAAGAATAAAGTTTTGCAGAGGCCATAATTGGAAATAAACAAACAAAAATATAAACACATCACATGAAAGTCTCATAACAGATTACCCAGAGACAGACCAGTTTCACTCTCACCCCCCCCCCCCACTCCCAATTCCAACAAACAGGCCAGACAATGCTCGGCCTGTGAAAGGGAAAGGTGTGGTGGAACAAGCAAGAAAAAGACAGAACAGGGTGTGGTGTATCTGATGTGCCAACTCCACTGCGCTTCCCCAGGGTCGTAGAAAAACCAAGCAGCTCCCTGGTTAAGCTTTTGCGGCCGGTACTAGAAAAGGGTCGAGAGAAAGCATCGTGAGTGGCCAAGTTCAATCCCGCTGCGATCGCACAACAGATGCGTAAAAATGCAAAACTCACACAACGGTTTTCATCAGAAATAAATTCTGACCCAGGCACAAAGCAAGTAGAACTTGCGATTTAATGCAAACATTTCTGCTCCATTGCTGATTAATGTGCCTACATATTTTTTTTCACCGTTTTGTGAAATCCCAATGCAATGGTACCAATAGTCCTACCGTGTGTGTGTGTGTGTGTGTGTGTGTGTGTGTGTGTGTGTGTGTGTGTGGTGCGTGCATGCGTACCTTCCCTTCCTCATGCTGCTTCCCTTTCCCCACCCCTCCTTCCTCCCTCTCCCCCCCCCCCCTTTAATATTCCCGTTAGCAAAGTGGCAGTTGTATTTGCCAGTGTGTGTGTGTGTGTGTGTGTGTGTGTGTGTGTGTGGTGTGTGTGTATAATATATATATTTAAATAAATAATAAATACAAAATTGAACAGTTCTAAATGCAGCACCCTCAATGCCATTAGAGCATTTAATTGCATCAGATGTGGCAATAAATGAAAAATATTGCTCTCAGCTTTGCAGGCTCGATGACAGAAGACACCATTTTTCATTTTTGCCACCCACATCCCACCTCATTTAGAATCCCGTACTGGCACAAGCAACTTGCTCATTCATTGAAATGAATCACATTCACAAAAATACGTCCTTTTGCGACAAACTGTTCAGTACCATACAAATTTGATCACAAACAAGAAGCTCGTTTTACAACTTCAAGTTTAACGTCTGTACAATGTCAGGACTGAAACTTAAAACTGAAGCAAAAAATAAAAATAAAAACAAAAAATACACCATTGCATGCAACCAAGACATTGAAGGAAGCAGATAAACAGGAATAAAAGATAGACTTGCTAATTTTGGTTCTGAAACAGCAGAAGTTGTCACAAACCATACAAGGTGAAAAGGGAAGAGCGAGCCAATAAATATAAGCTTCAATATTAAAAAAAAAACAATGATCTTCCGGGTGTCAACTTTAATCAAAACGATTAATCAAGCAGAAATTACAAAATGAAATTCTGCAGCATCAAAGTAGTTCAGAAAGCAGTAAAAGGCTACAAAATAAAAATGAAGTCTGCAAAAGGGAAGTGGCTTGAAGAGCAGAGAAGCTGATCAATTCCGCGATGGGGCTTATATTGAGGTACCCGAGGCTATCCTTGTCCATCACAATTCCATAACATTTAGAGATATGGAACTTAATGCAGTATCTATAATCCAGCACAAACCATGCACACATCATCCCACAGTACAGTACAGTACAGTGCAAAACACATTCAAGAGCCATTGCTGCACTATGAGTGAGTAAGGGAAAGCACAAAAGGAACAAGGAAAGAGATAAACCAATGCGGCTGGACAAGGGGGTTATGAGACCAAACATCTGAGCAGCATCATTGGACACATTGCAGTGACATTTACTCCCCGAAACCACACCCAGCACCACCAATAAAAGACGAAACACTCCAGAGAACGGAGCTGACTTGCGACCAAGGAACAGAACGAAAGACCACAAGAGCTGCTTGCTTGGTCTGAGGGACGGAATGGGATGAGCTGTGCCAGTCAAAGCAAAGTCTCCACAGGTGAAAAAAAACCTGAATTTTTTGGGGATAGAATTTAGAAGTGATATTATGACGTCATAGGGCACGTGGTTAACGGGCACCATCTTTGAAAAACCGAAAAACTTTGGACATCTTCTCTGGAAAAAATTGAAACATGGTTCATTGTCAAGATCTCCACAAGGGGTATAAAGCGTTAACTGTGACATTAGTGAAGTGGTATCCGGGTGAAAATGACACGTAGAACGCTGCATCCGAAAAATTTATTGCGAGTCATCAACACAACTCACCGGAAGAAAAAATAAAAAATGAAAAAAATGTCATAGGTCACATGGATCGGCAGCCATATTATTTGAAATTGTTTTTTTTTTTTTTTTATCTTCTCTGAAACGGCTGAACAGATCGAGCCAAAACTTTACACAACGTTCCCAAGCCATGTGTGCACCATATGTTACATGAATAATTGATAGGTCACATGGTTTGGCAGCCAGATTTAATTTAAATGTTTGAATCCAATAACTTTTCCCCCCCTCCCCCCCAAAAAAGGCTCACTGGCTGCGCCTGGATGGGTTTGAGGGTGGAGGAGGAGCAATTCAATTGATAACGATGATAGTCGCAGGAAAAAGGATTAATTGTGTATGTAATAAATAGATGGAATGTGGCCTGAGACAAGGTCCATAACTTGTCAATCCCATGTCATAGAGACGTGTCGGGTCTCAGACTCAGGGAAGTCCCGGTTTACCCTCTGGACCTATGGTGTCAACGTTCATTACTTTGTGTTCAAGTTATTTCAACCCAAATTTCAATTGATACAGACTATGTACTCAGGAAAAAGGGCGAACTGCATACATAATAAGTAGATTGAATGTGGCATGTTACGTGGTCCATAACTCATCAATCCGCATCGTAGAGAGAGAGGGACGTGCGAGGCCTTCGTATGCCTCGGGGGAGTTCCGGTTTACTCTGTGGACCCGTGGTGCAAACATTTATTACTTCGTGTTCAAGTTATTTAAATACAAATTCAATTGATACCAAACAATGCCACCCGGAAAAAAGGGCCAACTGTGTACGTAATAGATAGATTGAATTCAGCGTGATACTCAGTCCATAACTGTCAATCCCATGTTGTATCAAAGCTGGATGTCTTGTGTACCCCTGTCATCACTGCCAGCAGTTTATAAAGTGGCAGTTCTACGTCCATTTGTTGTGATCACCCCAATGAGAACTTGACTGCTGTTGTCCAGTGACAGTTTTGAGAATTTGTTCACCTTCACTTGCATTTGCATTTGTCCACTTAACCTTTTTCATTTCAAGGTGCAATCTATCCAGCATTTGAAATTTGCAATGATGTGCCATGTTTTTCCACAACCATTAGCATTTTCTGTCGATTTCACATTGGTATTCATTACTTTGCTTGTCGAAATATAACTAGTGACCTCAATCCATCCATGTCATTGTCCTTTATTTTGCACCTACACAATGTACCAAAATATAATAATAATAAAAGCAATTGTGCAATTACACTCCAAAATGCCTCTCCAGTGGAAAAAACAAACAAAAATAAATAATAACAATCGAAAAACCTTTTTTCTTGCAAAGATTCTCATAGTCTGGCAGAAATATAAAAAGGAAAACTTTTGTCAATGCAAAGACAGCTCTCAAAATGTGGGCACTTTAGGCGAGTCCTAAATCAAATGGGTTTGGATAACGTTTCACTGTTGCAAAAGAGTAGGCATTAAAGTTTTAATAGCCTGATATTTTGCATGAACACAGCAATCTGTGCTTACAGGAAAAACGTGTTTCCTCTCAATGCCAGAGTATGGTGAAGATAGAAGACAAGCAGTGTGGAAAAATGGAGGCCTAACTCCATCCTCAAATAATCATGCACTCCCAACAGACCAGCGTTATGGGTTGGACAGCAAAACCAAGTGGGTTGCACCGCTAATAGGCTGCTTCAGCCTCAACCTTAAATGCACTCACCATTTGAGCACGCACAAGGGCAAACCAAGAATAAGCATGTGCCACACATGCATGCAAACAGGCCTTTTCTCAACTTCAGTGCAGGAAAAACTCTTCAACCATAATGAAGAGCAGCAAATATAAATCTATAAATATAAATAAATAATTTGCTGTGAAAGTCAGGATGCATGCAACAAATGCGAAGAGTTGCAGTTAGAGATGCCGCACGCTACATTGTAAAGTGCCGACCAATCCACAAGGCCAAATTTGGCTTGTGGAATGTTCGTTACAGGAGTCTTTAAAAATAAAAATAAAGTGAAAGAAAAGATGTGCACTCAAATTTTGGCCAACTCCATCTGGTGTACAACGAGCTAGCTTCAAGAGGAAAAACTGCTCACAAACAACTGACACTAGTGTTTGATGATTACAGCTCATGTATGAACACTTGCAAAGCCATTTAAGTGACTTTACATTGGTGTTTCCACTTTTGCCTGCTACCTGTACATCTCCATGAGATCAAAATATATGTTCACAAGGAGGGTGCAAAAACAGAACCAAGCAACTTTTGGTCAGTGAGCTTGCTTCCAATTACAAGCTGAGGCATGGAATAATCATTGCTATCCAATGTCAAATCTTTATGGCGAGTTTTCAAACCTGATCTCCAACCATCATTTTGGATTCTGTCACGGCAATGAACACTGCACATGCTTCTGCTACTTTCCAGCAATGTTTGGAGGCCCTCATTCTGAAGCAAGAGGCTCGGACCATCTCTGGACAGATCTCAGGCATTTTACAGACTGGCATCCTGCTTTGGCTTTCAAACTCTGGCTTGTTGTACAGAAGGCCACATTCATTCCTGGATTTCCGACTTTACTCCATTCACAAAGTGAACATGATTGGTATCATTGAAACTCTTCTCCTCACCCAGCGGAAGGCTATAATTCCCAAAGTTCGAAGAGATGCGCATTGGCTCATCATCTACGTCAAGCAGTCCTGCCTACAATAATTGAATAGCACATTCCCCATAGGGTGATTGCATCAGCCCCTCCCCACCCACCCGGACACACGCACACACTTCAACCTCCTTCCAAGTCTGTTCCACTTTTGCCTCTGAACACCCCCACCCCCCCAACCCTAGCAGTCATGGCCAAAAATATCACCACCCTTACACAATTTTCAAATGCACCATTTCTTGCAGAAAATGTTTGAAATTAAAAATGATTTTGGTATCCACAAATGTATTTCTTTGGATTGCAATGGAACAAAAACAAACAAACAAAAAAGCTGAAAAGAATGACTAAATCGTAGCTTATTCCACACAGAAATCCTAAAACAGCCTGCACAATATTATTAGCACCTTCAAGAAGTTGGAAAATAATTAGATTTTAAACAGATGATTCTCCTTTACTATGAATCAACTCACGCTGTGGTGAGTTGCAGGTGCCTGCAATATAAAAATCACTCATTCCAACCAGTTTGAATGGAGAAAATGGAGTCATTCTGCTGTTTTGTGTCACTCCTGTACTGCAACACAAAAGAGCAGTTGTCATTGTGCTTTTGGTATCCATGCTCATTGTATTTTTGGTAGCACAATAAGCATGAAGAAAGAAAAAAAAAAACAGAGAAATTGTCTGAGGATGTCAGACAAGATTGTCGTCTTGAATTGTCCATGCTTGGCGACAATACATCTCCAAGACCTTGATGTTCCTGTGTCCACCATACGTAATGTTATCAGCAAGTTTAAAGGCCGTGGCCACTGCAGCCAACCTCCCTGGATGTGGTGGCAAGAGAAAACTTGATCGAAGATTGCAGCGAAGGATTGCTTCGAATGGTGGAGAAACAATCTCGATCACTGCCAAATAGATTCATGCTGACCTTCAGACACAAAGTACGACAGTTTCAACTCGCACCATCGGTCACCAACTCCAATGAAAGGGGTTTTCATGGTAGGAGACCGCAGAAAGGACCCCACTGGAGAGAGACACAGAAAGAACAGGAGACAGAGAGACAAGAGACAGAGAGACAGAGAGACAGAGAGACAGAGACGACAGAGAGACAGAGAGACAGAGAGACAGAGAGAGAGAGAGAAAGACCACCACCATTAGACCAATAACAGTATATTTTAAATCAGAAAATATAATGAAATGGCATTGCCAAATTATTGACACCCTTGATGAAGCTGTTTGGGGTTGCTGTGTGCCTCTGGCAATGGGTGCCGTGAATGTGTGTATCGCATGAAATCAGATTACCAAGGCATTTGGAGTGCAACGTTCAACCCAGTTTCAGAAAGCTGGTCTCTGTCGAAGGTCATGGGTCTTGCAGCAGAACAATGACCCCAAACAGACTTCATCAAGGGTGTCATAATTTTGTCAATGCAATTTCATTATATTTTCTGATTTAAAAGGATACTATTATGGTTGTAGGGGTAGATGGAGGAATTTAGTGAGAAAGTTAGGACTGAATAGAGTTGTTTGGTCCGTGGACGTGTAGAAGACATCTCGATGTAATTAAGTAGGGAAAGTGTGAGAGTTTAGTGTTACTCATCACATGGGGGGGGGGGGTGAGGGCGGTGGGTGCGTGTTAATTAGGTAGGGTTCAAGAAACAATTGCCCTAGTATGATTTGCCCCCCCCCCCAATGAACTTTTCCTACGTTTTGTATTCCAAGATCGGCAACAAAGGTGGGGGAACATATCCCAAAAACAACTAACAGCGGGCGGAGGCCCGCGCTTCCTGGTTTCCGAGCTAGCAGGCCACGCCCAGGAGGCAGAGGATGATGGCATGATGTGAGATGCATGAAGAGGAAGAGGGTGTGGGAGCGAGCAGATCAAATATGGGGGAGTCAGAGGCGAGAGATCGGGAGAGCGCACGCACGAGGTCAGTATGAGGAGGAACGGTTGAGTGCGAAAGTGAGGGCCGCACACAATCGAAAGGGAACGTAGCTAGATGGCCTGTAAGAACAGGGCTTTACGTTGGCTTTTCTTTGACGCATGAAGACAGCACGGTTCTTGCATTCATGTTGAGGCGATATGGCTCGCATGTGAAACAAGAATGCTGGCCTTTGGCTCTTGGTTGGGTTGTGAGGAATGGATCCCGAGCCTAGTGTATGTGAAATAGCGGGTCGGTGAGGACCGATCGACGCATGAAGCAGCTGCACGGGGTCTCTGAGCCTTGAATCTCTGAGCCTTGAGCACGGGGTGTTGAATACTGCTCACGACTTGCGTGACGTACGTTTGTCCGCTGCGAGAGAGCAACTTGGCGCACGTCTACACGTGGAAATAGAAGCACCTCAATTCCAAGTTCCACGAAGACCATCTCTGGGCCAAGCTAAAAGTGCCAGAATAAAGGGAGGATTTGCTTTGCTTTTGTTTCATTTCCCCTTGTAGTATTTACAAGTGGGTGCAGAAGCACTAATATTTTATGCTGATATTTTATTCACATATTATTTCATGCTGATTATTATAAATACTTTATCAATTTTCATTAAATGTGTTCATTTTAAAGTGGCTGCTTCCATGCACGTCATGGTGTTTCGAGTATAAACCCCCTTATACCATCCTGGTGCAGCGCTTAACTGTTTTCCCATGCGTGCACATTAATCACCAAGGTCTCGGCTGTAGGCCTCCAGGTTAACAGCCTGTGTTAACAGCCTGTCACCAGAATTTGGGTCAGGGGGATAACTCTCGGCCGCCAGAACAACAACAATATATTAAGTTCTGAATCAAAAACAAAGGTTCTCTAATATTAAGCGTGAAATAAAGGAATGTTGAGACTAAACACTTTTCTCAAATTCAACTTATTTTTTAGAGAAATTGATGTTATTTGAAAAAGTGCAAGGGTGGCCAATATTTTTGGCCACGACTGTACAACCTCACGCTTCCCCTCCCAATCCTAAAGCAGCGATCCCTCTCCACACTGAAAATGCTCAACCTTAGCCCCATTCCAAAGTTGTCCCATCTTTACTTGGCACTCTCCTCTCGCTCATAAAAGCAAACAGGCATTCCCACGTCGAAACAGTGGAATATGTAATGCTTTCTTCTCCCTATCATGACATCACCGACGTCACAGAAACCTGTCAATTTTAAGAGGAAGAAATAAATAAATATATTTAAAAAGCAAACCTGCATAACCTCTGCAGAAATGGCATTGCTCAAGAGAAAAAGGTAATCTAAATGGTTTTCAAAGGTAAGTTCTGAGCATTCTAAATTGTGAATGGGCATTCTAATTGGCAGCATTTGTAACAGAAATTGTCAGTGGAGTAAGAGAACTGTCCAACCAATGGGTGGAACTTGCCAAAAAGTACGCACAGACCAATGTGCAGCTCTTTCATAGTACAAAGAAGAATACTCATCCTACTATTAATTTGCAATTGGTCACTGGCTTTGACACCAAACACAAATATTTTATTACGGACCCGAGGCATCAAAAAGATACATACGTATATATTGAACAAACAGTTTCAATGGAGCACCTCCCACCATTAGAGCAGTGTGGCAATAAATGCGAATTGTTGCTCCCAGTTTGTCGGCTCGATGACTAAAGACGCGATTTACATTTTTGTCGCATTCATCCCTACCACGTGCAGGCACTGGCAGCTTGCGAGTGCTGTATCTCCAAACCAGTATCCTACAATATGTGGAATGTGCATAAGAAATGGCAGGCTAGCTCCCCCATGTCTTCACGAAAGGCTAGCTGGCATTTTTGACAGCTCAAAAGAACCAGCGTGGCCGCGGAGACGAAAATGGCAAATTGCATTATTGCCTCAAGGAGGCAACAGAAACTGTTCCTGTGTCAATGCAAATATCTGTTATATCACGTGTAGCTGCAAAATCTGTAGAGCACTGTACAACGAGCAAAGTGCGGCAACTGTCGAATGCAATCCCGAAACAGATGATTCGTTGACACTAGACACTCCAGAAATTGTCCAATTCAAGGTGTGATCCCAAACTTCAGAAAAACAAAGTTAGTTGATGGCACAATGGAATGTGAAGCAACCAATAAGTGGTGCTGCAAAATGGCCTTCCACATCAAGACAGATCCTTTGGGGTTATTTGTCATGATGTGTAATAAACATTTATCGTAGAATAATCTCGGTGATTATTTGGCCGCAGCTTTTCACTCCGTTTTGACACATCCCAAATGAAAATAACTTGCTGTGAAAAGAAAATTTAACAAAAATGTATCCACTCATTCGTTATGTGAAAAAAGCAGCAATTTTAAATTTGTGTGACATCATTTTTCGAGCGAGTAAAGTCTTTCCAGTAGCTTGTTGACATGGCTGTCCACCTACATTTTGTCCTGAGGTATACATTAAAGGTGTTCATGCCAACCTTTACAGCAAGACTTTTTGATCAAAAGGGTGGTCTTGGCCTCCTGGTGTCAAGTAAACCGAAAAGTCACCTGCTTTTGCTCTGATGGTTAGCACCCCAAAACGTCAGCTTCTCCTTGCTTCCCACGGTAGTTCACAAACCTCTAATCAACATTCTGTTGACTTGTCTATTGTTCTACCTGTCCAATGCAAGATCACCAGATTTCATAAGCAAGACTAGTTCTTCATTCCACTAAAAGTACAAAAAAACAACAGCTTGGATGATTAGACATGATAGGAGTTGTCAGAAAAAATAATTAATTGCTGAAGAAGTACAACATGAAGCAACAGGGGAAGGGAGAGGTTAGTTGGTAACATTTTCTTCTTTTTCAAGTTCTTGCTGCATTGTTAATTTTTTAAGCTGGCTCTGAAAACTCATTGGCTGCTGAGCATTGTGGTAATTGATTATTTATTCTATGGGGAACAGTGCACCAAGTTGCAGCCGCTTAAAGGTTTCACTAAAGTACTCATGCTTTCAGTAGCAAAGTGGATTGGCAGATTTGTCACAATACAACTTGCCATAGATGAAGTTCTTGGACCTGGAGGGAAGTTCCTCCATGCAAGGATTTGAGTGAGAACTGTGGGGAATCAAATTGTATGAAAGGGGATTTGTAAGAAACTGTTTTTCAAAGGTATTCTGCAATTAATACTATCTCCACAGTTGGGGTGTTTTGTAGACTGAGGCACTAGCACATTAAGGAAAAGCAAAATCTCACTACCACAGAAACATGCGCTGGTGGTCAACTGGCACCTTTGTATTTGTATCAATGTTTGTCTGCGACGTTATCATCCTAGACACAAGTCGAGGTGATCGATTCCAAGAACGGTGGAACCTAAATAGGCAAAAGGCCAACTAGCAAAAATTACCCCCGTGTGGGGGTACGGTCATCCTCTATAATGTTTTTTTACTATCATAATCGATGAACGCGTTGGCCAGATATCTCCTAAAATGACAGACTAGATAGGTTTTGAAAAATGGCGACTTCACAACTTCGTGACCTTGATCCTGACCGCTCGAATCCAGGGAAAATAATGTGGTTGGGTATCACTCATCGACCTCTACCCACATACCAAATTTCATCAAGATCGGAAGTAAAAAGTTTTTTTGTACGGAAGGCGTTTTTGACCATCTTCCAGGTTATACCGGCGGAAAGTGGACGCAGCGACGCGCTGTTCTGGCACATGCTCCCATACCTGACCTGACCTGCACTGTAAACGACCGTCAAAGAAGCTATAAACCGTCAACGAGGGCGCAAGTTTTTGGGGAAACTGTTGTGCCTGTTTTTGATCATTAACAATCAAGATCATTGGACTCTCCCATGATGAAGCCGAGTCTATGGGCATATCATTTTACCATCGCAGAGAGGTTGATGCTCTCTGTCTTCTACCGCCTCCTTTCTGGTCTTGTACCCTCTTCCCTTTCCATGCTTTGTTCCGCTCCCCCACACCCCACCCACCCCTTGCCCAAGGTTTCTGCAGGGTGAAATTAGTAAAATCTATAATCACTGCTCACCTCCTCTCACTCGTTCCTATTTTTTTCCCCCACTTATGGAACCAACTTACAAATTCTCTTCAATCTCATCTTCCCTCCAGGTCTTCAAAACAGCTGTTCACCACCATCTGAAAACACCCCAACCCAAAACCATGATCTTTTCTACCTGTTAACTGCCGCCCCCCCCCAACCCCAAAGTCCATCTTTAAAATTTCCAGTTTTTTTCCCCCTTCCTCAGTTTGCTTCTGGATCCATCTTGTCCACCCCACACTCACTGGAGGTGTTGTTGCATCACCCCTCCCAATCTTTCCACCGTCCCCGTTGTTCTGTCGCATCCTGACCCGTGTGTGTTTCTAGCTCTTCCACGAGCCTGGACTATGTACACACACACACAAAAAAAAAAACACTTTTTGGTGCCAACCCCATGTATAAATGGCTTTAATTGCATGATCAACCAGCGATATGCTTGGTGGAATATCTCCCAAAAGAATTTTAAAGCCAATTATTGTCATTGGTTAAAGCAAACGAGTTCTTGTTTGGTCAATACTTCACTGGGAAAGTAATCTCCCACACATTCCAATTGAATGTATACAGGGCAAAAGCAAAGTTTTCAAAGCTTGAGAAAGGAGATCTTTCATCTGCAGTACAGGCTCCCCAGAAACATCACTTCCCCACATTTCTAGGTCTGAAACTCAAACTCCCCCTCGTTTGTGCAATATCAAAGCTGCTATATGTCAAGTGACCCATTATGCACAATTGACAGCGAGAACCCAAAATGGTAAATAATATAGACGTTCAGAATATTGTATGCTTGCGACGAAACAAATAAATATATAGCTAGAAGTGCACTCTGTAGAGCACATACCTACGCCAGGCTGATTCGTTTACGTTTTGTATCCCACCGATAGGCCAGATCTGGATTCGAACCTGAACTAAAATTTAAACGGCTTGTTCTCGTCACCAAACCAACTCGCCCATCAAGTTTCGTCTGAATCCGTTCATAACGTTTTGAAATATCATGCCAAACATGTCATTTTAGCCCTATTACTCAATGGTGAAGAACAACTTTAAAAATTCTCAGATCCAGATTCAGATCTTCACCAAAATCTAATCATTTCATCCTTCTCATATGCCCAAGCTCTCCACAAAATTTCGTCCAAATCTGTCTGCAACTTTTTGAGATATTTTGTTCACAAAAACAAAGACAGAGACAGAGACAGACAGAGGTGAAAACAAAACCTCTGTCCATCTTCGGTGGCAGAGGAAAATATGAGACAAGTAGCTGAAACTGGTATGGAAAATGAGAACCTGTTTACAACAGGATGAGCTACTCAATATCCTTCCTCTGCAGGAATGTGGGATCAGTATAAGAGCAATTCATAAAGGTAGAGAGGAAAAA
>CM068963.1:92741636-92759036 GCA_035128595.1 Eptatretus atami | reverse complement strand
GGTGCAGAAGCACATAATATTTTATGCTGATATTTTATTCACATATTATTTCATGCTGATTATTATAAATATTTATCAATTTTCATTAAATGTGTTCATTTTAAGTGGCTGCTTCCATGCACGTCATGGTGTTCGAGTATAAACCCCCTTATACCATCCTGGTGCAGCGCTTAACTGTTTTCCCATGCGTGCACATTAATCACCAAGAGTCTCGGCTGTAGGCCTCCAGGTTAACAGCCTGTGTTAACAGCCTGTCACCAGAATTTGGGTCAGGGGGATTAACCTCGGCCGCCAGAACAACAACAATATATTAAGTTCTGAATCAAAAACAAAGGTTCTCTAATATTAAGCGTGAAATAAAGGAATGTTGAGACTAAACACTTTTCTCAAATTCAACTTATTTTTTAGAGAAAATTGAGTTATTTGAAAAAAGTGCAAGGGTGCCAATATTTTTGGCCACGACTGTACAACCTCACGCTTCCCCTCCCAATCCTAAAGCAGCGATCCCCTCTCCACACTGAAAATGCTCAACCTTAGCCCCATTCCAAAGTTGTCCCATCTTTACTTGCACTCTCCTCTCGCTCATAAAAGCAAACAGGCATTCCCACGTCGAAACAGTGGAATATGTAATGCTTTCTTCTCCCCTATCCATGACATCACCGACGTCACAGAAACCTGTCAATTTTAAGAGGAAGAAATAAATAAATATATTTAAAAAGCAAACCTGCATAACCTCTGCAGAAATGGCATTGCTCAAGAGAAAAGGTAAATCTAAATGGTTTTCAAAGGTAAGTTCTGAAGCATTCTAAATTGTAATGGGCAATTCTAAATTGGCAGCCATTGTACAGAAATTGTCAGTGGAGTAAGAGAACTGTCCAACCAATGGGTGGAACTTGCACAAAAGTACGCACAGACCATGTGCAGCTCCTTTCATAGTACAGAAGAATACTCATCCTACTATTAATTTGCAATTGGTCACTGGCTTTGACACCAACACAAATATTTATTACGGACCCGAGGCATCAAAAAGATACATACGTATATATTGAACAAACAGTTTCAAATGGAGCACCTCACCACCATTAGAGCAGTGTGGCAATAAATGCGAATTGTTGCTCCCAGTTTGTCGGCTCGATGACTAAAGACGCGATTTACATTTTTGTCGCATTCATCCCTACCACGTGCAGGCACAGGCAGCTTGCGAGTGCTGTATCTCCAAACCCAGTATCCTACAATATGTGGAATGTGCATAAGAATGGCAGGCTAGCTCCCATGTCTTCACGAAAGCTAGCCTGGCATTTTTGACAGCTCAAAAGAACCAGCGTGGCCAGCGGAGACGAAAATGGCAAAATTGCATTATTGCATCAAAGGATGCAACAGAAACTGTTCCTGTGTCAATGCAAATATCTGTTATATCACGTGTAGCTGCCAAAAATCTGTAGAGCACTGTACACGAGCAAAGTGCGGCACTGTCGAATGCAATCCCGAACAGATGATTCGTTGACACTAGACACTCCAGAAATTGTCAATTCAAGGTGTGATCCCAAACTTCAGAAAAACAAAGTTAGTTGATGGCACAATGGAAATGTGAAGCAACCAATAAGTGGTGGCTGCAAAATGGCCCTTCCACATCAGAGACAGATCCTTTTGGGGTTATTTGTCATGATGTGTAATAAACATTTATCGTAGAATAATCTCGGTGATTATTTGGCCGCAGCTTTTCAACTCGTTTTGACACATTCCAAATGAAATAACTTGCTGTGAAAAGAAAATTTAACAAAAATGTATCCACTCATTCGTTATGTGAAAAAAGCAGCAATTTTAAATTTGTGTGACATCATTTTTCGAGCGAGTAAAGTCTTTCCAGTAGCTTGTTGACATGGCTGTCCACCTACATTTTGTCCTGAGGTATACATTAAAGGTGTTCATGGCCAACCTTTACAGCAAGACTTTTTGATCAAAAGGGTGTCTTGGCCTCCTGGGTGTCAAGTACAAACCGAAAAGTCACCTGCTTTTGCTCTGAATGGTTAGCACCCAAAACGTCAGCTTCTCCTTGCTTCCCACGGTAGTTCACAAACCTCAATCAACATTCTGTTGACTTGTCTATTGTTCTACCTGTCCAATGCAGATCACCAGATTTCATAAGCAAGACTAGTTCTTCATTCCACTAAAAGTACAAAAAAACAACAGCTTGGATGATTAGACATGATAGGAGTTGTCAGAAAAATAATTAATTGCTGAAAAGTACAACATGAAGCAAACAGGGGAAGGGAGAGGTTTAGTTGGTAACATTTTCTTCTTTTTCAAGTTCTGCTGCATTGTTAATTTTAAGCTGGCTCTGAAAACTCATTGGCTGCTGAGCATTGTGGGTAATTGATTATTTATTCATGGGGAACAGTGCACCAAGTTGCAGCCGCTTAAAGGTTTCACTAAAGTACTCATGCTTTCAGTAGCAAAAGTGGATTGGCAGATTTGTCACAATACAACTTGCCATAATGAAGTTCATTGGGACTGGAGGGAAGTTCCTCCATGCAAGGATTTGAGTGAACAACTGTGGGGAAATCAAATTGTATGAAAGGGATTTGTAAGAAACTGTTTTTCAAAGGTATTCTGCAATTAATACTCCACAGTTGGGTGTTTGTAGACTGAGGCACTAGCACATTTAAGGAAAAGCAAAATCTCACTACCACAGAACATGCGCTGGTGGTCAACTGGCACCTTTGTATTTGTATCAATGTTTGTCTGCGACGTTATCATCCAAGACACAAGTCGAGGTGATCGATTCCAAGAACGGTGGAACCAAATAGCAAAGCCAAATAGCAAAAATTACCCCCGTGTGGGGTGACGGTCATCTCTATAATGTTTTTTACTATCATAATCGATGAACCGTTGGCCAGATATCTCCTAAAATGACAGACAAGATAGGTTTTGAAAATGGCGACTTTCACAACTTTCGTGACCTGTGACCTGACCCTGACCTCGAATCCGGGAAAAATATGTCGTTGGGTATCACTCATCGACCTCTACCCACATACCAAATTTCATCAAGATCGGAAGTAAAAAGTTTTTTTGTACCGGAAGGTTTTTTGACCATCTTCCAGGTTACGTGGCGGCCAAACGGGACAGAAATTCAAAAATCTGTCCAGTTAGATACAAGATAATATTTTTTCTATCATAATCAATAAACAGTTGCCGAATATCTTGTAGAATGGCAGACTAGATAGGTTTTGAAAATGGCGATTTTTATAACTTGCGTGACCTCGTGACCTTACCCTGACGTTGAACCCGGACAAAAGTTATATCGTTGTGCAACACTCATCGACCTCTACCCACACACTAAGTTTCATCAAGATCGGAAAGAAAAATTGTTGACGGTGGACATTTGGTCCGGCTTTATTAGGTCATCGGTAGAGAAGACCTAAAAAAGGATAACACCATTAGCGGTGTTACATGCAGGAGTACATTTATAATCTGAATGCAGCTAAAAGGGTATCCTTCCTCATACTTTTGTCAAGAATGAGAGTGGAGTAAAGGAAGGAGGAGGAGAGATCTTCACCACGTATCAACAGTGGTCTTGGAAACGTTTTTGCTTTCAGGCATCGAGGTCACAAATGGGTGGGGGGAGGTAGGCATGAAATACTAAGTAAATAACAATAATCATCACATGAATAACTCGATGGTATTCAGAGAATACATACCCCACAAAGTCTTGAGAACGACTTGGTGTGAGCCAACTCGTTTTTTTCTTTTCTTTTTTCTTTGATCCAATATGACTGCCAGCCCACGTAACTGATGACGTCATCTTTGTCAAACCATATTTCCCATGGGCAGTTGACCAATTAGTTAAATTTCACATTGATCAATTAAGCTGTTTCTCCTATGAAAATTTTAAAAGATTTTTCCCTCAGATGCAATATGGCTGCCAGACCACATGACACATGGTCATTTTAATGAAAATCCTGTTCAAATTTCAAGTCAATCGGATAAAAATTTATGATTTCAGAAATTTGACCCATCTTTATATTTTGGCTTATGCTGACCTCAAAAATAAATGGTGGTTAAATTCAGTGAGGTGATGAAAATTCCATTCAAATTTCAAGTCAAGCGGATGAAAATTGACAATTTTAGAAATCTGGTCGAAGTTGACCTCAAAAATAGTTGATGGTTGAATTTAGTGACCCAACATGCCAATCCTGTTCAAATTTCAAGTCAATCGGATGAAAATTGAGGATTTTAGAAAAATCGGCCGATGTTGACCTCAAGAGCGACTGCTATATCACATGGTCATGTAACATGTGATAAAGTTTAAAGTTCCTCCACTGAATGGTTTTCAATGTACACACTTAACAAAATGCAGACACATACGATGTACGACTTGTGTATGTATGCTACCGATCCCTTAACCCTGCTATTTGCTTCACAAGTGCAGGGTAATAAAAGTTGGGAAGAGTTCAGCAAAAGATGAAGGAAGGGATATGCAGTGAGTATGTCCAAAGGTTGGGGGAGGGGTTGGAAGAGTAAAAATTATCGAGAGAATAAAAAGTCATCCATAATAAAGTTCCTATTTTAAATATTGCAATACTGTGTTTATAGATAGAGCATAAATTTATTTTTTTTGAAAGCTTGTTTATTGCTTTTTATATTTCCATGTTGGTGTATTTGTCAACAGGCATATCTGCCATTACGAGTAAGGAAA
Organism: Eptatretus atami; assembly: GCA_035128595.1. Lineage (NCBI taxonomy): Eukaryota > Metazoa > Chordata > Myxini > Myxiniformes > Myxinidae > Eptatretus > Eptatretus atami. The sequence goes on along the minus strand of CM068963.1, from coordinate 92,754,340 downwards.
TGATCCAGAAACGAGAGTCAAATGCAGCAAAAATCAGCCAAAACTGCTTGTTTGGTACAGAATGACTTTAACCCAACGAATTGGACTTGACATCCTCCACGGTACAATGAACACACAGATACATAGAAATGCTTCAAAACTTTCTTCATAAAAAAAAATTAGCATGGAACAGATGAAAATTTTTATGCAAGATGGTGCCCCTCCACACCTCTTGATTGAAGTTTGTAATTGGTTGGATACCCACGTTCCACACTTTTGGATCGGATGATGAGGACCCAGAGTGGCCCCAATTAAACCCTGAGCTTCATTTTTGTGGGGATGGACTAAAGAAAAAAGTGTATGCCAGCAAACCCGCTAATTTTGATGGATTAGAAAGTTATATCCACAATGTTTTTGCCGATTTGCCAGGAGCTTCTTCGGTTTTCACTGAAAAATGTTGAACTATATCGAGAATATATAAATAAATATTTTTAAGAAGTGCCTCAAATGCTGAAATTTGATGTTCATAAATTAAAACAGCAATAAATGGGAAAAACATTTGGGTGCTGTCTTTGCAGCAACGATATGGTATTTCTATATTTAAAATAGGGACTCAATTATGGATCTTGCTGTACCTTAGATGACTCCGAACAAACAACATTGTCACAGGCTGAAAATTGCACCAGCAGGTGTTCACATCATTACCACTATAAAGCCGTGACGATGTTCAGGTTTCTCCACACCCTAAAAAGTATCTTTGCAGCAGTAAAAAAGTTGATGTGCAAGTTCAAAATACTACATATTAATGGTAAACTGTACAATTTTATTCAGATCATCTTCAGTACCAAGTAACAACTGAGTAATACCAAATGAGTTAGAAAACAGGTTAATTACTCATGCCATTTGTCACGGGTTTACAAGAGGTTGGAAATTGGAAAGCATATTTCAGTACGGTCAAAATAGAGTCAAACCCAGAACAAATTATGCCCAAAATATATTTGGCATCATTGGAAGAGCAATTTCATGGTGATCAAGAAAATCAGACGCCTCATTTGAGCAAACATCGACATTTGAATAGGGGTCTGGTGGGGGGAGGAGGGATACCACTAAAAAATTAGCCTGAAATCCCAACATGTCAAAATGATAAAACCATACTAAACCTCAACTTACTCAAAATGTACTGGCTTTTTTTCTTTCTTTTTTTTGGAACATATCAGGGAAGTTTCATACTGATGAGACCTTTCCATCAATATAAAATTGTTGAGGTCCTGGGAGCTTGGGACAAACAATGGCCTTTGAAGGGTCCAGCATTTGTTTAAAAAACAAAGGTCAAATAGCTAAGATCCTCATCCTCTTAATGATGACATCATAAAAACGAATATGACGTCATTGTGATGCTATCAGGTTTGCGATAAATTATCTGTGCTAATGCCCGGCTTGATTCCCACGAACAAAATTCAAACAGCTTGCCTAGTTTCGGAGATAATGTATAGGCATTTCCATTAGCGGCGATATTATGACGTCAACTTTTTTCTCGGTGAATTTCCAAAATCGGACATGGTTACTGCCTGCGCGTGGGTTTCTGCATATACATGGCAAGTTTCACGAAGATCCGATGAAAACTCTGGGTTGTGAAACAAAAAATGTCAAAAAATAGGAATGACTCATAAAAATTGATATGCGTCATAGTGATGTTATATATGTGCGGTAATTCATCTCTGCTAATGCCCTGTTCGATTCCCGCAAAAAATTCAAAAAGCTTGCCTAGTTTCGGAGATAATTTTTTAGGCGATTTCCATTAGCTGAGATATTTTGACGTCATAACTTTTTTTCTAGGAGGAATTTTCAAATCGGAGTGGTTACTGTCTGCGCAGGGTATTTTTACATATGTATGCCAAGTTTCAGGAAATTTGATGAAAACTGTAGGTGTGAAACAAAAAGTCCACAAGAAGAAGATGTGAAGAACAACAACGTGAGTAAGACTTGGAGATCCTCCACGAGGATCTAAAAATTAAAAAATGCTAAAAAAATTCACAAATTTTTACAGGGAGAAAATTATGCTTACAATGTAATCTTTAAATATGATAGAGCTGGAAAAAAAATTGCAATCTGGAGTATTTCAAGTTATATTGATTATTGTCACATTTGGTCCAGACTATTTTTACACATTTCATCTTTACCTTCTCATTTCAAGATGTTCTGAAATGAGTGACATAGAAGCTGCTGCTCAATAATCTTCATCGGCATCGAGTACTGTCCACGTAATGAACAATAAGCATTGGGTGATGTGCCGATGGACAGAAACAAATTCGGACACTACAAATTGGTCAGCAGAGAATATTATAGACCATTGTAGAACACAGTATAGCAGTTGAAGAGAATGTCCTGCATAAATATCTCACAGAAACAAGGTTGGAAATCGTACCTGTAAAATACCATCGCGATTGTCAGAAAGCTGCCTACAACAAAAATCACAAATCTACCGACAAATCAGAAGAGGCAAAGGGATCTACTGGTAAGGTTTGGTGAGTTGAAATAAGGAGGAATTTCAAATTTGACTGTAAAAGTAGCTGTTTCTTCTACGAAGGTCCATGTTATTCTGACAGAAAACATCAAATTAGACATTGTCATTGAAGTCTGAACTTTGCCAATCAGAGAACATGTGCTGAAGGTGTGCTTTGAACGAAATGATGGTGAATGGGTGCTGAAAGTGAAGAAGCATGTGCTTAGCTGCCATGACCTTTTCACAGCCGAGACTCGATATAATAAAGCACGTTATGACAGGTTTAGAAACAAGCTTTCTGAGAAGAGCAGTGTGCCTCAACTGAGTAGTCCCAGTCAGCCAGTCAACAGGATGAAATTCAGGACTTCAACAAACTTTGTTAGTGGCTCGAATCAGAGGGCGAACTGTCTTCACCATCAGGTCTAGGCCAGAAGATGATCGAAATCACTGCATCTAAAACACGTGTATAACACTAGATGGATCTTGAACAAGTTAGAAGAAAGGTACGGTGACCATATACATTTTGCTGCACAAGCAGTAAAATCAAATGTTTGCTTGCGGAACACAGCTGATTACATCAACAAGAAATGGCATGCAGATAGGCAGAAGAGAGCTAGGCTGAACGAATTAAAACTACAGCAGCTAAATCGATCCTCAGGGATATTCGGTCGGCGGAGTTAGATTGCGATTACGACCCATCAAACAAAATTCTTGAAAGCTCAGAGAAGGGAAAGGAATGGTTACCTCCATATTTGCGGTTGCTCTTGGAAAAATTGCTCAAATACCCACTTTTGCGAGTATTGGACAGTGTATGTATTGTCAATTTAACTCACCCACGATCCTGCATCTGCTAGTTCCCTTTGGGCTCAGCATTGAAGTAGACAATGTTTTCAGGTCCAAATGGTTAATTAATTGAGTGCAGTAGAGTTTTCTGTGAGTCAGGATGACGTTCTCCAATATAAGCAGTCAGTAAATGAGAAGAATACCAGCCACTTTCTCAGGAAATACTTGCCTGGCTCATTCACGCATTGGATAGCCAACAATGTGGATCGCAACCCCATGACCATTGACGGGAAAGGTTCAATGCATGCGATAGGTTGTTTGTCCACAACATACACAGGAAATGCTCCAAAAAAAAAATTAAAAATTTCAGGACAAGGGCCATGACACAAATTCCCTCGCGAGCGCATGGATCTGCCATTTTACACACACAAAGATATGAGCCAAAGTGGTGCAAACACACTGGAGACTGATTAACAAACATAGCAATGCCATGATATAGTAGTCTGCATGACCATCATTTGAGCTTTTCAAAGTTCAACAAGAAAAAGAGCAATCAGATTGCAGACCCACACCAGGACTTCTTTTGTGTGCCGTTTGTGTACTGGTGTGTTGTATAATTGAGACAATTACAACTGCCACTATATAACTGCTGGCAGTGATGACTGATTCAGCCATTTCAGAGATGTTTGAAGGTATTTTTTTTTGTTTTCTTTTTTAAACAACATGGCTGCTGAATCACATGACCGATGATATCAAAAAAAATTGTGCACCATTTAATCCCCAGATGACCCTTAAAAATTTTCACTGATTGGATGTAGCGTTATACACATGCAATTGTGATGTCATAACAAAGGTCCTGCAATGTCATTAAAAATAATAATAATAATAATAATAGTAAAATAAAAATTAAAAAACCAAAACAAAAAACCACTCATTCCCCATGAGGAGTACTTGCTATGTGCCAAGTTTCAATTTTTTCCTTGGTGCGGTTTCAGATAGAGGTCCAAAGTTTTTCAGTTTTTCCAACATGGCTGCCACACCACGTGACCTATGATGTCAAAATTATCACTAAAACATTCCACATGAGTAGTCGCACCAATGGTGAAAATTGTCTCAATCCTACAAGCGGTTGTGGATAAAAACACTAAAGTTTTGTGTGAACAAGAAAATGGACGGACCCAAATGCAATACCCTCTCCTCTGGCAAGGGTAATAAATTGTCTTGCACACAAATTTGCTGACAGTTCATGGTTGGAACATGTTTCTTACTGTACATCACTGTACCCAAACAACCTGGTCTTCTTGAATAGTGGAAATAGGATCCAGCGAGGGATACAACGATACGATAACATACCAAAGTACCACAATCGTCTTTGCGAGGATAGAACTGTCAGTATGGTATGCACTTCATTATAATGGTATGCACTCTGTAAATAAGTTTCATTTGTTTTGAGACACTTTAGTTCAGTTGCATGAAACATGAGTAAATAAAGCATTTCAATTCATGCCTTTAGGCAGTTTTAGGTGTGTTTGACACCTCTACTTTGCAATTGCAAGATGCGAATGCAATTTCAAAATTTGGGGTGATGCGTGCGATGAGAAAAATGACAATGTGACAGGTTGCTCAGCACGGTACCCCTCAGCAAAGTGTGTGCATTTTCCCCTTTCTGTAGTTATTTTGATCACAAGTACATCAAAATTAGCAAAATATCTCTCATTTTGGCATTTTATCTAAAAACACACAAATAATTTTCCTTGCAGGAACAATGCTCATAAGTGGAACTGACAGTGGTACAATCAAGGGAACGAACAAAAAAGAAAAGGATAGAGGAAAAAAAAGAAAGAAAGGGAGATAAAGGAGAGCAAACAAAGCAGCAAGTACGATGGTTTGGTGAGGAGAGGTTAATGGGGGTTGTTAGTCTGATGCTATGCTTATATATGTGAACGTTTTACTGCTTTGCTTGTGAATATTTTCTTGCAACTTGTTGATATCACCTTGGTGTAGTGCGAGCCTGCAATTCTTACCTTTTTTCTTGTCATTTCCACCGGAAAGGGAGGGGACGCCGGCTTCTTGCTGGTGGCTCGTGTAAGCGAGTTGGCTGCCATTGCCTGGCTTGATTAAACCATTGTGCAGAAAGGAGATCAGAGTCTCGTCTTGTCCGAACCATATGATCATGGCATCTTTCCTGGATCCACTGTTCTCTATCATCCTCCGTACTTGCTATAGCCTTACCGTAGGATTCCCGAGACTACTTTTCAGGAGTAATAAAGATCATGGATCACAAACAAGAGATGGTGGTGCCATGCTTGTTTGAAGTCATTGAGCGAAGAGAGACAAAAAGGCCTCTGGAAGGTGGTTTGATAGACCAGTGAAATGAATAAATGAGTTGGGATGTGTAGTCAGACTGGATTTCAGAAGCCAAAACAAGAGGGGGTTATTGGAAGAACACGTGCATCCTGGAAAGATAGGGAGGGTCAGGCCAGAGGACTGAGGAAACAATGTTGGAGAATAGACTTAAGAAAACAAAGATCACCGACCTGTTTGTGATACGAGAGCAACAGAGCCTGTGGTTTGGCCTCATCACAAGAGATGACAATTTTGAGAGCTTTACATTTCACAGAATCCAGGAGACACAGATGTGATGCTGGAACACTGCCTGAAGCAGACAGCAGTATTCCACTGAGCTACGGACAAAGGTTTTGTAGACTGTCGCTCTAATTTTCAAGGAAACACTTTGATTGAGAGAGGATTCCTCGTCTGCGGCTGGCTTTAGGGCCAGTGAGGTCGATGCGGTGGTATGTGGAGACGATGGTTTTTCAAAGCATTATTTTGTCTTCCAAAATAGGGTTTTGGAAGAGTCGTGGCTCATTCTTCCCTACGCTTACCTGGGTTATCTTGAATAATGGTTGTACTAAGCAGTGTTTGCCATCATTAATCAGGGGGCTACACTGGAGAAGCCATGGCAAATAGCCTCTTTCATTTCATCGTGTCATGACCATGAGAAGTACGACAGTGTCATAAGACATATTGATTCACCTATTCGATGAAGCTTGCTTTTCAAGTTGCAAGATCAACTCTAGTAAATATCAGACTTATCCTACCTCTTAGGGAAGAATGCCAAGCACAATTTCCATCTTCTTCCGACTAACAATATTTTAGTGCCTCAACATCTGAAATCATGGAGTAAAATATATCCTGGGCAAACAATACATCAAAGATGATCGATGACACCAAAGAAGTAAATGGATACCAAGCAGTCTTTTCCAAGACTGAACAATGGATGACAGTATATCAGTACTCTGTGGTTCGGGGCTTTTGCATCCAACCTTACATATGAAGCAGTGGATGTGAAAAGCCTGAAATGTCCCATCATTCCACCATACCTGCAATAATTAACTTTTCTTCAAACTTGAAAGTTTAAAAGACCCATCCCATGTCCTCAACTCCACAATGCACAGAGTAAGGTGTTCTATGAACTCCAGTTAATGAATCCTTCGTGTGTGGCTGATCGTCCTGTTATGCAAATGAGCATAAGGCCTGCAAAGACTTACATTTTTACCATCCTCTCGTTTACCCTTTCAATACTTTACTTCAACCTTTTTAAAGCCTTTGCCAGTGAAGGTGTTATTCTAACTTTAAAACCCTCCAAGCTATTGTCCACTTCAACATTTTAAGGTTGTTTTTTTTTCCCCTCCCTCCATCGGCATTGAATCAACTTTTCATATTAGTGACAAGGACTTTACCTCAGAAACAGCGCTGTCCAAGGAGGTGGTGTTATTAGACTAAGTTTTCGCAGATCTGTGTGGCCATTTCACACACTCTATATTTTGTAAGGGGGTTGGATATGTGTACGTTTTAGTGTGTTGGTATGAAGAGGGGGTGAAGATGAAAAGTGTGCATTTAAATTAAAAAAAAAATAAAAAAGGGACAAACATGCTTTCTTACACCTTCACAAGTATTTTCGCACCTGTGGAACCAGCTTCCACATTCTCTTCTATCTCATTCCTCCCTCCAGGTCTTCAAGAACAACTGTTCACCACCATCTCAGGTAAACCCCCTCCACACCCAACCCCAATCTCCAGTTTTCCCTCCTGAGCGTTTCCTTGGACTGTATCCATCTTATCCACCAATGTGTCCTCTCCTACCCCTATTCCACTCCACATCCATCGTTTGTCCAAATCTCCCTCAATCTTGGCCTTCAACTCTATGTGCCCCCCCCCCCCCTTTTAATGCTCCTTTTGTGCACGTCTCTGCTGTACCTTTTGCGTCCTGATCCATTCAGTGTACTAGCTCTGCCAAAAGCCTTGACTACGGATACAAAACAAAAAAACTCAGTACCATACACCAATATCTACCATACATGTAACAACATTAAGAAGGTATTGCATTTGGTTCTGTTTGTCTGCACAGAACGCGAGTCGAGTTTTTTTCTGCAACAGCTTGTTGAACGGACACAAAATTTTCACCATAGGAGCGACAAGTCATGTAGAATTTTTCATAATTATGTCATAGGTCACGTGGTGTGGCAGCCATGTTGGAAAAAACAGAAAAACCTCCATCTTCGAAACCGCACCATGTAAAACATTGAATCTTGGCAAACGGCAAGTACTCCACATGGGAAATAAGTGATTTTACTGTATGACATCATAGTTGCCTTAGATGACATCATAATTGCACACAGAGAACACCACATCTGATCAGTATGAATATTTTTAGGGGTCATCTTGGGATAAATTGGCTAAGACAACAATAAATAAAAAACTGATGACATCATCGGTTGCATGATTCGGCAGCCTTATATCTCTCACACACACACACCCACCCTTCAAAAATTATCTGAAATGCCTGAACAGATCAAGGCAAAGCTGTACAGCTATGACCACATATCCACAAGGAACAAAACATTCCCACCTATGTTGTCATAGCCACATAGTTTGGCAGCCGTATCAGATTTACCCTAAAATCTTTAATGATCTTCTCCAGAACGGCTGGACAGAGGGGAAAATTCACACACGTCAAAGGCTTGGGGAAACCAGGGTGTTCACAAATTGATAGGTCACAGGGTCTGGCAGCAATATTGAATTGAACGAAAATTACAAAAAAAAATAAAAATTCTCTTGAACCGCTTCATCGATCAATGTGAAGCTTCACAATTGGCCGACAGACCATGTGACCTATCAATTTAAACAAAGTTTTAAATTTCAAGCTGATTGGACACATGGTCTAGCAGCCAGAATTATTTAATATTTTGAATCTGGGATCCTTTGAATAAGGCTCATTTGGCTGTGCTTGGATGGGTTTGAGGGTCAAGGAGTAGCAGCTGAAACCCAAATCCTATCCAGGTTCCTCCTGACGACTTAATCTAATTTTTTCCTTGTGCGGGTTCCTTCTGATGACTCCGATACAGTGCTGTACCAACAATATTTGGTCTTCCATTTGATTTGAATTTATATTTTAATCCCATTCTGAATTCAATTGAATAATAATAATAACAAGCCGGTATGCGGACATGGGTAGTCGACTACCCAATAGAACCTAACGCGATGGGCCCGTTCGATGGGGAATGACCTGACGATTAAGCACAAGAAAATTCATAATTCTAGCTTCAAGGGTTAATGCTGCAGATTGTTTTTTCATTAAAATACCCCCACATTTAGAGGTTTTTCAGCCGTTGCTAGGCAACGGAGGGGGTCCATAGCAACGGTTCTTTCTCACACATAACTCGGACATACCATGAACCTACCATACCAGTTTCATGTATATCTGACTCATAGTCTCCGAGATATAACGAACTTCGTTTTTTTATTGTTTTCGACCAGGTTCATTCAAAGTCTATCTTCTCCGACAGTTTTCATAGGATCCGGCTGGAAATTTTTGACAATATGGCTGAATGTACTGCCCACAGTCACTCGGGCCTGATATTTTAAAAAAATATTTTTTTATGATTTTTCAAAATTTCAGTCCCGTTGCTAGGCAACGTGGTGTCCATAGCAACGGTTCTCATTTGCACACAACTAGGTCATGGTATGAACCTACCAACCAAGTTTCATCGAAATCGCCATTGTATTAACGGAGCACTGGACCGAAGAGGGACAGACAGACAGACAGACAAACATATCGATGGAAAAAGTGATAATAAGGGTAGAACAAATTTCAAAATTAAAAAAAAAGAAAAAAATGTTTTTTTCGACTGGATCGACTACCCAATAATAAACATCATGGGTCAGGGGCAGGTGTCCGATCAAAGCAGGGTTGCATCAAAGCGGGACATCTTGGTACCCGGTCATCATTGCCAGCAGTTATAAAGTGGCAGTTCTAATTATGTCTCATATTAATTACGTTACACCAATACACAAACATGACACAAAATGCAAGACAACACAATACAAGTCCTGGGCGAAGGTCTGGAATCTCTGCTCTTTTGCTCGTTATAAAATGCAAAAGGATGTAGGGATGTTTCTCCAAAAAGGATGTAAACAAGGTGGGGATGGTCACGAGAAACCATCCCTACATCTTTCTTTCAATAATGGTTGTTTGAAAAGACACGTGTGTTCGCTACAACCATCTTTTCTAATGATAACCATTATTCAAAGAAAGAAAGATGTAGGGATGGTTTCACATGAACATTTCTCGTGACCATCCCTACCTCGTTTGCATACTTTTTGGAGAAACATCCCTACATCCTTTTGCATTTCTAAAAATGGTTTTATTACCTCTGCCATCGAAGGTGAAGGAGGAATTTTTCACCCCTTTGTCTGTTTGTCTGTGTGTAGGACATCTCAAAAAGTTGTGGACGGATTCGGACGAAACTTGGTGGAAATGTTGGGTGTGAGACAAGGAAGACTCGGTTCAATTTTGGTGAAGATCCGAGAATTTTTTCGGTGATTCGTCACCATTGAGAGATATGGCTAAACCGATATATAGCACGATATCTCAAAGAGTTGTGGACGGATTCGGATGAAACTTGATGGACATGTTGGGTGAGTGACCACAACGAATAGATTCGATTTTGATGAAAATCCAAATCCAGACGTGGACATGAAAATTATTTATTTTTAAAAGTGATTCTTCACCATTGAGAGAAAGGGCTCAAAAACGATTATATAGCATGATATTTCAAAAAGCTATTGGACCCGATATGTTCTCGCGGATCAGGCATTGTGGTGGAGGTATGCACACTACAGACTGCCCTTTCTAGTTACTTTACTGATAAATTTTAGAAATGTGTTCACATGCTGGAGAATTTTATTGTTATTGCACATAATTGTTTTGTTTTTATTTTAAATAATATTCTTAAGATTTGTTTTATATGAAACACGAACAGATTCCCCCCCCCCCCACCCCCACCTTCAGATGGAATGATAATTTGAAGTGGAACACAATTTGCTTCAGCAAATTTCGTGACTAAATTGATGGAACGAAGAGTTTTGCAAAAAGTATTTCATGGTATGTACTTTGGAGACACACAACCTTGATAATATTCCACATCAACCACACCTATAGAGGTCTGACTGGCCCTTGGGAAAATGTGTTTCATGGCTCTGCCCCCACCAGGCTGATTGACAGTCAGTCTCATCTACACCTCTGTTCCATCCCATTACTTTACAAAGGAATGCAGTTTCGCATACTTTTTGTGGAATCCTTTCAGGTTATACAAATTATGATAGCAAAGGAAGCTGCACCAAGCAAAACTCTGTTGGATGGCACCAGTCATTGCCATTGAGAAAGGCAGCTCAGAAATACACCGTATGAAGATTATTATTATTATTGTGCACAAGAAGAGTTTCTGGTTTTGACCGATGTCGGGGTTATTTTTTTTTTGTGTTTGCCATGGTCTGGAGTATTGAAAAGTGACTCCTGCCGAGACTCAGCTGAACAGACCAAGTAGGCTCCTACATGCAGCCTAAGTGACTTGTTAGAAAGACACTCCAACTTCAGTTTTGTATGTTGTGGGTATGACTGACTTTTTTTTTTTTGGCGGCATACCGACAGAGTACTAGCACACCCTCTGATAAATCAATAAGCCACATGAGCACCCCTCCCACCACCAAAAATAAAATTGGCATTTACAGGGAGATCCACAATCAATGAAGTCTATATTTTAAATACAAAAATTCTGTTATTTGTTGTTTGGAAGCTTGTTTATATCAAGTTTTTTTTTCTTCTTCTTCTGTTGTCCTATTTCTCGATTGTAGTTGAGACATTAACTGCTGCTCAAAGATTTCCAATTGCTGCACTGTATGATGTTCAGTAGTGTGTAATCACAGTTCAAAAAATGGTGGTGAGACATGCAACGATTAAAAGTCACCAAAAGCTTATAACAACTGGTTCAGTGAATGACACCATAACCAAGAAGACATACCACAGTGAAATCACTACAAAACTGACTGGGTGCGAGACGTTTTCACAAAGAGGCCGAATAAGCCGATCAGACAAGCGGCAAGGGAGAACGCGAAAAAAGTCATCAATTCAGGCAAAGTTGAAGGACCCAGGATGGAAACCAAACAAACCGCATTATGTTCTACAGCTGTTTCCAGTGGTTGTGACCAGGGAATGGAGTTTTGTGAACACTTCCCTCAGTGGATTGATGACCATCAGATGTGTTATACTGCCGGACCCTGCGATTCACAGACCAGAAAGTGTGACCTGCTTCAACATTCACGCATGACCATTTTAAAAAATATTTCTTTATTTATCTTTTTTTTTTTTTTTTTAAACACCTCAGGACTGGTTTCCTTTATTCACCGAGGAAATTGGAAATCAGCCAACATCACAGAATTACATAAAGATGCAAAAAGGGATCCCCTGAACTACAGTCCAAATAACTTGCGAGACTTCCAATCATCACCAATGTCATGGAATCCATAATCACAGTTGACATAAAATCATTGCTTTTCTCCAAAAGCCTGGTCTCAGATCAACAATTTGGATTCAGACCTGGTCACTCATCCTTTGACATGCTATTTCTACTCACCCAACAATGGTGGAGGCCCTCAATATCAGACATGAGTTCAGGGCCGTCTCTCTGGACATATCACGAGATTTTGACAGTCTGGAATCCTGCCTTGCTCTCCAAAATGTCTGCCAATGGAATCCAACGCCAACTCCACTCTTGGAATACCGACTTCCTCCACTCTCAAAACCAACGTGCGGCTCAACGGAACCCTTTCATCTCCTCTTCCTGTCAAGGTTGGAGTACCCCCAAGGCAGTGTTCTCAGCCCCATTATTATTCCTAATCTTCATCAATTATCTCATCGACTCTCTGGAAAACCTCTTTCTCTTTGCTGATGACTCCTCACTCTGCTGTGAGATCCCTCATCCTTCTGACAGACAGGCAGCAAGCAGCCTCTTCCCTCTCAGACCTTGACAAAAATCACAAACTGGTCAAACACAATTTTCCTCATGTATCCATACTGTCCACCCTTTGAGTCCCCCCCC
>CM068963.1:92703271-92717576 GCA_035128595.1 Eptatretus atami | reverse complement strand
ACTTACCGATATAACTGATCTATAAGGACTGTGGCTGTTGTGTGCGATGGGTTCCAGATTCGTAACAATATTATTTCAGTCTTGGGATTCCCTGCTGTGGAATGATTGGGACTAGAGGTACGCACACTCGCATCAAAGCAGTCTAGCCTGGATTTGAATGCCGACCCAGCTACAAACTCTAATCCCGGTGTTTCATTAATGTGCGCGCATTAAAATGGGCGTCCCATCTGCCAGCATTAGTTGGTGGACACAACAACCCACAGTTTCACGAAGAGTATGCCGGCACTCTGGGAAAATTCCAAATTCCTGCCCTAACTTAGTCGAATGTCAAACCTGGCCATCCGGTTCACGAAAGACTTCGGCCAAAAACTTCCCCTGGCCAACCCAGCAAGAACGAGGGAATAATTGTGGCTGTTCAAGGAGAAGAAGAATGTCGAACTACAATCACTATGTACACACGGGATGAAGGGGTGGGCGATACGCACTTCATGTAAAGAAGAAGAAAAAGAAAATGGGAGGAAGGGAAAAGCAATGCTTTGAACATACACCATTTTTCATATGTAATATGTGGATTGTATCTGTTTCTACAAGCTCAGTTTTTTTTTCTTTTTTTAAAGCAGCCCCAATTATTTCCATCTTCTGTGGGATCTGCCAAGGAATTTTTTTAGTCCGAGTCCTTCAGGAACAGCTGACCAGGCCTGGACCTGCAGCTGAAGGAAGCAAGAATTTGTAATTTTCTTCAGGGTGCTAGATACAACTCACCACTTCTTCACAAAAGTGGGATCTGAAATGTCCATCAGATATTAAAGCTGACCGGACACCCTTTTAAATCCACCTAAGGACGGCACACGAAGCACCGACCTGAAAGTTTATAGTCATGTCAGGAATCAAATCCACACAAGACAATTTAAAGACAACTGTGCAACCACTGCACCGCTTTGTCGGATGTGCCTCTTGCACCTCACAGCAAATATTCCCTCCCTCCCTCGGTCCGTCTAAAAACTGACGACCCATGCAAAGCTGTTTTCCTGTTCTTTGCCAGGCCAAGCTGCAAAGCAATTCGATACATTCCATGTACCAGCAACATACCAAGCACAAAGCACATTATAGCAAAGCCAAGACAAGTTGTTACATTAATAATAATAATTAATACAAGAGAAAAATCACAACAGCAAAATAAGTAATTAATTATTGGGTGAAGACTGCCAAATTCATCAGAGCAAGGCTTGCACAGGAGTCTCAGTACTGGTGGTAAACACACCACCTGCAAAGCAATTCTGAAGGTCGCCGACAAAAATATACAGGTCGACCCCATTAAACTACAACAAAGCATTCCATAGTGCACCAGTTAATTTAGCAAGTGGGAAATAACGCAAGAAAGAACAACCGATCATTAGATTTCCACATCCACAAGGAACGTACCAGGCTGACGCTTGGGACGTCCTCCCGGGCCTGGGTCTTCAGCTTTTCTGTAATAAGCGTCACCATGGCAACACTGCAAGCCTGTACTTTCGTTCAACGACCAGCACTGCTGGCCACTGCAGGTGAGAGTAGAGACACAATTGCAAGTCATTTATAACTGAGCATATGGATTTTTATGAATCGATTTAATCTGCTACAACGGATGACTACAAATGAGAAACCAGCTGATGTAGCAGGCCTTAGCTTGCAGGGCCTGTCGTGCACATGATAGCAAAGAAAAAGCCACAAGCAAAATAGCTTCCTGTCAACAATGATGCAGACATAAACTAGAAGGGCACTCGGTAGAGCGCATACCTCCACCACATAATGCCTGATCCATGAGAACATATCAGGCCCCATACATTGTTTGAAACATCATTCTATACATCGTTTGTGGCTCGATCTATCAATAGTGAAGAATCACTTAAATTATCAGATCTGCATCTTCAGTAAAACTGAATCAATTCTTCCTCGTCACACACCAACATGTCCATCAAGTTTCGTCCGAATATATCCACAACTTTTTGAGATATTGTGCTGCATATCATTTTTGGCCCCACCTCTCAATGGTGAAGAATCACTATTAAAAAAAAAAAATTCTAGTAACCGGATCTTAACTAAAATCTAATCGGTTCTTCCTTGTCACACACCTAACCTGTCCACAAAATTTCATCCGAATCCGTCCACAACTTTAAGATATCCTGCACACAGACAGAAAAGGGTGAAAATATAACCTCCACCTTTGGTATGTGCAATATATATATATATATATATATATATATATATATATATATATATATATCACACATACGTACATACTAGTTGCATTTGTGGGGGTAGATGGAGGAATCCCATAGTGAAGATCGGATTGTATAGTATAGCATGGACTGTGGACAGGTAGGAGACATCAATGTAATTTAAGTAGAGAAAACTGAACTTAAGATTGTTTACGTGCCACCACACGGGAGGATGGTGTTGCGTTAACTAGGTAGGGTCTAAGGCCAGTTTCTCCCAGGATGTGATTGCTCCATGACCTTCCCTTACGTTTTTACATTAACAAGGCCAGCCATAAAAGAAAAAAAAATTAAAAAAAACAAACTTTTTCGACGACGACAACCGACACAACTGCTGACTGAACCCAAGCATTCCCAGACTAAACACCACCTCCCAGGAATCGTAGCCGGCAGGCCACGCCCCCGAGGTTCATGATTGGTCGGGTTGATGCGAGACAGAAAGTTCGAGTGGAAAACTGCAGTTGGAAGAAGTGGAGCACGTCTCTTGGCTCTTGCTCGGCAGTCTGTTGTATGATTGAGGAGGAAGGCGGCACCATTTGGTGTATGTGGACCTGGTACTGAGAGAAAGAGAGCAGTGGTGGAAATTTTGATCGTGAGGTGGTGGTGTGGCGGCGGTTTGTGGGGATCTTGGCATTTCGGACGGAGTGGAGAGCAAAAGAGGACTGCCCACACAAATTACCTCACATATCTGGTACCCCGGACAATGACTCTGCACCATATTGTGAGCTTCCCACACGGTGACTTGGAGGTTCGACGACCACCAGGCTTCCAAAGGCCATTTCTGGATGCAAAGCTAAGTAACGGCATAATGGGGGATTTTCTTTTATTTTAATCTTTCCCCTTGTCTTTTTGTGACCAAGTGGAGACATCTCAAATTAGGATTTAGTTTTACCTGACTTTTCATTTTCACCTCACCATTATTGTTGAATTTCCTTGTGTCCGTATATTCGTTGTGAGCTCGAGAATAAACCAGTGTGCTTCCATTAAGGTAAGCGCCTTCGCTGCTTTCCATCCTAGACATGTCATAAGAGCCAAGAATTTTGGCTGTTCGCTTCGGAGTTAAGACCGTCCGGCTATTCGGCCAAGGCTGATGTTCATCGGCTGCGGACACGACTATATAATATATCATATTCCA
This sequence comes from Eptatretus atami, assembly GCA_035128595.1. Taxonomy (NCBI): domain Eukaryota; kingdom Metazoa; phylum Chordata; class Myxini; order Myxiniformes; family Myxinidae; genus Eptatretus; species Eptatretus atami. The sequence continues at coordinate 92,714,186 of CM068963.1, read as the reverse complement.
AACAACTGAATCTACAGCAATAAAGAAAGATGTTTCTTGAAAAACATTTTCAAATATGAAAATTAAAGGATTATTTAAATAATAAAAAATAAATCAAATAAGCTCCTTTGGCATTACACAAAATGGTAACTGAAAAACTACTTCTGCAACAGCCCCAAGTATTTATTATTCCCACCCTCCTGCGGGCTTGACTGGGTAAAGTTTATGGGTCAAGATTTTCACGAACCGGCTGGCCAGGCACGACATTCAATTTGGATGGGGGAGGGAGGGGGGGTTTGAATTTGAGGTGACAACTAGACTACTCTTTATGAAAAGCACTGTGGGATCTTTGACATCTACCAACTTATGCCAGAATGTGATATCAAATTCGACAGCCATCAAAGTGATGGGCACTTTGTGATGCAACACGCTGCCTGTGAAACACTACAACATGACAGTTTATGGTCAGGTCTGGAATCAAACCCAGGCAAGAAACTCAAAGGTAAGTGCACCAACTCTGCCCCACCCTGTCGTTCAGTCACAAAGAAAGAGAAGAAAGAAAAAAAAAATTCAAAATAGAAAACAGTACCTCATAAGAACCAACAACAAAAAGACACCAAACAAGTCACCATTATATAATTAACATAACCCTCACTTCCCCCCACCCCCCTTGCTCGGAACTATTATCAACACATTTGTGCAACTAAAATCAATACAATATTCATATCAAAAATAAATGAACAATGACACAACCTGCAACCCCCAACTCCCAGAACCAAAGGTTTTGGTTGTCACCAATAAAAAATAAAAAAAATTGAGGCTTTTTTTTTTCATTTTGGAATTTGCTAGGTGGGAGTGAATGCAATGCAAAGCTCTCATGCAGAGAGAGAGAGAGAGAGAGAGAGAGAGCCAACTTTCAAAGATCACTGGAAAGTTTAAAGTAATGTTTGGATAGCAGTATTCCATCCACATGGCACGACTTAAAATGGCTTCTCAACAGAGCCCTGGGAATACGAACAGCTCAGGCCAAACGATAAAAATAATAACAATAACAAAAATTAAAACAAACGCAGAGCTCTAATAATCTAAATCACATTCTTTATTTTCAATATACTGTAGTACAAGAAAAGGAAATTGCTGTAGCTGTGATCAAGACAGTCACCTCCCTCCTTCCATTACCAAGAACAAAATGAAGCGAATGAGAGTGCAATGAATCAGGCTAACACTTGATGAACCATTAGGAGGAAGGAAGGGTAGGACTGAATCCTCTCCAGATGGCAGTTCCACAAACAGGAGAAAATAGGAGGCAGGGGTGGAGGTAAATGGGAAGTATATTTTTTGGGGAATTTAACCAGGAGGGGGTGAGCGAAAGCCTAAGGAATTGTTCCGACACAAACGTGAATTTGCAGGTATTGCATCCTTTACAGTCAAACATGATGGGCAAACAGTTGACCAAAACCAGGTGCACGGTCCTTTGTGATGTACCATCCGCAATGAAGCACCTGCATGAGCTTCAACAGTTCTGAGAAGAAGAGGTAGCCATCGGCTTAGGTCTTATCGAAATGCATCCCTCTTGTGAGCCTCAAGTCTTCTTCTACTTTAACAGCCACAATTACTCTCATGTTCTTGTTGGCTGGGGGAAGGTTGGCTCAAGCCTTTTACAAATCGGTTGGCCAGGCCTGACGTTCCAATAAGTTTCGGGGAGGAATTTGGCCAGGATGTCAGCGATAGCTCACCCCCTCCTCACGAAGGAAACCATGGGATCTTTCACATCCATCGACTAATGGCAGCAGATGGGACGCCCAGTTTAACGTCAATCAGAGGGACGGCACACTCGACGGATCACCCTGCCTGTGAAACACCAGGATGACAGTTTATAGCTGGGTCGGGATTCATACAAAGGTTAGACAGCTTAGAGGCGAGCATGCTAGGCGATTCTGCGAGGCTCCATGTGAGGCGCAGTTCATGGTCTTGTTTACAAAAGGAAGAAATCAGAGCCATAAAGGATTGAAAGGGCAGAACTTGTGCTCCAGTGATTGCAAGGCATTTGCTCACTTTGAATTAACGAAACAAACAAACAAAAATAAGTTACCCCCAATTTCACTCTCAACCATCATAAAGAAGCAAAGGTGAAGGCATTGCATAAAATATTACAAAGTACAATGGAGGGTTAAATTGCAACAATATCTCCAAGCTCGTGATGAAAGCAAATTCGAGGCCATGTTAACAAATCTGGTTCTTCGGCCCTCCTCCTGAAGGTAGTATTGAAAATTCAGGAACACAGCTGCAGAAGCGAAATTTTTTTTAAATCTCAACAACCTTCACACCCAAAGTTGCAAGCAAAATGCAGAGTCTGCCAAAAGAAGCAACCTCAGCATTGTCCAAGTGGGTGTAATCAAATGGACAACTTGCCCTCGATGAGCCAGTCATGTGTTGTTCAAAGAGAATGTATGGTACATAGTTTTCACAGGCAGTGCAGGACAGGGTGCAGCATCCATATGGACGCACTGTCAACTCGAGATAAACTGAATTTTTTTTTTGAAAATGGTGCACACGTACCGCCCTGGGGTTGAGGTGAGCTAGAATCAGGACCGAGGTGCAACTCTTGATCCTCAGACTAAATTTCCACCATTTCACGATTACAGAGCATACACTTGAAGTGCACATTTACAGCAAAGCGGGCTCCAGCTCTGTGTTAGAGAGAAAGCTGGGCTGCAAATTCACCAGGAATTAATCCCAATTCAAAAGGATCAAAGAACCTCGAACGAGTCTCACCATCATGGCAAAACAACTCAGGATTGAGATCGGATCAGATTTACTATGAAGTCACAAGTAACAGCTCGCATAGCAAAAGGGGGGCAAACAATGGTGCGATCGAAAATTAAAGAGGGGCCAACAAGTGTAGAAATGGGAGAAAGACAAAAAACAATGACAGATAGAGGGAAGGGGGTGGGATTAGGGGAAGACGTCTGGGTCATGGGTTGGGGAATGGTCGGAAGGTTGGGGGAAATCGCATTAGGTTGGTCAGGTTAGGGGAATGGGAGAATCTTTTTCAAGTGGGGGGGGGGATGAGAATAATCAACCAATGGGATGAAAGGGGGGGGGATGGGATAATCAATGAAATTGGATGTACAGAGGAGAGGATGGGTAATAAATTGGGGTAAGGAGAGGAAGGAAGGAGAGGATGGGTGAATCAATGAATCAAATCCAAAAACGATGCCAGGGATGGGGAGGGTTTGGGTCATGGGTATGGTGGGGGGGGGGGGTAATCATTCAAGTGGGGTGCGGTGAGGGCAGGGGAGAGAATGAGGTTAATTCAACTAATGGGGTGGAAGGAGGAGGAAGGGGTTGAATAAGAAGAGGTAAATAGAGTGGGGAAATCAAGTGAGGGTGAAATGAAAGATGGGTTATCAAGTGGAAGTGAGGGTAGGAGAGGTGAATTAGAGAGAGGGGGAGGCAAGGAGTGTGGGGGGAGGGTGGGGGTAATTAAGAGAACTCTTTGGCAGAACAATGTTTTCTTAACCTAATAAAAATTACAATACAATAGTGTGCTGGTCGAACGCAAGGTAAAACTGCATGTGGATTGAGGAGAGGACGGATAGCCGGAGAAGTAATCAAAGATGATCGGTAACAGCAAAAGAAGGGAGGGGGGGAGGGGAGCCTGTCTTTGGCTTGGACACGTCTCCACGTGATTCGCGTTTCTCCACACAAAGAGCTTGTCCCATTGCGCGACCTATCTCGTCGAGGCGACTCGCACGGAGCTTTATGCGACATTGGGAAAAAAAAAAAATTCGTTACCGATTGTTTGAGGAAATGCGGACGATGACGCGCAACAAAAGCAAACCGAAAGAAATAGAAGCAAAAGGAAAGAGATCGACAATGCTGTGGACAAGTCGCATTCTGTCGTCACCTCACAAACACAAATTGGTCTGCAAATTCCGCCGGCAACAAGAACTGGCCGTTATCGAGCGTTTGAGTGGTAACCACAAGTAAACGAACGTTTTACTAAAATAATTTTGTTTGTACCTGCTGCCGTTACACCAACCAAGCTCAATTGACACCTTTCACCATCGCGCTCCGCTGGCGAGTTGAGCGCGTGGGAGCTCCCTTTTAAACCGACGGACTGTACCAAGTGCACTGAAGTCGGGGGGCGGGGGAGGAGGAGGTGAAGGAATACGAAGGAAAAAAAAAATAACAAAAAAAACCTGAAACCTTAAAATTTCTCAGAAACGGTGCCAAAGCAAAATTATAATTGAAAAATAAATAATAATAATTATTCAAGCCATGAAAACACCGACCACTTGGATTCGTAAGCAAATTATATTGACAAACTCCGTGGAAGATAATGTGGTGCGAGGACTGTACCACTTACTCCCTCCGTCCAAATATAGCGATGACGACTGGGGTCGGAGGGCGCTCCATAATGAACCTGCTTTGAACCGATTAACACATGAGCAAAACAGGGTTGGAAGTAAAATAGATCTTTTTCTGTTTGTTTGTTTTTTTAATCTTCCGAACATCCAAACGGGGTGGCGGTGACTCGAGCTTATGGGAGAGTCCAAATCGTTTATTTCTGGGGCCTCCAAATGAACGCTACACCTGTTTGTTTTAACTTAATTTTTCACTTTTTCTCGAAGTTTATACTGCACGTAAATGTCGTTGGCTTTACGTTAACACGTACAAGTAAATTTTCAACCCACCTCAGCCGAATCAATATTCCAATTAAATAATTGCACAAACTGCACGTTGTTACTTCGACACGAACGCTAAATCAAATGGGGGCATCGGACATGATCGTCACACGGATGGTAACCACGTGGCGAGGTGCGCGTCGAGCTTTGCCTCGAGGCCCCACAATGTGCCGAGAGAGAGAGAGAGACTGAGAGGGCGAAGAGAGAGAGAGCGCGAGAGAGAGACCCGCATGTCGGAGAGAGAGAGCAGAGAGAGGCGCGGAGAGAGGGAGCGCGCGAGAGAGAGAGCTCGCGAGAGGAGAGAGAGCAAAAACTCGCGAGAGAGAGAGAGGGAGCGTTGATGGATATAGCTCGATGGGAGCGTGAGAGAAGAGATTGCTTTGCGGATATCAGTGAGCGTGGACACATTGAAACTCTGTGGAGGACACGGGCCGAACGTTAGTTCTTTCACTGAGCGCGAGAGAGAGGAAGAGAGGAGAGAGAGAGAGAGAGAGCAGCTGAGAGAGAGAAGAGGAGAGAGAGAGAGAGAGAGACGAGAGAGAGAGAGAGCGTGCGAAGAGAGAGAGAGCGCGAGAGAGAGCGCGAGCGGGAGCGGAGGAGGAGAGAGGAGAAGAGAGAAGAGAGCGCGGAGAGAGCGCGAGAGGAGAGAGAGAGAGCGAGAGAGAGAGCGAGCAAGAGCGCAAGAGAGCGCGAGAGGGAGAGAGCGAAGAGCGAGAGAGAGAGAGCGCTGAGAGAGAGAGAGGAGAGGAGAGAGAGACGAGGACGCGAGAGAGCAGCGAGAGAGAGAGCGAGCGCGAGAGCGAGGAGAGCGCGAGAGAGACGACGAGAGCGAGAGAGAGCGCACGGAGAGCGAGAGAGAGCGCACGAGAGAGAGAGAGAGAGAGAAAGAAAGAGAGCGCGAGGGAGAGAGAGAGCGCGAGGGAGAGAGAGAAGAAAGAGAGAGAGCGCGAGAGGAGAGAGAGCAGAGGGGGGGGGGGGGAGAGAAGAGAGAGAGAGAGAGAGAGAGAAGGAGAGAGAGAGACGCGATGAGAGAGAGAGAGAGAGAGAGAGCGAGCGATCTAAACCACGCTCGACTCGTGACCTTGCAGCAACAGCACGACGAACGAACAAACTCAAAAGGCAAACGCAGCTGCACGTCCGGTCGGCACGACAATTGGACAATCAATAAATCCGCCCGTAAACGGATTGAAAAGGTTTTTTGGGGGTTTTTTTATCGTCTGGGGACTGAAAGGTTATGGTGGCAAATACAACGAAGATGATGTCCAACCCCAGCGGATCAACAAGGCGTTTAATGCGGCGAGTAATAGAGCATCCGCACGCGGGAATACCACTTGGCCTTGTTACCCCGCACACGCGCAGCGAAAAGCGGGGTCAAGCAATTACCTCACGTCCGTCCGTCCGTCCTATCAGTGCATGATCGAGGAACAATTCACTTAAATTGTATATTATCAGAACAAGTCTGCCATTAAACAGAATTTTGGCTCTGAATTCCTCTCAACAAAGGAGTGAGAATATTTTTACTCTATCTGCCTGTCTGGTAATAAAACAAAATTGAAAATCATTCCAAGCAAGAAACTTACCGTTTTTAAGGACGTCATAAATGGGACAAACAACAAGCGTGAAGAACTAATGTAATGTTGTCAATGGGGGTGTTGTAATAGACACTGGATAAAACGGTGGTAAAATCCGGATTAATTTATTTAAATTTAATTATACACTTTAACATGTTCTGCACGGTGGTCAACAAGACTGCTTCAGTCACGCTTCGCGACCAGACTATTTTTTCTTTTTTGTAACGATCTTTGAAATTATTATTTATTTCACTTGAAGTATATTCTTGAACACTGCACGAGGTATCATGTTCTATGAACTTTTTTTCGCGACCAGATTATTTTTTCTTTTTTGTAACGATCTTTGAAATTATTATTTATTTCACTTGAAGTATATTCTTGAACACTGCACGGGGTATCATGTTCTATGAACTTTTTAGTGACTGCACTAGTTTTGACCGATGCGAGTACAAATACTGTACGGTGCTCTTATTTCCATCTTTCTTGAAAATGTCACTGACCTAATGTCAACATTGACACACACACACACACACACATTTGTTTAGGGTGCCACCAAATGCTCCAGAAAGACACTGTGGGATATTAAAAGGTCCAACTAATACGAACACACATTACACCCTCATGAACATCCGGCCCAGAAGCTGTGCTCACGAACGATGACTGACATGCGAAACTCCAGTGATAGGTTGTTGTTTTTTTATACAAAGACGAGGCTCTGGGAAGAGCTACAACAGAATGGATCAGGACATAACGGAACAAAGATAGACAGAGAGACACCAACAGCAGGGTTGAGGGACAAAATAGACGTGCACTTGGACAAATAAGGAATGTGGGTAAGAATGAGGGCTCGGGGAGGATGTTTGGGGTGGACAAGATGGATACAGAAGCAAACTCTCAGGAAGGAAAATCTGGTAACGGATGAGCCTGGGGAAGGTTAATGAAGGGAGAAAAGATCATGGTTTTGGATGGGGTGGGGGGGAGGGGGTTTGGGGTATTTGAGGTGGTGGTGAACAGCTGTCTTGACCTGGAGGAAAGAATGAGATCGACGAGGATGTGGAAGTTGGTTCCACAGTCGGGAGGGGAGAGGGAAGAGGGAAGAAATGAATGGAGGTGAGCAGTGATCCTAGATTTAGGTAGTTTCACCACAAGGGGTTGATGGTGGACTGCGTGCTTCCTGCAGAATCCTTTTGTTGGGGGCAAGGGGATAAAACACAGAAAAAGCATAGGATGCAGTACCAAAAAGGAGGTGGTAGAAGAGAAACCACCGACTTATCTGTGATGAGGAAGTCAGAAAGTGATAGGACTCAACTTCATCGCAGGAGATTCCAATGATCTTGAAGGCCTTGGTTACCATGGCATCAAGCTCCGCAAGGTATTGATACCCGAGATTGAACCCAGCCAAGATGCAGAGGTCCAAACTAGATTGACCGAAAACATTTTTCCCATTTGTTCCTCACAACCTTCAAAGACCGCTTCCTTTTTTTCAAAAGGGTCAAAGGCTCGTAGGAGCTGCAACCACAAATGACATGCATGCAGACAAATACACGAGACAACACCTGACACAACTTTGACAAGCAAATCCCCCGAGCTGAAGAGAGTGACGTCTATTCCCAGAGCATTCTGGGTACTTGAAATGCCATCTTTGTGATCACTTTTATCTCCACACTCAGCAGGTCAATCAAAGAGGAACTTCCTCTCATGGAAGCCAGCATAAAGAGTTTGTCTATGCTCCAACCTTTAACTGCTGAGCATCAAGCAAGGGAGCAGCAAGTATTTTTAAAGTCTTTGCTATGACTCAGCCAGGGTTCGAACCACAGACCTCCCAGACTCAGAGCAGATGCTCTACTGAGTATGACAGTCTGGTTAATACACTCAAATTTCCAAAAAGCTAAAAACACAGCATCACACAAAGTCAAATTCAAGCGTTTTCACTTTACATACATACACGACACTCCTTTTCACAAAATGCAGGTCTTTTAAAGCAAAAGTGTCTATTTAAACATGCCAATCTCAGAATAAATCACCATATTCCAACACATCGGTGTTAAAATTGGCATCAGAGTGATACAAATCAACAAGTCATTCAAGCGATGGAAATATTCATGTAAAACTGGCTAGAGTCATCCACTTGCAAAATTGAAGCTTGTAACAGCCTACGCACCTGAAATGTTCAAGGCCTCAAGGTACAACATACGATTTACACACAACTGCCAACCATAATGGTGGAAAATAGTTGGAAAACAAGGAAATACTTCTGTTGGTCTCCTCACTCACACTTCAGCGGGTGGAATTAAATACTGAATCACCCAACAAAATGCAACGGTTGGTACAATAATTGCAGAGCCGTAGCCTGCAAAAAAAAATTATATAATATTATATATATATACATACACATACATACTCTTCTTCCATCATTTAAGAGGCTGTGGTCAGGAAACCTTGTTCATAAATATTGGACTAAAGCTGCATGATCTCGACTTAAAGGTAATTATCCACACGGGTTTTCATTAAAAGCACTTGCATCACAAAGTTATAAGAAATAATGTACTATGCAACACTCTTGTACATGTAAAAGTGGATATTGCATTCACCTCAGTTTGATAATTAAACTATTTTGAGAGCAGAACCTCACATGATCACTGTTGGATCCCCAACATATGCAAAGATTTAAAAATAAAATTCAGGCAATCATATTGAGCCAACTCAAGAGTTTGTGTCAACTTATCAGACTGTCAAACAATAATGGTCACATGACTTGGTGTGAAGTCAAAAAGTCAAATTCAAACTCATGAAAAATGATCTTCAAACAGCAGATTTAGGAATGTGGTTCAGTGCCCATTGCTTATGCTTCCATCTACGAACTGCATCTTGTAACCACAGGGCAAGCCAAGCTTTTTGCTCTCCTCCAGTAACCTCATTCTCTGCAATAGACTGAGGAGCAAGACCTGACTCGGGGTGGACCAGCCCACCCGACATTGCTCGAAACAATGGAGGGAGACTTGCAGCTCACTCCTTTAGTTTCACGAAATTGTCAATGTCCATTCTGCATGATGCTTCAAGTGGCACAATCCTGCTGTATGCAGTCCATCCCTTGACATTTCTGCAAAATCCAACTGAGTGGTGGGCTTGGTGTGGGCCTGCACATCGACGCCGCTCCTCGGCTCTGTGTCCGGTTCACAGAAGAAACCTGCACGCAACACACCATGACAAACATCGCAATAAACTATGGAAAAAAGACAGCTGCTTCATTTTCAATTTTCATTAACTACACAAGAAATGCCAAATGTGATCATAACTGGCAAAACACCATTTACAGCTTTTTACTCCTCTATTCGACCTATCTGTTGCCCAAGACCCACGAGATGGTAAAAACGCATGGCATGCAAGGGCTCACAGCCAACTGGGCTGATGTGATGGTTGGTCCATCAGGTACCAAGCAACCATCTCCATGTGTTCACTCTCGGTCAAAGCATAGCAAACGAGGACTCCAACCAAGGGACACATCTTAGCACGTATGCACACACCGAGTGGAAGTACCATTTCAGCTGCTGTGCTCCACTGACTCCAAGGCAAAATGCAGGGTGACCACAATATTATAATAATAATAGTAAAATAAAATACAAAACTTACCTCAAATAACTTCCTCCATACTGATAACCTCTTCCTTTTTGCAGGTGTGCAAAGTAGGGTTCATGTATAGTCAGCAGATTTAGATTCAGTCAAGATATCCCCCATTCTTTTAAGATACCATGGACAACTAAAGAAAAATTGTTTTCAATCAAAATCTAACCGAGAACAAAATCCGACAAGAACTCAGAGTTCAAGGTTTGATGCGTAAGGAAAACATCTAACAAGGGAGGCCACAATGCAGAGATGATATCAAAACAGCAATAAGTGCCAGAATCCTTTCAATCACAGCAGCCGAACGTGTCGGAATAATAAACGATTTTTCCCGTCAAATCGAAGAGTGCCTGCAGCATCGAGTTGATTTGTCTTTGTTTAATCATGTCAAAGTTCAAAAAAAAGTACCATCCCCTAATTTCCTCCAGAACATGTGCTCAAACATAAATAAAATCAACAACATTAAAGATATCCATCTGAAACTCCCCATCGTTATCATGCATCATGTGAAGCAGATGTGCATCAAAGAAGGTGTAATTTTGAATAAAAATAAATATAGTTTATGAAATTGTATGGGTACCAGTTTTTGTGGTCAGCTGTTAAACAAAATAGAACCACAATCTCTGACGAGACCGCCGACATATTTTAAACCAATACAACTGCAAGCTAAAACGCCAATGGAAAAGTTATTGGGGATGCTCACCATTTTAGACGGCAATGTAAAGCTTGAGCAGCATTCATCAAAACTTGCAGACACGAAATATCCCATTGCATTTTGAACCAGGAGGACCCCCTGGCCTGTTTTTAGTCTTTGCAGACATTTTTCAAAAGTAAAGTGTAAACAGATGAATCAAAGCGTTCGGTCGAGGATGCGATACTTACATGAGGGGTACAATAAGCCTCTTTGCACGTCCAACTTTCCTTGCAATCATAAAACTCGTCTCGCCTTCATTTGGTCATGGTCAACGAGATTAACCATGCTCGAGGTTCATAGAGAAGATGTCAGACAATTAACTCTAATTTCATTTTGATTTGTCAACACTAACACTGTCA
>CM068963.1:92673686-92703261 GCA_035128595.1 Eptatretus atami | reverse complement strand
AAAAAAAATAAAAAAACTACCAACCACCATCAGTTGCTGTTGCCACTGAATGGTCATACAGATGTCTTGTACCAATACAGCTGCACTCCATGTGTAAACAACTGTCGTCATTTACCTAATCAAACAAATCTTCTTTCCATAGTCCAAGCACACTGCATGAACAGATGTACAGACTCAGAACAAAGGCCTTTCAGCTCAGCCACTCCATACACAAAAGACACCTGTGTATAATTGCTTCTATGTAGCACAAGGTAACCGGAAATATGTTGCGATAGAAAGCTATGCCATTTCTTTTTGAGACAGTGCAACATCAAGGATACTCAAACAACAGCGATGATAAAACATCCAAATTATTAAATACTTCACAATATATGAAAGTGAAGTGGGTAAGCTTCGCTGGACCTTCAGTTTCTTTTCAATTCCATTTATCAGAGACACAAGGTGACAACCGAACCTCAGCATCAGGAGCATGAATCAAGATGACCAAGTGTTAACCCACAAGGAAGACGATATAGTTTCTCCAACACGGGAAACGATGCCATCAATGGAGATAGGCACGAGGTCACACGGCACGGATCAGTCATCAAGCTTGTTCTTGGACCCAGAAAAACACACATCCATATAGCCGACTTTATGGCCATGGTTCTACATTTATAGTTACTAATAAAACCAAGAGCTAGCTAGGGAATATAAAAACTAAATGAAACAACAAAAAGTCAAATGCTCACAACGAATGCCAATATAAAGCAAAGCAAGTGGTGATAGAGGGGAAACAAAATAGAGGGGCATTCTCAAAACCGGAGGAAAAAAACCCCCAAAAAAACAACTGCATTGTAAACCAATAGAATGGTCAAAAGGTTTAAAATGGTCTTAAACAACAAGAACAGAATGGTGATGAGGTGACAAATGAGGGTGACAGTTTCAAAGTCGATATTTGTGACTTTTGAGATTAATCAAGGGTTTCATCTGAAGTTTACCTCTTGGGTCACGTTGATTTTCGATTTACCCAATGTTGTTTTTCCAGACCCTCGGTTACTGCACCAATTCAGGCAACATAATGCCCAGAGTCAAAACGCTGCACAGAATAGCAACATTACGTGACACGGTTCCATTTTGCTGTTTTTTTTTTTAATCTTGAATGGCCTCAGTTTGGCATTGGGTTTGAAATAAAAATAACAATAAAAGTTTATTTACAAATGCTACAGATTCAGGTTTCACATAGCTCACCAGAGAAAACTTAGTCATGCTATGTTGTTTGTGTGTCACGCTTGGGAAACTTGGAGCCAAATGCCCTTCCTTGACCAAGTTCAGCAAACGATCAACTTGGACGAGTCACACTACTCAATCACAGGTGGGGACTGATATTTTTTGAGCATGTTCTCTTGCCACAGCTGGTGTTAATTAAACGTTAAATGCTCCCAAACAGATGCAAAAGAGTGCCCTTACAAGGAACTTCAACACAGGATGAGGCCATTAGGTCCATCAAAGCCTGCTAGTATTACCAACTTGTGGTTGTTTGTCCATGCTCAATCCCTTTTTCAATGCTCAATGCTTTTTCAATTCAATCATCAAACAAGAGAGCAGCACACTGTACCATTTCAAAAGTCTTTGAAATGACTCAGCCAGGGTTTGATCCACCAACCTCCCACACTCAGAGGAGATGGTCTAGCCATTACACCGTCGAAGCTGGAGGTCAGAATGTACCCAAATATCTATCTCATATGGAGAAAATTAGGAGACAGTACCTTGATATAAATTAGGACAAGACTAAACAAAGACAAATCAACAGGATGGGATTACAGTGTCGTGAAGAAAATGCTCAGATTGGAATGGCAAACAAGTCTTAGCCAAGCAAAATCGGCATATCACTATGTGATGCTAATTCAACTAACCTAACTCACCGAGAATAAATACAAGCCATAAATGCAAAAACTTTTCGTGATCACAGGTCGAGCAATCTGAACATGAGAACGTATCAGAACACAAGGGTAAGGCTGTTCATTGCCGTTTTGTAATCAGTAAAATCAACCATTTTGATGATGCTCCCATCAACCCGCTACAATTAAATCTGTATTATGAGGTTCATCGAACAAGAAGTCACCAGAAAAGGCTGGTGAACAGAGTCAATCGAGTTATCTTACCCACTGCTTGATATGCAGGAAGTAAACATTTGTACAGCCTTCCTTTCTATTTGAACTTTGCAATCTTTGAACCCATCATTGCAATGAGTAAGACTTTCTGATATCGGAAGAAACAGGAAAGGACAATAGTGAACATGGTTTCTGTGCAAGCAAGAGACATGTTGGGTTAGAATCAATCAGTCGTGAAACGCACAACATTTGTGAGGGAAGTGCTCCAAGCAAGAAAACGGTCCACAACTGAATGACACAAACGGCATGATGCCACACTCACCTCTAAGCTGTCTCGCCTGGATTATAACCCAGACCTACCTATAAACTGTCACCCTAGTGTTTCACAAGCAGGGAGATTCATCAATGTGTGTACCATCCCTCAGATTGACATTAAACGGGTGCTCCATCGACTGGCATTAGTTGGTGGACGTTAAAGATCCAATGGCGTCTTGCGCAAAGAGTAGGCGAACCAGCACCAGCATCCTGAAGAAATTACAAATTCCTGCCCTAACCTACAGAGGACATTGCACCAGCGGCACAGCTACGGCCCACAGCCAATGATGCTTCCCAGTCACCTTATGCTGCATACGAAAGTAGAAGTAAAGATGCAACTGGTGTACTAAATTTGACACTGGATCCTGGTAGAAATAAAAATATGCATTCACTTAGTAAATAAATTGGGTGGAAGGATTCAAAAGTGGTTGTACTTGTGGTAAAGACGAGCCACACCCAAGCAACCCTTGGCACAGGATGGCACAAGATAATATCCCAGCTGTTTCATTACATTGAAATTAACGAACGTCCATTTAATGGAATCAATTCGGTTTGAGACAGTTATATCTGGTGTTATTATATTTGGCACATATTACACAAAAATATGTACTACAAATCATAACGCAAACATGCATTGAATTAAAAAAAACCCAGCTGTGCCATAAATGCCTCCAGATGACAAGTGACAACATATTTCCTAAATACCAAGCTGTGGTACATTCATAGGGTACAGACAATGTGACCTTATTAAAACATCTAGTTACTGCAGTCATGAGTTATGGTTTCATAACCATTAACCAGACAGAGGAAAAGGCACAGCACACAAACAGTCCTTGCCCAAAAAGATTGAAAACACTATTATTAGACAGAAAGCAAATGGCCATGGTGTTTTTTGTTTTTTTTTACTTTTTATTTTATTTTGGGACCAGGAAAGGCATTCTAAAAATTGAATGCTTTCACCAGGGATCGACAATGAACAGAGGCTTGTAAATGTGAGTTCTGGATAAACTGTGAAGTGTCATTTAAAGAAAACAAGTGGGCCAAGGTTGTTCTTCAAAATGAACACACCTTTACAATTACATGAGCTGATTGCTGTCAGGGATACCTGGAGTAACAATATGCTCCTCATTACAACATAGAGCATTTGCAGGCTTTGTTGCTTCATGACCACTGCCTGGTAACTTCATTGAAAGAGCCAATGTGTGGAGAAGGACATCCTGAAACTAGAAGGGCACTCGGTAGAGCGCATATCTCCGCCACGTAATGCCTGATCCACGAGAACACATCGGGCCCATTACATTTTTGAAACATGCCGTTTATCGTTTTTTTTTTTTGGCCCCATCTCTCAATGGTGAAGAATCACTTTGAAATAAAATAATTCTCCTACCCAGATCCAGAAATGGATCTTCACCAAAATCGAATCAATTCGTTGTGGTCACGCACCCAACCTGTCCACCAAGTTTCGCCCGAATCCGTCCTAAACTTTTTGAGATATCGTGCTATATATCGTATTTGGCCCTATCTCTCAATCGTGAAGAATCACTTAAAAATTAGAGTAGTCGGATCCATATCCGGATCTTCACCAAAATCCAATCAATTTGTTGTGGTCACACACCCAACCTGTCCACAATTTCATCCGAATCCGTCCACAACTTTGAGATATCCTGCACACGGACAAACAGAAAGGGGTGAAAATATAACCTCCTTCACCTTCGGTGGTGGAAGTAACAAGTGAACAGGTAGGTACAGGATATCTTCAAAATATGCATCAATGAAGGCATTTCAAAACTTCTAACTCTGAAACGGTTTGGCAGAAATTCACTGACCTTGGTCACCTTGGTAGTTATGAATGTGCAACAGCAGTATCATTTTTGGCCCCACCCCCCTGGCCCCTGGGGCAGCATCACAAGGAGAAATACAATTACAGGCACATTTTAAAATGAAACTTTGTATATGTAATCAACATGGGGGGTGGGGGACGCATGAGATGTCAATTTTTTTGTTTGTTTGACCCCCGGTTAATAGCCCATGGGTGGGGACTTGGGGGTCACAAGAGTCAAAACGGGGAGGAAAAAAAAATTTAATCAAAATTCGATATTGGATCACTCGTGGTGGAATCTCTTGCCATCTTTCAACTTTGCTTTAAGTGGGGAGCATGGGGATTTGCGATGGCAAGTCATTTCATTGACTTCACTCAAGTACAAAGTAAATGACACTTTTATAAACCCATTTTCTGTGAAATGCCGTTTTATTAACAATCATGAGAATGCAGTGAACGAAAGTGGATTTATTTATTTATTTAGAAGTGACAATGATCTAATGCTGATGTCATCAAGATAATTTTCATGCAAGCAAAGAGATGTGGTCCACTACCTGAAGATAAATTCTTTTATGGAGAATATGGTACATTCAAGGCCTTTATGATGGCTTTCAAAGCACTTCTTGCAAGGTTCATTTCAGTGCCTCCATAACAAAGTGAAACACCATCATTGTTGCTTCACGTGCATACCTGTTCACCACCGAAGGTGAAGCTGTGGGCAAGTTAAGGGGTCAGGTGACATTTTTTTCAACTACACACTTGGCAGCACAAAATGACAATCATCAACAAAATTGGCTTACTGGGGTGGGGATAGGAGGTGGAGGAAAGAAGATAGATTTCTCTAATGATTAATAAAGTTCATGGAATTCAGAGCTGACAAAAAAAACTGGATGGCAATATTTATTTTGGTGAAATAAATACAAATCAAACAAAACACCAAACTTTAAATTTACAGACAAACTCTAAGCTAAAGGAGAAAAACAGCAGAAGAGCAAACTGTTTAAACTTTAAAAGAGATCGACGTGGTCTGGACAAGTGACCGACATAAGGCATTGAACATGGCCAATGGCACACGAACCCCTTTTTCGCTGGGACTCCTTCTGTTGTCCAAAATAAAAATTGATGTTAAGAGAGAGACAACAAACTACAAAACAGCTTGGCAGAGCATTGCACAGTAACATTTGCTATCACTGGAACATAAAGGCTATAAACAAATACTCATCCCTTGACTTATGGAATATATACATATACACATTCTTGAAAAGTTGTACAAAAAGCTAAAGTCTGTATAACGAACCCTCATACAATTTTCATTCAATCCATCACCAAAGGTGGATGTAGGTTATGTTTTCACCCGTCTGTCTGTGAGCAGGACATCTCAAAACATTATGGACGGATAAGGACGAAACTTGGTGGGCAGGTTGGATGTGTGACAAGGATGAATTGAATCAATTTTGGTGAAGATCCAGATCCACATCCAGATCCAAATAAGAGAATTTTTTTAATTTTCTAAGTGATTCTTCAACATTGAGAGATGAGGCCAAAAACGATATACAGCACGATTTCAAAAAGTTATGACCGAGTTATGACAAAGCTAGGTGAATAAGTTGGGTATGTGACAAGAACAAGCCGATGAGATTTTCGCATGTGACAAGGACAAATGGTCCGGATGCAGATCCGGCCCATCAGTGGGATACAAAACAAACTGTTGAGCCTGGCCATTTTAGTTGAAGACGCGTTTCTATGGAAACATTTTCTGGGCAAGCCTGGTGTTCGCTTAAACAGTTAAGGTGGCTGGCTTAATATCTTAGGGTCTCGAGTTTGAGCCCCTGTCTGCCATTGAATCAACATCAAGTGAGGTTGACTCAGCCTGTCATCTTCCTGAAGTCAGAAAAATGAGAACCAGTGCACTGGTAGAGGGCACTGCATCAGCAGCACATCTGTGCCCCCAGAAAAGTGATGCAACCAGCAGCCATAGGCCGCACATGACAGCAAGCTATTTTTCGGTCCCAAGACAAAATAAACACACACTTCAGAATGTAGCAAACTTTTTAAAGTACATACATTTCAAAGAAATTTGGAATATTCATAATAATGCTCAAAATTAGCCTTTTTCAAGACATTTTGACTTACTTTTTCTGAAGTAAGAATGATGAAAACGGGTGTAATCCTTCACAGTCCAGTACCGAGCATGATCAACACAATGGGTTGAATTAAAACCAGCCAAGCTTGAGTAGCAGACAAAGCGTGGGAAACCAGTACAGGATGAAATGTGCATGCAAACGACGTGGTCAATATGAAATGTACGCGAGGACAAAATAATTTTTTTATACTCTAGAGATTCAAAATTCCGCAAAAGCGAATTTAACGTAACATATAACAAAATTGGTTCCCTAATTTATATATTACGTTGTCGCAAAATTCTGCATATCAAGTTCCCATATTACGAGGGATGCAGATTCTGTTCATATACAGGGGGCCCAAGCAACCAACGTAAATAATATGGTACGAGTGAAAGGACCGATATCGATAAACCGCCTGCCTCGAGCTACAATAGGAACAATGTCAGGCACTGATCCATGCAAGCTCATAAAACTGCCACAGTTGTTCAGGCGTGTACTATAACTTTGAATAATCATCAGGCTCCATTAGCACTTCCTACAAAGTTCACACATGGGCCGTTTCCCCTTCAAGATCTTGCTGAGACCAGTTTGGAAACACCAGTTT
Source organism: Eptatretus atami (assembly GCA_035128595.1). Lineage (NCBI taxonomy): Eukaryota > Metazoa > Chordata > Myxini > Myxiniformes > Myxinidae > Eptatretus > Eptatretus atami. The sequence continues at coordinate 92,696,310 of CM068963.1, read as the reverse complement.
GTCAGCTGGCATGAGAACGTTTCAAACACGTCCTTTACTGTCCACTATCACTCTGTTGCAAATACACTGTGCATTATAGTCAGGATGTCCTGCAAGAAAGCACACAAATGTGGGTAAAAAAAAACAAACTGATTGTCGTCTCACCTCAAAGCGATTCCGCACGATTGCAATGCGCGCACGTGTGTGCGTGCGTGCCTTTAAAAAAAAATGGTTCTCTGCAACCGCTTGTCTGATCGATGAAGAGGAATCGAGGAAGTCTGATCCAAATTAAATTAAAATAAATAAATAAACAAACAAACAAAAATATATAAAGACATCATTTTCTCTGAAAAAACAAAAAACATCTCAACAAAAAAAATTGAAACTTGGCAAATGTCATCAACTCCCCATGGGGTATATACTGAGATAATGAAGACAATGAAGTGGTATTCGAGCCATAATTGGTTGAATTGAAATGCTTATGCAAGAAATCTGAAACTTTGTGCGTCTGATCTATGACCCGATGCGAGTGAAGAATTAAATTTATGAAGTTCATAACCCATGCCAAGAAACTGACATAATAGGGTGCATGAATGATATGGGTAAACGGGTCATAATAGTGGAGTGTTCAGAATGAACATGTGAGGTGAGATGATGCACTCATAGAGCGCTGTTATAGTTATAAATTTTTCACTTTACATCCTTGTAAGAAAAAAGATAACATATAAATAAAAGGAAAGAAAGGCACAATTGAGCAACAAATTCAACTTCAATGAAATCGTCATTCTTAAGGCCCAGTCACACCTTGACGTTTTAGCCAGCGATGGCAACATATTAAAATGTATGTAAAACGCTGGCTTACGTTGAACTTTGATGTTTTTTTTAAAAGATTCGGATGTATTCATAACGACTTGGTCTTATGTATAACGTATTAGTAACGGACACAGAACGTTTCGTTGTGTTATAGCTAACTTATACCAAAGAATGCTGAACCTGTTGTCGGCCTACACAACCTATGCCCAACGATGTCTAACTTATGCATAGCGCGCTGCACGTATCGTCGACGATGACGTGACGTAGCCTATTAAAAGGCTGACGCACAACGATTCAAATCATAACCGCCGCAGAAATGGAAGTGTCAACATCGCAGTCACACCTTGGCGATCTTGCCAGCGTATGCCGACCAAGAAAAATGTGTCTAAAACGCTGGCGCACGTCGAATACGGTATGGGTAAGTTTGGTATACGTGAATAGAACGCTAAAGTACGCTATCATACGTCGTATTAAGTGGAGTACGTCAAGTAATTTTAAACATGTTCAAAATTTTACGACGTACTTGGCGTATGACACACGTTCCGCATGCGATGGAAAAAGTTGTACACACGATATGCGGACGCTTACACACGTCGACAAAGGCTACTTGTAAGCTACTCATAAGTCGAAACACGTCGCAGTAATGTCTTTTTTACGCGAAACTTATTTCTAACTTATGTTTGACGTGCTTTGAACCAATTCTTTACGTAGTCCCAACGCACATTGACGTATGTAGACGTATTCCGGTCGACAAAAAAACTAAAAAAAACATACAGACTGACTAACATATCTTGCAAAAACTTCGTTTTGCAAGATAATGAACGTGTTTCTAACTTACAACTGCCATATAATGACGTGTTCCCAGCGTTTTGGGAATTGGTATATAAAAATGGTCTTCACAAGGGGGAACCCATCAGTGTTTCGACTCCTTTTTGAGTCGATGTCCATGTCAGCAGTAACAGTATCAGTATCAGTATCAGTATTAGTAGTAGTTTGTTTCATGTTGGCAGTAGTAGGTGAGTGTGATGGGGAGGGTGTGGGTGATGATGGATCCTCCTTGCATCCGCGTGTCCACGGGTAGGAGACATCTTTGCACCATTGTTCGAAGTTCTTCGCGGCTAATTTTTTTGGGGGTTCTTTCAACAATGAGCTATGGCTTTTTTTACGTTTTAGGTGTATTCATAACGAGTTGGACAAATGCTCAAGGTACTAATAATGTACATAGAGCGCTTCGATACCTTATAGATACGGTATACCAACGAATAATTATCGTTGTAGCCGGCGTTCACAACATATGCCCAACGATAGCCTAACTTATCCATATCGTGCGGCAGTTATCTTTGCCGGTGACGTGGGGTTTGCTATTCATAGGCTGCCACTCAAAGATTTAAATGGCTGCAACTCCACTATTGAAAGTAGACGCTTGCGCTCAACAATGGATTTTTTTACACTCAACGACTTTTAACGGTGCCACTCAACTATTTTAATGTTTACAATGAACGATTTAAATTGCTGTCACTCGCCTTTGTTTTTTGACGCTGGCGCTCGGAAATTTGAAGCGTTTCTATTCAACGTGCTAAATCGCTCAAACTCCACTATTGAAAATAGACGCTTGCGCCAAACAATCGCAATTGTTTACACTTAACGTGTTCTTATCAGTGCAAATCAACTGGTGTCTTATCGGTGCAATTCTATCGGTGCAAATCAAATCCCGATCCATGGTGTCACCCAGTACCTTCTCCTCCGTTCACGTCTTCTTCTCTCGGTTCTATTGGCACGCAACTGGTGCAGTGCCAAATCGATGAGGGTATGCTGATGTTGGGGACAGGTAGATATTGTAGTGTCATCGTTGCCGGATACTCCATCTCTCGTAATGTCATGGACATGTACTCGCTATGTAGTCTGCAACACTGACGGGTTCCTCCTGTGAAACCCCTTTTTATTTACCAATTCCCCTAATCGCTGCCATTACATCATTATCTGGTATCTGTAGGTTGGGAACTCGTTCGTTAAGTTCTGTAGTCGTCCGGTAAACGTCAAATACGTCTACATACGCCAGTATGCGGCGGAGGTGGCGTTACACACAGGTGCTAAGCACGTCACTCATAAGTTAGATAAAAGCCTCTTTTGCCCTAAACAATAACTCGGCATGATTCGACGTATAAGTAACTTTCAAGCAAGGAGTGTCGATGTGTCAACGATCGCGTAGCGTGTTAGCAACTGTCACTGATAGGTTATAAATAAGTTTCAGGCACGCAAGCATTATACCGACGTCTTTCACTATGAGTAACTTAAAAGTAACGTGTGTCGACGTGTGTCAACGATCGCGTAACGTGCCTAAACACGTTACTCATAGGCTAGGAATAAGTTCGGGTACGCTAAACATTACCTCGGCGTGTCTCAACTTATGATATACTTACAAGTAACATGTGTTGACGTCTGTCAACGATCGCATAACGTGCCTACAACTTATGGCCAGCGTAGTGGAACGTGTGAGTCTACGCCGGCATACGTCGTGAAATTTCAAGCATGCAAAAATTTGAGGACAACCGAAAAGTACAACGTTTAAAGCCAGCGTGCAACGACGTATGGCAGTGTTTTCCAGCGTGCTCTCAATGTTATCAAAACTTACCATAACGTATTCAACGTGTGCCAGCGTTTTAGAGGAAATTTTTCAAAAATCGGCATACGTTGGCTAAAACGTCAAGGTGTGACTGGGCCTTTAGGCAGGCAGCCACCATGTCTTATCTATGTCTGGCTGAAATGCACGACACAAGTGAACAAAAACATACTTGTAAATGTAGTAAATACATGAAAACAACATTATCTGTGAACCGAGTAAAGCACGGATAGGATTTGTACCATCAATAAGTCATCCCACGGTGTACTGTAACAATCAGATAAAGAGGCAAGTGTCAATTATAAAAAAAAAGAAAAAAAAAGATCATAACCATTACGAATAAAACAGGACCCAAGCTGGTGTTTGCTGTTCAGCCGAAATGCCCCGAGGGTCTAGGCAATGCATCAAGCAACCATGGCGTGCACTATTCATGATTATAGACTGTTACGATATCAGGCTGGAAGTGAAGGAAAGAAAAAGAAATAAGTAATAATTTAAAAATAAATAATAATTAAAAAAAACTCAACAAGCTGGTGCTTGCTGTCAAAGATGCCTGTTCAGACTGCTTGCAACAAAGAGGAAGTGGTTCATTCCACTGGGTAAACACATCGTTTATCCAGTGACACAAGCACTAAAATTCAATCACTTTAAGAAAAACATGCTATAAACCTCATCTTATGCAACTATGCTGTACTCCAAGCAGGTACCGTATAAATATAAAAACCGAGGAAGAGAAAAGTGCTTTCCCCAATATAAAGCCGGATTTGATGCCTTTAATGCTTACTTACCATCCAAAGAGCTTGTAAAAAGAAGTACATTTTATTGTCTGTGTAAACTCACAAGAGTTCACGTTAGTAGTGAATGTTGTTTGCTTCGAACGCTGCAGGATACTTTGGCAAAATGCTACTAGAAATGAACTTTGTTCAGAGGAAGATATGGTTCTCTCATCATCATGTAGCATACTCAATACCTATAGAAAGCGTTGGTGCTGTGGAAGCAGTTTCTTGACTTGGGTTACAATCCTGTAAAGGTTGCTCTGATGCTGGATACTCAACTCGATGTGCAGGAATTTGGAATTTGTTCATGGTGCCGGCGATAGCTCGCCTACGCTTTGTGAAGGCCACCATGGGATCTTCAACATTCACCAACTAATGTACGCAGACGTCCATCATCTGGCACACACTGACAAATGACCCGACATGTCAAACACCAGGACGACAGTTTATAGGTGGGCCAAGATTCAAACCCAGGCTAAACAGCTTGGAGGCCAGTGTGCATAACCTCGAGGCTGTCCTGCCAGCTGTACGCTTCTCTGAGAATAAATGAGGGTGAGTCAAAGTATCCGTAATGTATTTTTATTTAAATAATATAACTAGAATTGAGCATGCACAAGAGCATCATTTTTCCATAATCCTCCTTCTTTTTCAACACACTTAGTCCATGGTTCACAAGCTTCTGTATGCCCTCAGAAAAAAATAAAACGTTTTTGGGTGAGTGAAGAGTCACACATGCACTGCTTCTTTTACTTGTTGGACACTGGCAATAGTGGCAGCCTCTTAAAGCATCTTTCAGTGGACCAAACAGGTGAAAGTCCGAAGAGGTCAGATCAGGACTGCACAGTGGATGCTCCAACACCTCAAAGTTCAATTTCCATCGGGTTTCCACAGTATGGGCGGCAGTGTGCGGACAGACATTGTCATGCAACAATGAAACACCTTTTGACAGTAGCCCTCGGAGTTTCCACTGAATATCTGGTTTGAACTAGTCCCGGAGGATTTCACAATTACGGACACTGTTTACCGTTGTGCCCCCCTCTTGAGTGTGTTCCAAAATTGAGTCCAAGAAAGTTAACATCACTTTTCCAGTCGATGGTTGACTTTTGAACTTCTTTTTGACAGGTGATGTCGGATGCTTCCGTACTCTGGAGTTTGCTCCCTGGCTCCTAATGGTGGATCCACATCTTGTCTCCAGTGACAACCAAGGCAAAATGTTACAGTTAGAACTATAATATATGAGAGTTGTACTCTCATACACTACAGAAGTCTGCAGAGAATTACTACAGGAAAGGAATGTTATTTTTGCCTGGGAATGAATCTCAAGAAAGCATTCCCTTCATGATGAAAGCGGCCCAAAAAGCTTTGGCAGATTGTCACACGGTTGCGCTTGCGCTCTTCTGTGAGTTTTGGAACACATCAATCTTGAAGAAACTTTATGAAAGCAAAGTTGGTTGTTGATGATTTAATGTGCAGAATTATGACTGATGCTCAGATGTTGTGCCACTTCATCAATAGTTGATCATCAGTTATCCAGAATCATGGCACAGACTTGTTCAACGTTTTCTTCTGTTGTGGCATGGATGGGCGTACAGATCATTCATCATCTGACAGTCGTGTGGCCGTTTTTGAACATGGTAATCCAATCATACACACTCCGCTGCGATAAATCACTGTCCCCATATTGTGCTGAAAGTCTGCGATGGATTGCTGCCCCGGTACACCTTCAGCCTACAAAAATAGTTTCACTGCACACTGCTCTTCTTTGGTGCAAACAGACAGCGGAGTGGTCATGTTAACTCCCTTACGACAACTACTAACTGCTCAAAGTTGAAACTGCCTCACAATGGTGTAGTTTGTGCTTGTACCTGCAAGTACAATAATGAGCAACACAACACAGTTTCTAATAAATCATTGCGGATACTTTTTGACTGACCTTCGTATATTGTTGCAGATTTGGAAGGACCACGAGGAGTTACATTAAACACACAAAAAAAGAACTCTGCAGTTAAGATATTTCCAGTGATTGTTTAGTTAGGTTACCCATCCTCTCATATCAGAGACAGGGAAATGTGTTGTGATGTAGTTAGAACCATCCTCATTGTTCTCTTCCTCATTCCCAAACTGGCTTGTGGAACAGTGGTCCCCAAAGCGCCAAGCAGAAGGTGAGGCGTTCCGAGAGCAATGCATGCACACAACATATACCTTTGCACCTTCCAGCGCATACAACTTTGACTCACACTGTTGTGAAGCATCAACTCCAGTCAAAACAGTTCTTTTTAGAGCCAACATTACACGATACCACATGACAGCACACCTCCCACCTGTATCTACACCTCGTTGCGACCCTCGTGGGCCAGCCAGCTAATCAACGGGTAAGAAAGGGGTCACCCATATGCCCCCAACTTCTTCTTCCTCATTCTGCCCTTTTCTATCTAATTTCCCGGATGTATGAGGCACCAATGTCCTGTTGTGTGTAGTGATAAGGTTGAATGCATAAGGTGCTCTTTTGAGTGCTGGGGGCTCTTATGTGACACTACAATCTTCTATAAATACGTGCCTTTCAACAGACACTTGCTATTTCCGAACCTGCTCGGTGGCTATTTAAACCATTGGCTAGACATGGTATGTCAATAGTAGACAGGGGGTTGTACCCCACTGATTCGCTATGGTCAGACGAGCCAATATCCATCCCACTTACGGCTCTGCTGTACCTAATTAATAGATAATGGTGGGGCGTCAAGAGCACGGTTCCCCACCTAAGATAACTAAATCACCGTGAAGGCAATGCTAGATTTGGGTGCAGGGAACCTGCCGGACGGCATCTGTGGTTACTTAGCAACACGTCATGCTGCAGAGTTATATGCGGCTCATGAGAGACAGAGACAGAGACAGAGGCAGAGGCAGACAGGCAGACAGGCAGACAGGCCACTCGTGACCCGGCCGACACACACAACAATATTAAGACTTGTATGAAGTCTTCAACAGATTTGAGCACATTTAGTTTGAACCATGTTCATTTAGCTAAACACACAAGGTACCACAATGTCCCATCTTGGAGTTTAAACATTTAAGCATGAAAATGTAAATGTAAAAAAGAAAAAAAGAAAAAAACGAAGAAAAAAGAAAAAGAAAAATGGGTTATGCAGTTTATTATCATCTACTATTAGAGGGTACCCATCACTGATGGGTTTGTCGATGCCTCACCTCAAATGAGGGTGTATTGGTGGAAAAGGGAATTCAATGTAAATATTCAGTGTGCAGATATCGCAGTAGGTGGAGCTGGTAACCTTGGCAACCTCATTCCATTCCACCAGCAAAAAATTCCAATCCATGTTTGTTGTACCTCCAAAGTACTACTTGGGAGTGAGGGTGATATTATGAAAGCTTGGCTGGGAAATTAATTTAGGTACGCTTTGGGCCGACTGCCTGATGGAAGGTCACCAACGTTCTTTCCATGCCAACCGACCACCGACAAGCACCTCTCCACATCGCTTCTTCAATCCCCAACTTGCCGCCTCTCTCGATACTACCCATAGCTTTGCTTTCGGCAATTTCCATTCAGTATTTGTCACAGCATTTCACTCTGGTTTCCCATTCGATGATCCACAGATCAGTTTGTTTCACTTTGGGATATCAGCTTCGATTCGTCATTGCAACTTGTGATGTGACGCGAAAAACATCAAAAATGATTTTCGGGGGAATTCTTTTCGATTTTCTAAAGGATGTAGAGGGGTCTGAAGTGGCTTAAGAGTCTTAAAAGGTCAAAAAAGGAGTCTAAATGTCTATAGGGGGTCTAAGGGCGAAAGAACAAAAGCAGTCTAAGGTGTCCAAATGATCTGAAATTCTCCAATGCGTTAGGTTCATAATTTTTGAATGGACCCTCAGATAATACATCGGTAAGAGGTCGGCGATATCGATAATATTTTAAGAAATGAAATATATCTCACCAGTGATGGAACATCTGTGATAGTGACCAGAAACCATATGAAAAAAAATCAAAAATATTAATGGTTGCCAAGGTTACCGGCCCTACCCACTACGATGTTTCGTCACTGAATTTTTACACTGAATTCCCTTTTCTACCAATAATACACTCCAAAAAATTTCTCATTTGGAGGTAAGACATCTACGATAGATTTACAATCAAAAATCAAATCACGATGTTAAGGCCTTAGTTATTGTATAACTTGGTTTACGCAGTTCTTCAGCTAAAATGTCGGGTCGGTAGGTCGAAATATAAATATAATTACAATTTTAGAAATCATATATTTTTATGATTTTTTTTTCGGATGTTCCATGGAAAAGGCAAGGGTAGGTGGGGGGAAATAAATATAAATCCCGGACCAGGAGGATCTAAGAAAACATTGAGATGGAAAACCATTCAAATGCAGGATGCCATTGTTCACTGTATCATCTGATGTGAAAAACAATAAAGAAGGATTAAAACTTGTTTTTACAATATAGTCTGGCATGTTTTTTTCTTATAGGAACCTGTTGGATCATCAAACAAATGGAAACAATGCTGAGAAAATTACTGTCCAAGTCGTAGCTATGTGTGCGTGCACACCAGTGCATAGTGCTGGATATGATTAAAAAAAGGTGTCTACACGGAGTCAACACGCTCGAAACGGTCAATCAGAGCCATAACCAGCTTAGTTTTCAGTGGGCATCTGATCGTACCGTCTCCCCATCCCCTTCCCCATGAGCACATCAAAGGCCGATTTCTGGTCCGTTGAAGGCTGAATATCAGCATCTGCCAGGAAAACTTTGACGTACTTGGCACCGAAATCTTTCAATACGAACAGCGGTGTACAACTTTCGATGGAACGAAATCGGCACGATCGAGAGTAGCGTGCAAATCATCCTGCTGCTGCACTGAATTGATGCCATCGTTCGGCCAGAATATTCGTTGTCAAGATGTTGAGTGATTAAATCACCAATACAGTCACTCGAATTTATACCGCTGACAACTTCTTAACAACTCATGGCTCGCAGACTTCTCTCCTGTCGCAGTCACCGTGTGGCCCTAAATGGAGTTCTTTCATCCCCTCTTCCTGTCCAGGATGGAGTTCCTCAAGGTAGCGTTCTGGGCCCTGTTCTTTTTCTGGTTTTCATCAATGATCTCTCCGACTCCTGGAAAATCCTCTATATCTGTTTGCTGATGACTCCACCCTCTGCCGTACCATCGGTCATCCCTCAGACCGGCAAGCAGCAGCTTCTTCGCTCACTGCAGATCTGGATAAAATCACAAACTGGTCCAACACGTGGAACATGTCTTTCAATCCGGACAAATCTCACACTCTCACCATGTCTCTTCGAAAGAACCGTTTAGAAAATCCCCCCATCCACTTTCTCAACAATCCTCTGGAAGAAGTCTTTTCTTTCAAGCTTCTTGGTCTCACTATCTGCCATGACCTTTCCTGGGAAAGCCACATTTCAAACCTCACCTCCAAAGCCAGTCGCCGACTGGGAATCCTCCATCGTGCAAAGTCCTTCCTCGGCCCACCTGAGCTTCCTGACCACTTACAAAGCTTTTGTCCGCAGCCTGATGGAGTACTGCTCTCCCCTCTGGGCTGGTGCTCCTGCCTCCCACCTTTCTCAGCTTCACGCTGAAGAAACCAAGGCATTTCGGATCATTGGCATCTCCGCAATGAGGCTGAGTCTTTGGGCCTCTCACTCATTCACCACAGGTTGTCGGTGGTCCTTCTGTCTTCTACCGTCTCTTCTCGAGCCTCGCCCCCCAGCAATCTCTGCGATTTGTCCCCACCACATTTCCGCAGGGCGATCAAGGTCTGCCAACAACCCCTTCTGGTAAAACTATCAAAATCACGAATCACTGCTCACCTTCACTCTTTCATTCCTCTTTTTTCCCGCCTTTGGAATAAACTCCCTCACTCTATTCATTCCCATTCTTCCCTCCAGACCTTCAAAACAGCTGTTCACCACCATCTCTTATCGTCCCCCATCCAAATCCTCGATCTTTTCTACCCCCGATAATCCACCCAAGCCCACCTCCTTCAAATTCCCTGCTTTCCTTCCTGAAAGTCCGTCCCTGTAATGTCCATCTTCTATTCCCCATGTTCCCCGTCCCATCCCTCTCCCTTCCACAGATCTCCTAATGTCTCTGTTCCCCACTGTTTTGTCCTTCCCTCTCCTCCCCTCTTGTCTCATGCTCTCCTTGCTGTGCGTTGTGTTTAGCTCTCACACGAGCCTCGACCAGGTATACAAAAAAACAAACAAAAAACAATCACTTTCGCCCCAGAAACAACAGTCAATCTGAACCACGCTGGCTGGCCACTGCTCAGACGCCATGACCAAAGACGACTGCGCAGCTCGGTTAAAGGTGACTCGGCATTTTGTGCGCACGCACGAAATTATATTTTGAAATAAATGCGACGTTTACATTTCTGTTTTGAAACTTTTGCACCTTCGGCGGAAAATGTATAAATATAAAAAAGGCTAAAAAGTGTATATTTATATTTCATTTCGGAAAATATACCGTCGGCGGATCCGTAAACCAAGTTATAAAATAACTAAGGCCTAAGCGGGTTATTTTAAACTATATGATGCATTTATATTGAGGTGTATATTTGGTGAAGATGGCAACCTTTTTCAAAAAATCTTTTCACCCTTGTAAGTTACATCTTTAGATAAGCAGTAAAATTACCTTTAAATTGATGTGTGAATTGTATTTGTACTATGTTTGGTTTTTGAATGGTTCGTGCATTTGAGAGGTCACATGACTCCTTTGCCGATTTTACCCATCATGGTCAGGTCTTAAATCGAGTTATTTTTCAGATTTGATCCTATATTTGACGAGTGAAGGTTACCTCACCAAAAATTATTGATATCAAAGTTGAAATCCGAAAGAAAATGGCCTTTTTATGAAGCATTGTAAATATGGATCTACCCTTGCTGAGAATGGTGGCAGGTGTCAGCTCGTGAGTATAATTGATCAATTGTGAGAAGACCGTTTAAAAATGCCTATTTCGGTGCACCATTGAAATAATGTGATCCTACAAAGTCATGGCGATTAACCGACAGCTCAGAGTCGTCAGGTCACAAACAAACATCTCGCAAGCGCACGCACACACTCCTGGTTGCATCAGCTGGAAGTGTGGCTGTGCCACTGCTACAGCCCCCTCCCCCCACACTTTGTACTTTGCCGACATCGGAAGGATGACAGGCTGAGTCAACCAATCTGGTGTATTTTAACGGCAGGACAGGGGCTCAACTCAAGACCTAAAGATCTTAAGCCAACCACCTTAACGATAAGCTTGGTGATGCGGTCACCGATTGTTGCCTTCAAGGCAGCGTTTCCAATTTTTTATGCCACAGCGGTGATGCAAACTTGCTGGAGTGCATGTGAGGCGAGAATCTCTTCACACAAACTATTGTTAGTTTTGACCAAACACTAATCTGCAGTAATTATGATTATATCCAACTCAAACTTATTTGGATTTGGTGTTGCATGTTCAAAAGAAATAAAAGCACGGCCAAACAACTGGAGTACCAAGTGCCAATTTCACTTTCAAAACCACTATACGATTTCAAAACAAACAGGAAGGAATCGACCAAGTCGCAAATGGTGTTTCATAAGCAATTCACCAACTTCCTCAGGTTGATCTATCATAGTACAATTCTGCAATTCTCTGGATATGTACAGGACTGGTTCATAAAATTAGAATACCGCAGAGAGAATTAGGCAAGCACTTAATAAATCTATTATAAATGATAAAGCACTCAATTTTTCTTGGACATCTGACATCTAAAGAAAGAACCAACAATATTAACTCAGAAAAGTTTGGAAAATAAATATCTCCATTCACCAAAGAACAATCACTTGAACACAAAGCAACAGTTTCAAATATTGGATATCCATTTTTTTTTTCATTCCATAAATTTAGATAATGTGTTTTAGCCAATAAACAGGAAAAAAAAATAATAAATATCACTTCAATACTTTGTTGGTCCTACTTTAGTTTTGATCACAGCCTTTATGTGGAATGGCATTGATGCAACGAGGGCGTGTCATTCTCCGACCATGATGTGGACCAGTTTCGTGCATTTGTGGTCGAAACATTTTGAAAACTTTAAAAGCTTCCCCTTTGAACCAGGAACACCATGAACTGATAACATTATCTCCCTTAACCCCATTTACGAATTCCACGACTTGGTGGTGTCGCCATTTGCAGCCTTTTTCATGAACCAGGAACCGCCACGAACAAATAATGTAACCTCCCTTGCCTCCATTGTAACAGCTACAAACACTGCACAAGATCACACCAAATAAATCAACATGTAATGTGCCTCAGGGACACTGTATCCAATATTAAAACATGCCTTACGTCCATTATAATATATATATTTTTTTTTTCATCTGTTTGAAGAACCTACCAGAAGGCCATACGTGCACCCTAGATCAATGGTTCTCCACCTGGGGTCGTGAGATTGTTTTCGGGGGTCACGGAAGGTTGTCAAAACAAATAAATATAAAATAAAGAAATTCATAAATATTTTTTGAAAATGATTTTCAATTAAATCTCCATACCAATGTATAATGTAGTCATTATGAAACAGATTTGAGCAGCAAGTGAAGTGTGTGTGTTGTGTGTGTGTGTGTGAGAGAGAGAGAGAGAGAGAGAAAAAAGCACAGTGGTGGTGGCTGAAAGTCATGTTAGCGCTAGCTAACTACTACAAGGTGGCTGAATATGGATCGGTGGCTTGTCAAAAAACGTTCTGCCAGCTCAAGATGCGGACCAAGACGACATGTGAAGGTGGGCCAACTGTTACGAGTTCAACTGAAAACGTAAGGCGCCGGCGGCAGATTTGGCCTCCAACAAGCGTCGGACATATCAGACTGACTTTCTGCAGTACGGATTCACATGCCTAGCCAAAAATGAAGTGGAATATCCAGTGTGTTCTGTGTTCAGAAGTGCTTGCTCATGAAAGCTTGAAACCAGTGAAATTGAAGAGACATTTACAAACCAAACACCATCCTACATTGACAAACCATTAGATTTTTTTCGTCGTAAGGAGGGAGAACTACAGAGCCAAAAGACCACTGTATGTGAGCACTCTACAATCCCTGTCAAAGCCCTGTTGGCTTCATATGAAGTGGTATACCTGGTTGCTCAATCCAAAAAGCCCCATACTATTGCAGAGAGCCTGATCCGCCCAGCAGCGATTGTAATGACCAGAGCTATACATGGTGAAAAAAATAGCTAGCACACTTGAGACTATTCCACTGTCTAATGACACAATGTCGAGGCGCATTGGTGAAATGGCCAACGACATTAAAGAGCAGCTCATTGACCGAGTGAAGAAAAGTGGAAGATTTTCCCTCCAAATTGACGAAACAACGGATGTTTCCAGTGATGCACAGTTACGAGGGAAAATGTACGAGGATATGTTGTTTTGCTCGACACTTGAAGGAACTTGCACTGGTCGTGCCATTTTTAACAAACTGGACAGTAAAATGCGCGAGGAGGGGCTAAGTTGGGAAAATTGCATCTCTGTGTATACAGATGGAGCTGGTGCCATGCAGGGGACAAGAAGGGGACTGAAAGCTAAAGTTTTGGAAGTGTAGTTTTTTTTTTTGTTGTTTTGTATATTTTGGTCAGTAATGCAAGGTTTGTGTACGTCTGGTAGCTGTCATGTGTGATAGTAACCTCGTCTGCAGCAGAGGGTCGCTCAATCTTCCAGTCTGTGTCCCGTGCATAAATAGGCTACATACCGCTCTTTGCAACTACAGAAGCCTTTTTTATGAATGTGGCTGGCTGTTTTTACTGTATTATACATCAGAGTGTAAATAAATATTTGTGATGCCAGTTTAGTTTAGTTTAGTTCTGTTTAGTTTTAACAGCTGGCAGTACCTAGGCGTTGACCAATGTGCTCCAGGCACTGTGGATTTTTTATGTGCTCTGTGACGTCACTGCAGTGCGTTCAAGTGTGAGTCGGGAGGGGGGGTCGCGAACCCCAACTTAAATTTTTTTTTGGGGGGGGGTCGCGGCTCCAAAAGGTTGAGAACCACTGCCCTAGATGACCGCATGCTTGTAAACTATATTGCGATTAACTACTTGAAAAAATCTCTGCCAAATCTTTATTACACAAGTTGCTCATTTGAAGCTTTTCTTCCACTGAAGTGTCTGCAGCGTGTGAAACTTCACCCACAGCTCTTTACCTCTTCACTTGTGATATTCAAGTTTTTCACTCACAATACAAAACAGTTCCTTGAGAAAGGGGTACTAAATTTCATGTTGTAACATACAGTGATAACCTCTCGGATGAGAGAATTAAAACGACCACCGAAGCGACCAAAAGTTATTCCCCATAGCATATGCCTACGCACATGGTCACAAGTGGCACATAGGGAGACTTTTGGTATACACCTCATATGAACAGATTTCTGCACGATCCCTGAACACAGAAAAATAATAATAACACTGGGCTGCATTTGAAATATTTTTTTTCAGAGGTCTAGGTTTTTTCACCAGTTCTTATATGTTTTTTTGCATGCTGAATTCAGAAATGTATCTAATTTCGCTCAATCTGATAGTGTGGGTTGGTACTGATAACAATCTGATACTGATAGCTCAATTTATACAACTTGTGGGTTGAGACAAAGCAAGTAGCAGGGTTCACAGATATTTCAGAAGAAGCCACAAGTCCTAGTTACCAAGTGCTGCCCATTGTCTCTGGCTGCAGTTCCAAGTGCCTGGCAGAACACCGATGCAGGACATTGTTATCCTTAAAGGGGTGCAAGGAATCAACATACCATTAGCTAGGTGCAGAAATATGAGTTTCACTTTATACAATTATTTTCACAAAATTCTATTAAACCACTGCATTTCTTGCCAAATGACCAAGCAACCTTAACCACAGTTTATAGCTAGAGCTCTTATCCCACGATTTATACAAGGACAATTTGGCAATCCTGCGAGGTTAGCTTTTGGAAATCAACTCTTCCTTTTCAGCCAAAGCATACCCATGTCCTAGTGTGTGACTGCAAGCCAAGCTTGCATGAGATTCAAGGCATTCCACATGCAGGTATCAACAAGAAGTTCACATATTGTAGATACTATAAAATTGTACAATGCATATATTACATACAATAAAATTAAAAAAAAGACTTGCCTATTTTATTACATCCAATGCCAATCAGACTGTGAGGTGTTCAACAATCACCAACAGAAAAAAAAATTCCCTTGTTAAATATTCTTACAGCTTTAATGACCAAATGATCTGAATAGTCGGACTGACATGCTAGGTGTCCAGGGAACCACGGAGCCAAATACAGGCATGCAGAGAGAAAAAAAAAAAAGAGAGAGAGAGCCAATCCTTCAAGTTTTCATGGGTGGCTAACTACAGCTGCCGGCGATACATCACAGCAAGCGTGCTCTGACCAGTCTGCCGTCACAGTGTTTGGGTGGCAAGCTCTTTCTTGTCATTATACAGGTCTCTTTGAAAGTTTTGACAACCAGAGAGGTTTTGCATATCATGGACGAATCAAACTCAAAAGATGCGTTTTTGTTTTTTCCTTCTTCTGTCGTTCATGGAGGAATGCAACTTCAGGAAATCGTTCATAAAGTTCTATCTTCAAACAACAAGCTCCTCAGTTATGCAGTGGCATTTTAGTTGCTGATTGTAAATCAGCTCCAAACAGACCAATTCTGTTGCATCTCCGGTAGAAATCCCTCAACACTGCAATCGTGCACAAGTGCTTATAGAGGTTGGAAACAGCATTCTTGTCAACTCCTGGCCCTGCTCTTGCACGATCACTTTGACAATAGCTTCTGCTCCAAAGTGCCCTTCGATGTTAAAAATCCACCAAAATTGGTCCTCTTGCACATTTTAAGCCCTGGTGCCAATAGGAAACACCATGGAGAATTAGGGCTTCTGCATTACCCAATGCTTCATACAGAAGTGCTACAGATCTGTAAAAGTCCTCTACCCCTTTGGTACAATGTCAAGCTAAATGGCAAAGCAAGTGCGAAGAAAGAGCTAAGCAAGATTGAACAGCCACGTGATCATGGTACAAATCGAGTTTTTGTGTTAACCACTTCAGTACATTGATTGGAAAGTGGCCCACTCTGTCATTACCCTCGCCGAAGATTCGGAGAGGGGTTTTTCATTTGCGTCCGTTTGTTTGTTTTGTCCCGCACAGAACTTTCATGGTTTTCTCTGCAACCGCTTGTTGGATCGAGACAAAATTTTTCACCATTGGTGCGACTACTCATGTGGAATGTTTTTAATGATAATTATGACGTCATAGGTCACGTGGTGTGGAGCCATATTGGAAAACAGAAAAACTTTGGACCTCTATCTCTGAAACCACACAAAGGAAAAAAAAAATTGAAACGGGACATAGCAACTACTCCTCATGGGGAATGAGTGATTTATGACATCATAGGTGCCTCATTATACAACACAATTGCATATGTATAATGCCCCATCCAATCAGTGTGAAAAGAGGGTCATCTAGGAGAAAAAAAAAAGGTGCACAGAAAAAAAAAATTAATGACTTATGTGATTCGGCAGCCATATTGTTAAAAAAAAAAAAAAAAATAAAAACTTCAAAATTCTTCTCTGAAGTGGCTGAACAGATTGAGGCGAAACTTTACATGCATGACCACCTGTCCATGAGGAACAAAAGGTTCACACATGTCATTGGTCACATGGTTTGGCAGCCATATTGGATTTACACTAAAACCTATAAAAAGACACCACTCAAAAGAAGTCCTGGCAAGGTTTTGCAATCTCTGATTGCTCTTTTTCTTGTTTTGAAATGTGGCAGACTGTACAGCGCTAACCAAACGGTTACACCAATACCTCAGCAACTTCCAATGTAGGAGGGAAGGAGGGGGTGTCATCACAGGTCCAGACAGATTAGTTTTGTGTTGCCACGTGATAAATTTCAAATCCGTCAATGAGAAAGCCATCCTCTGCAGAAGCACTACCCTTTCAAGCAGGGTCTCACGTGATCTTTGGACCGCAATAACTTTGCACGATATACTGCTTGCCACAACAGCCGTAATAGATGTTTGCACACTGCAGCAGAAAACAACGTTGCTGGTCAAAATACCTTGGCAAAACCATCTTCACATGTGCAATGCCATCAAGACTGTCAGACAATACAACCATTAAGCATTTATCAGTGGACAAAACACCTCAAGAGAAAAGCACTAATGCTCACTAAACTGCTGCATAAAAACCATCCAACTTTCAGAAAATGTGATGGTACCTTCCAAAGTGTGAAACACGGAGAGCAGGAAGATTACTCTTTTTCTGAAGGTTGTGAAACACACGGGCTGTTGATTAAAAAGGGCCCAACTCAGGTGCCAAATATTATAATCCAAATGCAAAATAATGAACTGATGAAATGAAAGGATACACAAGAGAATTGTATAATCAAAACAGTATCAACACAGCATACCCAGGGGCCAAACCAGATTTTTTTGGAAAAACAGACACGGCAAGCTGAAAAAGGTTGGCTGCCAAAAATCATATCGATTTTCATCTAGGAACAAAATGTATATGGACAACCTTGCCAACAAGCTACTGGAAATCTGTAGGAAGCCTCGAAAAAGCATGACCCGACAAGCGAATATGGCGCCTTTAGCGGCGATCAGCCATGATGGTTTATCCATGTTCCTTGAGCAATGCATGAAGGGGTGGGGGGGGGGGGGGGAGAATATAAATAATAAAAATAAACCAAACTTTTTCTTTTGTTTGTTTTATTTCTAACAGACCAAATTTATCAAAAAATTATCAACTCTAACCACTTGTGTCAATATCCAAAGCATATTTGGGCCCAAAAACATTAAAGAATTGTTCAAAAGCTGCTCAATTCCTGGATTATTAATAGTTTGTTTTGTGAATTTAACATCACAAGACGCATTTCTGTGGTGCCTGTTGGTTATCATTTTCTGATTCACACTGGCTGTTCAAAGGTGGCAGTGTCGTGGGCATTAGCTGCACTTCTTCTTCATCCCTTGAGCAGCGGCAGCCATATTTACAGACAATGTCTTCTTTCCACATGAGCCAGTTTGTGTGCAGCCCTTGGCTGCAGCCATAGAAGATCGTCTGCATCATCTGTTGTGGCCAGGTCGGTGGTGGATTGCATGGTACTGCTTCCATCATCCACGCCCACCATTAGTCTCACATGGTTTGACACTCGCTTGGCAAATTGCCGAGCACTCGTCGATGCAGTCGCCAACGCACACGTTTGAGATTGTGTTGGAATGCGTTCTCTGTGGGTGGTAGCAGCTCAGCAGAGTTACCTGTTTCAGAACTTGGGAACTCAGAGCTTTCTATGTCCTTGAACCTCAAATTATCACCCTTGTTTTGGTATAGACAGCGACCACCAAGCTCCTTTGCCTGATGATTACATCTGCTGTGATCTGAGCAGGACCTTGATCTTTGTCTGCAAAGCTCTTCCAATGCCAAGATGTTGGTCGTCTTGCTTACTGTTTAGCCACACCTTCACAGTTAAAGTGAGGGGTAGCTGGTGGATTGTCTCGTCCAGTCAGACTGATGAGGGCAGTCCTTGGCTGCTTGCCAGGTCCCAGTGCAGCATCAATCTCCATGGATTAGTAATAGCCTCTCTTCTCATTGCCAGTTCACAACCCACCAGTTCAGGCAAATCTTTCAGCAGCATAGTACATGCCAACACCAACAATGATATCTGTATTTGCGTTGGATAATCCACACAGTCCACCTCCTCAATTCCGGACACTGTACACAGATGCAGTAAGGACGACTGGTATTGGCTCTTTGTTGAGGACTCCAAAAAAAAAAAAAGGCAGCGATAACCCGTTGTGGACTAGACCCTTCTGAAATCAGTACACTCTTCGTTTCTTCCTTGAAGCCACCACTCAGTACAATCAGGTCGAACCTATGCTTGGAGCAAGCTGTTCGTTCCTCTGAGCACCCATGTCTCACACTGGCAAGCTGAGAATTCCAGCTTGTGTTGCAGACAACATAAGCTGATCCATTGGCCGAGTCTGTTGAGTCGTTATCAGACTTGCTTCGATGTCCGCATTGTACACGTGGAGGTTTGAAATCCCCCGTGGTGGAGGCACCCCAGCCCACATGTTGTCAGGAGCTGTTGGGACACTACAAGCACTTTTTCACATAACCGCTGATCAACCAACCACTCGTCCTGAGACTTCAGAGGCTCTCCTTGCGGTTGCGTACTTCTTGCGTTTGTCACGAAGCAGCATTGCGCTGTGAAGCTGAAGAGAGGGAACAGGAATCATTTTCTCAGCAGCAGGCAAATTAAACTTCTGTTGACTGGCTCATCATCTCCTTCCTGCCACATCTTTTGATGGTCGTCCTCAGTATTTGCTGCCCACAGTATAATCTACTGTGTTTCATCGATTTGGCTCTG
Organism: Eptatretus atami; assembly: GCA_035128595.1. Taxonomy (NCBI): domain Eukaryota; kingdom Metazoa; phylum Chordata; class Myxini; order Myxiniformes; family Myxinidae; genus Eptatretus; species Eptatretus atami. The sequence continues at coordinate 92,676,731 of CM068963.1, read as the reverse complement.
CTACCAGATCCTCAACTTGTCAAGGGAATCACCGAGGGATATGGAAGTATTGCAAGATGAAGGCAGATCCACCAGTTTGGTTGATTGATAGAGATGCACTCCCCAAATTTCTTGCTGCCATTTACATTTCAGTGATATTGACCTGTTGCGTGTCTTGCCAGTCTTTTACTCCCAGCTCCCGGAGAACCACCTGGTACTTTATCCCACAAGCGATTTGATCAGGAAGTCACATTTCTCCTGAACAGGGAAAATCTCCAGCTTGCTCCACCAGCATGAATCAAAGCCACACTCATAACAGATTCTTCTGTGCAGGATTCTACGTGGAACTGTTGCTTGCCTGAATGCATTCATGCCATGGTGTGCTAATACAATGATATGCGTATTGTTCATGTCCTTACCCAAATCAGTCTCAGCCAAAATGTCTTCCGGCGATCGCTGCTTTCTTGTTGACATCCTGGCTGTTGGTGGACCTTTTCTTTCCACTCACCACCTTTGTTACATTATGGATACATGATTGACTCTTGTCATCCAAATGCTGTCTTGTGCGGCTGCCTGCTTGAATAATGGACGTATTTGTGAGTTACTTGTGCTCTGGCTGGCGCCACAGTCAGCAACTTGCTCCTGGCATGCCTCTTTTCATTTGACGTGCAAGTTTCTGCATTTGGCCATGCACTCAAGTGACTTCTTCTTGCCACCCAGTGCCTTGGTTGCATCATGGTGCAACCTTCTGTCGGTTCATCCTGTCAACAGGTCATGGCTACAAGAAGTTTTGGAGCTCGTTGTCAGCTGAATATTAAACAGTGTTTGATTGCAGGTTCTTGACATACGCACACACTGTGTGTAGTCTGCAGCGTGATCTTCGTGCCTTCTCTTCGGCGTTCGCAGACCACCGCTCCCTCCTGCACGTTTTTCCTGATATGGCAGTTCTCTTCCGTCAGATACCAGCAACACAAATTGACATAGTTAGCTTTCACAACAAACACATTACATAATATAAAATAAATACAAACTATCCAGGGGGCAAAATGGATTTTCAGACACCGGTGTGCCTTAAAAGGTGAAAAAATTTTTTTTAAACCAAATATATTTTTTTTCCCCCTAAACAGTTATTTTAATGACTGTCCAATATTATGGCTTTGCAAGGGAATTGCAGTTGGTACAGCTGTCATAATTACTTAGTTACAGTATATTGGGCTTTTGCTAGCGAACTAACTTTTCCATTTTGGGACAGATAAACCATAATGGCGATCCTCCGCCGAATAAGGGCACCGTATTCGCATATAGCGGTCATGTTGTTTAGAGGCTTTCTACAGATTTCCAATAAGCTGGGTTGCCAAACGTTGTCCATATACATATTCATTCTAGATATACATCGATATGATTTTGGCAGCCAACCTTTTACAGCCACGTCATGTCTGTTAAACCAAATTTGCGCCCTGGGTAGCCACACCTGTACTCTCCACTTTAAGATAAATGCCATACATCCTTCTCATTTCAAGCAAGATTCTTCTTTTTATTGGAATACAAAGTCAAGGATCATGGAAAGCTGGAACACAGAACAGATCAAGGATACAACAGAATAAAAGGAAGAGCATAAAGAGAATGGAAAATGCCAACAGCAGGGCCGTGGCACAAAATAGAGACATGGACAAAGTAAGCGGATCCGAGAAGAATGCAGGGGTACGTGAAGCCACACAGCGGTGGACAAGATGCGATACAGAAGGCCAAAACTCAGCGAAAGAAAAACGATAAAATTTTATTAAGGAAGTGGGGTTGCGGGGCAAAGTGCACTTTACCAGAGGTAGAAAAGATCATGGTTTGGATGAGGGATGCATCGAGATGGTGGTGAACAGCTGTCTTCAAGACCTGGAGCGCGAAGAATGAGCATTAAAGAGAACTGGAAGTTATGATTTTTACTTCCACACATGTGGGGGGAAAAAAATAAAATGAAATGCAGGAACCAAACGACGTGGGAGGAGCCAGAGCATCACTGATTTAGGAGTTCAGAATGGGATTTGACTGCGTGGACCACCATGGTGCCCTACAGATACCTGTTTTTCGCGGGGGGGGGGGTAAAGCATGCGGAAGAGCAAAGAAGATACAAGATCAGGAAGAAGGTTGGTAGAAGGCAGACAGACCAAGACCTGTCTCGATGCGATGCGGAAAGTGGATCAACGCCCAAAGACTTCAACTTCGTCACAGGAGATTCCAAATGATCCTTGAAGGCCTTCGGTTTCCAGTGCTCCAAGGTGAGCAAGAGGTGAGGCAGGGGCACCAGCACTCCATTCAAGCTGCGGATAAGCGTCCGATTGCAATATTTTTGCCAGCAACATTTTCACAAATAAATCACAAGAAAAATAAAACATAAAAAAGGTTTTATTATATGTTGAAGTTTTGTAGACATACTTGAAGAAATTTAAAAGATAATAAATAATAATACAGAGATGACAATCTAAATACTCTGTCAAACCTTGGTCACAAACTTCTCTTCAGGTAGGAAGTCAAACTTTCTTTTTTTTTTTTAAGCACCTCATTTAGTCCTTTTTTAAACAACGAATCACCCATTTATAATCCATTTTACTATCTTTAATATTGATGTGAAAAGTCATAATTCTTTCATACCGAGGTCGTTAAGAAAAGCGAAGAAGAAAAAGCCACAAAAACCAAACAAACTCATGACAGTTCAGACCTGGCATGCAATGACAAGGATACCAACACCAGGAAAGCGAGTTGGTTCAAAGAAAAGCTGCTATTTCTGTTGTTGGAGCTGAAAAAAAAAAAATTAAAAAAGTAAATAATATATTTCTTAAAACCCACAATAATATAAAATTTCACGACAATCTTTAGCATACAATTTATTAACAAGCCACGATATACGATGAGCAAATTTTTAGTTGCACGCGGTGGTGTGCGTAGTGCGACAATTCTTGCTTTACACTCCATTAAAAGGACTGTGGGAATAAAATAAAATAAAATAAAATTGTCCAATTTCCTGCACTGGTCTAAGGTCCATTAAAGGACGCATACATTTACAATCTCTTCTCT
>CM068963.1:92653838-92665809 GCA_035128595.1 Eptatretus atami | reverse complement strand
TATGTCATTATGAAACAGATTTGAGCAGCAAGTGAAGTGTGTGTGTTGTGTGTGTGTGTGTTGAGAGAGAGAGAGAGAGAGAGAAAAAAGCACAGTGGTGGTGCTGAAAGTCAATGTTAGCGCTAGCTAACTACTACAAGGTGGCTGAATATGGATCGGTGGCTTGTCAAAAAACGTCTGCCAGCTCAAGATGCGGACCAAGACGACATGTGAAGGTGGGCCAACTGTTACGAGTTCAACTGAAAAACGTAAGGCGCCGGCGGCAGATTTGGCCTCCAACAAGCGTCGGACATATCAGACTGACTTTCTGCAGTACGGATTCACATGCCTAGCCAAAAATGAAGTGGAATATCCAGTGTGTTCTGTGTTCAGAAGTGCTTGCTCATGAAAGCTTGAAACAGTGAAATTGAAGAGACATTTACAAACCAAAACACCATCCTACATTGACAAACCATTAGATTTTTTTCGTCGTAAGGAGGGAGAACTACAGAGCCAAAAGACCACTGTATGTGAGCACTCTACAATCCTGTCAAAGCCCTGTTGGCTTCATATGAAGTGGTATACCTGGTTGCTCAATCCAAAAAGCCCCATACTATTGCAGAGAGCCTGATCCGCCCAGCAGCGATTGTAATGACCAGAGCTATACATGGTGAAAAAATAGCTAGCACACTTGAGACTATTCCACTGTCTAATGACACAATGTCGAGGCGCATTGGTGAAATGGCCAACGACATTAAAGAGAGCTCATTGACCGAGTGAAGAAAAGTGGAAGATTTTCCCTCCAAATTGACGAAACAACGGATGTTTCCAGTGATGCACAGTACGAGGGAAAAATGTACGAGGATATGTTGTTTTGCTCGACACTTGAAGGAACTTGCACTGGTCGTGCCATTTTTAACAAAACTGGACAGTAAAATGCGCGAGGAGGGGCTAAGTTGGGAAAATTGCATCTCTTGTGTATACAGATGGAGCTGTGCCATGCAGGGGACAAGAAGGGGACTGAAAGCTAAAGTTTTGGAAGTGGTAGTTTTTTTTTTTGTTGTTTTGTATATTTTTGGTCAGTAATGCAAGGTTTGTGTACGTCTGGTAGCTGTCATGTGTGATAGTAACTCTCTGTGCAGCAGAGGGTCGCTCAATCTTCCAGTCTGTGTCCCGTGCATAAAAGGCTACATACCGCTCTTTGCAACTACAGAAGCCTTTTTATGAATGTGGCTGGCTGTTTTTTACTGTATTATACATCAGAGTGTAAATAAATATTTGGATGCCAGTTTAGTTTAGTTTAGTTCTGTTTAGTTTTAACAGCTGCAGTACCTAGGCGTTGACCAATGTGCTCCAGGCACTGTGGATTTTTATGTGCTCTGTGACGTCATGCAGTGCGTTCAAGTGTGAGTCGGAGGGGGGGTCGCGAACCCAACTTAAATTTTTTTTGTGGGGGGGGGTCGCGGCTCCAAAAGGTTGAGAACCACTGCCCTAGATGACCGCATGCTTGTAAACTATATTGCGATTAACTACTTGAAAAAAATCTCTGCCAAATCTTTATTACACAAGTTGCTCATTTGAAGCTTTTCTTCCACTGAAGTGTCTCAGCCGTGTGAAACTTCACCACAGCTCTTTACCTCTTCACTTGTGATATTCAAGTTTTTCACTCACAATACAAAACAGTTCTTGAGAAAGGGGTACTAAATTTCATGTTGTTAACATACAGTGATAACCTCTCGGATGAGAGAATAAAAACGACCACCGAAGCGACCAAAAGTTATTCCCCATAGCATATGCCTACGCACATGGTCACAAGTGGCACATAGTGGAGACTTTTGCGTATACACCTCATATGAACAGATTTCTGCCACGATCCTGAACACAGAAAAATAATAATAACACTGGGCTGCATTTGAAATATTTTTTTTTCAGAGGTCTAGGTTTTTTCACCAGTTCTATATGTTTTTTTGCATGCTGAATCAGAAATGTATCTAATTTCGCTCAATCTGATAGTGTGGGTTAGGTACTGATAACAATCTGATACTGATAGCTCAATTTATACAACTTGTGGGTTGAGACAAAGCAAGTAGCAGGGTTCACAGATATTTCAGAAGAAGCCACAGTCCTAGTTACAAGTGCTGCTCCACTTGTCTCTGGCTGCAGTTCCAAGTGCCTGGCAGAAACACCGATGCAGGACATTGTTTATCCTTAAAGGGGTGCAAGGAATCAACATACCATTAGCTAGGTGCAGAAATATGAGTTTCACTTTATACAATTATTTTCACAAAATTCTATTAAACCACTGCATTTCTTGCCAAATGACCAAGCAACCTTAACCACAGTTTATAGCTAGAGCTCTTATCCCACGATTTATACAAGGACAATTTTGCAATCCTGCGAGGTTAGCTTTTGGAAATCAACTCTTCCTTTTCAGCAAAGCATACCATGTCCTAGTGTGTGACTGCAAGCCAAGCTTGCATGAGATTCAAGGCATTCCACATGCAGGTATCAACAAGAAGTTCACATATTGTAGATACTATAAAATTGTACAATGCATATATTACATACATAAATTAAAAAAAAAAGACTTGCTATTTTATTACATCCAATGCCAAATCAGACTGTGAGGTGTTCAACAATCACCAACAGAAAAAAAATTCCCTTGTTATAATATTCTTACAGCTTTAATGACCAAATGATCTGAATAGTCGGACTGACATGCTAGGTGTCAGGAACCCGGAGCCAAATACAGGCATGCAGAGAGAAAAAAAAAAAAGAGAGAGAGAAGCCAATCCTTCAAGTTTTCATGGGTGGCTAACTACAGCTGCCGGCGATACATCACAGCAAGCGTGCTCTGACCAGTCTGCCGTCACAGTGTTTGGGTGGCAAGCTCTTCTTGTCATTATACAGGTCTCTTTGAAAGTTTTGACAACCAGAGAGGTTTTGCATATCATGGACGAATCAAACTCAAAAGATGCGTTTTGTTTTTTCCTTCTTCTGTCGTTCATGGGAGGAATGCAACTTCAGGAAATCGTTCATAAAGTTCTATCTTCAAACAACAAGCTCCTCAGTTATGGCAGTGGCATTTTAGTTGCTGATTGTAAATCAGCTCCAAACAGACCAATTCTGTTGCATCTCCGGTAGAAATCCCTTCAACACTGCAATCGTGCACAAGTGCTTATAGAGGTTGGAACAGCATTCTTGTCAACTCCTGGCCCTGCTCTTGCACGATCACTTTGACAATAGCTTCTGCTCCAAAGTGCCCTTCGAGTTAAAAATCCACCAAATTGGTCCTCTTTGCACATTTAAGCCCTGGTGCCAATAGGAAACACCATGGAGAATTAGGGCTTCTGCATTACCCAATGCTTCATACAGAATGCTACAGATCTGTAAAAGTCCTCTACCCCTTGGTACAATGTCAAGCTAAATGGCAAAGCAAGTGCGAAGAAAGAAGCTAAGCAAGATTGAAACAGCCACGTGATCATGGTACAAATCGAGTTTTTGTGTTAACCACTTCAGTACATTGATTGGAAAGTGCCCACTCTGTCATTACCCTCGCCGAAGGATTCGGAGAGGGTTTTTCATTTGCGTCCGTTTGTTTGTTTTTGTCCGCACAGAACTTTCATGGTTTTCTCTGCAACCCGCTTGTTGGATCGAGACAAAATTTTTCACCATTGGTGCGACTACTCATGTGGAATTTTTAATGATAATTATGACGTCATAGGTCACGTGGTGTGGAGCCATATTGGAAAACAGAAAAACTTTGGACCTCTATCTCTGAAACCACACAAAGGAAAAAAAAAATTGAAACGGGACAAGCAACTACTCCTCATGGGGAATGAGTGATTTATGACATCATAGGTGCCCTCATTATGACAACACAATTGCATATGATAATGCCCCATCCATCAGTGTGAAAATTGAGGGTCATCTAAAAAAAAAAAAGGTGCACAGAAAAAAAAAATTAATGACTTATGTGATTCGGCAGCCATATTGTTAAAAAAATATATATAATAAAAATAAAAACTTCAAATTCTTCTCTGAAGTGGTACTGAACAGATTGAGGCGAACTTTACATGCATGACCACCTGTCCATGAGGAACAAAAGGTTCACACATGTCATTGGTCACATGGTTTGGCAGCCATATTGGATTTACACTAAAACCTATAAAAAGACACCACTCAAAAGAAGTCCTGGCAAGGTTTTGCAATCTCTGATTGCTCTTTTTCTTGTTTTGAAATGTGGCAGACTGTACAGGCTAACCAAACGGTTACACCAATACCTCAGCAACTTCCAATGTAGGAGGGAAGGAGGGGGTGTCATACAGGTCCAGACAGATTAGTTTTGTGTTGCCACGTGATAAATTTCAATCCGATCAATGAGAAAAGCCATCCTCTGCAGAAGCACTACCCTTTCAAGCAGGGTCTCACGTGATCTTTGGACGCGCAATAACTTTGCACGATATACTGCTTGCCACAACAGCCGTAATAGATGTTTGTCACACTGCAGCAGAAACACGTGCTGGTCAAAATACCTTGGCAAACCATCTTCACATGGTGCAATGCCATCAAGACGTCAGAACAATACAACCATTAAGCATTTATCAGTGGACAAAACACCTCAAGAGAAAAAGCACTAATGCTCACTAAACTGCTGCATAAAAACATCCAACTTTCAGAAATGTGATGGTACCTTCCAAAGTGTGAAACACGGAGAGCAGGAAGATTACTCTTTTTCTGAAGGTTGTGAAACACACGGGCTGTTGATAAAAAGGGCCCAACTCAGGTGCCAAATTATAATCCAAATGCAAAATAATGAACTGATGAAATGAAAGGATACACAAGAGAATTGATAATCAAAACAGTATCAACACAGCATACCCAGGGGGCCAAACCAGATTTTTTTGGAAAAACAGACACGGCAAGCTGAAAAAGGTTGGCTGCCAAAAATCATATCGATTTTCATCTAGGAACAAAATGTATATGGACAACCTTGCAACAAGCTACTGGAAATCTGTAGGAAGCCTCGAAAAAGCATGACCCGACAAGCGAATATGGGCCTTTTAGCGGCGATCAGCCATGATGGTTTATCCATGTTCCTTGAGCAATGCATGAAGGGGGTGGGGGGGGGGGGGGGAGAATATAAATAAATAAAAATAAACAAACTTTTTTTTTTTTTTTTAATTTCTAACAGACCAAATTTATCAAAAAAATTATCACTCCATGAACCACTTACATGTCAATATCAAAGCATATTTTGGGCCAAAACATTAAAGAATTGTTCAAAATGCATGCCAATCCTGAATTAATAGTTTTGTTTGTGAATGTTAACATCACAAGACGCATTTCTGTGGTGCTGTTGGTTATCATTTCTGATTCACTACTGCTGTTCAAAGGTGCAGTTGTGTGGGCATGTGCTGCACTTCTTTTCAATCCCTGAGAGCGGCAGCCATATATAACAACAATGTTCTTCTTCCACATGAGCAGTTTGTGTTGCAGCCCTTGGTGCAGCCATAGAAGATCGTCTGCATCATCTGTTGTGGCCAGGTCGGGTGTGGATTGCATGGTACCTGCTTTCCATCATCCACGCCCACCCATAGTTCACATGTTTGGACACTCGGCTTGGCAAATGCGGAGCACTCGTCGATTGCAGTCGCCAACGCCACACGTTTGAGATGTGTTGGAATGCGTTCTCTGTGGGTGGTAGCAGCTCAGCAGAGTTACCTGTTTAGGAACTTGGGAACTCAGAGCTTTCTATGTCTGAACCCTCAAATTATCACCCTTGTTGGTATAGACAGCGACCACAAGCTCCTTTGCCTGGATGATTACATCTGCTGTGATCTGAGCAGGACCTTGATCTTTGTCTGCAAAGTCTTCCAATGCCAAGATGTTGGTCGTCTTGCCTTCTGTTTAGCCACACCTTCACAGTAAAGTAGGGGTAGCTGGTGATGTCTCGTCCAGTCAGACTGAATGAAGGGCAGTCCTTGGCTGCTTGCAGGTCCAGTGCAGCATCAATCTCATGGATTGGTAGATAGCTCTCTCTCATGCAGTTCAACCCACCAGTTCAGGCAAATCTTTCAGCAGCATAGTACATGCCAACAAACAATGATATCTGTCATTTGCGTGGATAATCACACAGTCCACCTCCTCGTTCCGGACACTGTACACAGAATGCAGTAAGACACTGGTATTGGCCTCTTGTTGAGGGACTCCAAGCAGCGAGCGTGTGTGACTAGACCCTCTGAAATCAGTACACTCTTCGTTTCTTCCTTGAGCCACCACCTCAGTACAATCAGGTCGAACCTATGTTGGAGCAAGCTGTTCTTCCTCCTGGCACCATGTCTCACACTGGAAGCTGAGAATTCCAGCTTTGTTGCAGACAATCATAGCTGATCCATTGGCCGAGTCTGTTGAGTGTTATCAGGACTTGCTTCGTGTCCGATTGTACAGTGGTAGGTTGTGAAATCCCCCGTGGTGGAGGCACCCCAGCCCACATGTTGTAGGAGCTGTTGGGACACTACAAGCACTTTTTCTCATAACCGCTGATCAACCAACACTCGTCCTGAGCTCAGAGGCTCTCCTTGGGTTGGTACTCTTGGTTTGGTCACGAAGCAGCATGGCTGTGAAGCTGAAGAGGGAATCAGGAATCATTTTCTAAGCAGCAGCAAATTAAACTTCTGTTGACTGGCTCATCATCTCCTTCCTGCACATCTTGATGTCGTCTCAGTATTTGCTGCCCACAGTATAATCTACTGTGTTTCATCGATTTGGCTCTGCTACCAGATGCCTCAACTTGTCAAGGGAATCACCGAGGGATATGGAAGATGCACAGATGAAGGCAGATCCACCAGTTTGGTTGATGATAGAGATGCACTCCCCAAATTTCTGCTGCAGTTTACATTTCAGTGATATGACCTGTTGGTGTCTGCAGTCTTTACTCCCAGCTCCCGGAGAACCACCTGGTACTTATCCCACAAGAATTTGATCAGGAAGTCACATTTCTCCTGAACAGGGAAATCTCCAGCTGCTCCACCAGATGAATCAAAGCCACATCATACAGATTCTTCTGTGCAGATCTACCAGTGGGAACTGTTGTTGCCTTGAATCATTCATGCATGGTGTGTAATACAATGATATGGTATGTCATGTCCTTACCAATCAGTCTCAGCAAAATGTCTTCCGGCGATCGCCTGCTTTCTGTTGACATCCTGGCTGTTGGTGGCCTTTTCTTTCACTCACCACCTTTTGTTACATATATGATACATGTTGACTCTTGTCATCAAATGCTGCTGTGCGGTGCCTGCTTGAATAATGGACGTTTTGTTGAGTTACTGTGCTCTGGCTGGGCCACAGTCATGCAACTTGCTCCTGGATGCCTCTTTTCATTGACGTGCAAGTTTCTGCATTTGGCATGCCACTCAAGTGACTTCTCTGCCACCCAGTGCCTTGGTTGCAATCATGGTGCAACCTTCTGTCGCGTCTCGTCCTGTCAACAGGTCATGGCTACAAGAAGTTTTGGAGCTGTTGTCAGCTGAATATTAAACAGTTGTTTGATTGCAGGTTCTTGAATACGACACACTGTGTGTAGTCTGAGCGTGTCTTCGTGCCTTCTCTTCGGCGTTCGAGACACCGCTCCCTCCTGCACGTTTTCCTGTATGGCTAGTTCTCTTCCGTCAGATACCAGCAACACAAATTGACATAGTTAGCTTTCACAACAAACACATACATACATATAAATAAATACAAATATCCAGGGGGCAAAATGGGTTATTCAGACACGTGTGCCTGTAAAAGGTGAAAAAATTTTTTTTAACAAATATATTTTTTTCCCCTAACAGTATTTAATGACTGTCCCAATATTATGGCTTGCAAGGGAATTGCAGTTGGTACAGGCTGTCATAATTACTTAGTTACAGTATATTGGGTTGCTAGAAACTAACTTTTCCATTTGTGGGACAGATAAACCATAATGGCTGATCTCCGCGAAAGGGCACCGTATTCGCATATAGGGTCATGTTGTTTAGAGGCTTTCTTACAGATTTCCAATAGCTGGTTGCCAAAGTTGTCCATATACATATTATTCCTAGATATACATCGATTGATTTTTGGCAGCAACCTTTTAACAGCACGCCATGTCTGTTAAACCATTTGCCGCCCTGGGTAGCACACCTGCATACTCTCCATTTAAGCATAAATGCATAATTCCTTTCATTTTCAAGCAAGATTCTTCTTTTTTTGGAATACAAAGTCAAGGATCATGGAAAGCTGGAACACAGAACAGATCAGGATACAACAGAATAAAAGGAAGAGCATAAAGAGAATGGAAATGCCAACAGCAGGGCCGTGGCACAAATAGAGACATGGACAAATAAGGGATCGAGAAGGAATGAGGGGTAGTGAAGGCCACACAGCGGTGGACAAGATGGATAAGAAGCAAAACTCAGGAAAGAAAAACGATAAATTTATAAGGAAGTGGGGTTGGGGGCAAGTGATTTACCAGAGGTAGAAAAGATCATGGTTTTGGATGAGGGATGATCTGAGATGGTGGTGAACAGCTGTCTTCAAGACCTGGAGGGAAGATGAGATTAAAGAGAATGTGAAGTATGTTTTTCCACATTGGGGGGAAAAAAATAAAATGAAATGAGAGAGTGGGGAGGGCAGAGATCACTGGATTTAGGGAGTTCAGAATGGGATTTGATGGTGGACCACATGGTGCCCTACAGATACCTGGTTTGGGGGGGGGGGGATAAAGCATGGGAAGAGCAGAAGATACAAGATCAGGAAGAAGGTGGTAGAAGGCAGACAGACCAAGACCTGTCTGGATGCGATGCGGAAAGTGATCACGCCCAAAGACTTCAACTTCGTCACAGGAGATTCCAATGATCCTTGAAGGCCTTGGTTTCCAGTGTCAAGGTGAGCAAGAGGTGAGGCAGGGGCACCAGCACTCCATCAAGCTGCGGATGAAGGTCCGATTCAATATTTTTGCCACAACATTTTCACAAATAAATCACAAGAAAAATAAAAATAAAAAAAGGTTTTATTATTGTGTGAAGTTTGTAGACATACTTGAAGAAATTTAAAAAATAAATAATATACAGATGACAATCTAAATACTCTGTCAAACCTTGGTCACAAACTTCTCTTCAGGTAGGAAGTCAAACTTTCTTTTTTTTTTTAAGCACCTCATTTAGTCTTTTTTAAAAACGAATCACCCATTTATATCCATTTTACATTTTAATATGATGTGAAAAGTCATAATTCCTTTCATACCGAGGTCGTTTAAGAAAGGAAGAAGAAAAAGAAAAAAAACCAAACAAACTCATGACAGTTCAGACCTGGCATGCATGACAAGGATACCAACACCAGGAAGCAGTTGGTTCAAAGAAAAGCTGCTTTTTGTTGTTGGAGTGAAAAAAAAAATTAAAAAAGTAAATATATCTTTTTAAAACCCACAAAATATAAAATTTCACGACAATCTTTCAGCATACAATTTTTACAGATCGATATACGATGAGCAAATTTTTGTGCACGCGGTGGTGTGGTAGTGCGACAATTCTGCTTTACATCCATTAAAAGGACTGTGGGAATAAAATAAAATAAAAATGTCCAATTTCCTGCACTGGTTAAGTCCATTAAAGGAGCATACATTTACAATCTCTTCTCTACCCATCCTACATTGACAAACCATTAGATTTTTTTCGTCGTAAGGAGGGAGAACTACAGAGCCAAAAGACCACTGTATGTGAGCACTCTACAATCCCTGTCAAAGCCCTGTTGGCTTCATATGAAGTGGTATACCTGGTTGCTCAATCCAAAAAGCCCCATACTATTGCAGAGAGCCTGATCCGCCCAGCAGCGATTGTAATGACCAGAGCTATACATGGTGAAAAAATAGCTAGCACACTTGAGACTATTCCACTGTCTAATGACACCAATGTCGAGGCGCATTGGTGAAATGGCCAACGACATTAAAGAGCAGCTCATTGACCGAGTGAAGAAAAGTGGAAGATTTTCCCTCCAAATTGACGAAACAACGGATGTTTCCAGTGATGCACAGTTACGAGGGAAAATGTACGAGGATATGTTGTTTTGCTCGACACTTGAAGGAACTTGCACTGGTCGTGCCATTTTTAACAAACTGGACAGTAAAATGCGCGAGGAGGGGCTAAGTTGGGAAAATTGCATCTCTGTGTATACAGATGGAGCTGGTGCCATGCAGGGGACAAGAAGGGGACTGAAAGCTAAAGTTTTGGAAGTGTAGTTTTTTTTTTTGTTGTTTTGTATATTTTTGGTCAGTAATGCAAGGTTTGTGTACGTCTGGTAGCTGTCATGTGTGATAGTAACCTCGTCTGCAGCAGAGGGTCGCTCAATCTTCCAGTCTGTGTCCCGTGCATAAATAGGCTACATACCGCTCTTTGCAACTACAGAAGCCTTTTTATGAATGTGGCTGGCTGTTTTTACTGTATTATACATCAGAGTGTAAATAAATATTTGTGATGCCAGTTTAGTTTAGTTTAGTTCTGTTTAGTTTTAACAGCTGGCAGTACCTAGGCGTTGACCAATGTGCTCCAGGCACTGTGGATTTTTTATGTGCTCTGTGACGTCATGCAGTGCGGTTCAAGTGTGAGTCGGGAGGGGGGGTCGCGAACCCAACTTAAATTTTTTTTTGGGGGGGGGGTCGCGGCTCCAAAAGGTTGAGAACCACTGCCCTAGATGACCGCATGCTTGTAAACTATATTGCGATTAACTACTTGAAAAAAATCTCTGCCAAATCTTTATTACACAAGTTGCTCATTTGAAGCATTTTCTTCCACTGAAGTGTCTTGCAGGTGTGAAACTTCACCCACAGCTCTTTACCTCTTCACTTGTGATATTCAAGTTTTTCACTCACAATACAAAACAGTTCTTGAGAAAGGGGTACTAAATGTCATGTTGTAACATACAGTGATAACCTCTCGGATGAGAGAATAAAACGACCACCGAAGCGACCAAAAGTTATTCCCCATAGCATATGCCTACGCACATGGTCACAAGTGGCACATAGTGGAGACTTTTGGTATACACCTCATATGAACAGATTTCTGCACGATCCCTGAACACAGAAAAATAATAATAACACTGGGCTGCATTTGAAATATTTTTTTTTCAGAGGTCTAGGTTTTTTCACCAGTTCTTATATGTTTTTTTGCATGCTGAATTCAGAAATGTATCTAATTTCGCTCAATCTGATAGTGTGGGTTGGTACTGATAACAATCTGATACTGATAGCTCAATTTATACAACTTGTGGGTTGAGACAAAGCAAGTAGCAGGGTTCACAGATATTTCAGAAGAAGCCACAAGTCCTAGTTACCAAGTGCTGCTCCACTTGTCTCTGGCTGCAGTTCCAAGTGCCTGGCAGAACACCGATGCAGGACATTGTTATCCTTAAAGGGTGCAAGGAATCAACATACCATTAGCTAGGTGCAGAAATATGAGTTTCACTTTATAACAATTATTTTTCACAAAATTCTATTAAACCACTGCATTTCTTGCCAAATGACCAAGCAACCTTAACCACAGTTTATAGCTAGAGCTCTTATCCCACGATTTATACAAGGACAATTTTGGCAATCCTGCGAGGTTAGCTTTTGGAAATCAACTCTTCCTTTTCAGCCAAAGGCATACCCATGTCCTAGTGTGTGACTGCAAGCCAAGCTTGCATGAGATTCAAGGCATTCCACATGCAGGTATCAACAAGAAGTTCACATATTGTAGATACTATAAAATTGTACAATGCATATATTACATACAATAAAATTAAAAAAAGACTTGCTATTTTATTACATCCAATGCCAAATCAGACTGTGAGGTGTTCAACAATCACCAACAGAAAAAAAAATTCCCTTGTATAAATATTCTTACAGCTTTAATGACCAAATGATCTGAATAGTCGGACTGACATGCTAGGTGTCCAGGGAACCACGGAGCCAAATACAGGCATGCAGAGAGAA
>CM068963.1:92606902-92618219 GCA_035128595.1 Eptatretus atami | reverse complement strand
CGTGATGGGAAGGGAATGGTGTTGTTGGTGCTTTAATGTAATAACCTAGCTAAAAGAACCTCGCAACGCACACCTTTGATTCTCCCACTAGACAAAGGAAGGACCTGTCTCACATGTACTTAACGGCATAACTAACTTGTGGACCTGTATGTTGAATGCATATGTTTCCAGATCCGTAACAATATATAAGAAACAGTACAGTGGATTTTCCACTAAAAGATAATGACAAATTAGTAGAAGCCTTACCAAAAAGAATTATCAATCACCACAACACATCTCGGATGTATTTTTTTGATTTTCTGTTTATAACAATTCTATCGCACGCACACGGCAATTTTTCAGTAATCGGCTGATTGGAGTCAGTGTTATTATCGACTACAATACGTACTGTATGCAACCCAAAAACCTGAGTAACTTTCACCCTTGTTATTGGGAATTTCAATCAACAAAAAACCCCCCAAAAACAAAAACAACGTTATGCTATAGACGTTTCAGAGATGTGCTACCAATCGTCATGTGATGGGTGGAAAAAAAAAAGAATATGGCTCTGTAATTTAGAAAACACGTTAATACGGAAAACGCTTGCAAATCAGGTATTATCAAATGTATTTTGCTTTGAAACTCACAAAGAGAAACATTTAACCTTTGAAAAGCACAGCCAGTTCATCGTGTACCTCTACCTTATAGCAACTGCCGACTGTACAACCCGATCGGAACACGAACCGTCCCGCTACCAACTGTAGGGCACTCGCAAGTGGCTTAAGCACTCAATCAAGTACTCCAATTAGATGGTTGATAAGGGACGGCTGGATTGGTTGATAAGGGACGGCAAGAGATAGCAATCTGATTGGAAAAGGCAAAAAAAACCTGAACATCACCGATTTCTTCACATTTTCAATTTCACTGCAGATTTGAGTTATGTAATCGACATGATCTGATCCTCGAACTCCAAATATATTTACATTATATTACTGAACTTGAATTGGTCTGTGAGAGTAGATCATGGAAAAATCCATCATATAATTGCATGAAATCGCTTCAAGGCCTATTTGGAAACTATGCACCGGCAAAAGCGTTGTATACAGCGATTCATAGCCATGAAGCTCAAGCATTCAATGATATCACGAGGAAAGTGAAAAAAAACATCTTGAGCGCAAAATTGATCATAAACTTCTGCGGCCTTTCCAACTGAGGAATTGTTCAGCAGGCTGAACAAGATGGTGAATTAAATCCCAGCGAGGTGACCGAAGACTCCTTAAACCCCAACGAGAGTGAGGTGTCCGAGGACAAGCCTGATAAAAGATATAATTAAATAAGGCCATTAATTACCTTCAAAAGGGTTTTTCAATTAAACCAAACAACCAATGTTCACTCATGCAATCCCTTAGACTCCTTAGAGTTCCCTTGGTATGCATGCAAAGTTTCAGGTGCTAGGTTTCATGGTTTTGGAGTTCGGAGACACACCACACACTGACTGACACACTGACACATATTTTACCTCCGCACCGAAGGTGAAGGAGGTTATGCTTTCACCCCTTTCTATCTGTTGTGTGCAGGATACCTTAAAAAGTTGTGGACGGATACGATTAAAGTTATGGACAGGTTCGGTGTGTGACAAGGACGAAATGACTCGATTTTTGTTGTGAAGATCCGGATCCGGATACTAGAATTTTTTTAAATGATTCTTCACCATTTAGACATTGGGCCAAAATGATATATAGCACGATATCTCAAAAACTTGTGGACGGATTCGGACGAAACTGATGGAATGTTGTGTGTGACAAAGAAGAATTGATTCGATTTTTGTGAAGATCGGGATCTGATAATTATTTAAGTGATTCTTCAACCACTGAGAGACAGGGCTAAACCGATATACAGTCAACCCCCGCTTCATCGCCGGTTCACCTATCGCGCCCCCGGTTCATCGCGGGTTTCCCTTGGAACGTAACTAATTTTTTCTGGGATTCCCCCGTACATCGCGGTAATAATGTATAAAATATAAATATAACGCGTGGTGCTCGACAGTCACACAACGCACGAAACAAAAGTTTCGCTTGTGAACTTCGAATTTATTTCTCGTTTTTGCTCCAAGCCCACGATGGCGCCCAAACGCCCTGCACCTTCGAAGAGTTTCTGGCAAGGAACCGAAGCGCCAGAGGAAGGTCCTGGGACGCTCCAGGAGAATGTTAAGGTAAAGGTGCTCGATATATGCTTCGGGAAGGAAAAAGTTTGCCGCCGTTGGACGAGGCATTGCTCATTACCCAGCACCTCCAAAACTGACCAGACCAGACTAGTTCGATCTCGGCACCTCAAACCCAATCACTGCCAAACCGACCAGACCAGACCAGTCGATCTCCGGCACCTCAAACCACTCCACTGCCAACCGACCAGACCAGACTAGTCGATCTCCGCACCTCAACCCACTCACTGCCAAACCGACCCAGACCAAGACCAGCGATCTCCGGCACTCAAACCCACTCACTTGCCAAACCGACCAACCAGACTATCGATCTCGGCACCTCAAACCCAATCACAGCCAAACGACCAGACCAGACATCGATCTTCCGCACCTCAAACCCCACTCACTGCCAAACGCCAGACAGCACTAGTCGTCTCCGGCCACTCTCAAACCCATCACTGCCAACGACCAGACCAGACCAGTCGATCTCCGCACCTCAAAACCCACTCACTTGCCAACCGCGACCAGACCAGACCGGCATCTCCGCACCTCAAACCCACTCACTGCCAAACCGACCAGACCAGACTAGTCGATCTCCGGCACCTCAAACCCCTATCACTGCCAAACGACCAGACCAGACCAGTCGATCTCCTGGCACCTCAAACCCACTCACTGCAAACCGGACCAGATCCAAAACCAGTCATCTCCGGCACCTCAAACACTCACTGCCAACCGACCAGACTAGTCGATCTCCGGCACTCAAAACCCAATCACTGCCAAACCGACCAGACCAGACCAGTCGATCTCCGGCACCTCAACCAATCACTGCCAAACCGACCAGACAGTCGATCTCCGGCACCTCAAACCCCACCACTGCCAAAACCGACCAGACCAGTCGAATCTCCGGCCACCTCAAACCCATCATTGCCAAACCGACCAGACCAGTCATCTCCGGCACCTTCAAACCCACTCACTGCCAAACCGGACCAGACCAGACCAGCGCATCTCCGGCACCTCAAACGCACTCACTGCCAAACCGAACCAGACCAGCGATCTCCACCTCAAAACCCACTCACTGCTAAACCGACCAGACCGAGTCGATCTCCGGCACCTCAAACCCACTCACTGCCAAACCGGACCAGACCAGAACCAGTCGATCTCCGGCACTCAAACCACCACTGCCAAACGACCAGACCAGTCGATCTCCGGAACCTCAAACCCACTCACTGCCAAACGACCAGACCAGACAGTCATCTCTGCACCTCAAACCCCACCACTGCCAAACCGACCAGACCAGTCAATCTCCGGCACCTCAAACCCAATCCATGCCAAAGACCTACCCAGACGAATCGATTTTTTTGGGAGGCGTCCATTCATCGGCGGATCACTTACGCGGCGGGTGAGGTTTGGAACATTAAACCCCTCCCGAGAAACGGGGATAACTGTTATAGCACAATAGCTTTCAAAATAAGTTGTGAGGATTCAGATGAAACTGTGTGACATGTTGCGTGTGTGCACCATCAGGAATTTTGATCGGATTTGGTGAAGGTCAGATATGTATGTATTTTAAAGTGATTTCTTCACCATATAGCTGGCGTAAACCTATTATATATATATATATACATTATATGCTGTAGGTTCGATTAAGAATTTAAGGTCAAAGGAAAGTATTTTGTCAGTTTGTAAGTATGGCTTTTAAGCCAGAGTAGTGAGAATATCCCCCTTTGGCCGTTTGTCATTTTGGACTATTGCGCACACACGTTATTATGGACATCAATCATTGCACTTATCTTTCTTAGAAACTTTTTAAGTTAACAGATTTCCTTATTCATGGATTTGAAGCACGACTTAGTCAGACTAAACTTGACAAACTGCTTGAAACACCCATTGTGACACCTCATGCAAACTATTTGCACGTGTTTTTGCAGGAGTTCATTCCATGCATGCCAATTTTTAGCAATTAAATGGCTGAGCATTTTCCTTCATCATCACTTTGAAATTTGAAGATGCGTCGACGACAACTCAGCATCCAAGACAGGGGAAGGGGCCATTAGGCTGCGCTTACAAGATGGACAAACTTCAGAGAACTGTGCTCAGCGTCTAAATGTAAGCCCAAGCGTTTCTCGACTATGCAGAGGTCAGGACAACTAATTGTTGTTCAGATCGCCCCTGTTCTGAGACCTCATGAACAACAGCATGAGAAGACCGCTTTTCCTGATAACGGCGTTGCGACAGCCTTTGTGACCGCACGGCTCTTCGTATCAAACTTCAGAGCTTGCCAGCACCAACGTGTCCGACCAGGCCATTAGGAATCGTCTGCAGAGACCGAGTTTGCGATGCCGGCATCCTTGCAGTCCGACCACCATTACTGACCGTTCACAGAAGGCTTGCCAGATTTGGTGCAACGTCATATCCGTGGAACCGTGGTCATGGGCAGAGACAATGTTCACAATGAGTCACGCTACTCGCTCCAGTTCAATGATGGCCGGCGCCCTGTTTATCATCTCAAGGGAGAGAGATTTGCTGACTCAAACGTTGCTTATAACGTCTACCATTTGAGGGGAAGTGTGAGGGGTGGGCGGGGATATTCAGAACCACAACCCCTCTAACGTCGTCAACGAGAATTTTGACCTGGATCAGCTTATCTCAACGAGATTGTCAACCCTCGTTAATCACTTCTGCAGCGGATTGGACCAGGAGCTTGGTTCCAGGAAGCAACGCAAGACCTATACTGCCGGTGTGTGACAGACTTCCTGCGCCAGCAGACGTTTGAGCACCATGGATTGGCCTGATATTCAACCCCGACTTGCACCCATTGAGGCATGCTTGGGATGAACTAGGGGCGGCGAGATTCGATTCACATTCACGTCCCTGCCGTCAACCTACGTCAACTGGCTTCAGCGATTAGTTGCCAGAAGCAAGCGATCCCTCAACGTTATCCAACGCCTGAGTGAACAGCTAGCATGCGCCAACGTTTTCAAGAATTGTGAATTGCTACGGGCTACACCAGTTACTGAAGCTTCTGCGACTTGTTGTGAATATCATTTTTGGGGGTGCATTTGACATTTTTTCATTCAGGGTAATTAAAAACTAGTGTCCAATCAAAAAGTTTTTAGTCCTCGTGGGATCTCCAAGTCCTACCACGTTTGTTGTTCTTCATCTTCTTTCTTGTTGACTTTTTGTTTTCACAGCCACAGATTTTTCATCGAAACTTCCTGAAACTTGCACTATATATGTAAAAATACCCTGCGCGATAGTAACCATCTCTTGATTTAAAATTCTTCGAGAAAAAAGTTATGACGTCAAAATATCTCCGCTAATGGAAATCGCCTAAAAAATTCTCAGAACTGGCAAGCTTTTTTGAATTCTTTTGCGAATTGAACAGGGGCATTAGCAGAGATAATTACCTCACATATGCATTAACATCACTCATACGTCAGAATGGCAAATTTTATGACGTCCTATCTATTTTTGACCATTTTTTTTTTCACAACCCAGAGTTTTCATCAGATTTCTTCATGAAAATGCCATGTATATGCAGAAAGCCCACGCGCAGGCATAACCATTCCATTTTGGAAATTCTCCGAGAAAAAAAGTGACGTCATAATATCGCCGCAAACGGGGGGGGGCGGGGGCACTCGCGGGAAATCTTCCGAACTAGGCAAACGTTTGAATTTTGTGCGGGAATCAAGCCGGCATTAGCACAGTTAAATTTTCACAAAACCTGATACATCACAATACATTCATATTCTTTATGACTCATCCATTAAGAGGACGAGAATTTATTCATTTGAGGTTGTTTGTTTTGTGTTTCTGTTCTGAGCATCAAAGATTATTTTGTCATTAGTGTCACCATTTTAGGCTCGTTAGCTGTTATATTTATATGCACAAATATTTTTGAACCCTTTAACTTCTTTTGAGAAGTGTGCTATATATATATATATATATAAGTAATACACACCATTAACATACATACATAACACATACATATATATTATATATACACACACATATAATACATTTACATCACGCATATATATATATATAACACACACACATATATTACACACACATACATACACTATATAGTGTTGACGGCTGTGGAAATTCGCCAAAACACCATTCAGTCCCGGGTGAGTATCTTTTAAGTTACTTGTATAGTTAGCCCCAAAACCCTGGCTGTTTAGAGGGAATTAATTGATTCATTCGGCTGCGACGCTTTGAGTCAGTCGTTCTTTCTTATTCTATTTTTATTTCAAACAAAAAACAACCAAAGGGCCGAGTGCTTTTTCGCGCGGATTTCTTCGCCGCGCTTGGTGTTGAAGAAGGGGAAGGGCAGCCCGCCGCCGATTGGTGGATGACCAGCGTTGAGGGCGGTCGGAGTGAGGAACGCCCCCTTCTTCGAGGAAGCCTCTCGAAGGAGGGTTGGAGCGAAAAACGTGGGGCGGAAGTGGAGGGCGGAGCTCCGGGGTATAAGAGACGGAGACGGGGGGGGGGGGGACAGTTTGGTCGATGCTCTGGTTGCTCGATTCTCTTGCTTCGTGTTGCTCTCGCGTCGCTCTCGTCTTCCGGCTCTGCTCCTCCTGGAGGCGCTGGCCTGGTCTTTGTGGGCAGTTTGCAAACCCCGCTGGCGGGAAGAGCGTCCCTCATTCCCTCTGCAGACTTCGGACATCCACGTTTCCCACCCCCTCTATCGCGCTGGGAGCGCCGAACACTCGTCTGGGCCGCTCGAGTGGTCAACACATGCAGGCGCAGCACGCAGGAGAGGACTCGCCTACCACGCCAGGGCACGGAGTCCGGCCAGGCGGGAACCACGCGACGGACGTCGGAGGGGCTCGACGCCACAACAGGGAGTCGCACTTCCATTTCTTTTTTGGGTTCTGTGTAAATGTGTTGTGGTAGGGCGCCGTCCGTTCAATAGTATTGTTAAGTGTTGCCGTTTTGTGTTCGCGTATTCGTCCGTAGCTCTGCGTCGTCGTTGCTTTATTGTTTTCATCTTGCATTGATATATGTGCATTCTGACTGACTATATGTGTGCTCTCCGTGTGTGTGTAAATGAAAGTGCTGTGTTGAATTTTCCCCGTTTTCGCCTGCGTTCCTTTCCTTTGTTGAATCTCCATCTTGCTCCTTCACGTAAAAGGTTCGTCTCGTGGGTGTGATGCCCCGATAATTAATTGGAACTCGAGTGCCGACGATAAACCACCGCTCGGTTATGCCGATCAGCACGGGAACGGACCCTTAAGCGGTTCGTGTCCGAGTCGACCTGCGCGAGGTGCGATCGCCGGTTACCTCCGCGTGGGTACTTAGGTATCGAGTTTGGCGAACAACCTATCCCACGCGGCTGGCGATTTGGGCACGATCTGTAGGTCGAAAGGCCACCCGGACTTAGCTTCCGGCTTTAGTCCGAGAGGCGTTCACACAGAATTGTCCGTCCGGTGGCGACGTGTCGCCATTTCATCACGTGGCCGACGCACGCCGGCGGGGCGCGAAATTCGCAACAATATTATTATACACACACATAATATACCACACACATAACATACATATATATACACACATTATACATAATACACACACATACATACATTATATAATATACACATATACAACGATAGCTCAAAAAGTGTGGACTGATTCGGTAATAAACTTTGGTGACACGGTCGAGTGTGTGACAACGGACGCGAATTTGATTCGATTTCGGTGAAGATCCGGAATTCGATCACAGAAATTATTTATTTTCAAGTATTCTTCACCATGAAAGATCGTGTTTCAAAAACGGATATCTAGCACATTTCAATAAGTTATGGCCCGTATTATATATACTATATATATGAAATAATGTCCAATATGTATGCTCAGTTGCTCTCACCTTCCATCGATTGGCCGGTAAAATAATATCCCTTGGAATGGTGTACGGTGATGTGGAAACGTGTGGAGGTGGTTCAAATGGGGCTGATTTGCATCCACAGTCTCGTGACGGCACGTAAATCCCAAGGTAACATAAGAGAAATATCAATCGTTCGAGACGCAGCTTTGGAATGCACCCGTTCGTGGATACGCGCAATGGCGCGCAAAACGAAGTGGCCCAAGCAAGTCCTATGACGTCAGCATTACGCAATTCATAGAAACAAAAAACTACAAATTAACGAATAAGTTTAAAACATTATAACGTATTAATACGGGAAATCCAACTATTTCTTCTTCTATCGAAGCGAAGGAGATCGAATATAAAAAAAAAAAAAATTCTCGTCGTGCCCAGAGTGAATTCACTCCGGTCGTTTCGGAGAGTTAACTTCAGACCTTTGGCAAACACATTCAGCCGATTACAAGGAAGATAAACACCATGAATGAAAGATTTTTTTAAAAAAAAAGCGAATAACTTTCAGGCCAGATGGCAGCGAGTCTCCGTGATATATTTACCTCAGAAAAGGCTTTGTAATGAAGCACACTTATACTGAGGTTCGAGATTTTAAAATAAACACATAAACCACAAAAACACATGTACAGTTAGATCATTTCCTCTTCTTTTACGTGAAGTCTCGATATTATTCCCGGTGAAAGCAGGCCGGTTGTTGTTGTTGTTGTTGTTTGTTGTTGTGTTGTTGTTTTTGCTTGTTGTTATTTTATTTTAACCTTGGAAAAATGAAAGTAAATCCAACATTTACATCATGCCTTAAATTATATATTTATTATATATTTTCTATTACGATGCGGTAAGTCTTGGGATCATGACTACGGACGGGATATATAATTATTTTTTTTGTTCCAATTCGTTGATGGTTGAACTGTCATGAGGCCTTTCCGCTTAAGCAGTTCGACGATCAATTGGTGAGCAGATCATGTATTTTCTCTCATCAATTTATATTATTGGGGTTTTTTTTATTTGAGGTGTTAATCCCCTTCCCCCCTCCTTTTGTCGCATTTACTAGACAGAGTTGTTGTCCCTTGTGTAAAAATATTGGAACTACTGCTTCGAGACGAGTTGAGTGAGGCCTAGCCCTCGCCTTGCGGGCTTTTGTACTTCAGTACTGTGTAGGTGCACAATAAACCTCGAGTTTCCACTTGGAAGGTTGTTATTTCTATGAGAAACACAGCCGTAATCTTGTCGATAACTTCGAGCTGTTGTACTTGCGAGGGAAACTCGAAAACAGGTTTTACTGTTGCTTAATAACGTTATTCGATTAAAAGTGCGTCGTATGACACGTTAATTGAAATATTTCAATTGAGATGTATACTAATAATAATAATAATGCACCTGTTGATGAAGTTTGCGAATGTTGTTTGCTTATTCCTTCGCCACTGAATGTTTTCTGGACGAAGGATAACGTTTCACTGTTTGTTAATGGTGAAAAAAAAATTCGCCCAGAGATGTTGGTTGCGTTTGTGCTGCCTGGCTGCCTGCCGTCTTCTGTCTTGCCTGCTTCTTGTCTGCCTGTCTGTCTGCCTGTCGTCCTGTCTGTCTGCCTGTCCTGCCTGTTTTTCCTGTCTGTCTGCCTGTCTGCCGCACGATTTTTTGTCCACAGTTTTTGAAGCACTCGTTCTCGATTTTACCCTCACCCGAGGAGAGGGTTTTATTTATATTAGGTTGTTACAGTTGTTACAGTGAAAAATGAAAATTTTTTTGAGCAGCGTCTCGTCGTAGCGACGCTGCTCTAGGAGAGGCTCGGCTGTTGTTCTTCTTGTTCTTCTTGTGAAGACAAAACCTTTATTATTAGACTCGCGCTTACATACACAATCCGTATCTCCTTAAATACTGAGACTTACACATCCTCACTAGACGGTGCCTTTTTGAGAGCGTTCTATCATGAAACTTTTAAATATATTGGACATTTCTTTAAATTCGAAAAAGTTCACGTTACTAATTAAGATACTATATCCATTATTATATAAGTCTAATCATCACATTTATTTTTCGTAAATTAACAACTATTGACGGTTCGTCTGCTATTGGTCTTAAATCAAGCTATTGTGACGAATACTCGGTTGTTTTTTTTGTTTGTTTGGTTTTTGGTGTTTTTATTAGGCAACAAAACCTTAGGGCGCTGCTCTTGGACACATTTGTCCTCTGTTTTTTTCCGTCTTTTGTCAGTCTCTGTTTTTCTGTTTGTCGCCTGCAGATCACATTTTGAAATCTATCTCTCACTAAACTTCACCACATGGCTTAGAGTTGTTAATTAATGAAGCCTTTTGTTTTTAAGGTCACCATAAGGTCAACAAATAATGTGAGATTTCTAAAATATCCTCAATTTTCTTCCGATTGAACTTGATTTGAAGAGGATGTATATTTCAGCTCACTGAATTCAACTAGCCATTATTTGGTACTGGACTCAAAAGTCATGCCAAGGTCATAACCTATAGGCTGTACAATATTATTAAAAATTGTCATTTTTCATCCATTGAATTGGAATTTTGAAGAGGACAATATTAGTTCTTGAATTCAACTACCAATATTTTTTGAGTTCAAATTTTTTATGATTGCAAGCATCAGCTCTGCACGACGGCGGTCTTGTAGTCGCGTTCCGTCGTTGCTGGTGTTTGATTGCCTTACAGGTCCACAATTTTGTAAACCAACTCTTATACTCGAGTTTGCTAGACAGAATCGATTGGTTATCTGAAGGAGCAAAAAGGATCCAACAACTCGGGGGGAATTTAACTATCTCACCGACCCGTGACTTTACATGAGGCGGTCAGCCACTGATGCATATTTAGTGAGCCCAAATAGGGGAAGGTCAACCCATTCTAATGCCTAAAGTGTTTTTTCAGTTCCTGATGTAATATGGGTAGAAGATTTGTTATTCATTTTCCGCTTTACTTAAAGTCAAATCACCATACATGTCTAATCAAGACTTGGTACACCCCAATAATCTAATCAATTTCTTTCCACCTCCCAACCTTCCTCGACAAATTTATCATCTCTCTCATATCGTTATCCACCATCAACCTGCTCCGAAACGAGCGCTTCGCTCGCCTATGATCCACCATCAACCTGCTCCTAAACGAGTGCTTCGCTCGCCCAACACGAAAGCCTATTGAGGTACATCCCTCTGAGGCGGAATCTCGAGGATTTTCGAGGAAGTTTCATCACCACCACCTTTTTCGAACACGTGTGGAGTGGGCGGGCTTCCCGGTATGGCCGAA
>CM068963.1:92594300-92605979 GCA_035128595.1 Eptatretus atami | reverse complement strand
ATTGTAGGCCGTCGCTCCGGATAATTCCGGAGCGCGGGTCGCAGAACCGACCGTGGTCGCCAATATCTCGATCGCTGGCGTAGGTTGTCTGGAGCCAAAGTACCAAAGTATCCACGCAATCTCGACCGGGATCCACGCCCTCAGAACGCTTGATTCTCCTACTAGACAAAAGTAAGGGACCTGTCTCACATTACTTAACGCTTAACAAATCGAACTGGATTTACTCCACCGCAGCGGTAAATTCACACTACCGACACCGCTTTGCCACCTACCTTTCCGGCTTGTTGCGTCGAGCGGGCTGCCCAGGACGTCCCGCTATGATAGACGATTACCGGGATGAAACCCCGCGGGGAGTCTGGTGAGACGACGCAATTTTCCCCACCTAACGGTCGTTCTTGCCACCGACACCTGGCCCACAACAATATTTATCTGCTTCTTATGTGTTTATTTGATTCTTATGTATTTGTGGTGACTACATTTCATATTCTGAAAATGATGCAACTCAACAAAATGTAAGGTAAAGCAGGGTTGATGGTGGATCGTCTCTGGGGACGAACTCTCCTCAGAGGATTTGTGTTCCTCGACGAGTAGAGGTAATGCTGTCGTTAACTTAGCCATCCTGACTGTAGGAGGTGGCCATTCCGGGTTTGCCATTGGGGAACACTTATCCGGATGCAAAGTGTGTAAATGAGGATTTGCAATTGCAAAACTTGTCCTATATTTGTCACAAACAATATAATTAATTGTACAGTAACAGCTTGATCTTACAAATTAAACGAAACCAAATAATTAATTACATATGTAGAAGAAATTTTTAAGTCCTCCTGTACATTTGAACATTTATTAAACAAATACATACAAACACATACATCTACACAAAGGAGTGATCGGAATACAGACTTGTTCCAGATCTTTGAAAAACATGATAAAGTTAAGTCCTTTATATGGAATCCAGTGAGACATAGTATTTTTTTTTCCCCAAACGCTGGCGCCACAGTTTGTCAAGTCTTGACATTCCTTGGTTGGAGTTTATCTGCAGCCTCCAACTTTTTCAGGTCTTGACATTCCCCAGGTGAAGCTTAGCTTCAGCCTTCGTGCAGCCCCAGCTTGACCTGGTTGAATGGTTGTAACATATATTTCAAATCCGACCGTGTTATGTCCTCTCGACCGAAAACGCACAGAATGAGAGAATGACATAAACTTAAACTCCTTTGGGCATTTTGATAAATTTATATAGTACTAGTACGTGCCCGTAAAAAAAAAAAAACACAATAAAAAAATAATAATAATAATAATCACACAGGCGTTTCTCTTCGTCTCATGCCCATACGTGCGTTGACCGGAAGTTGATATTATTCGCAGTTACGATATTCGCAATTTTATTTTAATACCCAATTATTCAATTAGCGCGCAGGTATTTTATTTTCGCAATGTCGTGGCAAGGAAAACAAAAGAGAAGAGAAGAGAGAGAAAAAATTTACTTCCTGTTCAGAGGCATACCAGCATCTGATGTTCCGAAATTTTAACACGTCTAATATGAAAACGATATACTTGGGCATTGTGTTTATCTATAATGCGCATAAGAAATCGAGAATTATTAGAATACACGAAGCCATCACTCTCCGGAAGCCCGTACGTTGTAACCGTAATGGGGAAAGCGCTGAGGTTCCCTTCCCATGGCCACGCCAGCAACACGTGTCTTGCCATTGGTTTGGTAAATAAATGGCCATAAACTTGGAAGCACATTGTCCGATTAAATATCAACCTTGAAAAGGCACATCCTCAGGGCCCAGCAATATACCTGGCAAGTTTCAATTAGATCGGACCAGAGGTTGTCGAGAAACAGCGGTACCACACACACACACACAGACACACAGAGATTGCTGGAATTATAGATAGATGTAGGTTAAAAGTCAGTTTGCTTCTCCCAGAATGGGAAAATATATTATCTTGAAGCGATTAGAGCTTAGTGAATACATCTGGGCATGTCCCATCACTACGAACATCCTTCCTTCCCACTTCCCACTGACTTTCAAGGCTTGTTCTGGACCTGCTTATTAGATCGAAAGGCTTGTTCTGACCGTCTCTTTTGGATTGGCCTGATGGGATCGTCTTCGGGCATTATGTCAAGCCTGTTTGTGAGTTCTAACGGAATCATCTGAGTGAGCCATTTGTCTATGTACAGTGTTTTGGGCCTGTTGTTGCATTGTAATGGAATGTCGACGTGCCTGCATTTGTTCTTTAGCAGCAGAATTTTCTCGAGATTGGTAGTCCTTATCTTCTCGGTGTGTTCTTTTTCTAGCTCTCTCACATTCTTGTTCAGCTGCCGTCTCTACAGCATTTGCTCTTCTGGCTTGCATATGTTGCCCAGCTTGCTCTCTTTTCATCATCAGCTTTCATCCCTTTCGGTGGCATGATTGGATAGAGAACAGGAAGAGGATTGAGGAAGAAGAAGGAAGAGTGGTTAAAGTATTAGAAAGTCATGAAGCTGTCGGCGTGGTGAAATTTTCCATGGCTAATAGTTTCTTCATGTGCGTTCGAACGGAATACATAACCATGCCAACGGTTTTTTTCAACAAAGTAAATCGATGATTACCCTTCCAACGGTAGATAATCGGGTGAAGGTGGAGGGCAGGGGTTGGCGTTCAAAACCACAAACAGTCGTTTTTTGGGAGCAAAATACGTTGCCAGTGAAGGAGGAAGAAGAATAAGATGATGATGCGTGTGGACGTACATGGAAACACTCCGCCGGGACCCGTATCATTAACAGTCGCGGCATGGATAACGATCTTACGCACTTGTGGTGCTACTTTATTAATAAACAATTACTTTAATAAAGAGGTGCATAATAAGTGAATACTGGATTTTTTTTTTTTATACATCCTCAAGGCTTGTGGAAGAGCAAGAACACAGAACAGACAATCATGTTCATGGCAGCAATGGAGGGTTATGGATTACGGTACATCTGATGAATTAATGGAAATGGGAAATGGTAATGGATCAAGATGTTAAGCAGGATTTCTTTGGTGTGCTTCAGGCATAAATGCGAAATGAACAAACAAACAAACAATCATGCAAAAAAAACTGAAAATAAGTGATAAGCACAGCCTTGATTTTTCCCGAAGTAAAATATAAAATAATGCGGGTGGTGCATTGGCACAGAACGCTGGCTTGATTGCTCGATGCCTCGAAAAAAACAACAGCTCGGGTTATGTAATGAAGCCAAAACACATTGCTATTGCTTATGTGCATATACTGTATAATACATCTTGTTTTATATAGCTTGGATTGATTCCAGTTCCACTGGGCCAGAAAGCTTGAAGCCTGGGGCCGATAAAACGGTGTGCTTCAGAGCACCTGTGACACCGGTGGGCTGCAACCTTCCGACATTTGATAATGCTTTTAATCGTCGCTTTTGGTGATTTTCACACTGAAGAGAAAAGTTACAGGGAACTCGTGCCGATTGTGAATATAACACTTCCATTTAGCAACAATTTTATCTCGTGTCCCACTGAGCGTATTATTTAATTATATGGGGTTTTAATAAATCATTTTTTCCGAATTTTTCTCAGATTTAACTCAAGATTTCGACATTATTATTTAGGACATGAGTTCCTATCGTACAAATATTGAATCAGATTTTGAATACCAGCTTTTACTTCGGGCATTATATAAGCATATACGATAATCTTCCCAGGAGCCAATCACATTGCACCGAGCCTCCTCACACAGCCATTCAGCGGAACAGCTAACAGAAGAATGGACAGCCATCCTTGTCATATAGATATATATATATATATATATATATATATATATATATATATATATATATATATATATATATACAGTCGGGAGAACAAGTATTTGATACACTGCCGATTTTGCAGGTTTTCCCACTTACAAGCACGTAGAGGTCTGTAATTTTTATCATAGGTACACTTCAACTGTGAAAGACGGAATCTAACAAAAATCCTGAAAATCACATTGTATGATTTTAAAATAATTAATTTGCATTTTATTGCATGAAATAAGTATTTGATCACCTACCAACCAGTAAGAATTCCGGCTCTCACAGACCTGTTAGTTTTGTCTTTAAGAAGCCCTCCCATTCTCCACTCATTACCTGTATTAACTGCACCTGTTTGAACTCGTTATCTGCATAAAAGACAGCTGTCCACACTCAATCAATCAGACTCCAACCTCTCCACAATGGGCAAGACCAGAGAGCTGTCTAAGGACATCAGGGACAAAATTGTAGACTTGCACAAGGCTGGGATGGGCTACAGGATAATAGGCAAGCAGCTTGTGAGAAGGCAAACAACTGTTGGCGCAATTATTAAAAAATGGAAGTTCAAGATAACAGTCAATCTCCCTCGGTCTGGGGCTCCATGCAAGATCTCACCTCGTGGAGCCTCAATGATCATGAGAAAGGTGAGGGATCAGCCCAGAACTACACGGCAGGACCTGGTCAATGACCTGAAGAGAGCTGGGACCACAGTATCAAAGAAAACCATAAGTAACACACTACGCTGTCATGGATTAAAATCCTGCAGCTCACGCAAGGTCCCTCTGCTCAAGCCAGCGCATGTCCAGGCCCGTCTGAAGTTTGCCAATGACCATCTGGATGATCCAGAGAGGAATGGAGAAGGTAATGTGGTCTGATGAGACCAAGATAGAGCTTTTTGGTTTAAGCTCCACTCGCCGTGTTTGGAGGAAGAAGAAGGATGAGTACAACCCCAGAACACCATCCCAACCGTAAAGCATGGAGGTGGAAACATCATTCTTTGGGGATGCTTTTCTGCAAAGGGGACAGGACGACTGCACCGTATTGAGGGGAGGATGGATGGGGCCATGTATCGCGAGATCTTGGCCAACAACCTCCTTCCCTCAACAAGAGCATTGAAGATGGGGCGTGGCTGGGTCTTCCAGCATGACAACGACCCGAAACACACAGCCACGGCAACTAAGGAGTGGCTCCGTAAGAAGCATCTCAAGGTCCTGGAGTGGCCTAGGCAGTCTCCAGACCTGAACCCAATAGAAAATCTTTGGAGGGAGCTGAAGTTCTGTGTTGCCCAGCGACAGCCCGCGAAACCTGAAGGATCTGGAGAAGATCTGTATGGAGGAGTGGGCCAAAAATCCCTGCTGCAGTCTGTGCAAACCTGGTTAAGAACTACAGGAAACGTCTGATCTCTGTAATTGCAAACAAAGGTTTCTGTACCAAATATTAAGTCTGTTTTTCTGATGTATCAAATACTTATTTCATGCAATAAAATGCAAATAATTATTTAAAAATCATAAAATGTGATTTTCAGGATTTTTGTTTTAGATTCGTCTTTCACAGTTGAAGTGTACCTATGAATAAAAATTACAGACCTCTACGTGCTTTGTAAGTGGGAAAACTCGCAAAATCGGCAGTGTATCAAATACTTGTTCTCCCCACTGTATATATATATATATATAATTATAATATATATATATATATATATATATATATATATATATATATATATATGGTGTCCCAAAAAAATATACACACTTTTTAAATGCTTCGTTTGATCCTAAAAAAGCAGTAATTTTGTCACTTATGCTTCATTTCTTGTTGCAGAGACCCTGAAGTTTATTTTGATACACAAGCAAGTGCCAGAAAAATGCCAAGACTGACCGTACAACAAGGATGAAAATTGTTGAACTTTGGCACAGACGAAAAGTGTCATACAGGTGCAACGTCTTTACTCGAGACATTTCGGTATCCACTTGCGCCATGCACCAAACTTTCGACAATAAAGTGCACCATCGCAAAGTTTGCCATGTGGGAACCATCTGTGACCTCACAAGGGTCACAGTGTTCGGAAAGAGGACAGGTCGTAGTGAAGAAAAATGTGGAAATAGTGAGACAGGCGGTCGTTCAGAGTCCAAAAAATCGATTCGACGACTTTCTGCCGAGACAAGCATTCATAAGAGCACCGTTCAGAGGCTCCTTCGCCAAGACATTCATGCCTTTCCATACAAAATTCAAACGGAAACGGTGCTTACTGATCAACAGAAACGCAAACGACTAGACTTTGCAAATTGGTTCTCAGGAAAGTTGGAGGAAGATGCAGACTTCCTCAAAAAACTTCACATGATGGACGAATGCCATGCTCACTTGTCCGGGGAGGTAAACAAGCAAAACTTTCGGTACTGGGGAACTGAAAATCCTGGTAGTGCATCAACTGAACTGGTGCCCTCGATCTGTTCTCAAAGTCACCATGTGGGTGGCGGTTGGTTGGTATGGGATAATTGGTCCATACTTCTTTGAAGACGACCAGGGACGCACTTGCACGGTAAACCAGAGGAACTATCGCGAAATGATTCAGGAATTCTATCTGCCTGAGCTACGTACTCAGGCCCGTAGGAAGAAACAACCTGATCCAGATGAGAACCCAGTGGTTCCAGCAGGATGGGGAACCGCCCATACAGCCAGGGAAAACAAGGCGTTTTCTCAACCAACATTTTGAGGGCCGCTTTATCTCCCTCTACGAAGACGTTGAGTGGCCACTGTATTCCCCTGACCTTACTCTCCAGACTTCTTCTTGTGGGGGTATCTCAAGGACAGGATCTATGGAAACCCTAGCCTCAGACTCTTGATCAGCTGAAGGAAAACATCCACCGAGAATCCAGAACATTCCTCAGGAAACGTTTCCCAAAGTGATGGAGAACATGCACAGCGTTTGCAGGCAGTGATCGGACAACGTGGAGCCTACGTCGAAATGTGGTCTAAAAGCAAACGACGATTCTATACCAAAATTTAAATTTTGGTGGCAATTTTGACATTGGTTCAATAAACCTCAACCTTTCAGCTTTCTATCCAGCCATATATCTTTTAAAAAAATATATGTTATGACCATCCTCTTTGCAGATTGAAAAGTTGTATATTTTTTTGGGACACCCTATATATATATACAGTATATATATATATATACTCAAAAGAATTTAAGGGTCAAAGGAATTTTTTTTATCATTTTTGTAAGTATGTCTTTTTCAGCCAGATCGGTGAGAATATCCCCCTTTGGATTGTCATTTGGACTATGGACATCA
The DNA here is from genome assembly GCA_035128595.1 of Eptatretus atami. Lineage (NCBI taxonomy): Eukaryota > Metazoa > Chordata > Myxini > Myxiniformes > Myxinidae > Eptatretus > Eptatretus atami. The sequence continues at coordinate 92,598,902 of CM068963.1, read as the reverse complement.
CGTATGGATGGAACATGCAATCATTGCACTTATCTTTAGAAACTTTTTAAGTTAACCCAGATTTCCTTTTCATGGATTTTAAGCACGAACTTAGTCAGACTAAACTGACAAACTGCCTCGAAACACCCATTGTGACACCTCAGGCACCATTTGCACCTGTTTTGCAGGAGTCATTCCATGCATGCCAATTTTAGCAATTAAATGGCTGAGCATTTTCCATTCATCATCACTTGAAAATTTTTGAAGATGGTTCGACGACAACTCAGCATCCAAGACAGGGGAAGGGCCATTGGGGCTGGCTACAAGATGGACAAACTCAGAGAACTGTGGCTCAGCGTCTAAATGTAAGCCAAGGCGGTATCGGCAGACTCTGGCAGAAGTTCAGGACAACTAATGCTGTTCAGAATCGCCCCCGTTCTGGAAGACCCCGATCAACAACAGCACAAGAGGACCGCTTCCTGATGATAACGGCGTTGTGACAGCGCTTTGTGACAGCACGGCATCTTCGGGATCAACTCAGAGCTGCCAGAGGCACCAACGTGTCCAACCAGACCATTAGGAATCGTCTGCGAGACTGAGGTTTGCGATCCCGGCGTCCTGCAGTCCGACCACCGCTACTTGACCGTCACAGAAGGGCTCGCCAAGATTGGTGCAGACGTCATATCCGATGGAACCGTGGTCAGTGGGCAGAGACAATGTTCACAGATGAGTCGCGCTTCTCGCTCCAGTTCAATGATGGCCGGGCTCATGTTTATCATCGTCAAGGAGAGAGATTTGCTGATCTCAACATTGCTCAACGTCTACCATTTGGAGGAGGAAGTGTGATGGTGTGGGGGGGATATCCATGAACCACAGAACCCCTCTGTACGTCGTCAACGGAAATTTGACTGGTCAGCGTTATCTACAAGATTGTTCAACCTCTGGTAATTCCACTTCTGCAGCGGATTGGACCAGGAGCTTGGTTCCAGGACGACAACGCAAGACCTCATCGTGCCAGGGTGGTGACAGACTTCCTGCAGAAGCAGAACGTTGAGCACATGGATTGGCCTGCATATTCACCCGACTTGTCACCCATTGAGGATGCTTGGGATGAACTAGGGAGGCGAGTTCGATCACATCACGTCCCTGCCGTCAACCTCCGGCAACTGGCTCAGCGATTAGTAGCAGAATGGCAGGCGATCCCTCAACGTTATTTCCAACGCCTGATGAACAGCATGCGCCAACGTTGTCAAGAATGTGTGAATGCTAACGGTGGCTACACCAGTTACTGAAGCTTCTGCGACTTGTGTGAACATCATTTTGGAGGGTGCATGACTTTTTTTCATCAGGGTAATAAACTAGTGTCTAATCAAAAGTTTTTTGATATGTGTTGTCTGTTCTTGAGCCATCAAAGAATTATTTTGTCATTAGTCGTCACCGTTTTAGCTCGTCGGCTTGTGTTTATATGCACAAATATTTTTTACCCTTAACTTCTTTTGAGTCGTATATATATTATATATATATATATATATATATATATATATATATATATATATATATATATATATATATATTGTGTGTGTGTGTGTGTGTGTCTGTCTGTCTGTCTAAGCCAAACTCCACCAAAATCGAATCAGTTCGTCCACACTCCCAACCTGCGCACCAAATTTCATCCAAATCCGTCCACAACTTTTGAGATATTCTGCACACAAACAGACGGACAGGGTGAAAACATAACCTCCTCCACCTTCAGTGGCAGAGGTAATTAAGTAACCAGGATCAAGTGGAATTAAATCTGACAGTTATGGGGCTTGGTATCAGACAATAATTAATAAAGTATCTGAATGTGAACCTGAGATGTCATAAAATGGTGGTTCTGATATTGGATGGTAACAGCAATGAATGTATGGTAAAGTGAAAATTATTCTGACTGGTTTCAACACACTCAGTAATTGTTTTTGAAGTTTCTTGTAAAAACGAGACATTATTGTCTCACACTGTTATTATCTTTTAGAGGACTTGAAGAAAACATTTTTGTGTCGGAGAAAACTGGTGGTTGAAAATGGTCTTTATGCCTGTCCATGTTTTGCCTTTTTTATTACCTGTCATGTTTGTATCTCTACTAATCTACCTTTCCTTTCCTCCCCACTTTGCATTGCCTTTTCATGCTTTGTGAAAAGTAATCCATCAACATTTGCTTCACATTGCTTCAAATGGTGAGTAAGAAATCCAACCTCCCTGCTGTCATACTGCATGACCTGAGTAGCCGTTTTCTGCTGCACATACCAGCTGAAGAGCGAGAAGATGCTGTGAGGCTCTGCTTCCAAGTGGAGCTTGCTCACTGGTTCTACCTTGACTTCTGGCGGGCACACGAGCCTACGTTACCTCAACTTGGTCTGCGTGACTTTGCTCGAGCAATGTTTAACCACTGCCCATTCCTTCTGGGTGGTCATGCTGTAGAGTCAGTGCTGGACTCGTGGAAAGAGTACAAGCTTGGTGTGCCAACATATGGTGCTATTATTTTGGATGAAAGCCTCGAGCGAGTGCTGTTGGTCCAAGGTTACTTGGCCAGGGCTGGTTGGAGCTTCCCTAAGGGCAAGGTGAATGAGGATGAGGCACCTGTAGACTGTGCTGTGCGTGAGGTCTTTGAGGAGACCGGCTTTGACATTCGTGATCGAATTGACCCATCCTCCAGAATTGAACTTAGAGTGGGAGCGCAATGTGTACGTTTGTACATTGTCCCTGGTGTACCTTTACAGACAAAATTTGTGTCCCGCACCCGCAATGAGATCCGAAGTATCGACTGGTTTCTCTTAAAGGAGTTGCCTTGCTCCCGTCATGATCAGACACCAAAAAACTGTCTTGGTCTGAATGCAAATAAGTTTTTCATGGCCATTCCCTTCATACGGCCATTGAAAGAGTGGATTTCTCATCATGGCAATGTGTCCAGGGATATGCAGGCAGTAAACGGGATGGTGAGGGATGAAAATCACCAAACAACGCAAGCACCAGACATGCAACTGTCCTGCTCGCAGCAGCTTGCAATTTTCCATGAAAAATCAAACCGTGAAATGGACCGGTTGCTTAAATGTAGGAGTGGTAAAAAGAAACGCGGTGCACCTGTTTTGTTGGAAACAACTTCACGCTCCCCAGCAACCATTGACCTGCCTCGCACCTCAGCAGTAACGAAACAGTCAAGTTTTGAGCACAATTTTTTGCCTTCTCCAGCTTTTCTCAACTTCCGCTTTGATATGGAACCTATCCTTTCTGCTCTCAAGGGCTCTCAGCAAACTTCACTAGAAAAACCTTGTTTCTCCATTGACTTTTTGGAGGGGGGTGGGTGATTCAAAGTCTATGGTTGGGCATAGTTATGCAAACTTTTTTTTTTTTTTTTATCTTGTGAGGTATAACAGCAATAGTATGCAAAATTCTTCATATCTGTTTTTCAAATCAAGAATTCCCGTTTCCATCCAATTAAAGAAAATAACTTGCTCTTCCATGACCCTCACTCCAGTAAATAAACCAAAAAATAACATTTGTATACACCTGATTCTCATCTTATGATAAATACTCCTTGTTAAGCGATAGACTAGCTTCAGACTGATTTTCACAGTACTGTCGGACCCCGCTGTTCACGGGGTATACGTTCATGAAAAATGCCGCTAATGTCGGGGTCCGCGAATGTCAGGGCATTGTTTCCTAATTTTTTTTATTTTTTTTTTTACATTGTGTGGACTCGTGGAAGAGCGATTACGCAAAGAAATCAGGACACAACCTTACAAAGGGAACAGCAAGAGAAAGGGGAAACGCCCACAGCAGGGCAGAGAGAGAAAGTTGATGGAGACAGCCAAACAAGGGATGCAGGTAATGATGATGGGTAAGGGAGACCACAAAGGGTGGACAATGTGGATACACAAGCAAAATTGTGTTTGACCAGTTTGTGATTTTTGTCAAGGACTGAGGAGAGGGATTTTTGTCAAGGTCTGCTGCCTGCCTTTCTGTGAGAAGGATGAGAGATGTTACGGCATTGAGTGGAGTCATCAGCAAAAAGATAAAGAGGATTTCCCAGAGAGTCTGTGAGATCATTGATGAGGATTAGGAATAATGTGGGGCCTGGAACACTGCCTTGGGGTACTCCAGCCTTGACAGGAAGAGGAGATGAAAGGGTTCCGTTGAGAGCCGCACATTGACTACGAGAGCGGAGGAAGTCAGTAATCCAAGAGTGGAGTTGGCCTTGGATTCTTTAGGCAAACAGTTTGGAGAGCAAGGCAGGATTGCAGACTGTATTGAAAACTCGAGATATGTCTAGAGAGACGGCCCTGATCTCATATCTGATATTGAGGGCCTCCACCATTGTTGGGAGAATTGAAGCAGCATGTCCAAGGTAGAGTGACCAGGTCTGAATCCAAATTGATGATCTGAGATGAGGCTTTTGAAGAAAAGGAATGATTTTATTTCAACTGCGATGATGGATTTCATGACCTTGCTGATGATTGGAAGTGCATTTTAGGCTAATTGAGCTGGAGTTTGGAGGATCTGTTTTTGCACCTTTTTTATGTAATTCTGTGATGTTGGCTGATTTTCAATTCCCCAAGTGGATATGGGAGACGAGTCCTGAGGTAT
>CM068963.1:92581495-92594290 GCA_035128595.1 Eptatretus atami | reverse complement strand
AAAAAATACATGATGACCCGCGAATAGCGAATCCACAAATCGCAGAGTCCGACAGTACTTGATCATTTGCAGTACTTATTTGAGCATTCTTATCTGCCTCAAACAAGTTTAATTAGATGCGGTGTTGTCTTAAATCAAAATGAAACGAATTAGACTACACATTAATTATTGTCTTTTATTTATTACTTACGAAATCTTTAGATTTCGTAAGTATATTGATGACTTCCGTCATCTGTTTGTGTGTTTGTGTGTTTGTTTGTTTGTAGGCACGATAACTCGAGAACGGAAGAAGCTACCAATGTCAAATTACACCACGTGATTCAGGAGGGTGATGGCTAGCGCTGATTAGATTTTGGTCAAAATCGGTCAAAGGTCAAGGTCACAGTGAGGTCAAACATTCGATTTTTGATGGTTTGGTACAGAATCATCGTAGAACTTTCTGGTTTGCGTCGCTACCTTCTCTAGAGACAGCTTTTATTAGACAAGGTCAGAGGTCAAGTTGACGATTTCGTAAGTACCAGTCTATGACTGCTTGTTTATTTATTTTTGTTTTGTTTTTGTCTTTTTCCAACAAAATATAGGCTCATGGGTTAGGGATAGATGACAGGATAAAGTGCAGCTCTCTGACAGTGCAGCAGTTGCACAATGCATGGATGCAACAAACAAATCGATGAACAAACAGGAGGAGGATGGGAGAGAAGGAAACGTAGCAACGTGGATGTGGAGGATTAATGAGAAAAGATCATGGGTCGTGATGGCAGATTACCTGAGATGCACTGCTACCTTGACACTCTGGAGGGAAGAGTGTGATTGAACAGAATGAGGAAGGAAGTTCCAGAAGCGGAAGAAGAGAAGAACAAAGGAATATATGTGAGCTGCAAGCTTGGATTTTTGGAATTTCAGAAGACTTCAGGAGAGTTACAAAGCAGAGGCGCTACCAACCTGTCCGTGCTAAGACAGTGGCAAGAACTGCACTATTTTGTTGAAAATAATGATGATGTTGAGAGCTTTGGATTCCACAGTCTCCAAGAGGAGCAGGTGCGAAGCGGGGGCACAAGCCCATTAGTTGTTTCGATTATTGTGTGGACCTGAAGCCCTTTGCCACTTAGCTCCTCCACGAGCCAATATTTCAGAAGTGGATTGCAAAAAGACTAAATAAAATGAAGAAATCTTCAGTTGGAAACATTGAAGATGTGGTTTGTAATTGTTACAAAAAGACTGCTTTCAAAATGGTGATGGACAAATGACAGAATCTGTATGTTATCTAATGCACCTACATGCAATATTTTTGTTTGAAAGAACAAAAAAGGCTCTAGTTGTTTTATTGTTTTTTTGTTTTCAACTCTACCATGCCTTCTAAAACCAAGCATGCTTCATCATCGCAGCTTGTGGGGCTGTCTGCCCCCCCCCCCACTGCCCTACTTGTTTCCACATAGTAGCGAAAACACACACACACACACACACACACACACACCTGTCCTATTCATATTTTTTATTTATTGTTTTTGTATGCAGCCGAGGCTTGTGGAAGAAGCCAGTACATTAAACGGATCAAGACGTAACGGACAAAAACGGGATGCAAAAGGAACAGCAGAGATGAAGGCTAATATAGAGGGAGACTTGGACAAACAATGGGTGTGGGGAGGAAAAAGGGGCAGGAGAAGATGTATGGGGTGGACAATATGGATACATAAGAAAACTCCAAGGAGGGAAAACTGCAAATTTGGAAGGAGGAGGGTTGGGGTGTGGTTAACAAGGGTAGAAAATATCATTGTTTTGGATTGGGGACGATCTGAGATGGTGGTGAACAGCGGTCTTGAAGACCTGGAGGGAAGAATGAGATTGAAGAGGATGTAGAAGTTGATTCCACAGGCAAGAAAAAGAGGAACGAATGAGCAGGGGTGAGCAGTGATCTTGGATTGAGGTAGTTTCACCGGAACACGGTTGATGGTGGACCATGTATACCCTGCAGAAACCTGGTGGGGACAAAGCATGGAAAGTGCAGAGGGTGCAAGACCAGAAAGGAGGTGGTAGAAGACAGAGAGAGACTGCCTACCTGTCTGCGACGGTGATGTGATAGGCCCATCGACTCAGCTTCATTGTGGGAGATTTCAATAATCCTGAAGGCCTTGGTTTCCACGTCGAGCTGAGAAAAATGTGAGGCAGGGGAGCCAGCCCAGATGGGAGAGCAGTACTCCATTGTTGCTGCAATATGGTCACACAACCCCTAAATAGGTGGGCAAGTTTCATGGCACTCCTGCCTCTGCTCCAGGACACCTGTGTATGGCAAGGCCACCCCGGCTGCAGAGCCACTGCTTACATATCTGACACTGCACTGCATCTCTGTTCACTTTTTGGTTTCTTTCTTTCGTCAATACATTTATGCTTTTTCTTGTCCCCTTTCCAAAATATCCTTCTGCACACCAGACATTGTGTCTGATTGTGGCCGTGGGTGTCAGTCTGTTTCTCTGCTTGGTTCATAATGTCTTCCTCTATACTTTTCTGATAGGTAGTGTGCCAGCATGCCCTAGATGATGTAGCTTCTTCATACCAACTATCTTCTGAAACTCACACAGCATTCAACTCCCTTCAAATGAGGTCCCTCCATCTTTTCCTAACTTTCCCAGGGCTCTGAAAGCCAAACGAAGAGTATCCTTTCAGCAATGCCATGGTCCAGCATTTTGGAAACATGACCCAGCCACTATAGTTTGTGTCTAATTACCTTTTTGGATACTAGTTCTGGATACCCCCACAGCTTTTTCAGTGTGCATGTGATGTTAAGTGCAGGGTCTGCTGCTGACGTCGACAGCTGCTGAGGAGTGCCCTGATCCATCTATTGTGGAAAACATATAGCTTCCTAAGATGTTTGTACAATAATGTCCAGCACTCTACTCTGTGAAACAATGGAGGGAATAGACAAACCTGGTAAATAAGTTTATCGTCTCAGATGTTCAGGGTGGGGGGACGACCCAAGATTTTTTCGGCAGAATAGACGTGCTAGGACATGGGGCCACAATTTGAGTAAAGAAGAGAGTTAGGATGGCAGTAAGGCTTAAGGCAGTAGTCTTTCACTCAGAGTTTTCCTGGAAAGGTGGTGGCAGCAAAACTAGGAAATAGATTTCAAATTTGGTTAAAGCGGTATCGAGAAGGGGTGGTACTTAGATATTGGCAGGATTGTGCAAGCTTATAGGGTCAAATGGTCTCCTGCGTTGAGGTTCCTTGTAAATAGGTATGGCTTAGTGCTGCTCCCTGTGGGAGCGAATATAAAAGTCACAGTAAAGTATGCCATTTCTGGGGAAATAAACCTAGTTCTTCGCTAGTAAATAACACAAACAAATATTTCACAGCAAATGCAGATTAACATTATTGAGGTAACAGCTAAAGAATGCATAAACCCATTTCCAAAACCCATATATAACTTACAAACATGTGAGTCCACTTTACAAGGAACCTGGACACAGTAGGAGGCCATTTGGCTCATCATGGTTGTTTTGTCAACACCACATTGTCAATCTATCAGATTATTGTTTATACTTAATCATATGACTTCTGCCAATGTCCAATCACCTCTCGACATCCCCAGTGCTTCAAGGGCATCCCCCAGTCGTGTACTCAACACCTCAATTTTCGGGCATTTACCAATTCTACTTTGTTTTCAAAAAGAAGTTAGATTACAGATCTTCCCCATTTGTGTGGGTTACACTTGCAAGATTAAAGAACTTCCCCATTGGCAAGTGCTTCCTTGCTTCATACACACACACACATATATTTATATTATATATATATATATATATATATATATTATAATAGTTGAGGGTCTTTAAGGACCTAGAACATAGAATGGTTGAGGACATAACAGAACAAAAGGAACAATAGAAAGAGAGGGGGGGAGGGGAACACACCAACAGCAGGGTTGAGGGAAAAATAGAGGGAGACTTGGACAAATAAAGGATGTGGGGAACAGTGAAGTGTAGGGGAGGATGTATGGCGTGGACAAGATGGACACACAAGCAAACTCTCAGGAAGGAACCTCAATGTGCAATGCTGTTGACCTCTGTGCTGCACTCAATGAGTTTTGCTAACTTGCACAGACGTAGATTGCCACTTATGTAAATGATGTATCTTGTATCTCGTGTTCTGTCGATCGTGTGATTGAATTGCTTAATATAATTCGCCATCTTTTCAATTTGCTTGCAATCTACTAGGGTGCTTCCCTTATGAAACTCAAATGAAATTGCTATGCTTCGCTTTTCTGTTATTGTTATGGTGCTTTGTGTTGGAGAATGATTTTGTTGATGTGCATTATCGATGCATGCTAAAAGATTGGTTATTGCATTTCAGTTGCGGAGATAAAAAAAAAAAAGGTTGTGGGTTTAATTTTGTTTGAACCCTCAACTTATGAATAAAAATATATTTATCCCCATGCTTTTTGAAAATAAAAAGGGGCATATTGCAATTGACTCTCTCTCTGTCCATGACGCTATCTCCTCCTGAATGGATGGACAGAAATCCACCAGACTTGGTTGTTATCACACATGGCAAGAAGGCACGAGGGCAGTCATTTTTGGCTCCGGCCCCTGGAACGTGATCAAAAGGTGAAATACCGAAAAATGCAATTACAAGCACATTTGCAAATGAAACGTTGTGTATGCAATCGACGCAAGGAGATGCACGGAATATGTATTTATTTTTCTTGGATTTAAACCCCGGTTTATTCCCCAGGGAGTGGAGACTTAGGTTTACAGGGGTCAAAACGGAAAAGATTTAACTCAAAATTTGATATTTCCTCATTCCTAAAGGAACGTTTGGCCATCTTTACCCTCACCGAAGGAGAGAGTATTGCCTTTGGGTTTGTTTGTCCGCACAGAACTCTTGTGTTAGATATGCGCTTTACCGAGTGCCGCTGAAGTTGTGTTTGCTTCCTCATGTGCATCTCTCAAGGAACTAACATCAGTGTTTTCATTTGATGACTGAACATCCAACTGATCCATGAAGCCCTCAGCAGCCACAATTTCTGTGTGTGGTGAAGCATTGGAAATAATTTGCTCAGACAAGTCAGCTTTATTTTCTGGCAGACTTATAAAACCTGACCATGACCTCGGTAAGGGAACATGACAGCCTTCTAAAACACGTCTGACAGGTTGAATACCCTTACCTCTCTTTGACCATGTGCCCGACTTGATTGAATAATGGATGTAATGATGAAAGACAACATCTGTTTTGTTGAAGCCTGAGTCCATATGAAGTGCAGTTTTGATGTATACATCTGTTAGATCACCAAAGGTTAATGCATTAGCAGGCATTCCTAGGCTGACAATTAACGCTTGACCATCTATTATGAGTCGAGATGATTCTTCGTGCAGTTTGATCGAGTAAGGGCAGTCTATGCTTTCAGTGAATGCATCTGCAAGCATGGATCTGGTCCCGGTGTGAAGTAACCCAGTCATTTCAGCAAAGAGAGATTGGTACAGACATCAGTTCATGTTTCAAGAACTGGTCGGCGATCGAGTTTTTCACCTTTTGTGCGATAGTTTTAAAATAGTAAATGTGTCAGAGTAACTACAACACTTTCTTTTATTCTTTTTCCTTTTCACAATAAAGATCGAGAACAAATATTGTTCATTTGTGAGCGTGAAGAACTCGGACCGTTTTATTGAAGCTTGCAAAGATCACGGCTGCTCCGTTTATTTCACAATAATTGTTTTTGGTCAAAATTGAAAATGTTACTTCACCTGTCGTTTATTTATTACTTACCAAAATGATACAAATCAAAGTGTTAAAATACAACCAACTTTATTACCTCCGCTACTGAAGGTGAAGGCCACCGAAGGTTATGTTTTCACCCCTTTCTGTTTGTTACTTGCAAAATCGAAGATTTTTCAAGTATATTAGTCAATCGATTTTGTCTGTCTGTCTGTCTGTCTGTCGCCTGCAGGTCACAATTTTAAACTGATCTTCACGAAACTTCACCAGATGGGAGAGTTTGTTATAAGAAAGAAGCCTATTGTTATTGAGGTCAAAAGGTCAACAACTAAGGTTGTATTTCGAAAATCCTCAATTTTCATCCGATGGACTTGAAATTTGAAGAGGATTTATATTTCAGGTCACTGAATTCAACCAGCAAATTAATTTTGAGATCAACATGGACCAAAAGGTCAATATAAGCCCAAAGTCAACAACTGAGGGTATGGTGGGAGGACGGAGGGAAGGGTAGGGTGGGATCCGGAGGGGAAGGTAGGGTGGGAGTCCGGAGGGAGGGAAGGAGTGTGAGTCTGGAGGGAGGGAAGTGTGGAGTCCAGAGAAGGGTGCGCGTGGGAGGATGGAGGGAAGGGGTGCGGTGGGAGGATGGAGGGGAAGGGTGCGGTGGGAGGAGGGAAGGGGTGGGTGGGAGTCCGGATGCAGGGGAGCGGTGGGTGGAGTCCGGATGCAGGGGAAGTGGTGGGGTGGGAGTCTGGAGGGATGAGGTGGGAGTCTGGAGGGAGGAGGACTTAAATACGGTATCATTGTTCCAAATTTTTACCCCAAAATGTATCTCGATGCTTCTTTTTCTGAAAATCCAACTGGTCCATCAGTTTGTTTTGTGTCGGGGCTCGAACCCTGTACCTTGAATTACAATGCTTCGATTTGGAGACACAATCATCAGCAAATTTAATGGCCTAATCACAGCAAAGATAATGTACCTTCACACACACAACACACACACACACACACACACCACACACAACAAGATGTCAAGAACAGATATATAATTTTCTTTTATTCATCAATCAATCAACCCAACATAAGAATCACTTAAACCATACCAAACAAAAGAATAAACCATACCAAACAAAAGAATCACTTGAACAAAGGAATTAAAAGAACACAATTAATTAGACAAACAATAAATTTGCCAACCAGCCAACTAAGCAATTAACCAAACCCCTGTGCACAGGTCGAACAGATTGCCAGAGCGAATGTAACAATCTGCTCTACCTATCTTCAGTCACCCCTGCTTATATACTTTTTTTTTTGGCACATTACTCTTCGAGCAAGACCTTTTGCGGTGAGTGGCCTGACCTACTTTTGCATAGAGCATGTTTCATGGTTTAGCCGAGAAGAGTGTGGATCCGAGAAGCGCCATTTATGGAGTCTCTCCTGGTTTGAACAGTCAACAGGGTCCTTGTTCGTGGAACTTTCACAGGACATCTGCATTAGCAATCACCAAATCTTTCTTTATATCAAAGCTCCAAGGAGAGAGAGGGAAAGATACATGGGGAAAGGGGAGGTGGTTCCCCCCCCCCCCCCCGCCACCCATTTCCTGGGGCAACAGTGCTTTCCACACCACAGCCGTGCTGCGCAGTGTTTCTATTCGGCCTGTGTCTCCAAATACAATTCATGGTTATATCTTAAATCATTTAAAAAAAAACCCCACATCAGAACATTAACAAAAATTTAACAATATGCAAACAATAAACAAACCTCCTGCAATGAGGCTGAGTCTTTGGGCCTCTCAATCACCGCAGGCTGGTCGTGTCTTTCTGTCTTCTACCGTCTCCTCTCCAACTCGCCCCCCCCCCTGCTCTCGCTGCGATTTGCCCCACCACATTTCCGCAGGGCGCTCAAGGTCCGCCAACAACTCCTTCTGGTAAACTACCAAAATCACGTATCACTGCTCACCTTCACTCTTTCATTCCTCTTTTTTTCCCCGCTTTTGAATAAACTCCTCACTCTATTCAATCCTATTCTTCCCTCCAGGACTTCAAAACAGCTGTTCACCACCACCTATCATCCCCATCCAAATCCTCGATCTTTCTACCCCGTTAATCCACCCAAACCCACCTCCTTCAAATTCCCTGCTTCCTTCTGAAAGTCCCTGTAGTGTCCATCTTGTTTACCCTGTGTACCCCACCTTATCCCTCTCCCTTCCACAGATCTCGTTTCTCTGTTCCACACTGTTTTGTCCTTCCCACTCCCGCCCCTTTTGTTCATCCCCCCTTGCTGTGCGTTGTGTGTTCGCTCTCACACGGACCTCGACAACGTATACAAAAAAACAAACAAACCCTTAATCAAAGGAAAATATTATCAGCAAGTTAGATAAAAAGAAAAAAGAAAGCTGAAATCCCTATTCCAGCCCCCACAGTTGTAGTTGCCTAACCATTGCCCCTCTCGCCGAAAGCAAGGTTTAATTCCTTCCTCAATCTTGTGGCTGCCTTTCTGTTTATCATCTGGTCCTCATTCTGGAAATACTCTGTTTTACTCTGAAAAGATTCCCATTGTTTCCGAAACATCTCCCTGGCTTCATCAGCACACAAGATTAAACATATTTAAGAAAGGATCCAGAGAAGAATTGGGAAAATATAAACCTGTTCGTTTGACTTCAGTTGTGTTGAAGGTGTTGGAGACATTAACGAAGGACCAGACAAGGAACCATTTAACCAAATACAAACTACTTAAATGTAGTCAGCATGGGTTTACCAAAGGTAGTTCCTGTCTAACAAATCTTTTGGAGTTCTATGAAGCAGGTCTGATTGGGGGATGAGGAAAGGCAGTGCAATATGTAATCTAGACTAAGAAGGCATTTGATAAGATACCACATCGGAGGTGTTAGCCAAAGAGGCTTGTGGAGTGGCTGCTCAGTACTAGTTGGATTGCAAACTGCTTAGTGTAGGAAGCAAAGAGTGGCTGTGAGTGGGAGATGTTTGCTGAGGATGTAATAGCGGGGTACCTCGGGCATCAGTACTAGGAGTACCATACTACTTCTCTATTTACATCAAACGATTTGGATATTGGGGTAAAGAGTAAGCTTTCCAAATTTGCAGATGACACAAAGCTTGGAGGTAAAGTGGATAGCAGAGGGTGTGGTGATCAGATACAGGAAAATATTGATACTTGCATAGATTGGGCAATGGATTGGCAAATGTAATTTAACTTGAGCGAGTGTAAGGTGTTGGGGATGGGAAAGAACAATGAAAATTGAGATTACAGGATGCAAGGGGTAATTTTGGAGTGTATCACAAAGGAGAAGGATCTGGGGGTGGTAACAGATATGGGAGGTATGCAGGCAGCACAATGCCAGGCAGATATAGGTAGAGCAAACAGGGTTTTCGGTTGTATTCGGAGGGGGATCATTTATAAATCAAAAGAGGTGGTGTTAACATTGTACAGGAATTTAGTGAGGGCCACATCGAGAATATTGTGTGCAGTTCTGGTAACCACAACTCAGACAGGACATAGATGCCATAGAGAGGGTTCAGTGCAGGGATACTAGATTGATTCTGGGCCTAGCAAGGCTCGGCTATGAGGAGCGGCTGAAGGAGACAGGGCTTTATACACTAGAAAGGAGGTGGTTAGGAGGAGATATGATAGAGATGTTTAACATAATGAAAGGTATTGATAAAATAAGTGAAGATGAATTATTCAACAGAGTAGATAGTGATAGAACCAGGGGGCATCGTCTGAGAGTATAGAGGATGGGAGTTAAGACGGTAGCAAGGCAGGGGACTTTCACTCAGAGAGTAGTTAATGCATGAAATGGTCTCCCTGGAAAGGCAGTGGCAGCAGAAAAAGTAGATAAGTTTAAATTAGAACAACTCTGAAGACGGCGATTGTTCATGGGCGGTATTTGACGATGTAGATTGTTTCAGAAGTCAAGGATGAGACAATGTGATAATGTTTCACCAAGTTATAAAAATGATCAACATGATGTGGTACGAGTGACAGGTTATTAGCTGCAAAATGTCGAAAACCCGGTTTCGTTCAACAACTTTAAAATTTGACCTTTGCATAACCTTTAAAGGTCACAAAAACAATGTTGTGGCATTAAAGAAGGAACAGGATACGTGCTATAGCTTATTGGAGTTAGTTCGTCGAAGAAGGTTGAAAACCTGGTTCGATTCCACAACTTTGAAAATTTGAACCTTTGTGAACTTTAAGGTCAAAGGTCAGATTATGACCTTTGGTGCAAAACTTCCTCTGGAACATTCCAGGAAAATATTACATCATATAGGCTATATGGCATTCACACTCCTCGGATTATCCATACTTTGATGAAATCAGCGTAAAAACAACTGAAGGGGGCGCCACGGGCAAGGTGTTCGAGATAGAGAAAAATGGTTTCAAAGACTTTAGGTGGGGAATGACCTAAGATTATGCATAAAAATATTGTCATCTTAGCTCTCAAAGTTTGGCGGTCGTATGATTTTTATGTCAAAATTGAAATTTTCTAAGTTCGTGACCTTGACCTTGGGACGAAAATGAAAAATCGAGCTCCGTGTGGCTATGCAGGTGCCATTGGGCTAACCAAATACCGAAACTCCTGCAGATTCGACAACCCCTCGGAGAAGATGGATTTTTATGTCAAAATTCGCATTTTTTCTAAGTTCGTGACCTTGTGACCTTGACCTTGGGACGAAATGAAAAATCGAGCTCCGTGGGGCTATGCAGGTGCCATTGGGCTAACCAAATACCGAAACCCTGCCAGATTCGACAAACCCCCTAGGAGAAGATGCAAATTGAAATTGGCTTTACCCCTAAAAACACAATTCGCAATTTTCTAAGTTTGTGACCTTGACCTTGGGACGAAAATGAAAAATCAAGCTCCGTGGGCTATGCAGGTGCCATTGGGCTAACCAAATACTGAAACCTGCCAGATTCGACAAACCCCCTAGGAGAAGATGCAAATTGAAATCGGCTACCCCTAAAAACACGTTTTTTGGGCGTGGCTCCGCCATAATGGGCGCACCACGCCCATTTTCAGGAAAACACAACGAGATCATGATATAAACCTCGCACCAAAACTTTATCAGGATCGCAATCAAAACCCACTGAGCTATGCTCGGGACAGACAGACAGACAGACACACCAACAATACCGAATATAGTAGTCACTTATTTTTTTCGTGAAAATATTTTTTCGTGAACCAATTAGATAGGTACCTGGAAGTTATGGAGATAGAGGGGTATGGGGGTGTTGGTCGGATTTTTCGGTAGTTTGAGCATTGAATGGTTGATTTGTGTGCATGTGTACGGAGTGCTGTTGGTGGGGGTCTCGTCAAGGGGTGTTGTCTGATTGATGTTTTGTGTTTTTTACCCAAGCACATGCCCCTCCCCTGAAAATATACAATAAAAAAATACAAAAACACTTCATTAAAATAAAAAAATTTGCATTTGCGTATTTTGATCTGGTGTTGACAAATTGTTGTGGTGTTGATGTGGCGCAGGCATGATGGCTGAAATGGCCTCCACCTGTGTCTATTTATCCTCCACGAAGAAGAGGATATTGTGTTTGGGTCCGTTTGTCAATTGTCTGTCTGTCTGTTTGTTTGTTTGTTTGTTTGTTCGCACAGAACTTTTGTGTTTTTCTCCTCAACCGCTTGTCAGATTGAAACGAAATTTTCACCCTCGGTGTGACTTCTCATGTGGAATTATTTTATCATAATTATGGTGTGTCAGCCATGTTGGAAAAATGAAAAAACTTTGGACCTCTGTATCTCTGAAACGGCACGTTGTGTTTTTCTTTGAACTTCAAAAAACTTCTCTGAAGTGGCTGAACAGATCAAGGCGAAACTTTACACATATGACCGCCTATCCAGGAGGAACAAAAGTTTCACACAAATGATGTCATAGGTCACATGGTTTGTCAGCCATATTGGATTTACCCTAAAACCCCTAAAAATCTTATTCTTCAGAACGGCTCGACAAATCGAGGGGAAACTTTACACAAGTGTTCCCCAAGCCGTGGGTGTACAAGTTTGTTAAGGAATAATTGATCGGTCACATGGTTTGGCAGCCATATTGGATTGAAGAAAATATTAAATAATGTTTTCTCTGGAATTGCTTACTCAATCAAAGTGAAACTTCACATTTATGATCGAGTGATTGGGGAATACACGTTTTAAATTCCAACTTGATCAAACGCATGGTCTGGCAGCCAGGTTTATTTAATTTTTTGATATGGGTTCTTTTTCTTTTTTAGGTCATCTCTACCGAGATGACCTAATAAAGCCGGACCAGATGTCCGTACGTCCGTCCGTCTGTACGTCCGTACGTCCGTCCGTACGTCCGTCAACTATTTTTCTTTCCGATCTTGATGAAACTTAGTGTGTGGGTAGAGGTCGATGAGTGTTGCACAACGATATAACTTTTGTCCGGGTTCAAGGTCAGGACGAGGTCACGAGGTCACGTAAGTTATAAAAATCGCCATTTTCAAAACCTATCTAGTCTGCCATTCTACAAGATATTCGGCAACTGTTTATGATTAATGATAGTAAAAAATATTATCTGTATCTAACGGACAGATTTTTGAATTTCCTTCCCGTTTGGCCGCGCCAGTAACCTGGAAGATGGTCAAAAACACCTCCCAGTACAAAGAAAACTTTTTACTTCAATCTGATGAAATTTGGTATGTGGTAGAGGTCGATGAGTGATACCCAACGACATATTTTTTCCGCGGATTCGAGGTCAGGATCAAGGTCACGAGGTCACGAAAGTTGTGAAAGTCGCCATTTTCAAAACCTATCTCGTCTGTCATTTTAGGAGATATCTGGCCAACGGTTCCATCAATTATGATAGTAAAAAACATTATAGAGATGACCGTCACCCCACACGGGGGTAATTTTTCTTCTTTTTTGGGGGGGGGGGAGGGGTAATAAGGATCACTTGGCTGTGCCTGGATGTGTTTGAGGGTCGAGGAGGAGCCGCTGAAATGTGAATCCTCTCCAGGTTCCTCCTGATGACTATCTTTGCTCTTTGAGTCATTCCACCTCATATCACCGGAGGCCTCCCAGTTGACCCCCTCAGATTTACTTTAAACTTT
>CM068963.1:92562811-92581470 GCA_035128595.1 Eptatretus atami | reverse complement strand
TAATTGTACAAAAAACTGCTTTTCAAATTGATGACAATGACAGACCCCAACTTTATTACCGCATCACTAAAGGCAATATTTTGTTTAAAGAACAAAAAGCCTCTATTGTTTTATTGTTTTTTTAGTTTTCAACTCACCATGCCTTCTAAAACCAAGCCATGCTTCATCTCGCACTTGGCTGTCCTGCCCCCCCCCCCCCCCACTGGCCCTACTGTTCACATAGTAGCGAACACACACCACACACACACACCACACAACACACACACCTGTCCCTATTATATTTATTATATTGTTTTGTGCGCCCAGCTTGTGGAAGAAGCCAGATATTACATTAACGGATCAAGAGAACGGACAAAAAAACGGCGATTGCAAAGAAACAGCAGAAGATGAAGGCTATATAGAGGGGAGACTTGACAAACAATGGTGTGGAGAAAAAGGGGCGGAGAAGATGTATGGTCAATATATACATAAAACTCCAAAGACGGGAAAACTGCAAATTGGAAGAGGTTGGGTTGGTAAACCAAGCAGGTAGGAAAATATCATTTTTTGGATTGGGACGATCTGAGATGTCGGTGTAACCAGCGTCTTAAGGACCTGGAAAGAATGAGATTGAAGAGGATGTAAAGTTGATTCCACAGGCAGGAAAAGAGGAACGAATAGCAGGTGAGCCCCAGTGATCTTCGATTGAGTATTTCACCGGAACACGGTTGATGGTGACCATGTATACCCAAAACCTGTGGACAAAGCATGGACAAAAAGTGAGAGGGAAACCAGAAAGAGGGTGGTAGAAGACAAGAAGAGACTGCCTACTAGTCTGCGACCGTGACTTGATAGGCCCATCGACTCAGCTTCCAATTGTGGGAATTTCCAATAATCCTGAAGGCCTTGGTTTCTCACGTCGAGCTGAGAAAAATGTGAGCAGGGACCAGCCCAGATGAGACGAGTACTCCATTGTTGCGCCATATGTTCAACAACCCTAAATTAGGGCCAGTTCATGGCATCCTGCCTCTGCTCCAGACACCTGTGTATTGCAAGGCCAACCCCGGCATGCAGCCACTGCTTACATACTGACCACTGCACTGCACTCCTGTTCACTTTTTAGTTCTTTCTTTCTTCAATACATTTATGCTTTTTCTGTCCCCTTTCCAAAATATCCTTCTGCACACCAGACATTGTGGCTGATTGTGGCCGTGGGTGTCAAGTCTGTTTCTCTCTTGGTCAGTAATGTCATCCTCTATACTTTTTCTATAGGTATGTGCCAGGCATGCCCTAGATTATGTAGCTTCCTTCATACCAACTATCTTCTTAAACTCACACAGCATTTCAACTCCCTTCAAATAGGTCCCTCCCTCTTTTCCAACTTTCCAGCTCTGAAAAGCCAAACGAAGAGTATCCTTCGAGCAATCCATGCGTCCAGCATTTTGGAACGATACCAGCCAACTTATAGTTTGTGTCTAATTACCTTTTTGATACTAGTTCTGGATACCCCCCACAGCTTTTTCAGTTGCAGTGATGTAAGTTGCAGGTCTGCTTTTGCTACGTCGACAGCTCTGAGAGTCCCTGATCCATCTATATGTGGAAAACATTATGCTTCTAAGTTGTTCGTACAATAAGTCCAGCACTCTACCTCTGTGAAACAATGAGGATAGACAACCTGTAAATAATTTATCTCTCAGAGTCAGGTGGACGACCCAAAGATTTTTTCGCAGGAATAGACGTGCTACGACATGGCCACAATTGATAAAGAAGAGAGTTATGATGGCAGTAAGCTTAAGCCAGTAGTCTTTCACTCAGATTTTCCTGGAAGGTAGTGGCCAGCAAAAACTAGGAAATAGATTTCAAATTGGTTAACCGGTACAGAGGGGTACTAGATTTGGCAGATGTGCAAGCTTATAGGGTCAATGTCTCCTGACTTGAGTTCCCTTGTAAATAGTATCGCTAGTGTCTTCCCTGTCGGACGAATAGTAAAGTCACAGTTTAAAAGTATTGCCATTTCTGGGGAAATAACCTAGTTCTGTCGGCTAGTAAATAACACAAACAATATTGTCACAGCAAAATGCAGTATTAACATTACTGAGTCAGCTAAAGAATGCATAACCATTTCCAAACCCCAATATATAACTTACACATGGAGTCCATCTTTAAAGGAACCTGGACACAGTAGAGAGCCAGTTGCTCATCATGTTGTATTGTCAACACCACATTGTCAATCTTCGTATTGTTTATACTTAATCATAGACTTCTCAAGTCCAGATCACCTCTGACATCCCCAGTCTTCAAGGCATCCCCCAGTCGTGTACTCAAACAACCCAATTTTGGGCATTTACCAATTCTACTTTGTTTCAAAAGAAGTTAGATTACAGATTCTTCCCCATTGTGTGGGTTACACTTGCAAGATTAAAAGAACTTCCCCATTGGCAAGTGCTTCCTGCTTCATACACACACACACATATATTTAATTATATTATATATATATAATATATATATATATATATATATATATCATATATATATATATAGTTGAGGTCTTAAGACTAGAACATAGAATCGTTGAGGACATCACAGACAAAGAACAATAAAAGAAGGGGGGAGAACACACCAACAGCAGGTTGAGGAAAAATAGAGGGAGACTTTGACAAATAAGAGTGGGAACCAGTGAAGTGTAGGGAGGATGTTATGGCGGACAAGATTGACACACAAGCAAAACTTCAGAAGAACCTCAATGTGCAAGCTGGACCTCTGTGCTGCACTCAATGAGGTTTTTGCTTACTTGCACAGACGTACATTCCACTTATGTAAATGAGCTTCTTGATCCGTTTCTGTCAGATCGTTGATTAATTCGCTTAATAATAATTCGCCATCTTTTCAATTGCTTGCATCACCTAGTGTGCTATCGCCTATTTGAAACTCAATGAAATTGCTATGCTTCGCTTTTCTGTTATTGTTATGGTGCTTTGTGTTTGGGAAATGATTTGTTAATGTGCATTATCGAGCATGCTAACAAGATGTTATTGCATTCAGTGCGGAGATTAAAAAAAAAAGGTTGTGGTAATTTTTGTGAACCCTCAATGAATAAAAATGATATTTATCCGCATGCTTTTTGAAAATAAAAAGGGCATATTGCAATTGACTCTCTCTCTTCCATGACGCTTATCTCCTCGAATGGAGCAGAATCCACCAGACTTGGTTGATCACAATGGCAAGAAGCACGAGGGCAGTCATTTTGCCTCCGGCCCCTGAACTATCAAAAGGTTGAAATACCGAAAATGACAATTACAAGCACATTTGCAAATGAAACGTGTGTATGCAATCGACCCCAAGATGATCACGAATATATATTTATTTTTCTTGGATTTAAACCCGGTTTATTCCCCGATGGAAGACTTAGGTTTACAGGGTCAAAACAGAGGAAAAGATTAACTCAAAAATTTGATATTTCCTCATCCTAAAGGAACGTTGCCATCTTTACCTCACCGAAGGACTGAGAGTATTGCCTTTGGGTTTGTATTTCCAGCACAGAACTCTGGTTACATATGCCGCGTTACGAGGCCGCTGAACTTGGTTTGCTTCTCATGTGCACTCTCAGAGAACTAATCAGTGTTTTCATTTGAGACGCTGAACATCCAACTGATCCATGAAGCCCTCAGCAGCCAACAATTTCTGTGTGTGGTGTAAGCATTGGAAATAATTTGCTCAGACAAGTCAAGCTTTATTTCTGCAGACTTTATAAACCTGAACCATTACCTCGTTAAGGGAACATTGACACCTTCCTACAACACGGCTGCAGGGTTGAATACCCTTACCTCTCCTTTGACCATTGCCGACTTGATGAATAATGATGTAATGATGAAAGACAAACATCTGTTTGTGTGAAGCCTGAGTCTATATGAAGTGCAGTTTTGATGTATACATCTGTTAGTACACCAGAAGGTAATGCAATTAGAGCATTCCTAGGCTGACAATTAAACGCTTGACCATCATTATGAGACAACGATGAATTATCGTGCAGTTGATCGGTAGCGTCATGCTTTCAGTGGAAGCATTCGCAAGCAGATTGGTCCCGGTGCCGAAGTTAACCCAGTCATTTCAGCAAAGAGAGATGTGGTACAACATCAGTCATGTTTCAAGAACAACTGTCGGCGATCGATTTTTCACCTTGGTGCGATAGTGTTAAATAGTAATGTGTCAGCAGTATCTACAACACTTTCTTTATTCTTTTCCTTTCACATAAAGATCTAGAACCAAATATTTTCATTTGTGAGCTGACGAACTCGGCCTTTTATTGAAGCTTGCAAAGATACGGGCTGCTGCGTTTATTTCACAATATTGTTTTGGTCAAGAATTGAAATGTTACTTCACTGTTCGTTTATTTATTACGCTACAAAAATGATACAAAATCAAAGTGTTAAAAATACAACCAACTATTACTCCGGCTAACGAAGGTGAAGGCCACGAAGGTTATGTTCACCCTTTCTGTTTGTTACTTGCAAATCGAAATTTTTCAAGTATATTAGTCAATCTTCTGTTGTCTGTCTGTTGTCTGTCTGTCGGTCTGTCTGTCTGTCTGTTGTCGCCTGAGGCACAATTTTAACTGATCTTCACGAACTTCACCAGATTGGAGAGTTTGTTCATAAGAAAGAAGCTTTTATTGAGGTCAAAATGTCAACAACTAAGTTGTATTCGAAAATCCTCAATTTTCATCCGATGGACTTGAAGTTTGAAAGGATTTATGATTTCAGGTCACGACATTCAACAGCAAATTAATTTTGAGATCAACATGACCAAAAGTCATATAAGCCAAGTCAACAACTAAGGGGTATGTGGAGGACGGAGGGAAGGGTTAGGGGGATCGGAGGAAGGGTAGGGGAGTCCGAGGAAGGGTAGTGGAGTCCGGAAAGGAGGGAAGAGGTGGTCTGAGGGAGGGAAGGTGTGGGAGTCAAGATGGAAGGGGATGCGGGGGTGGAGGATGGGGGAGGTGCCCGTGGGAGGAGGAAGGGGTGTGGGAGTCCGGATGCAGGGGAAGCGGTGGGATCCGGAATGCAGCGGAATGGTGGCGGGATCTGGAGATGGTGGGAGTCTGGAGGAGGAGGACTTAAAACCGGGGTATCATGTTCCAAATTTTTACCCCAAAATGATCCGATGCTTCTTTTTCGAAATCCCAACTGGTCCATCATTGTTTTCGGGGCTCGAACCCTGTACTTGAATTACAATGCTTCGATTTGGAACACAACATCAGCAAATTTAATGGCCTTAATTCACACAAAATAATGTACCTTCACACACACACACACACAACAAACCACACACATCCACACACACAAGATTCAAAACAGATATATAATTTTCTTATCATCAATCAATCACCCAACACAAAAAATCACTTAAACCATACCAACAAAAGAATAAACCATACCAAAACAAAATACACTAACAAAGATTAAAAAACACTAATAATTAGACAAACAATAAGAATTGCCAACCACCAACTAAGCAAATTAACCAAAACCCCTTGCACAGTCGGAACAATTTGCCAGACAATACAATCTGCTCTACCTTCTCAGTCACCCCTGCTTAATACTTTTTTTTTTTGGCCAATTACTCTTAGCAAGAGCCTTTTGCGGTGAGTGCCTGACCTACTTTGCAAGAAGCATTCATGGGTTAGCCGAGAAGTGTGATCCGAAAGAGCGCATTTGATGGAGCTCCCCTTGTTGAACAGTCAACAGGTCCTATGTTCGTAACTTCACAGAATCTGCATTGCAATCACCATATCTTTCTTATATCAAACTCCAGAGAGAGAGAGAAAGATTACAGGGGAAAGGGAGCGTGGTTCCCCCCCCCCCCGCCACCCATTCCGGGCAATCATGCTTCCACACCACAAGCCTGTGTGCGCGTGTTCTATCGCCTTGTCTCCAATACAATTCATTTATATCTTAACATCATTTAAAAAAAAAAACCCACATCAGAACATTAACAAAATTAACAATATGCAACACAATAAACATAACCTCCTCACTTGAGCTGAGTCTTTGGCCGCTCAATCACCGCAGCTGTACGGTGTCTTGTCTTCTACCTGACTCTCTCCAACTCGCCCCCCCCCCCTGCTCTCGCTCGATTGTTCCCCACCACAATTTCCGCAGGCTCAAGGTTCCGCCAACACTCCCTCTGGTAAAACTACCAAAAATCACGTATCACTGCTCACCTTCACTCTTTCATTCCCTTTTTCCCCGCTTTGGAAATAAACTCCCTCACTCTATTCAATCCTTTCTTCCCTCCAGGACTTCCAAAACAGCTGTTCACCACCACCCTATCTTCCCCATCCAAATCCTCGATCTTTTCTACCCCCGTAATCCACCCCAAACCACCTCCTTCAAAATTCCCTGCTTTCCTTCCTGAAAGTCCCTGTAGTGTCCATTTGTTACCCGTTTTACCCCACCTTATCCTCTCCCTTCCACAGATCCCGTTCTCTGTTCCCACAGCTGTTTGTCCTCCCACTCCGACCCCTTTGTTTCATTCCCCCCTTGTCGTGTTTGTGGTTCGCTCTCACACGACCTCGAAACGTATACAAAAAAAAACAAACCCTTAATCAAAGAGAAAATATTATCAGCAGTTAGATAACAGAAAAAAGAAAGCCAAATCCCATCCAGCCCCCACCATGTATTGCCTAACCATGGCCTCCTCTCGCCAAGCAAGGTTTAATTCCTTCCTCAATCTTGTGCTCCTTCTGTTATCATCTGTCCTCATTCTGATACTCTGTTTACTCTGAAAAAGATTCCTATGTTCCTAAACATCTCTGCTTCATCAGCACACAGATTAAACATATTTAAAGAAAGTATCGATAGAGAATGGGAAAATAAAACCTGTTTCGTTGACTTCAGTTTGTGAATGTTGGAGACATGTAACGAAGGACTCAGACAAGAACCATTAACCAAATACAAACTACTTAAAGTAGTACAAGGTTTACCAAAGGTAGTTCCTGTCTAAAGAATCTTTGAGTCTATAGAAGTCATTGTATGTACTGAGGTCGGATTGAGGAAGCAGGATAGTATATCTAGACTTTAAGTAGCATCTTAATATAGATACACATCGGAGGTTGTTAGCCAAATGAGGCTGTGACGTGGCTTGCTCAGTACTTTGGATTGGGCAAACTGCTTAGTGTAGAAGCAAAATGTGCTGTGAGTGGATGGATGTTGCTTGGGAGGATGTAAGTAGCGGGTACCTCGGCATCAGTACTAGGATACATTACTATTCATATTTACATCAACGATTTGGATATTGGGTAAGAGTAAGCTTTCCAAATTTTGCAGATGACACAAAGTCTTGGAGGTAAATGGATTACAGAGGTGTGGTGATCAGATACAGTAAATATTTGATACTTTGCATAGATTGGGCAATGATTGGCAAATGTAATTTAACTATCGACGTGTAAGGTTGGGATGGGAAAGAACAATGAAAATTGAGATACAGGATGCAGGGTAATTTTGGATGTGTATCACAAAGAGAAGGATTTGGTGGTAACAAGCATGGAGGTAGCAGCAGCCACAATGCCAGCAGATATAGGTAGAGCAAAACAGTTTTCGGTTGTATTCGGAGGATCATTTATAAATCAAAAGAGGTGGTGTAACATTGTACAGGAATTAGTGAGGCCACATCGAGAATATTGTGTTGCAGTTCTGGTCACCACCCAACTAGACAGGACATAGATGCCATAGAGAGGGTTCAGTGCAGGATACTAGATTATTCTGGGCCTAGCAAGGCTCGCTAGAGGCGCTGAAGGGACAGGTTTTATACACTAGAAAGGAGGTGTTAGAGGAGATATGATAGAGATGTTTAACATAATGAAAGGTATTATAAAATAAAGTGAAGATGAATTATTCAACAGTAGACAGTTGATAGAACCAGGGCATCGTCTGAGAGTATAGAGGATGGGAGTTAAGACGGTAGCAAGGCAGGACTTCACTCAGAGAGTAGTTAATGCATGAAATGGTCTCCCTGAAAGGCAGTGCAGCAGAAAAGTAGATAAGTTTAAATTAGAAACACTCTGAAGACGCGATTGTTCATGCGGTAATTTGACGATGTAGATTGTTTTCAGAAGTCAAGATGAGACAATGTTGATAATGTTCACCAATTAAAAAATGATCAACATTGATTGTTACGAGTGACAGGTATTAGCTGCAAAATGTCGAAAACCCGGTTCGTTCAACAACTTTAAAATGACCTTGCATAACCTTTAAAGGTCACAAAACAAGTTGTGTCATTAAAAAAGGAAACAGGATACGTGCTATAGCTTATTGGATTAGTTCGTCGAAGAAGTTAAAAACCTGGTTCGATTCACCAACTTTGAAAATTTGACCTTGTGAACTTTAAAGGTCAAAGGTCAACGATTATGACCTTTGGTGCAAAACTTCCTCTGGAACATTCCAGGAAATATACATTCATATAGGCTATATGCATTTCACACTCCTCGGATTATCCATACTTTGATGAAATCAGCGTAAAAACAAACTTGAAGGGGCGCCACGGCAAGGTGTTCGAGATAGAGAAAAATGGTTTCAAGACTTTAGGTGGGGAATGACCTCAGATTATGCAAAAATATTGTCATCTTAGCTCTCAAAGTTTGGCGGTCGTATGATTTATGTCAAATTTCGAAATTTTCTAAGTTCGTGACCTTGACCTTGGACGAAAATAGAAAATCGAGCTCTGTGGCTATGCAGGTGCCATTGGGCTAACCAAATACCGAAACTCTCCAGATTCGACAAACCCTCGAGAAGAAGATGATTTTTATGTCAAAATTCGCAATTTTCTAAGTTCGTGACCTTGTGACCTTGACCTTGGACGAAAATGAAAATCGAGCTCCGTGGGCTATGCAGGTGCCATTGGGCTAACCAAATACCGAAACCCTGCCAGATTCGACAAACCCCTACGAGAAGATGCAAATTGAAATATGGCTCCCTAAAAACAACAATTCGCAATTTTCTAAGTTTGTGACCTTGACCTTGGACGAAAATGAAAATCAAGCTCCGTGGGCTATGCAGGTGCCATTGGCTAACCAAATACGAAACCCTGCCAGATTCGACAAACCCCCTAGAGAAGATGCAAATTGAAATCGGGCTACCCTAAAAACACGTTTTTTGGGCGTGCTCCGCCCATAATGGCAGCCCACGCCCATTTTCAGGAAAACACAAGATATGATATAAACCTCCACCCAAAACTTTATCAGGATCGGATCAAAACCCACTGAGCTATGCTCGGGACAGACAGACAGACAGACACACAACAATAACGAATATAGTAGCACTTATTTTTTCGTAAAATATTTTTCGTGAACCAATTAGATAGGTACCTGGAAGTTATGGAGATAGAGGGGTATGGGGTGTGGTCGGATTTTCGGTAGCTTGAGCATTGATGGGTGATTGTGTGCATGTGTACGGAGTGCTGTTGGTGGGGCTCGTCAAGGTGTTGTCTGATTGATGTTTTGTGTTTTTTACCCAAGCACATGCCCCTCCCCTGAAAATATACAATAAAAAATACAAAAACACTTCATTAAAAAAAAAAAATTTGCATTTGCGTATTTGATCTGGTGTTGACAAATTGTTGTGGTGTTGATGTGGCGCAGGCATGATGGCTGAAATGGCCTCCACCTGTGTCTATTATCCCACGAAGAAGAGATATTGTTGGTCCGTTTGTCAATTGTCTTCTGTCTGTTTGTTTGTTTGCTTGTTTGTTCGCACAGAACTTTTGTGTTTTTCTCCTCAACCGCTTGTCAGATTGAAACGAAATTTTCACCCTCGTGTGACTTCTCACGTGGAATTATTTTTCATAATTATGTGTGTCAAGCCAATGTTGGAAAGAATGAAAAAAAACGTTGGATCGTCTCTGTATCTCTGAAACGGCACGTTGTGTTTTTCTTTGAACTTCAAAAAACTTCTCTGAAGTGGCTGAACAGATCAAGGCGAAAACTTTACACATATTGACCGCTATCAGGAGGAACAAAAGTTTCACACAAATGATGTCATAGGTCACATGGTTGTCAGCCTATTGATTTACCCTAAAACCCCTAAAAATCTTATTTCAGAACGGCTCGACAAATCGAGGGGAAACTTTACACAAGTGTCCCCAAGCCGTGTAGGGTACAAGTTTGTTAAGGAATAATTGATCGGTCACATGTTTGGCAGCCATATTGGATTGAAGAAAATATTAAATAATGTTTTCTCTGGAATGCTTACTCAATCAAAGATGAAACTTCACATTTATGCGAGTGATTGGGGAATACACGTTTAAATTCCAACTTGATCAAACGCACTGTCTGGCAGCCAGGTTTATTTAATTTTTTGATATGGGTCTTTTTCTTTTTTAGGTCATCTCTACCGAGATGACTAATAAAGCCGGACCAGATGTCCGTACGTCCGTCCGTCTGTACGTCCGTACGTCCGTCCGACGTCCGTCAACTATTTTCTTTCCGATCTTGATGAAACTTAGTGTGGGGTAGAGGTCGATGAGTGTTGCACAACGATATAACTTTTGTCCGGGTTCAAGGTCAGGACGAGTCACGAGGTCACGTAAGTTATAAAAATCGCCATTTCAAAACCTATCTAGTCTGCCATTCTACAAGATATTCGGCAACTGTTTATTGATTATGATAGTAAAAATATTATCTTGTATCTACCGGACAGATTTTTTGAATTTCCTTCCCGTTGCCGCCACGTAACCTGGAAGATGTCAAAAACACCTCCCAGTACAAAGAAAACTTTTTACTTCCAATCTGATGAAATTTGGTATGTGGTAGAGTCGATGAGTGATACCCAACGACATATTTTTTCCCGGATTCGAGGTCAGGATCAAGGTCACGAGGTCACGAAGTTGTGAAAGTCGCCATTTCAAAACCTATCTCGTCTGTCATTTAGGAGATATCTGGCCAACGGTTCATCAATTATGATAGAAAAAACATATATAGAGATGACCGTCACCCCAACACGGGGTAATTTTTTCTTCTTTTTGGGGGGGGGAGGGGTAATAAGGATCACTTGGCTGTGCCTGGTTGTTTGAGGTCGAGAGAGCCGCTGAAATGTGAATCCTCTCCAGTTCCTCCTGATGACTATCTTTGCTCTTTGAGTCATTCCACCTCATATCACCGGGGCCTCCCAGTTGACCCCCTCAGATTTACTTTAAACTTTCATAAAATATTCCCAAGTATCAAAATGAAGCTGCGTAAAATTTTAGGTCCATAGATGCGGTCAACTCCAAGATATTGAGGGTTGAAAATGTGGTTGTGGCCCTATTTTTATGTCGTTGCGAGCATCACAAAATGAACGCGCTACTTTTAAACCCACAACTTTTTAAATATTAATGCTAGAGCCTTGAAATTTTCAGAGATTATTCTTCTATAACTGCTCTGTAGAAAACAAACATAAAACTGAGTATACCTGTATTAATTTTTATGACCTGATCAGTGAAATCCAGAAAAAAAAATGTTGGTTTGTATAAGACCCAACTTTGAGACCCCATATATTTTTATTGACCATCAGAAGCTTGAAATTTTTTCATGTAATAACTGTATGGTAGTAGTATTCAAATACATGTTTACTTTTCTTCGCAACAAAGTTTGCGAAGGTAATAATAATAAAAAGATGAGCCTGGTGTGGCTCAGTGGTTAAGGCGGTGGCTTGGGATCCTCGGGGTCCTGAGTTCGAGCCCCGCTGGCCGCTGAGTTAGCATCAGGGGGGTTGACTCAGCCTGTCATCCTTCTGAAGGTTGGCGAAAGGAGGACCAGTAGACTGGTAATTATCCCTGCGTGGCGAGGACGACGAAAGGGTTGGTGTCAGGAAGGGCATCCGGCTGTAAAAAACATTTCCACAAGAAAGGGTACCATGATTGGAGCTGCAAAAAGCTGACCCCTGCTCTGGGATAAAGGCTTTAAAATGGTGTGATGATGATGATGATGATGATGAATGAATAACAATAAATACGTCATGGGTCAGGGTCAGGGTCAGGGTCAGGTGTCCAATCAAAGCGGGACGTCTTGGTACCCGATCATCACTACCAGCAGTTATAAAGTGGCAGTTCGAAATACGTCTCTCATTAATGACGTAACACACCAGAACACAGACACCACACAAAAGCAGTCCCGGCGAGGGTCACAATCTCTGCTCTTGAGTTTCGTGTTTCATTCCTCCACATCCTTCACCCCCACCCCTGCCAGCGCCTTCTTCACCGCCCTCATGGATTCTTCCGTTCTGCAGGAAGGATCGAACACATTGTATTCTCCGCTGTTTATTTTTCTCAATTCTAACTCAACTCTCCCCCAAGTGCACACGACATGTCGACGTTTCGTCGTCCGTTTGCGAATCTTGAACCACAGTTGTTCACACCAGCCTCGTGAAGTGAAGGACGGTACGCGTGACGTCATCACGCTGAACGGACGGGCCTATATATAAGCGCCGCGCACGGGACGCTCGCTCCGTGTCTGCGTGACCTTGCTCGCCGCTAGCCACGTTCGTCGGTCCGGTTAAACAAAGCCAACCCACCATGGTTCACAAGCTCGTGATCGTGCGGCATGGCGAGAGCACGTGGAACCAGGAAAACCGATTCTGCGGCTGGTTCGATGCCGACCTGAGCGAGAAGGGCGACGCGGAGGCGCGGCGCGGCGCGCTCGCCGTCAAGGAGGCCGGTCTGCATTTCGACCTGTGCTTCACGTCCGTGCTGAAGCGCGCCGTCCGCACCCTGTGGCACATCCTCGATGGCACCGACCAGATGTGGCTCCCCGTGGTGCGCACCTGGCGTCTCAACGAGCGCCATTACGGAGGCCTCACCGGTCTGAACAAGGCCGAGACGGCGGCCAAGCACGGCGAGGAGCAGGTCAAGATCTGGAGACGCTCGTTCGACGTGCCCCCACCACCCATGGACGCCCAACACCCGTACTTCCAGATCATTGCGAAGGTCCGTGAGCGGGAAAAACTGCCGCTGCTCTGCCGGTTCCATTGGACGTGTGTCCGAATGTGTTGTCGATGTTTAACGGCACACGATGTCGAACCTTACACCGCCCAAGGTTTAAGGTCGAGGTCGAACCTTACACCGCCCAAGGTTTAAGGTCGAGGTCGAACCTTACACCGCTCAAGGTTTAAGGTCGAGGTCGAACCTTGCACCGCTCAAGGTTTAAGGTCAAGATCGAACCTTACACCGCTTAAGGTCAAGGTCGAACCTTACACCGCCCAAGGTTTAAGGTCAAGGTCGAACCTTACACCGCCCAAGGTTTAAGGTCAAGGTCGAACCTTGCACCGCCCAAGGTTTAAGGTCAAGGTCGAACCTTGCACCGCCCAAGGTTTAAGGTCAAGGTCGAACCTTACACCGCCCAAGGTTTAAGGTCAAGATCGAACCTTACACCGCCCAAGGTTTAACGTCAAGGTCGAACCTTGCACCGCCCAAGGTTTAAGGTCAAGGTCGAACCTTCCACCGCCCCAAGGTTTAAGGTAAGGTCGAACCTTGCACCGCCCAAGTTTAAGGTCAAGGTCGAACCTTGCACCGCCCAAGGTTTAGGTCAAGGTCGAACCTTCACGCCCAAGGTTTAACGTCAAGGTTGAACCTTGCACTGCCAAGGTTTAAGTCAAGGTGAACCTTCACCGCCCAAGGTTTAAGGTCAAGGTCGAACCTTGCACCGCCCAAAGGTTTACGGTCAAGGTCGAACCTTGCTACCGCCAAGGTTTAAGGTCAAGGTCGAACCTTGCACCGCCCAAGGTTTAAGGTCAAGGTCGAACCTTGCACCGCCCAAGTTTAAGGTCAAGGTCGAACCTTGCACCGCCAAGGTTTAAGGTCAAGGTCGAACCTTGCACCGCCCAGGTTTAAAGGTAGGTCGAACCTTGCACCGCCCAAGGTTTAAGGTCGAGGTCAAACCTTGCACCGCTCATGTTTAAGTCGAGGTGGAACCTTGCACCGTTTAAGGTCAAGGTCAAACCTTGCACCACTCAAGGTTTAAGGTCAAGGTCAACCTTGCACCACTCAAGGTTAAGGTCAAGGTAAACCTTGCACCACTCAAGGTTTAAGGTCAAGGGTCAAACCTTGCACCACTCAAGGTTTAAGTCAAGGTCAAACCTTGCACCACCAGGTTTAAGGTCAAGATCGAACATTGCACACTGCTCCAGGTTTTAGGTCAAGGTCGAACCTTGCACCGCTCAAGGTTTACACCACCTTGTCCGTCTTCTCGATGGCTCGTTTTGTCTGGACTCTCGCAATTGTCCGAAAATCGCTTTAGTTTCAACTAGTGTTGTGTCCACCGAACGAGGTGGCTTCATTAATCCGTGCTGGCAGGATCGACTTTATGCCGTCTAGCCTGGGTTCGAATCCCGACCCAGCTATAAACTGCCATCCTGGTGTTTCACACGTTAAACCGGTGTCCCATCTGCCAGCATTCGGTGCTGGACGTTTAAAGATCCCATGGTGTCCGAAGTGATTAAGGCGAGCTATCGCCGGCACCCTTAACTAATTGCAAATTCCTCCCTGAACCGATCGGTGGCTCAGCTGTGCTCCCGCACAGGCTACCCACAAAATGTATTAATTTAACCAATTAATACTTGGCCTGTTAGCGATTAATCAACCGATATGATGTGTGCTTTTTCCTCTGATTAAGACTAATAAAATGGCAATTTCGGAGCAATCTCGATCTCCATGACGGGTCAACAGGATCAGAATCCAACCATCGACCTCCCAGAATCTGAGCCAAGCGGACGCTCAAACTATAGTGCCACCGAGTCTGGTTAACTCTGCTTTAACTTGATAAACTTTTAAAACTCTGTTTTAACTTGATGCCGAATGGGTCCTAATATAACTTTATCCACAAAGCGTGTCTGTCCTGGCCATATGTTCAGCAATTTGTTGGTTTTAATTTTTTTTTTCTAATACAAAATCAAGTGTTAACAAGACTTGCATTTCCACATTTTGTTATATTTTGCCTATTAGAGTGGACAAGCATATATATATATAATATATAATATAAGGAAGTCATTTGGCCCATCATGCCTGTGTTGCACCAACACAACATACAATCACCCTAGCCACACACAAGTTACATGTGCAGAAAACGATGTGGTTTCTTTGCAATGAGGAAGCATTACAATTTGTAATTGTAAGCCGTTTGTTTTTTTTTGTGTCAGGTTGTGTTACAATGATTATTTGATTGATTGTTTGTTGGTGGGTTAACTTGCACAGGGTAATCAAAAATTGGTTGTGATGCTTTTCCACAATGGCAGGAAATTTTCCCACGTTTGATTTACCTTGTTCTATTTTCGTGTGTGATGTAATTTATTTTATGTCATATTTTTTTTTTGCCAATCTTAAATCTTCTTTAACGGCCACAATTTCCCCCATTTTCTTGTGGGGTTGTGGGGTTCTTGGGTTAAAAGTCTTTCTAAACTGGCTGGCCAGGCCTGACGTTCCATTAAAGTTGGGGCACAAATTTGTCATTTGTTCAGAGTGCTGGCGATAGCTCGCCTACTCTCTGCTCAGGACACTATTGGATATTTAACGTCCATTAATGAATGCTGGCACATGGGACACCGGTTTAACGTCCATCCGATGGACGCCATTCGGCACCCACCTTGATGCCTGTGAAACACCAGGATGACATTTTGTAGCTGGGTCTGGATTCAAACCCAGGCCAGACAGCTTGGAGGCGAGTGTGATGTTTGTCACTTTTTCATTATTTCATCTTATTATTTCTGTCTGGATGTACTCAATCTCAGAATCATTTTGATGTTGGAATATGATAAGGTTGCTCATCACAGCACATCATTTTTTTTTTCTGCCAGAGTTTATACTTTCAAATATTGTGTTTGCATTCACAAAGCAATCTTAAAACCTGTCTTCCTTTTATTGCAACAATCGCAGGTGATTATTTATTTATTATTTACTTCTCTCCTGATCCAGTGATCCATGGAGATGATCGTTCCCATACGTTCAAGCAGTGGTAATAACACGTGAGGTGTGCATGTTTGCAGGACCGTCGTTATGCCGATGTGAAGGCAAGCGACATGCCGGCATGCGAGAGCCTCAAAGATACCATTGGACGAGCTCTTCCTTGCTGGAATAATGACATTGCCCCACTCATCAAAGCTGGCAAGCGTGTGCTGATTGCTGCACACGGCAACAGCCTGCGTGGAATCGTGAAGCACCTGGAAGGTATGTGGTGTCCGGTTATTGTTTTGTGGGGTTCATGTTGCTAATATTTGTGAGTGTGGCTTTTTTAATTA
The DNA here is from genome assembly GCA_035128595.1 of Eptatretus atami. NCBI lineage: Eukaryota > Metazoa > Chordata > Myxini > Myxiniformes > Myxinidae > Eptatretus > Eptatretus atami. The sequence goes on along the minus strand of CM068963.1, from coordinate 92,565,235 downwards.
TTTTTTTATACCTGTTTGACTTAATTTGGATGTAGTATAAGGGCTGCCAAAAGGGATTGCATTGCTGTTCACAAATAGATTGTGTCCACCAAGCAAACTGGAGCTATAAATTGCCATGGTGCAACTTGGGACGTTCATGAAAGGTCATCCTTGAGATTACCATCTAATGCTGCCCCTGCTTTAACCTCCAGTTTTGTAGCTTGTAATGAATAGTATTTTTTTTTTTGACTTGAGAAAGCGGTCAAACGGATTTTGGTAACTATACATTGGCATAATGTCAGTTTGTTTAGTATGTCAAGCTGTATGTTGAATGGAGCTTGATTGAAGCTGAAAGTATAATGTGCATGTCAGGTTTTGCACTAGTTTGGATAACATGGGGAGACTGGGGAGGGCAAATTGAAGGGTTAGGAGTAAGAAAGGTGGGAAGAGGAGGATTGGAGAGGTGAGAGAAGAGGCATGTGTGGAGCATCCAGAGGAGAGGTTGCAGGGGTTGGAACTTGCCTGCTCTTTGTGAATGAAGTCGTGAGATCTTTAACGCTAGCAGATGGGACACCCAGCTTAACATTTGTCGGAGGAGCGGCACACGCACTGATGTATCGCCATGCCTCAAACACCAAGGCAAACATTTGTACCTGGGCTGGGATTCAAACCCTGGCTCTAAGCTATCCAAATACCTCGTGGCTATTCTGCTGAGTTATAACCAAGTCATTTTCCTTAAGTCATTTAATTACTTCTGCCACCTCAAGTGGATGGAGGTTGTGTTTTCACTGTCTGTCGGCATTCCTTCTCCGCGAAGGAGTCATTCACTTCTGAGTTCCGATAAAATAAAAACTCACTTTCGATTCCTACCAATCCGTTTTTAGTCACCTTCATCTTGCCATGTATGGTGATGTTTGGTGGAATCTGTGAAGTTCGGGCAATTTGGCTGAATTATGCCAAGATTTCCATGACAATAACAAAGTTTTTTGTTCCCCTCCCCTCTTGAGTGTTTTCTTCTGTATCCACCTTATTCACCCTATACATTCTTCCTTGCCCCCTCATTCTTCCCCACACCCTTTGTTTGTCCAAGTCTGCTTCAATCTTGGCCTTCAACTCTGCTGTTGGTGTTTCCTTCTCAACTGTTCCCTTTGTCTTGTGTACTAGTTGGTAGTAGTTCTTCCACGAGCCTCAACTGTGTGTACAATTTCTTCCCCCCCCCCCCCAATTTATTTATTTTGAGGAGCGTGATCTGTCTCGCATCCAAACTCAAAATGAGTAATCACGCTCCTCAAAAATGATGGTTTGCTCTACCCCATTGGCGAAAGCATTAATGCCATAGCTGCATCGACTGTTGCCATTCTGTCCTACCTGTCACATTATTTTTAAACACAGCCATCCCATTGCTGTGTACAGTATTCTACATTCAATTATCATAGGGTTGGAACAGTCCAAGATGGTCTGAAGTCATCAACATTCATATAACATTATGCACCAACCACAAACTAAGGCAAGTATAAGGTCCAACGGAGTTTAAACTTGATCAGTCTTTTTTCTTTTCTTTTTTTGTAAACATTATCGAGGCTCGTATGAGAGCTAACACACAACACATTGCAAGGGGGGCATGAGACGAGGGGTCGGAGAGGGAAGGACAAAACACTGGGGAACAGAGACATTGGGAGATCTGTGGAAGGGAGAGGGATTGGGTAGGAAACATGGGGTATACAAGATGGACATTACAGGGACTTTCAGGAAGGAAAGCAGGGAATTTGAGGGAGGTGGGTTTGGGGTGGATTAACGGTGGTAGAAAAGATCAAAGTTTTGCATGGGGGAAGATAAGAGGTGGTGGTGAACAGCTGTTTTGAAGGCCTGGAGTGAAGAATGGGATTGAGGAGAGTGTGGGAGTTTATTCCAAAGGTGGGAAAAAAGCGGAATGAAAGAGTGAAGGCGAGCAGTGATTCGTGATTTTGGTAGTTTTACCAGAAGGGGGTTGCTGGCAGACCTTGAGCACCCTGCGGCAAATATGGGGGTGGGTGGGGGGGTTGGACATATCGCAGACAGAGCAGGGTGGGGTGAGACTGGAGAGGAGACGGTAGAAGACAGAAAGAACACTGACATGCCTGTGGTGAGAGGGTGAGAGCCCAAAGACAGCCTCACCACAGGGAGATACCAATGAATCCCTAAATGCCTTGGTTTCCACAGCGTGAAGCCGAGAAAGGTGAGAGGCAGCAGCACCAGCCCAGATGGGAGAGCAATACTCCATCAGGCTGCGGTCGAAAGCTTTGTATGTGGTCAGGAGCTGTGGACGGAAGCTTGAATGAAAGGACTTCTTCCAGAGGATTGTTGAGAAAGTGGGTTGGGGGTGGGGTCTCAACGGTCCTTTCAGAGAGAGAGAGACTTGTCAGGATTGAAAGACATGCTCCATGTGTTGGACCAGTTTGTGATTTT
>CM068963.1:92545813-92555968 GCA_035128595.1 Eptatretus atami | reverse complement strand
GTGGGAAGAGCACAACGAAAACCTTTGGTTTTCTTTTTGGTATGTTTTATGGTTGTCCATCAAATGTTTCTGTTTTTGTTGATATTGAAGTTTTGTAGTACCAAGCATCTTAAGAATTTTTTTAAGTGATTCTTTACTATTGAGATGGGGCCAAAAATGATATATAGCATGATATCTCAAAAAGTTGTGGACGGATTTGGATGAAACCTGGTGGACACGTTGGGTGTGTGACGAGGAAGAATGCATTCAACTTTGTTGAAGATCCGAATCCGGATCCGGATATGAGAATTATTTGATTTTTGAAGTGGTTCTTCACCATTGAGAGTGCCAAAAACAGTTGTCCTGTATCGCATGATATTTCAAAAATGTATTGGGCCCGATATGTTCTCGTGGATCAGGCATTGCGTGCAGAGGTATGCGCTCTACTGAGTGCCCTTCTAGTCGTTCTTAAACTGATGCTTGTTCTTTGTGCACGTTGCTTTTTCCTTTGACATTCTTTCAAAACTAAGATTCCTGTTTGGAATGATTTTCAATTTTCTTTGACTCTCAGACAGGCAGGAGTAAAAAAAAAAAAAAAAAAAAAAGAAAAATTCTCTCCTCTCTGCGCATGTGTGATCGGGACAAATTGAAAGTATGGAAAAATTGCAGGTTTGTAGTTTTCAAAATATAACATTAGATTGAAATCAAGTTGCTCCTCGATCATCGGTCTTGGTTGTGGTCGGGTGCCATGATTATAATTGTTCTCTGACCTGAGACGAACGCCGTGACGTCACCGACGCGACGCAAGTCATGTCTCCGGTTATCTTGAAGAGCTAATTGCACAGATGTAATTTCAGATGCTTTAGAGATCTGATAATTATGATTATTTTTAGAATGCCATAAGTCCATCATCTTGCACCAAGTCACGATCAACACTGTCTAAATTGGTTTTTTTTGAAAACCTACAAAGCCGAGATGCTCTCTGAGTAAATAAGGGTAAATATTTGGTTGATTCATGATCTGCCAGGGCAAATTCCTGCTTGTTCCTCTTGCAGTCCATCAGCTGCTGTGACTGTTAAAGCTGTGACTGTGACTTAAAATCACAGCTGTGACTGTTAAAGATTATAACAGCAACCCTTTTTGCTTCACTGACTTGGTTGACAATTATGACACTAACCCTTTCTCAGCACAGAGCAATGTAATTCCCCTGTAGTTATTTCAATTCTTGAGGTCTCCTTCCTTGGGAAGCTTTACGATGGTCTATTCTAGACTCGGGTGCTGGTCAATTCATAATATTGTTATCTCGTTATCTCGTTGTCTAGCCGAGAAAAGCCATGGGAATCGAGTATTATGAGGGGGTTAATCCTTATTTGTCCTTGGAAGAACCGGACCTGGGGCAACCGCTCACAATTGACTCCGTGGTGTAGTGGGTTGCTTAACAACCACTAACGCCAATAAATTAACCACAAGTTCCAGTGTCCACCGTCTAATTTGCCGTTTAACTAGAGGTCATGTGGTCTCCTGACCAGGGAACACGCCCCCGGCGATGCACCAATCTTATCTTGATTAGGTCTTAAGAAAGGCGGCCGAGCGTTTACGGCTGGTGCACGCTGACTATGAGAGGTTTATTAGTTTGGGAATTACCTCCCAGTCTATCTAGGTTCGGCCAATGCTGGATCAATGGAAGGAAAGGACAAGCACGGACAGGTTGAAACCTCAACAAGGAATTTATTATTAAGAAAAATAGATAAACAGAACTTTTTGTTTCCTTGTAGTGTAGATAGATGAATTCAAATCGATCAAAATAATTCAACAAGCATTTATAGAAAAATAGACAGAGTAGATGCTTATCACTATGCCTTACTTGACAATTAAACATCAGACAAGGGTACCCAGCAAATCGCTCACAGGAAAAGAAATCCGGTCTCAGCTTACCAAGGCAGAAGTCGTCGTGCGTCCAATAAAACAACCCAAAATGTGTGAGCGTGCCTTGGTCCGCTGCCAGCGCCCTGCCTCGCCGTACACCCACCCGCAAACAGGCTCGAACACCAATCAACGTTACGTCGTCACCCTCAGGAACGCCAATAATCAGGTACCGGGCAGAACCAGCAGGAATGGCAAGGAGCTGTAACCAGTGGTTCAAGCCAATGTTTGGAAGGGGAATAGAATGAGTCTGCGTTGGGCTAACGGCTATCTCTCGCATGCACAAATGGTGAATATCGCTCATGCAGAAATGAAAACTAACATAAAATCATGTCATAAAGAGAGTTTATCCCAAAAGAAAGAAAGGCAATATGTTCTGTACCCTTCTCCAATGCATCAGAGTTGGAATCTCACCAGACAAGGGGATGGGTTTATTCTGAACATGCCTTTGGAAATAACTGTCTGAGGACTGGGATGTTGTGTGCATTAGTTGGATCTGATTCTGAAATCCATCACTATTTTGAAAATGTTCTATCCATCTGTTTTGACAATGGTGTATTTCCATTTGGCTTGAAGGACCATCATTGAAGGATTTGGTCCCATGCAACTTTTATTATTTTAGGCAAATCACTCGTATTGCTACACCACTGATTCTGCCTCCTTTGCTTACTTGTCTGAATACTGTTCTCCTTGTGGGCTGATACGTTGACAACTTCGTCCAACAATCTGTAGTTCTTGTTTGATGCTGTCTGCACTTTATTATTGGACTGTCAAAATACATTCTGAATTTTTTTTTAAAACTGGGAAAAGGGGGGTTGGGTCTCCATTGCAGGTGGGCTTCATTTTATTTATTTTTGCTGTCGATAAGCTTGTGATGCTTAAATTGAGGCCTAACCATTTCATCCAATTTGAGTGTAGGATTTGTCTCTTGCTTTCTGTCATTTATTGTCTTGTATTAAATACAGGTATCCACCACTTAATGAAGGGGTTACATATAGCTTTCCCTCCTTCGTTATGTGGGAGCTTATTTTCCATTATTTATTGTGGGACAATTACACTTCGTTTCCGAACCAAAATTTTTCGGTCTACAAGCAAAGCCATTTGCTTGGTATAACGATTGTTTTAGTTGCAAGTGATATATTATTGCCATTTACCTCATAATAAATTTAATTTGGTTGTAACACTTCTCAAAACTATCTCATTTCTATACGAGAAAGCCACAGGGGGTGGTTGAGGAGGTTTTTTTTTTAACCCTTTTATTCTGAAGATTATTATTCGCAAGCCCTCTGAATTGTTAATTGGCAGGAAAAACGTATCACCACAGAAATGATGACGTGCAATGACCAGATGCTGTAATGGGGACGGTTCCTTTGTTGTGGCACACCTTTGCTGTTGACTTTGTTTTTGTGGGAGATGTGTAGCTATATTGCTTTTGATGTATTTTAAGGCAGTCTTTTTTTATTTTTTTTTTTATTTTTTTTTTTTCTCAACTGAATCCTCAAAATTGATGGACAGACCAATGTCATTTTCCGCAGAACTGGAATTTTTCAGATGCTGGTGGTTAAATGGAACTCTGGAAGGCTTGTCAAAGGAATCCATCTATTGCTTATTCCATGGTCAGCCACTGGAAGAGGTTCAGGTCTCAATATACAAGACTCCACGTCAGCCATGACCTTTCTGGGCTGACCCCATGTATCATGAAGTTGGCCTCAAAGCCAGCCACAGACTGGGCATTCTGTCGTTTCATGTCATTCCTTGAAAAGTCAGAACTGGTCAGCCTACGAGACCTTTTGTCCTTCGCTCAATGGAGTACTGCTCTTCCCCATGGGGCAGCACCCCATCGTTACATCTGTCACCTGGAATCTGTGGCATCTTGAGCTTTCATCATGTGTGGCATCTCCCACGATGAGGTCAAAGCACAAGATATGTTGCTCTTGCATCGTAGTCAGATCAGTGTTCTATACCGTCACTGACGTGATTTTTACTGAACAGCTTTGCTTTCCCTCTACTCTGGTCTGATCAGGTCAGGTGGGTGTGGGAGCATGCACCGAAGCAGCATGTCGCTGCGTCCACTTTCCACCAATACTCCAGGGACCTCCATCTGGCCATCTCCCAGGCAAATGCCTGGCCCATCCCCATCTTGAGATGCCAATCAACCTGCTGCAACCACGAGGCACGTGGTTGGCCCATTTGCCTCCTCCACTCACAAGTTTCCCTCGCTGAGAGAATCTGGTGAGTAGGATCAGCATCAGGAAAACGACCCACATGTCCATGCAGCTGCAGCTGATGCTCACGGACTATTCAGGCAACAAATCTCATCTGTCTCTCAGGAACCGCTCGTTGGACACAGTCTGACCAGCAATAGTCAAGGATTCTCCGATGACACCTGGTACCGAAAGAGTTAAGTCTCCATCACAGATCCTTTGTTTGAGACCAAGACTGGGAGCACCAAGGACTTAAAGGCTTGGACTTTGGTCCTGCATAAGTAGTGACAGCACCATACCCCATGATTCAGTGAATCCATGACTTCCCAGGCCTGATCCAGATGTCTATCGACCTCTGGCTTACAACATGCAGAGACATGACTATCACTGTCAAGGTAAGTGAATCTCTCCATGACTTCAACATTCTGACCACAAACTGGTACAGCCAAGATAGCCGCATCCAATATGTCACTGAAAGCCTGGATCTTGGTTTTGACCCAGGAAACTTGTAATCCCAGTGACTCTGACTCCTTATTCAAAACCTCGAGGGTCCCCATAAGGATATTCAGCATCTCTGCGAAGTTGACTGCATCATCTATGAAACATAGGTCAGAGATCTTGACATTCCCAAATGATGCACTTGATCTTTCTGACATCCTCCCCAGAATCCAGTTCAGAAATCAGATTGATCCGTTTTGGTGATCAGTTGGTTTTTGGCACACCACAAAGACTGAGAATCCTCCAGAGGGTATCCCCAATTCACTCATTCAAACACTTGTGGAGATAAACATAGGCTGCGAGCAGCCCCTGCGAAAATTCTCATCTCTGTTCGGTGAGGACCCGAAGAGCAAGGATATGGTAAGTCGTTGACGTCTTTGGTGTAAAGCCTGGGTGCTGGTGCTCAGCAGATGGTGGTGAACCCGATCAAAAATTATCCGAGGAAAGACCTTGCCTGGCACTGATGGCAGCGTCATCCCTTGGTGGCTGTTGCATTCCTGGCGATCACCCTTCCCTTTCCAGAGAGGGACAACAAGACCCCTCTTCATCAGGATGATGCCTGTGTTCCATACACAGCACATAACTGCATGCAATGATATGAGCACAGCATTTCCAACAGCTTTGAAGCTCAGCATGACCTGACCTGAAATGCAAATCCTGCCACCAACCTCCTAACAAAAGCTGATGTAACTGCAGGAGGACTTCCACAAACAGTTGGGCACCAGATATGGATGGCTGTTGTCTCAGAAGGAGCTCCTCTACCCTTTGACAGGTTTTGTTTTTAATCCTGCTGGGTGTCCATTTCCATACACCCTCCTCACCAGAAAACTTGGTGGGGGAGACGGTTTAGTTGCCAACAACCCAACCATGCCTGGTGTTTGCTTAATGGTTCGGGTGGTGGGCTTGTGATCCTTGGGTCATGAGTTCAAATCCCACTTTTCCATTGAAGTAATACCATGTGGGGTTGACTCAGCCTGTCATCCTTCCGAGGTTGGCAAAATGAGTGCCAGCTTGCTGGTATCCTGCGTCGGAGTGGCGACTCATCCAGGATTGTGCCCAATAGCCCAGGACACTGCTTTGGCAACACGACGCTCTGTCCAGTCCGAATGGAATGTAACCTGACCATGAAACTGATTAGTACAAGTTTACATGGTACTTGTAGCAAGTTACAGATATGATCTGATGTGACAATAACTCTGGTACTTGCCATAAACTCGATGTCCGGCTTGCTGCACACAGTTCTTTTTTTAGCCACAGTTCGCGTAGCGAACGCTGGCTCTAAGAGAGCTCCGCGTTGTTCTTGTTCTTCTTGTTCTTCTTCTTCAGACAAAACCTTTAGGACGCGGTTTTTATATACAGGATCCGGATCTCCTCAAATACTAAACACCTGTACACATCCTCGCATTGAGGGTGCCTTTTGAGAGCGTCTATCATGAACTTTTAAATATATTCGGACATTTGCTTTAAAGATTATTCCATTTAATGTGTTATAATTTCGTAAATACACGATTTTCTCTTCATGAACAGGAGCCTCCATGATGGGTCTCGCTATTTGCTCCATCAAGGCACGTGACGAAATATCGGAAGTTGTTGTTATTGCCTTTAGGACGTGGCTCTTGGACACATTTGTCCTTGTTTATTATTATTCCCCCTTGTTATTATTCCTTGTTTAAATGCACAATTGTTATGCTAAGTTGCCCCACTACCTGTCTATCTTTGTTTTGCCACCCCCTCTAAACCCCAAGTCCTCACCCTTCTCCTAACTCGAAGGCATTAATCCTCTCGCTGCATTCCAGCATTCACCCCCCCCCCCTTTCCCCTCTCCAAAGTTGACCCGTCTTTACTCACCCTCTCGCTCATCAAAGCGAGTAGTGGACATTCCCACGTCAAAACAATGGAATGTGCAATGGTTTCTTCTCCCCTATCATGCTATCAGACTTCACAGAAACCTGTCAGCACAGTTGCCTGTGCAACTCACAATTTGAGAAAATATTCAGGAAATAATAGCAAACCTGCATAACCTCTGCAATAAAAGTGCTCCTTAAGAGAACAGGTAATTCTAAAGTGTTCCTAAATTGGTGGCTATAGTATAGAACTTGTGAGTGGAGACAGGTGAACTGTCTAACCAATGGGTGAACACTAATGAACATGCACAGCTCCTTTTGTCGTGTCGATCTAAAACTCTTATTTCACCTGAAAACGCAATGCCAAGTGTATTGATTAGACATTTTAATGATTTTTTGGTGGATGACTTGCTGTCGTATGAGCAGAATAAAACTTCATGATGTTGAATTGGTTCTTCAAAAAAAAAAACATCAGTGTGTTGTGTTTGGGTTGTAAGAAAGGCGAACTGTGTTCCTTTTATGCAAACGAATCTTTAAGAGACAGGATAGCCCTTCCCACTGATGAGTGGTGTAACCCTCTGACCAAATGCTGTACAATCTCCCCTGAGACTCTTCCTTTTCCTTTTGCTTCCTGATGCTCCTCATAGGTTTATCTGACGCAGAGATTATGGAGCTGAACCTGCCCACCGGGATCCCTATTGTGTACGATTTGGATGAGCACTTGAAGCCAATGGGGCCTCGACAGTTCTTGGGAGACGAGGAAACTGTTAAGGCAGCGATGGCGGCTGTGGCTGCTCAGGGCAAGGCCAAGTGATGGACTGGGTATACGAGGTGCTGCTTTCATTTGGGAAGCGAAGCTTTCTCTACATCCGCTTCTCTTGTCAATCTCTATGAAATCGTACTCCATCAGGCTTCTGCTGGCTGTTCCCTACTTGTGTGGTGTATTAATGGTGACTTAAAATAAAAAAAATTCAATGTTTAATTTGATTGTTTGCCTTGGCTGTTTGCCTTGACATGTTCAGCCTTCAATGATGAGTTTTGGCTTTTGGTGAGAGAAGCAATAATATTCAAATATGCCTTTATTTCGTCATGAAAACTGGTCCGAATACTTTTCACCTGGCAAGTTCCCACGTTGTTTTACATCCATCTTCTGTTGAAACTTGTCTGATAACTTTTGCTTTATTTTATAAATTTTGACAAAGCTACTGACAGCAGATTATTTTTCTCAAGGATATAAATTTGAATTGTTTTTCCTTTTCTTTCACAATTTACAACTAATGCCGGTGTATGTCTATGGTATACCGCAATACACAGCATGCACCCTTGTACTTGGAACTGTTGCACTATCCTGTTTTCACCTTAAAATGTTACTCCTTGTTCGAGTTGTCATCCTCTGTATTTGGCTTAAAAATAAAGCCCATTTAATGGTTGTCTTTTTGTTCCCTCCCCCAGCTCATCATGTTTGGTTTGTAATAGTTTTGGCTATAAAGTGCAAGTTGTGTGCTGAAAACACCAATTAGCTGCCCCTCCTTTCCATCCCCTCCAACCCAATTTTTATACCTCTGGAGGGGTTTTCTTTGTTTTTTGGTGGGGGAAGAGGGGCAATTTTGTTGCCATAAAGCTGTGAAACAAGCTTCATGCAAGTATGCACTGTAATGCAAAGATGAACAGATTTGATTTTGGGTTCAAAAAGTGAAATATCCAAGATCATGTGTCCTGTAATTGACAATCTTTGTTAGCGTGTGAATTTGACTGAAGAGATTTTGACCAAACGTGGCAAAAGTGTGGACTGTAACAAAGATTAACCGATTCAATTTTTGATTCAACAAGTCAAAGGTCTTATCCCCTAAAATTAGTTTAGACCAACACTCATTAGAAGCATCTGTCTCATCTTATTTTTGTTTTTCTGTCTATTTTTAAAGGTGACCTTTAATTGAGACTGTGTAACAGTGGATCGACTTCTCCCATGGGTGGAAACATATCTATTGACACATTCGTGTCGATTTCCTTTCTAGTTAACTTACGAGTGGCAATGTGATGGATTGATCTCGGTGGGTGAGATACAAGAATATTAAAAAAAAAAGGCAATTCTATCAGTTACCACCCATTCTTGCATTAAAACTACTAGTGTGGGCCCGTACATGCAAAAAAAAGAAGAATTGTGATGTCATAGCACCGTGTCCTGTCATTGGTTTGGTAAATAAATGGCCATAACTTAGGAACCACTTGTCCAATTAATATCAAACCTTGAAAAGGCACATCCACAGGGCCCCAGCGTCAATTGTGACATATCAAATGAAGAAGAATTGTGACATAGCACCGTGTCCTGTCATTGGTTTGGTAAATAAATGGCCATAACTTGGGAACCACTTGTCCGATTAATATCAAACCTTGAAAAGGTACATACTCAGGTCCCCAGCAATATACGTAACTTGGGAAACAGCTGAAACTGATGAAAAAGAACGATATCAAACCTTGAAAAGGCACATACTCGGGTCCCCCAGCGTCAATCGTGACGTGCGTGGCTGTACGTGCAAAAAAAATATAAAAAAAAATTTCAAACCGCGTGCCAGAAACAACCACACAGGCCGTTCCTTCGCTCTTGCGTGCCCATACGTGCGTGGCTGTACGTGCGTGGCCGTACATGCAAAAAAAACTTTCAAACCCACACAGGCCGTTCCTTCGCTCTCGTAAACAACGACTGGATTGGGGCATTGTGTTTATCTATAAATGCGCATAAGAAATCGAGAAATTATTAGAATACAGTAAGTCATCACTATCCGGAAGTAATGCGTGCCCGTACGGAATGTTCACATGCAATAAATAAAGAATTGTGACGTCAATCGTGACGTCATAGCGCCGTGTCCTGTCATTGGTTTGGTAAATAAATGGCCAATAACTTGGGAACCACTCATCCGATTAATTATCAAACCTTGAAAAGTCACACTCAGGTCCCCAGCAATATACCTGGCAAGTTTCAATTAGATCGGACCAGTGGTTGTCGAGAAACCGGTCGCACACACACACACATTGCTGGAATTATAAGATAGATGAAACAGACCAATCAGGCTGGTAAGGGATTTTTTTTCCTTTCTGGGAAAGTTGAAGGGGGAGGACATAGACCAGTGCACAAAGTTTCATCTGTCCATTTCAGCTGAGTGAAAGTTAATTCATTTTCAGGAATGTTTATAGTTAGAATCCTTCCTTCTGTCTAATGGGAAGTTCGTGTGTGCACTACGAGTTATTTTTTTTGTCAGGTTTATTACATCCACAACAACAACGCCACCGTCCCGCACTCGACCCGGTCGCCGGTGACACACCATGCGACAGATCATAACCTGAATTCCTGCATAAATGTAGCTTCAACTTTGAGTGAGGACAGGTACCAGAGCATTGGAGAGTAAAAATGTAGCAGTTGAAGGATCCAGACAATAATTGGGGAACTATAGACATGTTTAACTTCAGTTGTGGGGAAGGTGTTGGAGATGTTGAGGATTGGATGGGGAGCCGTTTACACTAATTAAAGGCAGCCAGTGTGGATTCACTAAAATGAGGTCATGTTTAACAAATTTGGAGTTCCAGGGAGCAGTTTCTCATTGGGTAGATGAGGGAAGTGCAGTGGATATATTGTTGTGGGCCGGGGTTCGGTGGCGATAAACAACCACTAGGTGGAGAAGTAGAGTCGTCTCCCACCGAACACCCGGAAT
>CM068963.1:92527207-92544971 GCA_035128595.1 Eptatretus atami | reverse complement strand
TGGAGGAAACGTCCATGCCCTGCCTTGGGGCTGAGCCTCGATCTGAGGTGATGGAGGCTCCGCCCTCACCTTCAGCCAAATACACGTGGGCAATGGCGACTGGGTCGAGTGCGGGACGGTGGCGTTGTTGTTGTGGATGTAATAAACCTGATTAAAAAAAAAACTCGTAGCGCACACACGAACTTCCCATTAGACAGAAGGAAGGATTCTAACTATAAACACATACTTATCGAAATAACTAAGCTACGGGGACTCTGGCTGTCTATGTGCACATGGCTTCCAGATTCGTAACAATATGTCTCAACTTTAAGGCATTTAATAAGGTAGCAGGCATCGAAGGCTGTTCATTAAGGTGAGGGCTTTTAAAGTGGCTCACGGGATTGGTGTTGGAAGCAAACAGTGGCTGTGAATAGGAGGTAAGTTTGATACCTCCCAACACCAATACTTTTTCGAAACAAGCAGAGCTTACCCATCACTTTGTTGATGGACCGATTAATCATCGTGTTTGCCAAAAATTTTGGGTTCGAAAGAGAAGAAAAGGAAGACATTTACCTGTGCATAGTGCTTTAACCCCTCACCACTCTCCGTGTCCCTGTCCTCACATCCTGATACCCCCCCGGTTCGTCCTGATGTCCTTTCCTGTTAGAAATGTAACGCACACAATGACAGACAGGTCCCTCAGTTGTTTCTTTTTTTTGTTACAGCGTGAACAAACTTTGGTGCATCACAGGTGCTGAAGGTTATCAAGTTTCATCAAAATCGTGTGTAGTTTGAAGAAGTTGCAAATATTTGTGGAGGTGATACTGTATGTATGCATCTTATGGTTTTAATTTTTTTTTTTAATCTCAGTTTGACGAGTTACATTCTCTATCATTTCACAATTAAATTTCTTTCAAATTTATGGACTCAAATTTCGAATTAAAACTGCCTGGGCCCAAGCGTCCTTTCTCCAATACGAGGCGGTGTCAAACTACGTGCCCTATGACGTCATAATTTTCACATGTTAAGTTCATCGTGTGTGCCAAGTTTCACTTCAAGCGGTTGAACACTTGAAGATTTAAAAAATGTGTTCACCTTCACTCCATGGTGGCCAAACCACATTACTGATGACTTTATCTCAAAAAATTTTGCACCATGGGTCGTCAATCATAACTGCCAAGTATCAAATCGATAACATGCGGTTTCGGAGAGAGTTTTTAAGCTTTTATTTAACTCCATGGCGATTGCAAAATCAAAATTTGGAAAAAAAAAAGAAGGCATTAGTTCCTATTTTCCCCAATATTGCATGGAAAGTTTCAACTCAATCGGAGCAGCAGTTCTGGAGAAAGAACGGTACACCAACATGGAAAAGGTACTCAAGATGGTGTCACCGATGACATCAATTTTCATCAATTGGTTCACGAGCGCCAGCCAGAGTGACCACTATATTCGTCATGTCTGTGTGTCTGTGTGTCTGTCTGTCCAGAGCATAACTCCGTGGACTTTGATCCGATCTTGATGAAACTTGGTTATGTGTTCGATATCAATGTCTAGTTGTGTTTTCCTGGATGAGGACCCATTGTGGGCGGAGCCGCGCCCAAAAAATAGCCATTTTTAGGGTGTAGTCGGATTAAAAATCTATCTTCTCCTCGGGAATTGACTGAATGGAATGGGTTCTTCGGTATTTGAATAGCAAAATGAATTATCTAAAACTTGTCATTGTCTGATTTTTCATTTTCGTCCCAAGGTCAAGGTCACAACGTCAAAAACTTAGAAAATTGCGAATTTTGACATAAAAATCATACGACCGCCCAAACTTTGAGAGCTAGGATGATAATATTTTTTATGCATAATCTTGAGGTCATTCCCCACCTAAAGTCTTCAAAACCATTTTGCTCTATCTCGAACACCTTGCCCGTGGCGCCCCCTTCAAGTTTGTTTTTACGCTGATTTCATCAAAGTATGGATAATTCGAGGAGTGCGAAATGCCATATAGCCTATATGACGTTATATTGTTCCTGGAATGTTCCAGAGGAAGTTTTGCACCGAAGGTCATAATCCTTGACCTTTGACCTTTAAAGGCCACAAAGGTCAAATTTTTAAAGTTGTTGAACGAAACCGGGTTTTCGACATTTTGCAGCTAATAACCCGTCACTTGTACCACATCATGTTGATCATTTTTATAACTTGGTCAAAAATTATCACATTGTCTCATCCTTGACTTGTAAAACAATCTACATTCTACATCGTCAAATACCGCTCGTGAACCATCGTCGTCTTCAGACTTGTTTTGTTTTATTTGTCATTGCAAGACCGTGTCCGAGTCCGATCGAGACGAAAATTCATGTTTAAGTTCATATTTTGGTGGAGACGCCATAAAAAAAAATGTTTCGTGTTAATTGGAGAATTTTTTTCGAATCTCAAGGTGGCTGGGAAACCCTTCACCGATGACGTCATCTTATACATCTTTATATAAA
This sequence comes from Eptatretus atami, assembly GCA_035128595.1. Classification (NCBI taxonomy): domain Eukaryota; kingdom Metazoa; phylum Chordata; class Myxini; order Myxiniformes; family Myxinidae; genus Eptatretus; species Eptatretus atami. The sequence continues at coordinate 92,542,515 of CM068963.1, read as the reverse complement.
AAAAAAATTTTGCATCATGTTAAGTCGATCATAGCCCGACGGATCGAATCGATAGTATTTGTGGTTTTGGAGAAGATTTTTGCCTGAATCCTAGCTGGTTACCATGGTGATTGCAAAATCAAAACTCGGAAACAAGCTGTGCATCAGTTGCCATTCGCCTCGACATTCCTGTGAAGTTTCATCTTAATTGGAGGAGCGATGCCGACGCTGCCGCTTCCCGCAAAATTCAGCGGAAACAATGATAATAAAATCCTGATAACGATCGGAGAGTAAGCATTTGTATGCTTGGTCCCCTACTTACCTTCTTCAAAGCATCTCGCCTAGAATAAATATATATATATATATACATACTGTATGCAGATTTATTATCTCGGATGTAGCCTATGGCTGTTGGTTGAATCATTGCTGGGTGCGCAACTGTGCCGCTGATGCAGTGCCCCTGTTACCAGTGAGCCGGTTCTTATTTTGCCCACCTCGAAAGAATGACGGGTTGAGTCATCCCACCTGGTGTTATTTAACGGCGCGACAGGGCCTCAAACTCAAGATCTTACGGCAGTCACTTTTACTCACCTTAACCGTTGAGCCAACACCAGGCTTTATATTATGTCGATAAGGAATACGGATCTGTTTCGCATGAAAGGAAAAGCAATCGCATTCAGTTGTACCATATTGACTCGTGGAAGCCGCCGTAGTTTTAGTCGGAGCCAATCAGCGTTGCGTTTACTGCGGCAGCGAACCGAAAGCTTTGCTGCTCCGTCGTCATTGGCCAGTGGGGAATCTATCGGTCCCTGCATTGAAAGGCTCAGCGAATTCCATTCCAAATGTGGGTATTCTTCATAATAGATCCATAATTAGCAACAATTTGTTTTTTTTTCTTTCATTCGATCCATAATTCGTAACTTCAAGGCAATGCTGTGATACGTGGGATTTGATAACCCGAGATTGCGTTTCCGAGAAAGAACATCGATCTTTTTTTCTTGCAGTGCGAGCGATCATCTTGATAAATGATTCAGTTTTCGTTAAACTACTTTCTGTTTTTATCTTGTGTAGAACTATATTCCATTGGTGTCTGGTTGTTGTTTTTTTTTTTCTTCTCTCTTCCCCCCTTTTCCCCGACTCCTCCCCAACCTCCTCCCATATTTGTTGCGTTCTTATTTCGTTAATTTGTTTATTAAAAGAGTTGTGAAATCGGCAAAATAATTCTGTATCAACAACAACAACAACTCCAACAATAGGTTGAGCTTTTGAGAGGATTCGAGCTTATTTACATTTCCAATGTAAATCGACGTCTAATATTGAATAGGCAAAGACTAGAAACGAACGTAGAATTCTTCTTACATTCGCTTCTTAAATATATCAAATGAAACAGTCTGTTTGCTATGAAAAAATAAATATACCTTAACATTACCTTCACAACAACAACTACACCGCCTAGAACAGGATCTCATTTAAAAAAATTAATATTACCTCAACATTACCTTCACAACAACAACTACACGCTAGAACAGGTTCTCATCTAAAAAATAATATTACTCACAATTACCTTCACAACGAACTACACCGCCTAGAACAGGTTCTCATCTAAAAAATAAATATTACCTTAACATTACTTCACAACAACAACTACACCGCCTAGAACAGGTTCTCATCTAAAAAAATAAATATTACCTCAACATTACCTTCACAACAACAACTACACCGCTAGAACAGGATCTCATCTGAAAAATAAATATTACCTCAACATTACCTTCACAACAACAACTACACCGCCTAGAACAGGATCTCATCTAAAAAAATTAATACGAGAACCAAACGTAGAATTCTTCTTACATTCGCTTCTGACTTTACCTACAACTTGTTCACAACTGTATACGCAATTTCCGGTTACTTCGGCTGGATTCAGGATCAGCGATCAAATAATGTAAATCACGATTAAAAATTATTTTTTGATGATGCGGGAGATATCTTTATTAAAATCAGTGGAGGAAATATACACCATTTCTGATATTATTGGGTCTTTCATGTCTCCGACGATGCCTTTATCTCCCGGCATGCATCATTCCCCATGACAAAAACCGGAAACAAAAAAAAAACCAGAAACAAAAAAAAACGGAAGCAAAAGGGTCATAGCCAACGACACGGATTCACAATTGCCAGGGTATTGTGTTGTTTTTGTTGTTTCCTATTCTCTCATGTGCACGCGTTAAGTAATATTCACAAGATAGAAATAAACCCAATCGTGTTTATACACCGCACAGCGTTTAAAAACAACCGAAGCAAAAGGTCATAGTAACGACACGGATTCCAAATAGCCAGGGGTATTGTGTTGTTTTTGTTGTTGTTTCCTATTCTCTCATGTGCACGCGTTAAGTATGAAGCTCACTGCGTTCGCTATTCGTCTATTACTCGTCAGTTTTATGTTATAGCTCGACTTTCAAGTCTTTAACGATTATTAGGATTTGTTTTCTTATTGTACGGAGTGAGCAGTTGGCGACTTATGAACCTCGTTTTCAGGCCTTGAATTTTGAATGAAATGAGCACCGTGTTGCTATGGTAACCGAACCGTCCCCCCCCCCCTCCTGGACTCACCATCAGTAAGCAATATTGATTACTCGCTTCATATTTTTAATCTTGTTTTTTTTCACACTCCACCGTATCATGTCGATTTGTGCTTTCTGCTGTTTTCGATCCTCACGCTGCGAATATTATGTCCCGGGCAGAACCATTTCTTTGCAATAAAATGTATTGCTCCACTTCCTTTTATGATGCTTTGCCTGGCTAAATGAGGTATAGTGGGGGATCTTAGTGCACAAAACCAACCCAAGTGTGCACATCCGGATAAAAGTTGAATTTTGGCACACAAGTAGTTTAGACCTTGACAATCAAAATAATTGATGGAAGCACTTTGACACACCCCTTTTATGGTCGCCATCTTGTATTTCAGGATGGCCGCCATCGAAAACCTATTTTATTCTATATCTCCGAAACTAAACCAGCTCGAGAGTTCATTTCAGTGGCTACACCCCATTTATGGGTCTAGGAATCATATGGACTAACTCTGAAAGGGCTCAGGTGGCAGCCATCTTGAATAAGTCGAAAATCCAAAATGGCCACATTCGCAATAACTTTTAATGAATCTTGATAACCAAACAAGCTAGGAAGATAAAGTTGGTGTCTACACCCATATTTGTTGGGTCAGGAGTGTGATGAAGTCAATTTTAAATAGCTCAGGTGGCAGCCATATTGAATTTCTAAAATGGCTGCCATTCGCACTAACTTTAATGATATCTTGATAACAAACAGCTAGAAGATAAAATTGGTGTTACACCATATTGTTGGGTCCAGGAGTTGATGAAGTCAATTTTAAATAGCTCAGGTGGCAGCTGTATTGAATTTCTAAAATGGCTGCCATTAGCAACATAATTCAATGAAACCCCAATACCTGAACAAGCTAGGAAAATCGATCTAGTATCATCATGCATATTTGTTCCGTCAAGGAATCAAAACAAATTTAAAAAGCTGTTTGATTGTAATACAGTTTTATGGGAAATCAAGATGGCAGCTACATGTGCCAATATTTTAATGATATGTCAAAGATACAAGCTCGTAAGGTCAATGAATGAAAAAATGCCTTTGAACCTCTGATGCATCGATTCAAGTTCAACCATATATCCTTGACATGAACAGGGAGCCATCTCGAGTGGTGCACTTGGTTCCAGATGAAGACATAATCACACAATTCATCGATCACCTGAACGTATAGGGCAAAATCCCCTCACGCAGGGAGCGGACAAAACGGCAATGCAGAAGTTCAATGTCCATACCATACACCAATAGGCAAACACTTTGACTTCATCTTCATGGCATCTTCCCAACTCTCCTGAGTGCCTGAACCTCATGTGTGTATGCTTCATTCTTCAAAATTGCCAAGGCTAGGAGGAATACTTGGTGCATGTACCTTGTCCGTTTGAGATGGTGGTCCGGTTGTGACCAAAATGACTCTGCGCGTCCAGCGGTGAGAATGCCTGCCTTGCAGGCCATAGTTGCCATACCAGAACCTTCAGTCATTTTGCCTTCCATCGCTTCAATAACAACTCAATATGCAGGGCACCAAGCATCAGTACGAACTTGTCCTCACTCAAGTGTGTGTCTGACCATTTACATTGGATTCGTTTTCCAATAGCGTAGATTGGCTGATCCATCCCTAGACAGGTGTTTGCACTGGATTGAGAAACTGGATTGCATCCCTTGTAAAGGCACATTGTTTTGCTTGACCATTGAAACGGATGCTGCCTCATCTGGAAACATAGGTAGCACACCAGTTATCGTCCTGGCTTCACGGTATCTTCATGCATACGACTAGAACTGAAGCCTGCCCATGTCACCTTGTCATTATCATCAAGCTCACTTCCTTTGTTGAGAATGATATCAGATGCATGATTAATCCACGTTTTGTCTTTTGCTTTAGGCGATTCAATCCTGTCTCTCCTGGTCTGACTGCTTGTTGGTCTTTTTGAGAATAACATCATTGTTAGCATCAAGCTCTGCAGGTGGCACAATAGTGTAGAAGTCTGGCAATCGGGATCTCTGAGACTTGTCCACTTTGCTTATGTCCAGAGGTTCCATGACAACACCTGGTTTTCATTTGAAACATGATTGGTCAACGTAATCAGAGTGCCATGGAACTCAACTTTTGACAAGTTGGATTGCTTGTGCTGATCAATATTGTCCATGTCCCCAGTTGTGAACACATTCTGTCTCATGTCACTTGGAATCACTACTCCATTAGTCCTGATTTGTTCACTTACTGCAGCAGCAAGACATTTGCTGACCTGCTGCTCTTAATGTAGGTGATGGCTCGGCCGAGGTTCTCAAATACGTTAATCAGATGCTTAAATTTGCCCTCGACGTGAAGTTTCAATCCAACGTACAGGGGGAAGGGCGTTTCACGTTCCTTGCTATGTCGCATCATCCGTGCCCCAGCTCGTGTTCGCTTTGCAGTATTGAAAATCACCAGCTGAGACAGAGTACATGCAACACGTGATCTTTGCTGATTAAGATCTGGTTCATTGTTGTTGACATCAGTCTGACTAGTACCAGTAGGACCTTGAAGCACCACATTCATGAAAGCCAATAAAGATTCTGGGATTGGTGACCTCAAACAGTCAGGATAGAAGTGTCCATCGAATGGCTTCTGTTCAAAACAAATCTGCTTGCGCAAGAACAAGGCAGTTTGAACAATCATGCGAGCTTCATTATCGCCCACTTCATTTTGACTTTTCAGTTCAGTCTCATACGCCATCCCAGCAGTTTCCTTTGAACACAACATAGACGCACGACCCCTTCTTGACTGGCTTCAATTATTTCAGGCTCAATTTTCAATAGCTTCTCTTTGAACCTAGTGGAGTGAATGCTTTGGGGTCAACAATTCTGCCAAGGTCCTTCATTTTAGTGGTGTATAGGACTTTCAGTTCGTTCAAAGGGAAAACACGCTTTGATTCAACAATATATGCCGCCAACTCTGCAACAACAAGTGGATTAAAAGAATGTTCAGATTCAGACTGTGTTGCAGATTCAGCTCGCTCCACTGATCGTGCAGCATTTTCAAGTCTGACATAACAAGTTCGGTGGTAATAGGCGTCCATTGCATGCAAATCCGAAGCTGTGGCTAGTTTGGCCAAGAGTTCTGTATTTCTGGTTTTTGTTGCCCAAGACTTGAGATTGAGTCGACACATCTGTTGAAGCTTTGTGTAGTCCTCTCCCCTCAATATTCTGTCTACACAGAATGCATTCCGGTTCAACACGACTAACAGTTGCAGTGACCATTGACCTAGTCTTTTTAGGGCTCTGCACCTCAACTGTGCCTCAGAAGTTCTTTTCAGTTTGAGTTCAGCACGCTTCACCATCGTTTGATTATAGTTCGTTCTGCAGCTTTTGTGAAACACAGCTTTGTTAGACAGCATGTTGGAGGCCTTTAGCACTTCCATACCCTTTGGCAGTGCATTCGCATTTTTGAGATCATATAATCCTTTTCATGTCTCATATGAAGTATGAAATCACTTCTGATTGGCAGGACATCGAACGTCCTCATCAGTCTCTTGCTGACACAAGCAGCACAACTTCCAGTTCAAGGACCCTTTAGATGCAGCTTCCATTATGTACTAACCTTTACACCATGACCAAAGCCCTGAAAAATATAAAATGAAGACATCTTGGTTAATTCCTAGATGATGAGAAAACTGAATGTGTTAGACTTCCTAATATTGTATTTATCTAAAATTCCTTGAGCTGAGAAATATGGTATAGACACCAGATTGAATATTCAGCTTGTTTGGTTATTGAGATATTATTGATTGTACTTTGCAAATGCAGCCATTTTGAATTTTTAAGAAAGTTAATGTGACTATCAGCAGAGTTCTTTAAAATGTACATAATTATATTCTTGGATTCAATTAATATGAATGATACCAATTTATCCTCCTAACCTGTTCGGTGATCAAGATAAGATAAGCGAATTGCTCAGGCATTGAGATGTGATTGTATTATGTTGCTAATGGCAGCCTTTTTTTTTAGAAATTCAACACAGCTGCCATCTGAGCTATTTAAAATTGACTTCATCACATTCCTGGACCCAACAAATATGGGTGTAGACACCAATTTTATCTTCCTAGATGTTGGTTATCAAGATATCATTAAAAGTTAGTCGTGAATGGCGGCTATTTTGAATTTTCGACTTATTCAAGATGGCTGCCACCTGAGCCCTTTCAGAGTTAGTCATTATGATTCCTAGACCCCGTAAATGTGGGTGTAGCCACTGAAATGAACTCTCTAGCTGGTTTAGTTTCGGAGATAGAGAATAAAATAGGTTTTCGATGGCGGCCATCTTGAAATCCTAGATGGCGGCCATAAAAGGGGTGTGTCAAAGTGCTTCCATCAATTTTTTTGATTGTCAAGGTCTAAACTACTTGTGTGCCAAAATTCACACTTTTATCCGGATGTGCACACTTCTGCACTAAGATCCCCCACTAAGGAGGCTTGTGGAGAGAGAGAGAGAGAGAGAGAGAGAGAGAGAGAGAGAGAGAGAGAGAGAGAGAGAGAGAGAGAGAGAGAGAGAGAGAGAGAGAGAGAGAGAGAGAGAGAGAGAATGCGAGAGAGAGACACAGACAGAGACAGAGAACGGGAGGACGGACATTATTTATTTATTCTCCCCCTTATTACAGCACATGCTGATTGATATCCGTATTTCCATTGCTGAAACATGTTTAGCTTGAGGAATCTACGCTTAGCATTGAGTTCGGGTTGTGGCCATTACAATGGAGATCTAATGGAGAAAGATCTCGGATGGTGACGTAGCGGTGAAATTCTGCTTTGTTAATTTAAAAGAAAGGAGTGTAAATTTGGTGTGGGGAGTAACAGCTGTTAAAGAGCTGTTGAAGAGTTTCCCCAGGTGGGTTCCTCGAGTGGGCCGATGGTCATCTCTTGAGATTGTAGTTCAGACCTCTGCTGAATCCAAAATGTGGTAGATGTCACCGACGTTAGACGAGTCACTTTGAGGGAACCCCCTTGGGAGCCTCCCTGATCCAAAATCGAAAAATTTAAGACCGACTGATCCTGTGGACTATCGAGTAGAAGGGCTGTATCGGTTTTCAGAGCAATCAGTTGGTAAATAAGGGACGAGTAGGGATCCGAACTTTTAGGGGGTAACCACTCCAAACCCCACGGGAGCACCTTTGATCCGAAATCAAAAAAATCGAAGCCTGAGTGATTGTGGGAGCGACTGTCTTGTATTAATGTGTCATGTTTCAGAACAATCAGCCGGGTGATAATGAAAGAGTAGAAAAAAAAATAGCAAAAAGTCAACGGACGGACAGACAGACATCCAGACCCATTTTATAAGTTCATCTCTTCGAGAATCAAGTTCAGATGACCTAAAAACAAAACGAAACCCATCGTTATTATCCCCCTGCTTTTTGGAAAAACAGTGGAAATCGATGTTGTTATCAGGTCCATCCGTCCGTCACGCTATCTCCTCCTAAACCTAAACGGTTGGGCATAAATTCACCAAACTTGGTAGTTATGATCACCACATGGAACGAATGTGCTCGGGCAATATCACTTTTGGCCCCCCCCCCTGGGGTGGGGTCAAATGGTCAACTCCAAAAAAATATGAAATTACAGACACATTTAAAAACATTTTTAATGCAACTTTGTATATGCAATCAACAATGTGGGACGCATGAAATATGTCACGATTTTTTGGATTTCACCCCTGGTTCATGCCCCAGAGGGTGAGGACCGAGGGTCACGGGTAGAAATGAAAAAATAAAAATTAAACTCAGAGTCATTCCAAGTGGAACATTGAGGCATCTTTCAACCTTGCTTTAGGTGGGAAGCGTGGGGATTTGCCTGGACATGCCATCGACTTCGCTCTCGTTAAATATTATTAACTGAATAATGTGTATGAAAAAGAGAATCAAAGAGTCGTAAATTGTGCAGATAATCAGAATACAATGAGCAAGATAAATTTCAGGAATATGCAGACTGGGGATATTAAAATTACAACCTCATGGTCGTCAACCCTATTTGTGTTGGAAAAGGGGTTTGACAATAGAGGTGAGATGAAATGTTGGTCACCACCAAATGTACTAGTTCTTCAATGATGGGAAGTTTTTCTGCCATGTTTAAGGACTTAAATGGTATTTCTTGGCTGATGGACAAAGCTTTAACTTCCAGCTAATTTTCATTACATCACTGTGAATTTCAAAAGAGGAGAAATAAAGATCTAGGATGCTGTCATAGCAGATGGCCTACCTATAATATGTCATGACTTGATATTATTTTTGTTGTTGGTAAAACAATACAACACAACCATGGTTGCAACAAAGGGGGGAACATAAGTAGAAATTGTCAGTTGTAGTTATATGCAAGGTTTTGGAAAATAAACATGTAAATGGGAAGTTATTTGCAAGGTTTGACAACAAATCCTTCCTTTTCTCCAATGGCCTGATCTCAGACCATCAATTCGGATTTAGACCAGGTCACTTTCTCTGAACATGCTGCTTCGGCTCTCACAACAATGGATGGAGGCCCTCAATGTCACACAAGAGATCAGGGCCGTCTCTCTAGACATACCTCCAGCTTTCAATTCAGTCTGGCATCCTGTCTTACTCTCCAAACTATCTGCCTATGGCATCTGAGGCCAACTCCATACTTTCACCTACTCACTTCCTCTACTCTCGTAGCCAACGTGTGGCTCTCAACGGAATCTTTTCATCTCCTTTTCCTGCCAAGGCTGGAGTGCCCCAAGGCAGTGTCCTGGGCCCAATCCTATTCCTGATCATCTTCAATGATCTTTTTGTCTTTCTGGAAAATCCTCTTTATCTCGTTTCTGATGACTCCAAACTCTGCTGTAACATCTCTCATCCCTCAGATAGGCATGCAGCAGCCTCTTCCCTCTCTGCAAACCCACATTTAAATGTCCTCCACCGCCCCCCAAGTAAATAAATAAATATTCCCACATGTTTTGATCATTGTTTCAAAGCTCTGTGCCCCTGTTTTCCTCCCACTGTTTGTCTTCCTCATTCCTCTTAAGTGGATGTTTGGTTGGATTGCTTTGTGGTGTGGTTGAGGTTAGTGTCATGGAGGGTGAGTGTGCTCATGGATTGGGTGATTTGGTTGGGGATTTGTGGATGTGGCAAAGGCCTGATGGGCCTATTCGCTTTTGTTTCAAGATTTTCTGGTAGGTACCGTACTTTATTGTCCACACACTTTTAAAATAAAAAAAATTAAAAATGGGGATATTGTAATCAGCTCCATCTGTCCGTCGGTCACACTATCTGCTCCTCAACAGTTGTGCAGAAATTCATCAAACTTGGTAGTTATTGTCACCACATGGCAAGAAGTTGCGAGAGCTGAATCATTTTGGCCCTGCTCCCTGAGGCCCTTGGGTGAGGTTAAAAGGTCAAATCCCCAAAAATGCAATTACAAGCATATTTTTGAACATTTTAAATGAAATATTGTATATGCAATCTACATTGTGGGCCGCATGAAATATGTAACGATGTTTTGGATTTCAACCCTGGTTCATTCCCCAGGGGGTGTGGGGACTTAGGGTTACAGAGGTCATAACATTTGACTAAAAAAATTGATATTGGGTCATTCCTAGTGGAACTTTTTGGCCATCTTTAAACTTTTCTTGAGGTGAGAAGCATGGGGGTTTGCGATGGTGCGCCATTGACTTTGGTGTAGTTTAGTTTTATGAAATCATGTAAATGTTGCAAAGCATTCAATATTTGAACCAAGGTGAGTATGTTCCATCTGAGCTATTCTGTCAGTCTAATGTAATGTGTACATTTTATAATGTAATATGTACATTGCAGAGCATATTTTGTTTTGAGACCATCAAAAAAAGATGTTTTTGATGGCCTCAAAACAAAATATCTGTGTATCAGTGTTGTTGCAACAAAGTGTTTAATTTAAGACTTTTGTTGTGTAAGTTGGTGAGTTATAAAAAGATAATGAGGTAGTGATGAGCAATTAAAATATCTTCAGAAAAGTGCACTCATCACATTATAACATCTTCCACACATGTCCTCTTCTATGTGTTCTTTAGAGTGAATGGTGGGGGTGGCCATGTGGCCAGGCCACCTGGCTGGCCGCCTTGTTCGTGCTGCTCTGCAAAAAGCCCTGTGGCTTTTCCCTCGCCATTTCCCTAGCTTCTGGCGCCATGTGCCAACACGCTGGGTGTATACGTGGATCTGTACCAAATCCCTGTTCTACAACACTTTTGGCAGTTACGACGTGGTGCTGGACACCTTGCTTGAGCCACTTTTCTGGCTTGTGGAGTGGCTGACACGCTGGTTTGGATTGGTACGATTTAACTTTGTGGACCCCCTTGACTCTGTTATAACCCTTAAAACCCGAAGAACCCTAGGAACCTATAGACCCCGTTAGAACTCAACTACCCCCACGAGACCCTTTGGAACCCTAATACCCATAAAATATAGACCACCCTTTAGAACCGTTAGACCCTTTCTACCTGTAACGACTGCTAGAACTTATCCTTTACACTCTTTGGAACTTTTAAGACCCTTTAGACCACTTTAGACCCCTTAAGACCACTTAAGACCTTTTAGACTCCTGAAGACATTTACACCCTTTAGACTGCTTAGACCCTTTGACACTTTAGACCCTAACTACTATTAGAAAATACTCTTTAGATCTTCAAACCTCTTAAGACAATTATTGACCCTTTGGATCACTTTGACCCCTTTAAACATTTATACCCATTAGATACCTTAGAACCGTTAGTCTTCCTCTTGCAATATACAGACTCTACTTTTTTCAGCAAGTAATGTGCAGTCTCCAGCCACCTGGAGGGTGGGTACACTGCTCGGTTGAACATAAGTTACATATTGGGTCACTAAATTGGTTCACCAATCAAAACCTGGAAGCCTATTGTTTTTGACGTCATAAGGTCACATAAAATCATCAATTTTCATCCTATCAACTTGAAATTTGAACAGGATTTTCACATTGGGTCACAAACCTGGTTCATCAAAATCAGAACAATCGCTTGAGCCTTTTTGGCATGTCAACGGTTTCCATGACAACAGTTTCGCTCTATTATAATCAAATGGGCCTTTTGTGAATTTGGTATTACAAAACCTCAGTAATTTTTCAACATATCATATTTAAAGTTGCACAGCTTATTTTTACGTATGTGTAGTATATGTGAGGAAGAGATACCGGGCGTAGTGGCGTGCGCCTGCAATCCGGCTACTCGGAGGCTTGGGTTGGAGGATCGCTTGAGGACGGGAGCTCTGCTCTGCGCTGGGCCGCGCTATGAGAGGGTGTAGGGCAGACCGGAATCATGGCGAAACCCAATCCTTATCCCTGTGTCATAAGAAGCGACCAGGGTTGCGTCAGGAAGGGCATCCGGCGTAAAACCTGTGCCAAATCAGTATGCGGATCATAACGGATGATCCGTTGTGGCGACCCCTAACGGGAGCAGCCGAAAGAAGAAGAAGAAGTATATGTGAGGAAGAGCTTGTCAAACTTAGTCAAAGGTCAAGGTCAAGCCCATCCGAAACATGTAAAACACTTATTAGGCCTCAATTACAAGGGGTAATTCATTGGTGGAACATCAGCGCAGTATTCTTTGGAGCCTTCCATTCACCCCTTTTAGGGTGAGCACTCCTGAAATAATACTACAACTGTATAGAGATGACTTTGGGAAAAATCTTTACCTTGTTGTAGAATATCTCTTTGTCTTGAACATGATTTGAAACTATACAGTACTATAGGTCAAGTATGGAAGCATGTGCCAGAGCAGTACTATACTCAACTATCCTAAGGTTTCTGGACTTCAGACCAGACTTTGGTGGGTTAAACGGGTTTTATGAGCGCTCAACCGTCCCACTTCTCTCAGAGCATATTTCTCGTGTGGGCAGTAATTCTAATTGTCTGAAGGCCTTCGAGCTTCTCCATAGCCAGATAACATAGCTCGCTCTGAGGGGCGTTTTGGATGCTGTGTCCATAATAATCTTCCTCTTTCCTTTTGGGATGCCTAAGAAGACAAGGCATTTGCTGAAAGATGTATTGTACAATCCTCTACTGCTTATTTCTACTGGAAAGTAGTTTATAGACCATCGTCTATGTTCACAATCAGCTATCAGGTCTTCGTATTTCCCTTTCTTTCTGGAATATGCAAAGGACAGGTTCTCCTCTGTCGGGACTGTCAATTCAGTCATGATGACATTCTTTGTTACTGCCGAGTGGATGGTGATATCAGGCCGTTTGTCAGTTTCCATGATTTGTGGAGGGAACACTTTTGGCTTATGTTCTGCATCCATCAGAAACATCCAATCATTAGCCTTCTGTAGGATGTCCTATGTTTCTACCTGTGAATATGGCAAGGCTGAGTTGCTGTAGGATGTACCATCAGCTGTATGGAATGTAACAATGGGAATGGAATTTGGCTTTGATACAATATGGTCTTCTTATTTGCATATTTGACATAAGGAGCCAGACCTGATGCAATCGCTCTTAGTGTTTTGTCATGGTGCCAGTTGCATCTTCCATTTTGGAGTAGTTGCAACCATTTAAGATGTGGAGAAGTTTGCAATGGCGATGATGACGCAGTTGACACAATCCAAGGTTGGTTTTCCCCCACAATTTTTGATTGGCTGAGGAAGGAAGTTGGTCGTGGATAGCCGTTGATGAATGACAGCAATTCCAGTATCTATACATAGAGGAGTTTCTTCCATGACATATCTGTCTGTATGGTGGAATCCCATCTCAACCACTGTCCTTGTTTAGCACATCCATACAGGTAGACCAACATGTCTTCCTCATCGATATCCTTTACCGAATTAGTAAGGCATTTCCTGTGTTCTCTCCTGGTCATGTCTCTTAAGATCAGTGTTTGGTTTTTCCTGCAGCCGAAACCTGCTCGGTCAGTTTGACCTTGGCACATCTCATTCAGGGTGAGGTATCGTTCCTTCCATTCTAACTCTTTCACACCATTACACCTAACCTTGTTTTTCTTTGTTTCTGAACACTCTCTCTGTCCAGTGTTTGGATCTTTGCAACCCTGGAATGTTTGTTAAGGTTTGCTGCACCTGATTTTGTTTCAACCAAATTTGTTATGCATACCATTCGATCATGTAAAACACTTGATAGGTCAAATTTTCGAAATTACCAAATTGCTGTCTCCATGGTAACTATTGTTGATTTGGATTTCTCAAGTATCATGCTATCTATGCACGACATCTTTCTTGTTATTATTGCTTGATTATTGGAAAGTGTTTTTAATGTATTTTTTATTTATTTTTTATTTTATGGCACGTCTTGGACTATATTGAGCATCTCATTCTCATAACATTTTGAATGCCCTTCTTACGTATTGTTGTGGGAATGCTTTCAAAGGGGTAACTTTGCATAGTATAGCAATAGTTATTTCCATTATTACATGTATTAGAATAAGCATGAGGTAATTTTATTGCGGTATAGAATATGGGTCATTTTATTTGCAGAAAGCTGTTGTCAACCGTCCCCCACGTGTCTAAAACCGCTTTCCCTTGACACCCTTTTGATGTTCTTTTCTTTGTAATCTATCCTAAATGTGCTTTAAACGATCAATGCAAAACCTAAGATATATGATCGGCTACATTTGGTCACATTTGATTAAAAGAAACTGATCCGAAACACAATATGGCTGCCAGTAACATTGTATTGCAGAAAGTAGGCAATATCTTCAAAAATATGAATTATAGACATCTTTGAGGTGCACCTTAATATCAACTTGGGCTAATTTTGATGCAACAGGAAGTGACACCATACTCGGATTATGGTGAATCTTGACGTCTCCCCGCCAGGGTTTAAAGGCACTAACTAGCCCATTGTCCTCCTTTCTTCCCAACTCCTCCATACTCCAACACGTTTCAGGTGTTGACCACCACGGCACAGAGGCGACTGACTGAAGCTCCAGACCACCGGAGTGGACGTCCATAGCAGTTTGTGACCATGAACCATCCCAATATTGGTTCACTTGTGGTCCCCTGCGACGAGCGCCGATTCAGCGCCCAGATCCAGTCCATTGGATCTGCACAACTGACATGATGGGCAAAACCATCTGCCCAGAAGAGTGCAGGGCACGGTTCTCATTGAGATTGCCGGGCCAGCACGTTTAGCACGCAACGACCCAGTAGTTAACCATGTACGGCTCGGCCAACCCAGTTCAGGAGTCTGAGGTTGCCAATGGAATGACTGTTGTCGACCCCCACAGGCTCCCCTGAGAGGGCCATGTCACACGCAGTGTGACACAAGCACTGTGCCTCGAAAACTAAGGCTCTTAGACAGCAGGGAGTTGCACCACTGTGAACATCATGTTAATATTACCTGACCTATAATGTGTACAACTATTCTAAATCCAGCTCTTACTTTTACATTGATACATCCACTCCACATTTTTGGCAACCAGCCAGGTGAGCTACAAGACCATCCATTGGGACCATACTCTGTACAGAGCATTGATGCTGCCGAAGCAGCCTCCTGGGCTATTTGGCACAGTCCTGGACATGTCGCACTCCAACACAGGATACTCAAATGGCTCAATCATCCCAGCAAGCTGGTACTTATTTTGCTGACCTCAGAAGGATGAAAGGCAGAGTCAACCCCACCTTGTAGTAATTCAACAGGTGAAAAACAGGATTTAAACTCGGAACCCTGGGATCCCAAGGCTACAAGACCATTGGTCCTCTATTTTTTTATTGTCATGGGGGTTGCAAATAGACGTGGCTGACTGG
>CM068963.1:92505693-92516039 GCA_035128595.1 Eptatretus atami | reverse complement strand
ACCTGCATCCTTCCGATGTCGATAATTGAGTAACAGCTTATTGGGGTAATGAGCCATTTGAGTATCCTGTGTCAGAGTGGTGACCCGTCCAGGAGTGTACTCCTTAGCCAAATAAAATTGCCCTGGAAGCTCCTCATGGCATGAAATGAATGTTTTTTAAAAAATTATTATTATTATTATTATTATTATTGTATTAATGCTATGGTCATTACGAGAAAATACCACCCGGGGTGGCGGCGGGAGAGAGGGGTGGGAGGTGGAGAAAGGGAGAGAAAGAGAGGGGATTGCAAGTCACAAGTTGGTGTTTGCAGTCTCACCACGTGTGCCTATATGCAAACCTTCCTTCCTTGTTTTATTTTTCTTGCCAAAACGAAGTTTTTGCAGATATGTTAGTCAGCTTGTATGTTTTTTTCTATATTTATTTTTTTTTTTTTGTTTGTTTGTTTGTTTGTCTGTAATCACGTATAAAAAATTCTGCAGAGCACAGTTATCATTGGAAATTTTTGTAACTTCGCATATCAGAGGCTATGAAGGTCCCTTTCAGCGCACAAAATTTTGAAGGTCAAGGTCAAAGGTCAAGGTCACTTTGTCGCAAATCAGGGGAGTCGACGAAACCCTTATTTTTTGAGTAATTTTGATCGGATCGTCTTCAAACTTCATGGGAATATAGTTCATGGCTGGCGCTCAGCTGATTAATTTTGGTGGCGATTGGCCTTGACCTTCATGTTTTTTTTTTTTTTTTTTTTGTCTGTAATCACGTATAAATCACTCTGCAGAGCACAGTTATCATTGGAAATTTTTGTAACTTCGCATATCAGAGGCCTATGAGGTCCCTTTCAGCGCACAAAATTTTGAAGGTCAAGGTCAAAGGTCAAGGTCACTTTTGTCGCAAATCAGGGAGTCGACGAAACCCTTATTTTTTGAGTAATTTTGATCGGATCGTCTTCAAACTTCATGGAAATATAGTTCATGGTCTGGCGCTCAGCTGATTAATTTTGGTGGCGATTGGCCTTGACCCTTCATGTTTTTTTTTTGTTTTTTTTTTGTCTGTAATATCACGTTATAAATCACTCTGCAGGCACAGTTATCATTGGAAATTTTTGTAACTTCGCATATCAGAGGCCTATAGAGTCCCTTTCAGCGCATAAAATTTTGAAGGTCAAGTCAAAGGTCAGGTCACTTTGTCGCAAATCAGGAGTCACGAAACCCTTATTTTTTAGTAATTTGATCGGATCGTCTTCAAACTTCATGGGAATATAGTCATTGTCTGGCGCTCAGCTGATTAATTTTTGGTGCGATTAGCCTTGACCTTCATGGTTAGCACCTAAGGTCAAACATATTTGACCCCAGGTCAAATTTCAAGTTTTAGGAACCATATCGTGTATACCTCAAATTGAACACCTCGATGAGTGCTTTCTAGATATGTCAAGCTTAGACATATGACGTCATTGGAGACGTTATGAGGCAAACGCATATTTTCATGTTACTCTGTAGAACGATTCTCATCGGAATCTCTCGTAGGCAGATATTCCTCAAGGAGTCGCTCCGTGGATAGCAGCTCTGTTCACCTCAGTGACCTTAAAGAAGTCACACGTGGTCACCTTTTGGCAAGATACGGGTCACCCTGCGGGTGACATTGGTTTATTTATTTATTTTGCATCACAAACCTTCCTGGGAGTTCCCTGAATCCACGTCGTTGGTTTCATTGAAATCTGTTAAACCGTTCTCAAGTTATCGTATGGCAAACGATAAGCCATGGCTCCTTTTATAATATAAATAATTATTATTGTTATTGTTATTATTATTCTTACTCATGCCGTGACCAGGTGAGCACGTGAGTATTATGATGTGTGTGTGTGTGTGTGTGTGTGTGTGTGTGTGCTTGTCTATCTGCAGAATAACTCAACAATGAGAGCAACTAGAATCACTAAATTTGGCACAGAGCTTCATATTGTAAATGTCTTGGACGAGTTTCAACTTGGAGGTCACAAGGAAAAAATATATAATGAAATTGAGTAAGGACTATATCTACTCACACTGCAGTCATAGGGATTATTGAGATAATCTGCAGTCATAGGGATTATTGAGATAATCACGTATGTGTGTACAATATGAAGCTCTGTGCCAAATTTGACGATTCTATTCAGCTGCTCGTGCTGTTGAGTTATTCTCTCGACAGTCGCACAGACGCGTTGATCACAACGCATCCCGAGCAGCGATAGGAAGCACATCAGATGTCGGTGCAGTCTCACACATTATGTTTCTTTTTTAAGTCACGGCTGCTTGGTGAATTTCATTCAAATTGTGCTCAGGGTATTCATGGCAGGTCATGGGTGCAAAAATAATTTGCCCCCTACCTCCTTCCCACCCCTCATTTCCCCCCCCCAAGAATGGGGACACAGTGCCTAAATTAAAGTATGTATTGTCGTGTGCAGGGGGTTTTGCCCCTTCCTGGACGGATAGCCAAACAGTTCTCCCTTGAGGCGAATAGCCGAGATTATCGGGAGATTATGGCGCGCGCGGGATGGAGGCAGCAATGGGTACGTAGCAGACAGAAACACAGCACAGGTTTATACTCGAACCCACGACAAATAGCAAACACAAGCAACTTAAATAAACATGGAGGTTTAACAAAAAAATATATCAAATATTTACAATGGTAATAATTCAAAGTGTAATAATAAAAATTACCCCGCTGTGGGGGTGACTGTCATCTCTATAATGTTTTTTACTCCTCATAATCGATTAACCGTGTGCCAGATATCTCCTAAAATGACAGACGACATAGGTTTTGAAAATGGCGACTTTCACAACTTTTGTGACCTCGTGACCTTGACCCTGACCTCGAATCCGGAAAAAAATATGTCGTTGGGTATCACTCATCGACCTCTACCCACATACCAATTTCATCAGATCGGAAGTAAAAAGTTTTCTTTGTACCGGAGGTGTTTTGACCATCTTCCAGGTTACGTGGCGCCAAACGGGAAGGAAATTCAAAAAATCCTGTCCGGTTAAAATACAAGATAATATTTTTTACTATCATAATCAATAAAACAGTTGCCGAATATCTTGTAGAATGGCAGACTAGATAGTTTGAAAATGGCGATTTTTATAACTTACGTGACCTCGTGACCTTAACCCTGACCTTAACCCGGACAAAAGTTATATCGTTGTGCAACACTCATCGACCTCTACCCACATACTAAGTTTCATCAAGATCGGAAAGAAAAATTGTTGACGGACGTACGGACGACGGACGGACATTTGGTCCGGCTTTATTAGGTCATCTCGGTAGAGATGACCTAAAAACGGAACGTGAGCTAAACTAAATCTCTATTTGAGGTGCCGCCACACAGACTTTAATGCAGACAAGGGGACGGAATAAATAAAAGAAAAATCCTCCCTTTCGCTCCGGCACTTAGCTGTGTGCCCAGAGACGAGTTCTTGAGCTTGATGTTTGCCAAACCGCGTCATCGCTTCGTGGAAAATGCACCCAAAAATGGCGCCCAAGCTGCTTTCTCGACGGGATACGTTACAGGAGGCAATTCGGGCGGTGATACTCAACACCAAGGCTCAGAAACCGCCGTGCAGTTCTTTTTCACAATGGCACTTGCCAACGCCGCTCCTCTGCAGAATGGCACCATCTTCTTCCTGATGGCACATCATGAGGCTTCAAGGTATGGTCTCACACGATCCAGCCAACAGTCAATGGCCAGTGTTTGCTCCATCATGTGAACGATTTGCCTCGCACAAACACGAGAATCGTGCAGCCTTCTTTACCGTGTCGAGGGGAAGCCAGAGTAATGCCCTTATCTTCCAACCGCTTGATTTCTGCCTCACTCGCTTCTGTACCGCTCCTTTTTCGTGTCTGCTCCGATCCTAACTCTATCCTCCACTGTCTGATGTCACGCCCATTCATCGTCCACTGCAGGGCGTGGTTTGCTAGTTGTCAATCCTGGAGGCTGGGTTTCACCTGCTCAGAAACGTCCGGCTCGGTTGTTGTTGTTTTAAGGACGCGATTCCTTTTTATCACCAGACTTTGAAATGCAAAAACATAGGAAAAGGTCACAGGGGGCAATCACATACTGGAAGAAATTATCCTTAAACCCTACCTAATTTAACACAGCACCACCCCCTTGTGTGACCCTAACACTTAAGCTCAGTTTCCCTACTTAATTTACATCAAGATGTCTCCCACACGTCCATGGACCAAAGCTACTCTGTACAATCCTACCTTTCTTTGAAATTCCTCCATCTACCCCACATATATAACAATATTTGTTGTGTCAACGGCTCAATTAATGTCGAGCTCGTCACGGCGGGAGGTCAAGTCCTGCGATGTCCCAATCTCAACTGAGAGGCGTTCAGAATTAATGGTGGATGGCGCGCACGCATGTCGTGAGGAGAAACACGAGAAACCTTAAACTTTAAACCCAACGGGTTTATTTTCCAAACCGTAATAATAAAAAAAAGAACCAGGGAGGATTTAATCGCGACGGAGGAGATGATGGCAGGTTGTGGTGGGAAATAAAAGGAAAATACAGAATCGATGATAAATAATTATTTACAAATAGGTAACAGAAATCTAAAGAAACTAAGGCGCCACACTCCGGACTCAGTGACAGACGGGAAGGGGACAAAACTGGGGGACTCAGCTTTGTGGCAGCGGAGCTGAGCAGGTGATGAGGAGACAAGCAGACAATCACAGGATGATGAGGAGATCGTCAGGAGATAAAGAACAGCTCCGGGTGACATTCAGAGCAGGCAGGCAGGGCGACCTCCTCAAAGAAATCTCTCCTCACTCTTCAGGCTTTCACTCCCACCAGCCCTTTTCTCCCTTCGTTCATGTTTGCCTCAGACTAACTCTCTTAGTTTCCTCACACCCACTCTTTTCTCAGCCGTCTCCAACCTCGCACTGCCAACTCCTTCTGGAACCCTCTCTCTCTCTCCACCAACTTGCCGATTTTGGCCCTTCCTCTCCTTCTCCCGGTCATGTCCCGTCCCTTTTGGGGCACTCCGCCCCTCCAGGCGACCCACCACTTTGCCCCCGCCTTTTTTGTGCCAAGCTCCCGGTGCCCCCCGGCAGAGGTTTACATCGGCGTTTTACACATAATTTACTTTACCATAATCCCTAATTAATTATTACACCACCATCCCCTGTATGGTGTACACTGTACAGGCAAAACAAGACCATGCTTAAGCTGATGGTTCCTACTTGTACATCGAGATGGCTATCTACTTGCACACAGACCATGCTGCACTATGCATTCCTATCTGTTCTATGGTAACATCTAACCCCCCCCCCCCAACACACACACACACACACACAAACATAACAATATTAATATCTATATAACTTTGTGGTAACTTTTTATAAAACTATCACTTCTGTCTGAATGAAACGATGTCCTGTAGTAATGCTAATTGCAGGGAAAAAAACATCTGAAAATATAAAATATGCCAATATGTATATGTGAATTAAAAAATGTTGCATCGACTGCTTCACACCTCCTACACATTGCTATTATCCACAGCAGAAACAACCACAAATTGTTACGTCTCTATAAATGACCTTGCCTCAAGTTGTGTTGGTCGAATGTATGGTTGTTCTGGTCACAGTGTTGTTTCTTCCTTCCTTCGGTCACTAATAGTTGAGCCTCTCCCCTGGAGATAGGGAAGGCTCATACCTGTTGTCGGGTTTGTTTCTACAATTGGTTGCCCCCAATTTTTAATGATACATTGTTTACAATTTCACATTGGTTCCTTGCTTCACATGCACTGGAATTAAACACTCCTTTTCTCTCTGGTCACATGCTGGTTTCCCATGTGCATTGAGTATATCCTCTCATTAATGATATTTTTTCTTCAAATATAAACCACTTTTTTTTGATTGTGATTATCTTTAAACTTTAACATTTCCCCACATTGCCATGCAGTTATATATCATCATGATGACATCCTAAAAAGCCCTCATCAATCATAGGGACTAGTCTTCTTTACCTTCCTCTTGACAAAGCAAAGAATTTCCACCTTTCACACACTTTCAGTTCTAAAATGTAAGCATGATATTGTGTGGCTGTAATTACTCACCTCTGCCACACATAGTATCCTACCGATATTAAATAAGAGGCATTCTTATATATGGATGTACATGTGAAAATCATATTAAAAAAATCAGAACTGGCCCGAACATCAAATTTTGCATACATGTTGGTAGTTCCCAGGTCAGTCATGGGCCAAAACAAAAACACAAACTGAAGGGCACTCGATAGAGTGCATACCTCCGCCACGAAAAGGCCTGATCCACAAGAACAAATTCTGGCCCAATACATTTTTGAAATATCATGCTATGCAGTACTATATAATTTTTGGCCCGATATCTCATTGATGAAGAATCACTTTTAGAATTAAATAATTCTCGTGTCCAGATCCAGATTCGGCTGTTCACCAAAATTGAATAATTCGTCCTTGCCACACACCAACCTGTCCACCAAGTTTCATCCGGATCCGTCCACAACTTTTTGAGATATCATGCTATATATTAGTTTAGCCCTATCTCTCAATGGTGAAGAATCACTTAAAAAATTCTAGTAGTCAGATCGCATCCGGATCTCACTAAAATCTAATCAGTTCGTCCTTGTCACACACCCAACCTGTCCACAAAATTTCATCCGGATCCGTCCACAACTTTTTGAGATATCCTGTACACAAACAAACAAACAGACAGAAAGGGGTGAAAACATAACCTCCTTCACCCTCGTGTGGTGAGATAAAAAAAATACTCCATCCCACTGCGAGGTGGCTATGGGTGGGTGTGGATGACTTAGGATTTTTTCCCTATCTCCACCAAGTTTTGCATATATGTGCTGCTTGTGCCCAGGGTAACCCCCCCCCCCCAATAAGTGGGGGTGGGGGGGAGACGACTCGTCAATGCTCCCGAGAGGGAGTGGATGCTTCTTGTTAATGTACAGTAATACATTATAATGTATAAGTGATGGATCCCCCTTTAAATGGATCCTTCATTCCTCGATTCTCCCGTCTGTGGAACCACCTTCCAGAGGCTGTTCTGTCTCACTCTTCCCTCCAGAGCTTGAAGCAAGCAATGCATCGCCATCTCTTGCCATCCCCATTTCTGTTCCCATGATCTTTATTACCCCCACTAACTTTCCTAACCCCACCATCTTGCTAGTTGTTTATCCTTCTCCATCTTCTTATCCATCTTCTTATCCTTCTCCTTTTTTTCCTGTTCTTTCATTCACTTGATGTTTGTCCCACTGTCAGCTCTACCTTGCTCAATCTTTTCATGAGCTTCCCTTGTGTATATATTTCAAAGATAGTGCCCATTCCTGAAGGAAACTTATTCACAGCTGCCAATACCATTTGCAGCACAAATCTGCAAATAGTTACCAAATTTGGAAGGGATTTAAAATACAATATAAAGTTAATGTAATGGTTGTGGAAAATTGATTACTGCATTGACAATGATCTTCCAGATAAGCATTGGAGTTGTACAATTGCAGCACTAAGTTGTTGGTTTGCATTTTTTTTCTGAGGGTTTGGTTTTGCCGCTAGTCCGACAGAATGCTTGCAAAAGTAGTGAGTGCACCTGCTTTTCAACCGTCGAACCTGGGTTTAATTCTTGCCCTACTGTCAGACTGGTGCTTTGAAAGCAGGTGCTGCATCATAAAGTGAACTGTTGATCCATATTCTTCACATTAATTTGAGGATCTGTGTTCCAGCATTATCTCTTGGACTTTAAATATCTCAAAA
Source organism: Eptatretus atami (assembly GCA_035128595.1). Taxonomy (NCBI): domain Eukaryota; kingdom Metazoa; phylum Chordata; class Myxini; order Myxiniformes; family Myxinidae; genus Eptatretus; species Eptatretus atami. The sequence goes on along the minus strand of CM068963.1, from coordinate 92,508,269 downwards.
TATCTTTTGCAAAGAGTAGGTGAGTTTTTGCCAACACCTTGAACAAATTCTGTGGAGCTGCTTTGGCAATACTGAACCCATCAGAAGGGAGAGAAGAAGAAGAGAGAAGAGAGAGAGAGAAGAGAGGAGAGGAGAGAGATGAGACGAGAGAGAGAAGAGAGACAAAGACACTATGCCACTACTGATCTACTGATCCATCTATCCATTGGGACCATACTCTGTTCAGAGCGTTGGTGCTGCCTAAGCAGTCTCCTTGGCTTTTGGGGCCACAATCCTGGACGGGTCGCCACTCCGACACAGTATACCAGCATTCTGCACTCATTTTGCCACCTCGGAAGGATGACAGGCCGAGTTAACCCCACCTGGTATTATTCAACAGCTGAGCAGGATTTGAACTCAGGACCCTAGGATCCCAAGCCTGCCACCGTAACCATTAAACCAACACCAGGCAATGCACTGATATGGTACCCTTTGTAGATGAGGGCAGGAATTTAGAACTTGGCCAGGTTTACCAGTACACATTGGCCAACAACTTATATCAACAATGCTAACAGACTAGATGGCCGAATCAACATGCCCTCCTAAGTACAGCGCACTGGTTTTATGCAGTGTCCTTTCTGGGAAGCACCAGGTGACAGTTTGTAGTGGGTTGATAATTTAACCCAGACTGTACATCTCAAAGGTGAGTACACGACCTCTGAGCTATCCTATCAATGCTTCATATTTCAAGAATATTAAAAATCTGGAGAGAACTTGGACAGCTTATTCGTCATTTTAATTCCTCTATGACTAAATGTCCTTTACAGATGATGAAATATCCAAGTACCTGTTTTTATTGACTGCTTTCCAGCTTGGCTGAAACAACTGTGTTGGTCACTACAACCATCGGCTACTTTTTCTCCTTTGTTTTTATATGTGTGTTGTGCACTTTTGCCAGCCTGACCATAAATGTCACTTTCTTTCACACTACTGATGGAAATCGACACGTGAGTGGCTTACGTTTTTTCATACACAATGTTTGTCTTGAAACAAATGGCTTGTGATTCAATGTCATGTTGCACAGTCTAAACTCTAAATGAAGACATTGGCAATTTTGTGCTATCGTGTGAAATTGTGCTATCACTCGGAAAATACCCATCATGGGTGGATCTCAAATAAAATCTCAAGTTGTGGATGGATGGGATTGAAACTTTGAAACTTTGTAGACAGGTTGGGTGTGACAAGGAAATCAATTCTATTTTGGTGAAGACCTGAGGAGGAGAATTTTTTTTTGCATCTTTAAAGTGAATCTTCACCATTGAAAAATGGGACCAAAAATGATATGTAGCATGATATTTCAAAGAGTTGTGGACAAGTTATGACATATCTTAGTGGATGAGTTGGTTATGTGACGAGAATAAGCCGATTCGATTTTTGTTCAGGTCCGGATCCAGATTCCGGCCTATGAGTGGAATACAAAACGTAAACTGTTCAGCCTGGGGGAGGTATGTGCTCTAACGAGTGCTGTATAGTACCTCCGCCACCAAAGGTGAACTGAGGTTATGTTTTCACCCCTGTTGTCTGTCAATCACCTACAGGTAACATTTTTACTCCAATCTTCATGAAACCACCTGGTAGAGGTGGTGACAAGCTGGAAGCCTGTTGCTTTTGAGGTCAATAGGTCAAAAGGTCGAGGTCACAGAAATCCAATTTTCAACCGATTCACATGATGTCGATGTATATACAGTACCCTAAGAATCTTAAGACCCTTTCTTAACCCATAACCTATAGACCTCATAGAACCCCTAAGTCCCCTAAGATTGCACAGACCCCATTAGACCTTCTGTCTTGAGGGCCTTCTACAATAACACGTGAGCATCACCAGTCATAATCAAAAAGCCCCCCCCCCCATTGGTAAACCTCACTAGTACAAAGTTAAGAGGGTGCAACATAGAGTTAATTAATTTTCTTTCTTTTTTTCAGGTTCTGCTCATTCTTGGTTATGGCATTGAGGAAGTCCCACGTGTCAATGAAGCAAGTCCCACGTGTCAATGAGGCAAGTCCCACGTGTCAATGAGGCAAAGTCCCACGTGTCATGAGCAAGTCCCACGTGTCAATGAGGCAAGCCCACGTGTGAAAAGAGGCATGTCTCACGTGTCAAAAGAGGAAAGTCCCACGTGTCAAAAGAGGAACGTCTCACGTGTCAAAAAGAGGGAAATCCCACGTGTCAAAAGAGGGAAATCCCACGTGTCAAAAGAGGAAAGTCCTACGTGTCAAAAGAGGATGTCCACGTGTCAAAAGTAGGTGTAAAATCCCACGTCTGTCAAAAGAGGAAAGTCCAACTCCTTCTTTTTATTATTATTATTATTGTGATTAATGCTATGGTCATTACGAGAAAATACCACCCGGGGTGGCGGCGGGAGAGAGGGGTGGGAGGTGGGAGAAAGGGAGAGAAAGAGAGGGGGATTGCAAGTCACAAGTTGGTGTTTGCAGTCTCACCACGTGTGCCTATATGCAAACCTTCCTTCCTTGTTTTATTTTTTATCTTGCCAAAACGAAGTTTTTGCAAGATATGTTAGTCAGCTTGTATGTTTTTT
>CM068963.1:92484341-92495065 GCA_035128595.1 Eptatretus atami | reverse complement strand
CGGGAGATTATGGCGCGCGCGGGATGGAGGGCAGCAATGGGTACGTAGCAGACAGAAACACAGCACAGGTTTATACTCGAACCCACGACAAATAGACAACACAAGCAACTTAAATAAACATGGAGGTTTAACAAAAAATATATCAAATATTTACAATGGTAATAATTCAAAGTGTAATAATAAAAACGGAACGTGAGCTAAACTAAATCTCTATTTGAGGTGCCGCCACACAGACTTTAATGCAGACAAGGGGACGGAATAAATAAAAGAAAAATCCTCCCTTTCTCTCGGCACTTAGCTGTGTGCCCAGAGACGAGTTTCTTGAGCTTGATGTTTGCCAAACCGCGTCATCGCTGCGTGGGAAAATGCACCCAAAAATGGCGCCAAGCTGCTTTCTCGACGGGATATGTACAGGAGGCAATTCGGGCGGTGATACTCAACACCAAGGCTCAGAAACCGCCGTGCAGCTTCTTTTCACAATGGCACTTGCCAACGCCGCTCCTTTGCAGAATGGCACCATCTTCTTCCCTGATGGCACATCATGAGGCTTCAAGGTATGGTCTCACACGATCCAGCCAACAGTCAATGGCCAGTGTCTTGCTCCATCATGTGAACCGATTTGCCTCCGCACAAACACGAGAATCGTGCAGCCTTCTTTACCGTGTCGAGGGGAAGCCAGAAGTAATGCCCTTATCTTCCAACTGCTGATTCCGCCTCACTCGCTTCTGTACCGCTCCTTTTTCGTGTCCTGCTCCGATCCTAACTCTATCCTCCACTGTCTGATGTCACGCCCATTCATCGTCCACTGCAGGGGCGTGGTTTGCTAGTTGTCAATCCTGGAGGCTGGGGTTTCACCTGCTCAGAAACGTCTGGGCTGCGGTTGTTGTCTGTTGTTTTAAAGGACCGCGATTCCTTTTATACACACACAGACTTTGAAATGCAAAAACATAGGAAGGGGTCACAGGGGCCAATCACATACCTGGAAGAAATTATCCTTAAAGCCTCAACTAATTAACAGGCACCACCCCCCTTGGGTGACAGCTAACACTAAGCTCAGTTTCCTACTCTAATTTACATGCAAGATGTCTCCCACACGTCCATGGACCAAGCTACTCTGTACAATCCTACCTTTTCTTTGAAATTCTCATTCAACCCTACATATAACAACAATATTGTGTGTGTCAGACGGCTCAATTAATGTCGAGCTCGTCACGCGCGGGAGGTCAAAGTACCCGCGCAAGCTCCCAAGTAGCTCAACTGAGGAGGCGTTCAGAATTAATGGTGGATGGCGCGCACGCATGTCGTGAGGAGAAACACGAGAAACCTTAAACTTTTAAACCCAACGGGTTTATTTTCCAAACCGTAATAATAAAAAAAAGAACCAGGGAGGATTTAATCGCGACGGAGGAGACGATGGCAGGTTGTGGTGGGAAATAAAAGGAAAATACAGAATCGATGATAAATAATTATTTACAAATAGGTAACAGAAATCTAAAGAAACTAAGGCGCCACACTCCGGACTCAGTGACAGACGGGAAGGGGACAAAACTGGGGGGACTCAGCTTTGTGGCAGCGGAGCTGAGCAGGTGATGAGGAGACAAGCAGACAATCACAGGATGATGAGGAGATCGTCAGGAGATAAAGAACAGGCTCCGGGTGACATTCAGAGGCAGGCAGGCAGGGCGACCTCCTCAAAGAAATCTCTCCTCACTCTTCAGGCTTTTCACTCCCACCAGCCCTTTTCTCCCTTCGTCATGTTTGCCTCAGACTAACTCTCTTAGTTTTCCTCACACCCACTCTTTTCTCAGCCGTCTCCAACCTCGCACTGCCAACTCCTTCTGGAACCCTCTCTCTCTCTCCACCAACTGCCGATTTTTGGCCCTTCCCTCTCCTTCCTCCCGGTCATGTCCCGTCCCTTTTGGGGCACTCCGCCCCTCCCAGGCGACCCACCACTTTGCCCCCGCCTTTTTTGTGCCAAGCCTCCCGGTGCCCCCCGGCAGAGGTTTACATCGGCGTTTTACACATAATTTACTTTACCATAATCCCTAATTAATTATTACCACCACCATCCCCTGTATGGTGTACACTGTACAGGCAAACAAGACCATGCTTAAGCTGATGTTTCCCTACTTGTACATCGAGATGGCTATCTACTTGCACACAGACCATGCTGCACTATGCATTCCTATCTGTTCTATGGTAACATCTAACCCCCCCCCAACACACACACACACACAACACAAACATAACAATATTAATATCTATATAACTTTGTTGGTAACTTTTATAAAACTATCAACTTCTGTCCGAATGAAACGATGTCCTGAGTAATGCTAATTGCCAGGGAAAAAAACATCTGAAAATATAAAATATGCCAATATGTATATGTGAATAAAAATGTGCATCGACTGCTTCACACCTCCTACAATTGCTATTATCCACAGCAGAACAACCACAAATTGTTACGTCTCTATAAATGACCTTGCCTCAGTTGTGTTGGTCGAATTGTATGGTGTTCTGGTCACAGTGTTGTTTCTTCCTTCCTTCGGTGCACTAATAGTTGAGCCTCCCCCTGGAGGATAGGGGAAGGCTCATACCTGTTGTCGGGTTTGTTTCTACAATTGGTGCCCCCAATTTTTAATGATACATTGGTTTACAATTTCACATTGGTTCCTTGCTTCACATGCACTGGAATTAACACTCCTTTCTCCTCTGGTCACATGCTGGTTTCCCAATGTGCATTGAGTATATCCTCTCATTAATGATATTTTTCTTCAAATATAAACACTTTTTTTTGATTGTGATTATCCTTAACCTTAACATTTCCCCACATTGCCATGCAGTTTATATATCATCATGATGACATCCTAAAAGGCCCTCATCAATCATAGGGACTAGTCTTCTTTACCTTCCTCTTGACAAAGCAAAGAATTTCCACCTTTCACACACTTTCAGTTCTAAAATGTAGCATGATATTGTGTGGCTGTAATTACTCACCTCTGCCACACATAGTATCCTACGATATTAAATAAGGCATTCTTATATATGGATGTACATGTGAAAATCATATTAAAAAATCAGAACTGGCCCGAACATCAAATTTTGCATACATGTTGGTAGTTCCCAGGGTCAGGTCATGGGCAAAACAAAACAAACTAGAAGGGCACTCGATAGAGTGCATACCTCCGCCACGAAAGGCCTGATCCACAAGAACAAATCTGGCCCAATACATTTTTGAAATATCATGCTATGCAGTACTATATAATTTTTGGCCCGATATCTCATTGATGAAGAATCACTTTTAGAATTAAATAATTCTCGTGTCCAGATCCAGATTCGGCTGTTCACCAAAATTGAATCAATTCGTCCTTGCCACACACCCAACCTGTCCACCCAAGTTTCATCCGATCCGTCCACAACTTTTTGAGATATCATGCTATATATTAGTTTAGCCCTATCTCTCAATGGTGAAGAATCACTTTAAAAAATTCTAGTAGTCAGATCCAGATCCGGATCTTCACTAAAATCTAATCAGTTCGTCCTTGTCACACACCCAACCTGTCCACAAAATTTCATCCGGATCCGTCCACAACTTTTTGAGATATCCTGTACACAAAACAACAAACAGACAGAAAGGGGTGAAAACATAACCTCCTTCACCTTCGGTGGTGGAGATAAAAAAAATACTCCATCCCACTGCGAGTGGCTATGGTGTGGGGTGGGATGACTTAGGATTTTTTCCCTATCTCCACCAAGTTTTGCATATATGTGCTGCTTGTGCCAGGGTCAACCCCCCCCCCAATAAGTGGGGGTGGGGGGGGAGACGACTCGTCAATGCTCCCGAAGAGGGAGTGGATGCTTCTTGTTAATGTACAGTAAATACATTATTAATGTATAAGTGATGGATCCCCCTTTAAATGGATCCTTCATTCCTCGATTCTCCCGTCTGTGGAACCACCTTCCAGAGGCTGTTCTGTCTCACTCTTCCCTCCAGAGCTTGAAGCAAGCAATGCATCGCCATCTCTTGCCATCCCCATTTCTGTCCCATGATCTTTATTACCCCCACTAATCTTTCCTAACCCCACCATCTTGCTAGTTGCTTATCCTTCTCCATCTTCTTATCCATCTTCTTATCCTTCTCCTTTTTTTTTCCTGTTCTTTCATTCACTTGATGTTTGTCCCACTGTCAGCTCTACCTTGCTCAATCTTTCATGAGCTTCCCTTGTGTATATATTTCAAAGATAGTGCCCATTCCTGAAGGAAACTTATTCACAGCTGCTCAATACCATTTGCAGCACAAATCTGCAAATAGTTACCAAATTTGGAAGGGATTTAAAATACAATATAAAGTTAATGTAATTGGTTGTGGAAAATTGATTACTGCATTGACAATGATCTTCCAGATAAGCATTGGAGTTGTACAATTGGCAGCACTAAGTTGTTGGTTTGCATTTTTTTCTGAGGGTTTGGTTTTGCCGCTAGTCCGACAGAATGCTGCAAAAGTAGTGAGTGCACCTGCTTTTCAACCGTCGAACCTGGGTTTAATTCTTTGCCCTACTGTCAGACTGGTGCTTTGAAAGCAGGGTGCTGCATCATAAAGTGAACTGTTGATCCATATTCTTCACATTAATTTGAGGATCTGTGTTCCAGCATTATCTCTTGGACTTTAAATATCTCAAAATATCTTTTGCAAAGAGTAGGTGAGTTTTTGCCAGCACCTTGAACAAATTCTGTGGAGCTGCTTTGGCAATACTGAACCCATCTTAGAGACAGAGACAAAGACACTATGCCACTACTGATCTACTGATCCATCTATCCATTGGGACCATACTCTGTTCAGAGCGTTGGTGCTGCCTAAGCAGTCTCCTTGGCTTTTGGGCACAATCCTGGACGGGTCGCCACTCCAACACAGTATACCAGCATGCTGGCACTCATTTTGCCGACCTCGGAAGGATGACAGGCCGAGTTAACCCCACCTGGTATTAATTCAACAGCTGAGCAGGATTTGAACTCAGGACCCTAGGATCCCAAGCCTGCCACCGTAACCATTAAACCAACACCAGGCAATGCCACTGATATGGTACCCTTTGTAGATGAGGGCAGGAATTTAGAACTTGGCCAGGTTACCAGTACACATTGGCCAACAACTTATATCAACAATGCTAACAGACTAGATGGCCGAATCAACATGCCCTCCTAAGTACAGCGCACTGGTTTTATGCAGTGTCCTTTCTGGGAAGCACCAGGGTGACAGTTTGTAGTTGGGTTGATAATTTAACCCAGACTGTACATCTCAAAGGTGAGTACACGACCTCTGAGCTATCCTATCAATGCTTTCATATTTCAAGAATATTAAAAATCTGGAGAGAACTTGGACAGCTTATTCGTCATTTTTAATTCCTATGACTAAATGCTCCTTTACAGATGATGAAATATCCAAGTACCTGTTTTTATTTGACTGCTTCCAGCTTGGCTGAACAACTGTGTTGGTCACTACAACCATCGCTACTTTTTCTCCTTTTGTTTTTATATGTGTGTTGGCTGCACTTTTGCCAGCCTGACCATAAATGTCACTTTCTTTCACACTACTGATGGAAATCGACACGTGAGTGGCTTACGTTTTTTTCATACACAATGTTTGTCTTGAAACAAATGGCTTGTGATTCAATGTCATGTTGCACAGTCTAAACTCTAAATGAAGACATTGGCAATTTGTGCTATCGTGTGAAATTGTGCTATCACTCGGAAAAATACCCATCATGGGTGGATCTCAAATAAAATCTCAAGGTTGTGGATGGATGGGATTGAAACTTTGAAACTTTGTAGACAGGTTGGGTGTGACAAGGAAGAATCAATTCTATTTTGGTGAAGACCTGAGGAGGAGAATTTTTTTTTGCATCTTTAAAGTGAATCTTCACCATTGAAAAATGGGACCAAAAATGATATGTAGCATGATATTTCAAAGAGTTGTGGACAAGTTATGACATATCTTAGTGGATGAGTTGGTTATGTGACGAGAATAAGCCGATTCGATTTTGGTTCAGGTCCGGATCCAGATCCGGCCTATGAGTGGAATACAAAACGTAAACTGTTCAGCCTGGGGGAGGTATGTGCTCTAACGAGTGCTGTTATAGTTACCTCCGCCACCAAAGGTGAACTGAGGTTATGTTTTCACCCCTGTCTGTCTGTCAATCACCTACAGGTAACATTTTTACTCCAATCTTCATGAAACCACCTGGTAGAGGTGGTGACAAGCTGGAAGCCTGTTGCTTTTGAGGTCAATAGGTCAAAAGGTCGAGGTCACAGAAATCAATTTTCAACCGATTCACATGATGTCGATGTATATACAGTACCCCTAAGAATCTTAAGACCCTTTCTAACCCAAACACCCTATAGACCTCATTAGAACCCTAAGTCCCCTAAGATTGCACAGACCCCATTAGACCTTCTGTCTGAGGGCCTTCTACAATAACACGTGAGCATCACCAGTCATAATCAAAAAGCCCCCCCCATTGGTAAACTCACTAGTACAAAGTTAAGAGGGTGCAACATAGAGTTAATTAATTTTCTTTCTTTTTTTCAGGTTCTGCTCATCTTGGTTAGTGGCATTGAGGAAAGTCCCACGTGTCAATGAAGCAAGTCCACGTGTCAATGAGGCAAGTCCCACGTGTCAATGAGGCAAGTCCACGTGTCAATGAGGCAGTCCCACGTGTCAATGAGGCAAGTCCCACGTGTGAAAAGAGGCATGTCTCACGTGTCAAAAGAGGAAAGTCCCACGTGTCAAAAGAGGAACGTCTCACGTGTCAAAAGAGGGAAATCCACGTGTCAAAAGAGGGAAATCCACGTGTCAAAAGAGGGAAGTCCTACGTGTCAAAAGAGGGATGTCCCACGTGTCAAAAGAGGAAAATCCCACGTGTCAAAAGAGGAAAGTCCCAACGTGTCAAAAAAGGCACACCCCACGTGTCAAAAAGTAAAGTCCGCGTGTCAAAGAGGCATATCCACGTGTCAAAAGAGGAACGTCCACGTGTCAAAGAGGGACGCCCAGTGGTCAAAGAGGCACGCCCCACGTGTCAAAAGAGGCACGCCCGCCTCAAAAGAGGGAAGTCCCATGCGTCAAGAGGAAAGTCGCACGTGTCAAAAGAGCGCACGCCCACGTGTCAAAAGAGGCACGCCCACCCACTCGCCCCCGTCCCGTCCGAGAGCCACTAAGCACCCACCAAAACGTCCGAAAAAGGAGGACTGCCCCACTGCTCAAGATCAGAGACACGTGTAAAAGAGCACGCCCCACGTGTCAAAAGGCACGGTAAGAGCCCCACGTGTCAAAGAGGCACGCCCAGCCGCCTCAAAAGAGGGAAGTCCATGCGTCAAGAGGAAGTCCCACGTGTCAAAAGAGGAAAGTCCCACGTGTCAAAAGAGTAAAGTCCCACGTGTCAAAAGAGGGACGCCCCACGTGTCAAAAGAGGGAAGTCCACGTGTCAAAAGAGGGATGTCCTACGTGTCAAAAGAGGGAAGTCCTCACGTGTCAAAAGGGGGATGTCCCACGTGTCAAAAGAGGGAAGTCACGTGTAAAAGAGGAGTCACGTGTCAAAAGAGGGAAGTCCCACGTGTCAAAAGAGGGAAGTCCACGTGTCAAAAGAGGGAAGTCCCACGTGTAAAAGAGGAAGTCCGCGTGTCAAAAGAGGGAAGTCCGCGTGTCAAAAGAGGGAAGTCCCACGTGTCAAAAGAGGTAAGTCCACGTGTCAAAAGAGGGATGTCCCACGTGTCAAAGAGGGATGTCCCACGTGTCAAAAGAGGGAAGTCCCACGTGTCAAAGAGGGAAGTCCACGTGTCAAAGAGGGAAGTCCCACGTGTCAAAAGGGAAGTCCTACGTGTCAAAAGGGGAATGTCCACGTGTCAAAAGAGGAAGTCCACGTGTCAATGAGGCAAGTCCCACGTGTAAAAAGAGGGAAGTCCCACGTGTCAAAAGAGGGAAGTCCCACGTGTCAAAAGAGGGATGTCCCACGTGTCAATGAGGCAAGTCCCACTTGTCAATGAGGCAAGTCCCGTGTCAAAAGGGGAAGTCCCACGTGTCAAAAGAGGGAAGTCCCACGTGTCAATGAGGAAAGTCCCACGTGTCAATGAGGAAGAGTCCATGTCAAGAGAGTCCACGTGTCAAAAGAGGCATGTCTCACGTGTCAAAAGAGGAAATCCCACGTGTCAAAAGAGTAAAGTCCACGTGTCAAAAGAGGAAACTCCACGTGTCAAAGAGGAAACTCCCACGTGTCAAAAGAGGAACGTCTCACGTGTCAAAGAGGAACGTCCCACGTGTCAAAAGAGGCAGCGCCCACGTGTAAAAAGAGAACGCCCCACGTGTAAAAAGAGGCACGCCCACGCCTCAAAAGAGGGAAGTCCCATGCGTCAAGAGGAAAGTCCACGTGTCAAAAGAGCACGTCCAGTGTCAAAGAGACACGTCCCACGTGTCAAAAGAGGCACGCCCACGTGTCAAAACAGGCACGTCCCACGTGTCAAAAGGCACGCCCCACGTGTCAAAAGAGGCACGTCCCACGTGTTAAGAGGAATGCCCACGTTTAAAAGAGGCACACCGTGTTAAAAGAGGCACTCCCACCGTGTTAAAAGAGGCACTCCACACGTGTTAAAAAGAGGGCACTCCACGTGTCAAAAGGAACGCCCCACGTGTCAAAAGAGGCACGTCCCACGTGTCAAAAGAGGCACGTCCCACTTGTCAAACAGGCACGTCCCACGTGTAAAAACAGGCACGCCCCACGTGTCAAAAGAGGCACGTCCCACATGTTAGAGGAACGCCCCACGTGTTAAAAAGAGGCACTCCCACGTGTTAAAAGAGGCACTCCCCACGTGTTAAAAGAGGCACTCCCACGTGTTAAAAGAGGCACTCCCACGTGTCAAAAGAGGAATCCCCAGTGTCAAAGAGGAACGCCCCACGTGTCAAAAGAGGAACGTCCCACGGTGTCAAAAGAGGCATGTCCCACGTGTCAAAAGAGGCAGTCCCACTTGTCAAAAGAGGCACGTCACTTGTCAAAAGAGGCACGTCCACTTTCAAAGGGACGTCCACTTGTCAAAAGAGGAACGTCCACTTGTCAAAGAGGAACGTCCCACTTGTCAAAAGAGGCACGTCCACTTGTCAAAAGAGGCACGTCCACTGTTCAAAAGAGGCACGTCCCACTTGTCAAAAGAGGCACGTCCACTTGTCAAAGAGGCACGTCCATTGTCAAAAGAGGAACGTCCACGTGTCAAAGAGGAACGTCCCACGTGTCAAAAGAGGAACGTCCCACGTGTCAAAAGAGGAACGTCCCACGTGTCAAAAGAGAAAGTCCACGTGTCAAAAGAGGAATGTCCACGTGTCAAAAGAGGAACGTCCCACGTGTCAAAAGAGGACGTCCACGTGTCAAAAGAGGAGTCCCACGTGTCAAAAGAGGCACGTCCCACGTGTCAATGAGGCAATCCCACTTGTCATTGAGGCAAGTCCCACGTGTCAAAAGAGGAAAGTCCCACGTGTCAAAAGAGGAATGTGCCCACGTGTCAAAAGAGGAACGTCCACGTGTCAAAAGAGGAAAGTCCACGTGTCAAAAGAGGAAAGTCCCACGTGTCAAAAGGAACGTCCACGTGTCAAAAGAGGAACGTCCCACGTGTCAAAAGAGGAAAGTCCACGTGTCAAAAGAGGAACGTCCCAGTGTCAAAGAGGAACGTCCCACGTGTCAAGAAGGAAGTCCACGTGTCAAAAGAGGAAAGTCCCACGTGTCAAAAGAGGAACGTCCCACGTGTCAAAAGAGGAAAGTCACGTGTAAAGAGGAAGTCCCACGTGTCAAAGAGGAATGTCCCACGTGTCAAAAGAGGAAGTCCCACGTGTCAAAAGAGGGAAAGTCCACGTGTCAAAAGAGGCACGTCCCACGTGTCAAAAGAGGAACGTCCCAAGTTGTGGATGATTCGGATGAAACTTGGTGAACAGGTTGGTTGTGTGACAAGGACAAACTGATTCGATTTTGGTGAAGATCCGAATCCGAATCCGGATCTCGAATACGAGACTTATTTATTTTTTTAAGTGATTCTTCACCATTGAGGGATCAGGCTAAACAAATACGTAGCACGATATCTCAAAAAGTTGTGGACGGATTCGGATAAACTTGGTGGACACATTGTGTGTGTGTGACAAGAACGAATTGATTCAATTTTGGTAACGTTCTGAATACGAGAATTATTTAATTGTTAAAATGATTCTTCACCATTGAGAGATGGGGTCAAAAACGATATATAGCATGATGTTTTAAAAAATTATTGGGCCTGATATGTTCTATTGTATAAAGCATCTCGTGGCGAAGGTATGTACTCTACCGAGTGCCCTTCTTGTTATACCTGTGTCTATACCTTGTGTCCCCACTTCGTTAGCTTTGCCTTGTGTCCCCACTGTGTTAGCCCTGCCTCATTCAACACAATTATCTAATAAATAAGATTCATTGGATGTCTGTCTGTCTGTTTTTTCGTATTTTTTGCAAGGACTGCTGGACCGACATCCACCAAATTTGGCACACAGCCCAAGTCCAATCCAGGGATTGTCCTAAGGGTATTTTCATCCACCACCTGAGCCTTTAAATACCACTTTTCTGGCTTTTTCATTTATATTGTTACGAATTGGCGCCCACCGGCGTGCGATCGGCCGCGTACCTCGAATCGCAACCGCGTCGCCCACCGGACGGACAATTCAGTCGTGA
>CM068963.1:92413584-92458642 GCA_035128595.1 Eptatretus atami | reverse complement strand
AAATCGAGCCATATCCCTGGACAATATCATGTGCTTCGATATGGTCTGGCACCCTGCCCTGCTCACCAAACTCTCTTCCTGTGTTATCCAAGGACATCTCCACTTATGGCTCGCAGACTTCCTCTCCTGTCGCAGTCAACGTGTGTGCCCTAAATGGAATTCTCTCATCCACTCTTCCTGTCCAGGCTGGAGTTCCTCAAGGCAGCGTCTGGGCCCTGTTCCTTTTCTGGTTTTCCTCAACGATCTCTCCGACTCTCTGGAAAATCCTCTTTATCTCTTTGCTGATGACTCCACCTTTCTGCCATCCCTCAGATCAGCAAGCAGCAGCCTTTACACTCTCTGCAAATCTGGATAAAATCACAAGCTAGTCCAACACGTGGAACATGTCTTTCAATCCTGACAAATCTCACACTCTATGTTTCTCCAAAAGAACTGTCTAAACACCCCCCCCCCCCCATCATGTACCTTATCAACAATTTTTCTTGAAGAAGTCCTTTCATTCAAGGTTCTGGGTCTCACTATCTGCATGATCTTTCCTGGGAAAGGCACATTTCCAAGCTGGCCTCCAAAGCCAGTCGCCGACTGGGCATCCTCCATCGTGCAAAGTCCTTCCTTGGCGGACCTGAGCTCCTGACCACATACAAGCTTTCGTCCACGCCTGATGGAGTACTGCTCTCCCTCTGGGCTGGTGCTCCTGCCTCTCACCTTTCTCTCGGCTTCATGCCTGTGAAACCAAGGCATATTTAGGATCATTGATATCTCCCATGGTGGAGGCTGAGTCTTTGGGCCTCTCACCCTCTCACCACAGGCATGTGGTGAGCCTTGTCCCCCCCCCCCCACTCTGAGATATGTCCTCCCATATTTCTGCAGGGTGCTCAAGGTCAGCCACAACCCCCTTCTGGTAAACTACCAAATTTGCGAATCACTGCTCACCTTCACTCTTTCATTCCTCTTTTTTTTCCTGCTTTGGAACAAACTCCCACACTCTCTTCCATCCCACTCTTCCCTCCAGGTCTTCAAAACAGCTGTTCACCACCATCCTCTGAGCTTACCCCATCCTAAACCTCGATCTTTTTCTACCCCGTTAATCCACCCCAAACCCACCTCCTTCAAATTCCCTGTCGTGTCTATCTTGTTTCCCGTGTATCCCTCTCCCTCTCCCCTTCCACAGATTTCATGTCTGTTCCCCACTGGTTTTTTTCCTTCCCTCTCCCACCTCCCGTCTCCTGCTCCCTTGTTGTGCGTTTGTGTGTTAGCTCTCATACAAGCCTCGACAATGTATTTTTTTTTTTATTTCATTTGTAGGTGAAACAAGCAAAACAGCCTACTTTCTGTGGATGTACTGTCTGTACTGTACATACTAGGAAAGTTTACTTGCCTGTTCCTTTCCCAAATTTTTCTTAACGCAGGATGGGGCTAAAAAAAAAAGAGAAAAACACGAAAAAGAAGCGAATACTTCGATATCGCGCGGCTGGGGGCAGTAAAAGTCTAGGTTAAGAATGATGAAAAACAATTTTGCAGTTTAAAAATTTAAATGTAGACACGGTGAATTAGCATGCATGATGGGAAGAGTTGTGACATTGGACAAATTTCTATTTATAGCCCTCAGATCAAAGGGACGTACTCGGCCATAAGTGTGACAGAAGACACAGGGACAGAATAGCCAATAATGTGTGACAGAAGACGTGACAGAAGACAGGACAGAATAGCCAATTATATAACAGGCGATGTCGCCACGCTGTAAAAAGTAGGGTCATAAGAAAGTGCAAATGAGCCACATTTTTACACACACACACACAACACACACCTCTAATTCTGTCCCTCTCAATTGATTAATGCATATATTTTTTGAAGTTTAAAATGTAGCAATTTTTTTGAAATTTATATGCGGTAATATATTTATATTTTTCCTAAGGCTAGTCGAGCTTGTTTATTAATAAAGCCCATGAATGATTAATACATTGGGATACAGATGTGGTGGGAATGGCATGAAAGTAACTTGGTTATCTAAATTGTTGATTTTAACAGCACATTGGGGTTTTTTTCAAACTTTCTGCAAAACTCCTGATTGCAATGATCAAAACTGCACACCTTGTTCAAGGAAGCATGACTTTGACAAAGGAGTGCATGGTATTTGTATAGTATAGTGTAGGAGGTATGGTAGTCTGGCCATGCTTTGTAATTGATAAGATAGTATTTGGCTAATGGCTTCCCATGGAAAACGAGATTTGACGTTGGAATCACAGCATCATGAGCTTTGTGCTCAGATGGAAACACATAATAGGCCAACCCTCTTGCATACACAGCTTGCAATAATGTAGTATTTTTACGAGGAGCTAACTACAATGATTGATGTAATTCTAACTTGAAGATCCAAACACCGTGCCAAGCTATTTCAAGTCCTGCAAAGGCACGATTATGAGCAACTGAGGTAAATAGGTAATCTATGCAACAAGCAAACATTGACACAGTGGATTAGCCCGATGTGTAGTTGAGTTGCAATAGCATGTGTTCTAAGCTTTTTCCCAAATGTAGTGTTCGAGCATACTGAAGTGGCAGAAATGACAGGGGAAGACAGTACTACAATATAATGCGAGTGTGAACGATGGAAATGATGTGGGGGCTCTGAGGGAAAGGCAGCACAATTAACACGAAGTGAGCATGGGTAGCTGGAATTCAGCTGAATGCTGAGTAGACAGTCGGAGCAGTTTCCAAGGGTGAAAGGTCAGAAAATTGAGAAGCAGAGTGCATAATGACATCAGGTGTCTGGATAGTCAGCTGCATGAAACACCTGCGATAAAAGGAGAGAGTTGATACCACCACGAGAATAGAAGCACGACATGTCGTGTTTATAAACAACTGGGACAATAAGCCCAAGAAAGACTATTACCAGTCACTACCACTATCTGCGGGCCAATGCAAGCCAGGCACTTGCACCAGTGCACGTCCACGGCTGTCAGAGCGGGTCTCCGGGAGACAGTGAAGACTTGCCACTGCCAGTCTAAGCAATGAAGCTGATCTTTTCAACCCACCAATGTTGAAAGACAAGTTATCAAGGACCAGGTTAAGTCCCTGCAACAATGGACAATATGTGGCATTCTAGATGGCCCTCACTCTCCCTCTGGTGGACATTTGGACAACAGCTTAGGAGCTTCTTAGCATTGGCATATTAATTTCTGAGCTCAAAGGCCACACTCTCTCCAGTTATGATGACATTTTTATCCTGAGCAGAGTCATTACCACCTGAAGGGCATATGCGATATACACACCAACAAGGCCAGGATTGAGGATGTCAGTAAAATAGTGAAGAGTGTAGAGCACCACTTTCCAAAAAATTCCCACCAGTATAACAGGCTACACCCAAGCATGACAACTTTATCAGATTTTATTGAAACATTATAGAGGGATTATGGGAACTGGGAGACAAAAGCAGTAAAGAAACAGTTTGCTTTACTCACAATCTAGTTTGCAGAGTTTGAATGGGCTGGGCAGAACTTTGCCTCCACATGCTTCATGTAGGGAGATAGTGATCCACACCCAGCACACAATTTTAACAACTTCCAATGCCTATCAGGGGTACTGCACTCACTTTCACAAACCTGCACTCACACTTACACCACCTCATGCTGGATCCCATTGGCCTCGTACACCTGCACTGGCTCCCATTGGCTAGTGAGTGCACACTGGCACCAATTTGTTGACGCTCGTTTTCCCAGCTCTGCACGTTGTGGCATATTCTCATCATCTCTCCCTTTTATCCCAGAAAGCAAGTGGTGCCCATCCTTTCACATCTCTCTTCAGCACCACTTACACTTCACAACCATCAACTTCTCACTCTATAAGCTTGCTGTGACCATCTACTTAGCCTTCAGCTTTACTACAGCTGCAAAATGCTGTTGGAACAGCCCGCCTTTCCTGCCCCACCCTTAGCTCCAGTTTTTTTAATGCACCCATTGTATGAGTAACAGTCTTCCCCCTGTTAGTTCCGATGCTCCATTTCCACAAACCTTTAACTATACACAATCGCAATTGAGAGAACTTGTGGATTGGATTAGCTCTCCAAGGAAATTATCAATCATTAAAAACTCAAGCCATACATTTGGAATGAAGCTTTAAATGAAAAAAATTCTGCAAGTGATCAGCAGCTGTGATGTAAACTGCAATCACATGTTGAAGCAACATGGAATTGTATACACATATGCCAAGGCTCATGGAAGAACTCAGAATGGAAGGTAACAAAATGGGAAGGAGGGAAAACACAACAGCAGAGTAAAAAAGGGAGAGATATCAAGGAGAGGGGAGAAGGACATATGGTGATGAACAAGCTACACACACGCTCACTGAAACAATAGGAAGGGGAAAGCAGGGATGAAATAAAGGGAACAAAATAAAAATTAAATAAAAAAAAGTGGTGAGGGGGGAACGGGGACGACGACGCAGTAACCTGGAAAAGAGTGTGCATTTACGGGAGAATAGATCATTCCGACGGATTCACCATGCAGGAAATGACCTGCATGGTGAACAGCTGTCTTGAAGCCCTGGAGAGAAGAGTGGGACTGAACAGACTGGGGAAGTTGATGCTTACAAAGAGCTATATTCTGTAATTTTCTATAGACATGCTTAATGTTTATCAATTTTATGGGCACGATAGGGTTTGTTGCATCAAAAAAAGGGCTGAGAGATGCATGTCAAATGCGAGTGTAGTTTGCAGCGTTTTCATACATTGGGTTGCACAATACCGATTTGTACTACAAAATGCTCTATTTTGTAGCCATACAAGGCAGGTGGTCACTTCATCCAGTGATGTCAGATTGTACTTTGTTCAAGAGAATTACAACCATCATTCAGGATGAAATGTTTATGGGACATCAGAAAAGCTGACAATTTTAACTTTACATTGAGAAATGAAGCGGTCTCCCAATGTCAGATTGTACTGCTGCTTCACGCACACGTACATCCTTTTAGGTAACTTGAAGTTAAGATGATTTTCAATTACAAATAAACTCCAGCATTTATAATGCACAAAACCACATGCCTAAAAAGCAATGTCAAAGGGTATGATATCGTAGAAATTGATATTTGCACAATGGATAACTAGAAACCACAAGTAGTTTTGCTGTTAATGATCTTGCATCAAGCATTCAATCGATAGACATTGCTGATAGCAATTTGACCTTTTTACCTCTGCCATCGAAGGTGGACGGAGGTTGTTTTCACCCCGATTTGTCTGTGCAGGATATCTCAAAAAGTTGTGGATCGATTCGATTTTAGTGAGGATCCATATGTTATAATTCTTTTAAACAATTCTTCACCATTGAGAGATGGGGCCAAAAACGATATCTCAAAAGATTATAGACGAGTTACGACAAAACTTGATAGATGAGTTGGGCAGGTGACAAGAACAAGGCGATTAGATTTTGGTTCAGGTCCGGATGCAGATCCGGCCTATCAGTGGGAAACAAAACGTAAACTGTTCAGTCTAGCGGAGGTATGCGCTCTACGGAGTACCGTTCTAGTTATCCATGTTTTGCTCATGACAGGTTCTCTGGACTTTTATCCAACAGTTAAAGCCAGTCAGTCAGCTTTTGAACAGGTTTTAATTGTGAACGTGGTGCACTTGCCGTTTTTCCTTTTTACAGTATTCCTTCATTGTAATTCATTACAAGCTCAATATTTGCTGTGAGTTTGCTTTTCACTGGTGGTGTGCGATGAGATTTTTCAATGGATGTCAAATGTATCTCATCTTGGTTCACTTTGGATTTTTTTCAATTGGCTGAAAGCAGGCGAGCTGTATTTTTATTTATTTATAGCTTTTTGTGAAAAAAAAAACGGCATTTAAAAATTTTGTGCAATGTAATATGTACGTATATACGGTGAAATATTTTCCATGTTGGAAAAAAAAAAAAAAAAACGAGCCAAACTTTTTATTGACATGTAATAGCTGTGAGTTGGCACTCACCCATTGTGTCCACATTTTCTACATTTTTTTTTCCCTGCCCAGTGACGATCAAATCCAACGATAAAAGCACGAGGAGGGGGGAAAAAGAGGTGTTTTTACGTAAACATTGGGAATGCAAAGTGCTTCGTGCCATGCAGGAAGCTGTTAACGCACGTGGTTTGTGTCACAAATATTACAACTTTGGTAATATTCGATGCAGTTTCAACTTAGAAAATTGTCAACAATGAGTTTACGCAAAACTCATTCCAAACGAACGTGGCTTACTTGTTTCTTGCACAGATCTACAACTGCTTTGTGAAGGTGCCTTTACCTGGCAGACAAGGTACTCAAACCAAGCAGAAAAATTGGACTTTACACACATTCTTGGCCAGAAATGTTTACTCCCCCCTACCCTTTCCCAATTTTCTTAATTTACTCCTCCAACCCTGGAAGGATGGCCTAGAGGTACGCACACTTACCTCGAAGGCCTCTAGCCTGTGTTTGTATCTCGGGCCAGCGAGTATTGTGGAGGAAAAATAAATAAATTTGTCAAACATTATTCGCCATCGCTAATCTGTCGAGCCAGGGCTGAAATTCAGACCCAGCTATAAACTGTCATCCTGGTGTTTCACGAATGGGTGTGCCGTCCCTCGGATGGAAGTTAAACTGGGCGTCCCATCTGCTGGCATTCGTTGGTGGACGTTATAAAGCCCTCTATGTCCTGTGCGAAGTCGGGCGAGCTATTGCCGACACAATGAACAAATTACAAATTAATTCCCCAACTACTTAGTTGAGCATCAGGCCTGGCCAGCTGGTTCATGAAAGACTTCCCCCAGCCGACCCCACAAGAACGTGGGAATAATTGTGGCCGTTAAAGAAAAAGAAGTTTGTGGCCATTTTGGATGATTCTTTTTGTGCACAGTTTGTTTGTAACAAGGTATATAAGCTTTTGCATAAGCAACAGCGTATTGGACCCGACGTTAAACACTGCACAATTTACCGGTTGAAAACGAGATTAACTGTTAAAAAAATATATACAGTATATGTTGTGGTCCAAAAACAACTCCACTCAGCCATACAATAATATTAAACGATCTTAGAATAAAATAAAAAAATATCTGAAATCATGCCATTTCCAAACTCTTAACCTCTCCTGTTCGATTTAAGCAGTTGGTAATGGACTCGAAATTCCTATGGTTTCGCAATTCTTCAACTTCCTCTTCATCTTCATCAGATGTGATGTCAGGATCTCCTTCCTGGGCCAAGCATTTAAGGCAGGCAACATCAAAAAGGTAGTTTTCCCTGTCATTGTAGAAAAGAATCAAATGTTTAGTCTGTTGTTGTTGAAATTGGTAAAAAGCAATGTTGAAATTTAACCTGCATGGAACAAAGCAATCCGAACATCGGCAGTTTTAACGGCTCAACTTCTTCTTGTGTCAATTGAGCCAAATAAAATCAAAAGTAGAAATTGGACTACCTGAGGTACTTTTGACGGCTGTGTCGGCTCCATTGCTGCTGGCAGCAATCGAGGTAGCTGAGAAAATTTCCTGCACATAACACCAATGCAAGTCGTTACGACTTACTCAATGAAATTCTAACAGCTTTGGGGGAGGGGAGGGGGCAGGGGGAGCATTTTAAAAGAAAACGAATAATACAGTACTGACAATGATTTATTTTTTTTTAACCAAACCCGTAGTTGTTCCAGCGCAAGCAACACGGTGCATTTTTCTTGTGGCAATTTAAGACTCGGGGAGGAAATTGTACACAAGACTCCTAAGGACATGATGAGATTAATGGACACATCAACACAGTATGTGCAAATTTAAATCTGGGATCCAACATCATGAGGCATGTGCTTCCAATGCAAATAGAAAATAAAATATCGCGACAGCAATCATTTTCTGTTCTCTGCTAACCCGTCGTCATATCCATGTGGCTACTTATTATATATTTATCCCTGTAATGATCCTTACAGGTAAGCCAAAATTAATTTGCGGAGAGGGGGTTAAAATGGAATAGAAAGCAACGAAAAGCTAGAACGGCACTCGATGGGGCACATCGTCTCGCATCACGTATTCAGTCTGAACATAAATACCATCGTTTTCTGAATACGCTACTATCATGGCCCATACACCCGTATCATCCATGCACACTATTATGTTGCATAGTTTATTGGCATGGGTTATGACCATCATAAATTTAATTCTCCTCACATCAGGTCGTAGATCAGATATATGAAGTTTGGTTTTTTTTTTTTTGAAAAAAAGGAACAAAAAAGTTCGATTCAATCAATTATGGCTGGAATACCACTTCACAGATGACATCATTATCACTTTATATACCCCATGGGGAGGTTAATGACATATGCCAAGTTCCAATGTTTTGTTGTTGTTGTTGAGCAGTTTTGGAGAAAAGGATGTCCAAATGTTTCCTTTATTTCAGCTAGGCTGCCATACCAAGTGACCAATAACATCAGAGTTATCAATAAAATATTCACCATGGAGAGACCCTCCTATATTTAAAGTTTCGCATCGACCAGACAGGAGGCTGCAGAGAAAAATATACTTAAAGCAAAAATATTGTGTCCGTGGACAGGCAGACACAGACACAGACACACTTCCTTTAGGGCAAGACCAAGAACACAGTGCCTTCAGAAAGTATCGACACCCCTTGACGTTTTCACATTTTGTTGTTACAGCCTGAATATAAAAATGGATTAAATTTTTTTTTTTTTTAATTATCACTGATCTACACAAGATACCCCGTAATGACAAGGTGAAAACATGTTTTTAGAAATTTTTGCAAATTAATCAAAAATTAAAAGCTGAAATGTCTTTGCATCAATAAGTATTCAACCCCTTTGCTATGAACTCCAAATTGAGCTCAGGTGCATCCAATTCTTTTGATCATCCTGGAGATGTCTCTACAACTTTATTGGAATCCACCCGTGGCCAGTTCAATTGATTGGACATTATTTAGAAAGAAACACACCTTTCTATAGAAGGCCCCCACAGTTGATAGAGCAGGTCAGAGCAGAAACTCTACCATGAAGAACAAGGAACTGTCCCGTAGAATTCTGAGAGAATTGTGAGGACGCATAGATCTGGGGAAGGGTACAAAATAATTTCTATAGTGTTGAAAGTTCCCAAGAGCACAGTGAGCTCCATCATTAGGAAATGGAAAGAATATGGAACTACCCAGACCCTTCCTCGAGCTGGCCATCTGACCAAACTGAGCAACAGGACAAGGACCTTGGCCAGGGAGGTGACCAAAACCCAATGACCACTCTGACGGAACGACAGAGTTCCTGAGCAGAGTTGGGAGAACCTGCCAGAAGGACAACAGTCTCTGCAGCACTTCACAAATCGAGGCTTTATGGGAGAGTGGCCAGACTGAAGCCACTCCTGAGATAAAGGCACATGACAGCACGCCTGGAGTTTGCACAAAGGCAACTGAAAGACTCTGAGAGCACGAGGCAAAAGATCCTGTGGTCTGATGAGACAAAAATTGAACTCGGCCTGAATGCAAAGTGCTACATCTAGCGGAAAACTGAGCACAGCTCATCACCCATCTAACACCATCCCTACCGTGAAGCATGGTGGTGGCAGCATCATGCTATGGGGATGCTTTTCAGCGGCAGGGACTGGGAGATTTGTAAGGATAGAGGGAACAATGAATGGAGCCAAATACAGGGAAATCCTTGAGGAGAACCTGTTTTCAGAGTGCAAAAGACCTTGGACTATGGTGAAGATTTAAGTTCCATTAGGACAATGAAACCCCAATCATACAGCAAAGAAACCACCAAAATGGCTTCAAGAACAGGAACGTGAAGGTCCTTGAGTGGCCGCCAACGCCCAGACTTGAATCCCATTGAGAATCTGTGGAAAGACTTGAAGTTTGCTGTTCACCGACACACCCCATCCAACTTGACAGAACTTGAGCAAATCTGCAAGGAAGAATGGGAGAAAATCCCCAAATCGAGACGTGTAAAGCTGACACAGACATACCCAAGAACACTCGAAGCTGTATTCGCTGCCAAATGCACTTCTACAAAGTGTAGATTCATGGGGTTGAATACTTATTGATGCAAGACATTTCAGCTTCTCATTTTTCATTAATTTTTAAAAATTTCGAAAAACATGTTTTCACTTTGCCATTCTGGGGTATTTTGTGTAGCTCAATGACAAAAATTTAAATTTTGTCCATTTTTTAATTCAGGCTGTAACAACAAAATGTGACAAAAGTCGAGGGGTATGAATACTTTCTGAAGGTACTGTACCAATTGTCAAACGTGATTATTTTCCACTGTTGGTGTTTTGAACCCACCTCTCCAGGACTTATCTCCTCAGTTGCAACAATGTGCAGCGTGCTGCTACAATGTGGGAAACAAACCTCAGCATTGGGTACACAGCTGTGATTGCCTGCAGAAAGAACCGTAAGGTGAATGTAAAAGCCTTAATCATAAACATCACTGTGCTATATTCCGATGCAGTGTCGGTGCTGCCGAAGTAATTTCTGGAAAAGGTAATGCTGGGTGCTTTGCCGTTGCCTTCCCAGCAGTCGGTCAGGGAAAGAATTTGGAACGTGTTCAGGATGTTGATGATAACACGCATACTCTTAGAGAAAGACAACGTGATCTTTAATGTCCACTGACGACTAGTGCTGGCACGCGGGTCCTCCAGATTCACGACGATCTAATGGACGGTGCACACATCGATGGCGTCACATTGCATGCAAAACACCAGGGTGACAGCTGGGTCGAGATTCAAACCACGTGTACCTCTGGGCTACCCTTCCTGCCAGCCGAAAAGCCCTTCAACAACACCCAAGTTGCAGGGTTTTTATGTCAAAACTTTACCACAGCTTTTTTCCATCACATCAGTGTAGTAACTTAAGCCTGGTATTGGTTTAATGGTTAAGGTGACTGGCTTAAGATATTGAAGGGTCTTGAGGTTGAGCCCTTGTCAGGCCGCTGAAATACCAGGTGGGTTGACAACCTGTCATTCTTCAGAGGTTGGCAAAATGAGTACCAGCTTTTACTGGTAACAGGGGCACTGCATCAGCAGCACAGCCATGCTTTCCAGAAAAATGATGCAACCAGCAGACAGGTTACATACAAAACAGGAGGTAACTTAAATAACTCTCCCCCCCCACTTCCAAGACTATATCCTTAACATTATAAGCACCCACCCCCACCTCCTCACCCCCCCCCCCAACCACCTCTTCCCCTCCTCCTCGCCACCACCTCTTCCTCCTACCACCTCCTCCTCACAGTCATCAATCAAGAATCTAAGTTTAGATGGATCCAAAAGGTGTAAAATATTCAAATCTATCGCAGAAGATGCATTAATCACCAAATAAATAAATAAATCTCAAAAGCTGCATGATAAATGCATTAATCACAACACAGAAGCTTATTCATTTCTCAGGGAAGTAACCAATGTTGTTCATCTCACATTCCTCTCTCAAGCCATGAGAGAGGCAATTTAAAATGTGCATGAGATTAATGATGCTCTCAACATTGACATTCCTCCACGACTGAAGATGCCTTGCAAGCTTTCCATTCCTCGGCACGTCACTTTTGAAGTACATAACAATCTTAACCTTCAAAGCTACTCGTGGATTTTATACCAAAATGGGTTGAGGAAAGCAGTGAAAGGTTCCTCCAGAAAAGGAGCCACACAAACAATCTGCACGGGGGGGGAAAAACAGGGGGTCCAAAAAAGGCAAATGCAATAAAATGTCTTACAGCAGCTCTGAAGTACATACAGGCCTGAGCCTTCACAATCCAGGAAGCCCCCAGCATCTGCACAGATAATAGCAAAGCAAACTGCCATTAGTATAATAAAGGATTCATACATCTTTAAAAAATAAATTATACACGCACACTGTAAAACCGCACAATCCGCAAATACCAAAAGCCTTTCTGCCACTCAGACCACTGATGGCAAACAAGAAACCAGAAGGAAAGTGCGATCTGGTGGAGATTTAAAAAAAAAGAAATCAACATGTGTGGCGTGTGACGAGCACTCCCCCGATCTCCAATCGCCGCAAGTCCTACGGATGTGCATACTTTGCGGATTTACAGTGCAAGACTAAATCCACGGCTGATGCTCACCATTACAGCAGGGAGGTACTATTGGCATTTTAATGACAACTGTGGTCATCCTTGGTTAGATATTTAATGCGGTATGCCGGCCTGATGAGGACAAATAAGCCTTAATCGGGGGAAGCGGCTCCGTTTGATGCTTAACCAATGGTGCCCATAAAATGTCCGTCTTTTGACACGAGTGGCCGTGCTGAAGCCTCCGGGTCAGAAGTGATGCTTCAGTGTGCGCTTAGCAGGACTTTCGTCCATTAGAGATCGGGGGAATGCTCATCACGCTACACACATTTTGATGTATGCCTTACGTTGCTGCAATGAATCGTACAGTTGGACAATGAACTTGTCCAAGTTGGCACGTTCAGATGTCGGCAGCCACACATTCATCACAAGCACGTCCCCATGCTCCAAGTGCACTGGGGGTGCAAGATAACCATGTACAAGTAACACTTGACCCATCATGCCTGTGCTCTGCAAACACCAAACTAATTTGATCCATCAGTTTACAGACTTAATTTCACTGGTAGGATGTGTGGGGTTGGGTTGAGAAGAGGGTTGTCTGATGATGAATGCACAAACACCGGCGACACATTCACTTTTTTGATGAGACTCTCTCAGACATTATAATCACCCACCCATACCTAATCTACTTACCAGTCCTGCCAACATCCATGTACTCCTTTCTCCCAAAGCTCCGAGGTAGCGCCCAACTCAAATGTAAACCCATCTACTGCTGCCAATACCTTTTCCAAGGAGACAATTCCATGCATTATCTCCTCTCCGAGTGTAAAACCGCTGTTTTGTTGCCATCCCTAACTCTTTTTATTTACTTCAGGCTGTGGCCCCAAGTCCTGTCACTGTCCATTATACTAGCAAATGTAACTACGCCATACAGGAGATAGCCATAGGGACATATGGGCTGTATTAAAGTGCAGTGTACTTCATGCAGAACGTTTTTGCAAAATAAATAAATAAAAGGTCCATTAATTGATGCATGTTCCTTTTTCAGCTGCAAATTACATCTCCTCCTCCTCCTCCTCCTCCTCGGAAATCATGATGCCAACTTCCTTAAGACCCCCACCCTTGGAAGCCACGACATAAGCATGCTAATTCTGGTCAGGATTGACCAAAAAACTGGAAGAGTTGGTAAACAAGAGGACCGCTTTACAGTGTCAATTAAGTGAACCAACACGTAAACATAGTCCAGTGCTCATGTGCACAATAGGGATACAACTTTTTTGCAACTCCTAGTCCTGTATCATATTCTGATGAGCTTTTGCTAGAAAACAATGAAAATCAATGTTTTTTTTTGTATTTGTTCAAAAAAGTTCACCCATGACTAACTTTGAAATTTGAATGACTTGCATGACCTTAATTTGCTCGCTCACAGCATTGATTGCTTCTGCTGATGTTTAGTTTTGATGGCTCTTGTTTTCCAGTGATTTGTCAAGGATTTCAAAGCAGTCTTGTAGGCCAAGGACATCTCCACTTATGGCTCGCAGACTTCCTCTCCTGTCGCAGTCAACGTGTGGCCCTAAATGGAATTCTCTCATCCACTCTTCCTGTCCAGGCTGGAGTTCCTCAAGGCAGCGTTCTGGGCCCTGTTCCTTTTCTGGTTTTCCTCAACGATCTCTCCGACTCTCTGGAAAATCCTCTTTATCTCTTTGCTGATGACTCATCCACCTTTCTGCATCCCTCAGATCAGCAAGCAGCAGCCTTTACACTCTCTGCAAATCTGGATAAAATCACAAGCTAGTCCAACACGTGGAACATGTCTTTCAATCCTGACAAATCTCACACTCTATGTTTCTCCAAAAGAACTGTCTGAACCCCCCCCCCCCCATCATGTACCTTATCAACAATTTTTCTTGAAGAAGTCCTTTCATTCAAGGTTCTGGGTCTCACTATCTGCCATGATCTTTCCTGGGAAAGGCACATTTCCAAGCTGGCCTCCAAAGCCAGTCGCCGACTGGGCATCCTCCATCGTGCAAAGTCCTTCCTTGGCGGACCTGAGCTCCTGACCACATACAAAGCTTTCGTCCAGCCTGATGGAGTACTGCTCTCCCCTCTGGGCTGGTGCTCCTGCCTCTCACCTTTCTCGGCTTCATGCTGTGAAACCAAGGCATATTTAGGATCATTGATATCTCCCATGGTGAGGCTGAGTCTTTGGGCCTCTCACCCTCTCACCACAGGCATGTGGTGAGCCTTGTCCCCCCCCCCCACTCTGAGATATGTCCTCCCCATATTTCTGCAGGGTGCTCAAGGTCAGCCACAACCCCCTTCTGGTAAACTACCAAATTTGCGAATCACTGCTCACCTTCACTCTTTCATTCCTCTTTTTTTTCCTGCTTTGGAACAAACTCCCACACTCTCTTCCATCCCACTCTTCCCTCCAGGTCTTCAAAACAGCTGTTCACCACCATCTCTGAGCTTACCCATCCTAAACCTCGATCTTTTCTACCCGTTAATCCACCCCAAACCCACTCCCTTCAAATTCCCTGTCGTGTCTATCTTGTTTCCCGTGTATCCCTCTCCCTCTCCCCTTCCACAGATTTCATGTCTGTTCCCCACTGGTTTTTTTCCTTCCTCTCCCACCTCCCGTCTCCTGCTCCCCTTGTTGTGCGTTTGTGTGTTAGCTCTCATACAAGCCTCGACAATGTATTTTTTTTTATTTCATTTGTAGGTGAAACAAGCAAAACAGCCTACTTTCTGTGGATGTACTGTCTGTACTGTACATACTAGGAAAGTTTACTTGCCTGTCCTTTCCCAAATTTTCTTAACGCAGGAGTGGGCTAAAAAAAAAAGAGAAAAACACGAAAAAGAAGCGAATACTTCGATATCGCGCGGCTGGGGGCAGTAAAAGTCTAGGTTAAGAATGATGAAACATTTTGCAGTTATAAAATTTAAATGTAGACACGGTGAATTAGCATGCATGATGGGAAGAGTTGTGACATTGGACAAATTTCTATTTATAGCCCTCAGATCAAAGGGACGTACTCGGCCATAAGTGTGACAGAAGACACAGGACAGAATAGCCAATAAGTGTGACAGAAGACGTGACAGAAGACAGGACAGAATAGCCAATTATATAACAGCGCGATGTCGCCACGCTGTAAAAAGTAGGGTCATAAGAAAGTGCAAATGAGCCACATTTTTACACACACACACACACCACAACCTCTAATTCTGTCCCTCTCAATTGATTAATGCATATATTTTTTGAAGTTTAAAATGTAGCAATTTTTTTGAAATTTATATGCGGTATATATTTATATTTTTCCTAAGGCTAGTCGAGCTTGTTTATAATAAACGCCATGAATGATTAATACATTGGGATACAGATGTGGTGGGAATGGCATGAAAGTAACTTGGTTATCTAAATTGTTGATTTTACATATCACTTTTTTGGTTTACAGCACATTGGGGTTTTTTTCAACTTTCTGCAAAACTCCTGATTGCAATGATCAAAACTGCACACCTTGTTCAAGGAAGCATGACTTTGACAAAGGAGTGCAGTGGTATTTGTATAGTATAGTGTAGGAGGTATGGTAGTCTGGCCATGCTTGTAATTGATAAGATAGTATTTTGGCTCAATGGCTTCCCATGGAAAACGAGATTTGACGTTGGAATCACAGCATCATGAGCTTTGTGCTCAGATGGAAACACATAATAGGCCAACCCTCTTGCATACACAGCTTGCAATAATGTAGTATTTTTACGAGGAGCTAACTACAATGATTGATGTAATTCTAACTTGAAGATCCAAACACCGTGCAAGCTATTTCAAGTCCTGCAAAGGCACGATTATGAGCAACTGAGGTAAATACGGTATCTATGCAACAAGCAAACATTGACACAGTGGATTAGCCCGATGTGTAGTTGAGTTGCAATAGCATGTGTTCTAAGCTTTTTCCCAAATGTAGTGTTCGAGCATACTGAAGTGGCAGAAATGACAGGGGAAGACAGTACTACAAATATAATGCGAGTGTGAACGACTGGAAATGATGTGGGGGCTCTGAGGGAAAGGCAGCACAATTAACACGAAGTGAGCATGGGTAGCTGGAATTCAGCTGAATGCTGAGTAGACAGTCGCAGCAGTTTCCAAGGGTGAAAGGTCAGAAAATTGAGAAGCAGAGTGCATAATGACATCAGGTGTCTGGATAGTCAGCTGCATGAAACACCTGCGATAAAAGGAGAGAGTTGATACCACCACGAGAATAGAAGCACGACATGTCGTGTTTATAAACAACTGGGACAATAAGCTTCCAAGAAAGACTATTACCAGTCACTACCACTATCTGCGGGCCAATGCAAGCCAGGCACTTGCACCAGTGCACGTCCACGGCTGTCAGAGCGGGTCTCCGGGAGACAGTGAAGACTTGCCACTGCCAGTCTAAGCAATGAAGCTGATCTTTTCAACCCACCAATGTTGAAAGACAAGTTATCAAGGACCAGGTTAAGTCCCTGCCAACAATGGACAATATGTGGCATTCTAGATGGCCCTCACTCTCCCTCTGGTGGACATTTGGACAACAGCTTAGGAGCTTCTTAGCATGTGCATATTAATTTCTGAGCTCAAAGGCCACACTCTCTCCAGTTATGATGACATTTTTATCCTGAGCAGAGTCATTACCACCTGAAGGGCATATGCGATATACACACCAACAAGGCCAGGATTGAGGATGTCAGTAAAATAGTGAAGAGTGTAGAGCACCACTTTCCAAAAAATTCCCACCAGTATAACAGGCTACACCCAAGCATGACAACTTTATCAGATTTTATTGAAACATTATAGAGGGATTATGGGAACTGGGAGACAAAAGCAGTGAAAGAACAGTTTGCTTTACTCACAATCTAGTTTGCAGAGTTTGAATGGGCTGGGCAGAACTTTGCCTCCACATGCTTCATGTAGGGAGATAGTGATCCACACCCAGCACACAATTTTACAACATCCAATGCCTATCAGGGGTACTGCACTCGCTTTCACAAACCTGCACTCACACTTACACCACCTCATGCTGGATCCCATTGGCCCTCGTACACCTGCACTGGCTCCCATTGGCTAGTGAGTGCACACTGGCACCAATTTGTTGACGCTCGTTTTCCCAGCTCTGCACGTTGTGGCAATATTCTCATCATCTCTCCCCTTTTATCCCAGAAAGCAAGTGGTGCCCATCCTTTCACATCTCTCTTCAGCACCACTTACACTTTCACAACCATCAACTTCTCACTCTTATAAGCTGCTGTGACCATCTACTTAGCCTTCAGCTTTACTACAGCTGCCAAATGCTGTTGGAACAGCCCGACCTTTCCTGCCCCACCCTTAGCTCCAGTTTTTTTAATGCACCCATTGTATGAGTAACAGTCTTCCCCTGTTAGTTCCGATGCTCCATTTCCACAAACCTTTAACTATACACAATCGCAATTGAGAGAACTTGTGGATTGGATTAGCTCTCCAAGGAAATTATCAATCATTAAAAACTCAAGCCATACATTTGGAATGAAGCTTTAAATGAAAAAAATTCTGCAAGTGATCAGCAGCTGTGATGTAAACTGCAATCACATGTTGAAGCAACATGGAATTGTATACACATATGCCAAGGCTCATGGAAGAACTCAAGAATGGAAGGTAACAAAATGGGAAGGAGGGAAAACACCAACAGCAGAGTAAAAAAGGGAGAGATATCAAGGAGAGGGAGAGAAGGACATATGGTGATGAACAAGCTACACACACGCTCACTGAAACATAGGAAGGGGAAAGCAGGGATGAAATAAAGGGAACAAAATAAAAATTAAATAAAAAAAAGTGGTGAGGGGGGGACGGGGACGACGACGCAGTAACCTGGAAAAGAGTGTGCATTTACGGGAGAATAGATCATTCCGACGGATTCACCATGCAGGAAATGACCTGCATGGTGAACAGCTGTCTTGAAGCCCTGGAGGGAAGAGTGGGACTGAACAGACTGGGGAAGTTGATGCTTACAAAGAGCTATATTCTGTAATTTTCTATAGACATGCTTAATGTTTATCAATTTTATGGGCACGATAGGGTTTGTTGCATCAAAAAAAAAAGGGCTGAGAGACGCATGTCAAATGCGAGTGTAGTTTGCAGCGTTTTCATACATTGGGTTGCACAATACCGATTTGTACTACAAAATGCTCTATTTTGTAGCCATACAAGGCAGGTGGTCACTTCATCCAGTGATGTCAGATTGTACTTTGTTCAAGAGAATTACAACCATCATTCAGGATGAAATGTTTATGGGACATCAGAAAAGCTGACAATTTTAACTTTACATTGAGAAATGAAGCGGTCTCCACAATGTCAGATTGTACTGCTGCTTCACGCACACGTACATCCTTTTAGGTAACTTGAAGTTAAGATGATTTTCAATTACAAATAAACTCCAGCATTTATAATGCACAAACCACATGCCTAAAAAGCAATGTCAAAGGGTATGATATCGTAGAAATTGATATTTGCACAATGGATAACTAGAAACCACAAGTAGTTTTGCTGTTAATGATCTTGCATCAAGCATTCAATCGATAGACATTGCTGATAGCAATTTGACCTTTTTACCTCTGCCATCGAAGGTGGACGGAGGTTGTTTTCACCCCGATTTGTCTGTGCAGGATATCTCAAAAAGTTGTGGATCGATTCGATTTTAGTGAGGATCCATATGTTATAATTCTTTTAAACAATTCTTCACCATTGAGAGATGGGGCCAAAAACGATATCTCAAAAGATTATAGACGAGTTACGACAAAACTTGATAGATGAGTTGGGCAGGTGACAAGAACAAGGCGATTAGATTTTGGTTCAGGTCCGGATGCAGATCCGGCCTATCAGTGGGAAACAAAACGTAAACTGTTCAGTCTAGCGGAGGTATGCGCTCTACGGAGTACCGTTCTAGTTATCCATGTTTTGCTCATGACAGGTTCTCTGGACTTTTATCCAACAGTTAAAGCCAGTCAGTCAGCTTTTGAACAGGTTTTAATTGTGAACGTGGTGCACTTGCCGTTTTCCTTTTTACAGTATTCCTTCATTGTAATTCATTACAAGCTGCATATTTGCTGTGAGTTTGCTTTTCACTGGTGGTGTGCGATGAGATTTTTCAATGGATGTCAAATGTATCTCATCTTGGTTCACTTTGGATTTTTTTCAATTGGCTGAAAGCAGGCGAGCTGTATTTTTATTTATTTATAGCTTTTTGTGAAAAAAAAAACGGCATTTAAAAATTTTGTGCAATGTAATATGTACGTATATACGGTGAAATATTTTCCATGTTGGAAAAAAAACAAAAAAAAAACGAGCCAAACTTTTTAATTGACATGTAATAGCTGTGAGTTGGCACTCAACCATTGTGTCCACATTTTCTACATTTTTTTTCCCTGCCCAGTGACGATCAAATCCAACGAATAAAAGCACGAGGAGGGGGGGAAAAAAGGTGTTTTTACGTAAACATTGGGAATGCAAAGTGCTTCGTGCCATGCAGGAAGCTGTTAACGCACGTGGGTTTGTGTCACAAATATTACAACTTTGGTAATATTCGATGCAGTTTCAACTTAGAAAATTGTCAACAATGAGTTTACACAAAACTCATTCCAAACGAACGTGGCTTACTTGTTTCTTGCACAGATCTACAACTGCTTTGTGAAGGTGCCTTTACCTGGCAGACAAGGTACTCAAACCAAGCAGAAAAATTGGACTTTACACATTCCTCTTGGCCAGAAATGTTTACTCCCCTACCCTTTCCCAATTTTTCTTAATTTACTCCTCCAACCCTGGAAGGATGGCCTAGAGGTACGCACACTTACCTCGAAGGCCTCTAGCCTGTGTTTGTATCTCGGGCCAGCGAGTATTGTGGAGGAAAAATAAATAAATTTGTCAAACATTATTCGCCATCGCTAATCTGTCGACCCAGGGCTGAAATTCAGACCCAGCTATAAACTGTCATCCTGGTGTTTCACGAATGGGTGTGCCGTCCCTCGGATGGAAGTTAAACTGGGCGTCCCATCTGCTGGCATTCGTTGGTGGACGTTATAAAGCCCTCTATGTCCTGTGCGAAGTCGGGCGAGCTATTGCCGACACAATGAACAAATTACAAATTAATTCCCCAACTACTTAGTTGAGCATCAGGCCTGGCCAGCTGGTTCATGAAAGACTTCCCCCAGCCGACCCCACAAGAACGTGGGAATAATTGTGGCCGTTAAAGAAAAAGAAGTTTGTGGCCATTTTGGATGATTCTTTTTGTGCACAGTTTGTTTGTAACAAGGTATATAAGCTTTTGCATAAGCAACAGCGTAGTTCGGACCCGACGTTAAACACTGCACAATTTACCGGTTGAAACGAGATTAACTGTTAAAAAAATATATACAGTATATGTTGTGGTCCAAAAACAACTCCACTCAGCCATACAATAATATTAAACGATCTTAGAATAAAATAAAAAAATATCTGAAATCATGCCATTTCCAAACTCTTAACCTCTCCTGTTCGATTTAAGCAGTTGGTAATGGACTCGAAATTCCTATGGTTTCGCATTCTTCAACTTCCTCTTCATCTTCATCAGATGTGATGTCAGGATCTCCTTCCTGGGCCAAGCATTTAAGGCAGGCACACTCAAAAAGGTAGTTTTCCCTGTCATGTAGAAAGAATCAAATGTTTAGTCTGTTGTTGTTGAAATTGGTAAAAAGCAATGTTGAAATTTAACCTGCATGGAACAAAGCAATCCGAACATCGGCAGTTTTAACGGCTCAACTTCTTCTTGTGTCAATTGAGCCAAATAAAATCAAAAGTAGAAATTGGACTACCTGAGGTACTTTTGACGGCTGTGTCGGCTCCATTGCTGCTGGCAGCAATCGAGGTAGCTGAGAAAAATTTCCTGCACATAACACCAATGCAAGTCGTTACGACTTACTCAATGAAATTCTAAACAGCTTTGGGGGAGGGGAGGGGGCAGGGGGAGCATTTTAAAGAAAACGAATAATACAGTACTGACAATGATTTATTTTTTTTTAACCAAACACCGTAGTTGTTCCAGCGCAAGCAACACGGTGCATTTTTCTTTGTGGCAATTTAAGACTCGGGGAGGAAATTGTACACAAGACTCCTAAGGACATGATGAGATAATGGACACATCAACACAGTATGTGCAAATTTAAATCTGGGATCCCAACATCATGAGGCATGTGCTTCCAATGCAAATAGAAAATAAAATAATCGCGACAGCAATCATTTTCTGTTCTTTGCCTAACCCGTCGTCATATCCATGTGGCTACTTATTATATATTTAGCCCTGTAATGATCCTTACAGGTAAGCCAAAATTAATTTGCGGAGAGGGGGTTAAAATGGAATAGAAAGCAACGAAAAGCTAGAACGGCACTCGGTGGGGCGCATCGTCTCGCATCACGTATTCAGTCTGAACATAAATACCATCGTTTTCTGAATACGCTACTATCATGGCCCATACACCCGTATCATCCATGCACACTATTATGTTGCATAGTTTATTGGCATGGGTTATGACCATCATAAATTTAATTCTCCTCACATCAGGTCGTGGATCAGATATATGAAGTTTGGTTTTTTTTTTTTGAAAAAAAAGGAACAAAAAAGTTCGATTCAATCAATTATGGCTGGAATACCACTTCACAGATGACATCATTATCACTTTATATACCCCATGGGGAGTTAATGACATATGCCAAGTTTCAATGTTTTTTGTTGTTGTTGTTGAGCAGTTTTGGAGAAAAGGATGTCCAAATGTTTCCTTTATTTCAGCTAGGCTGCCATACCAAGTGACCAATAACATCAGAGTTATCAATAAAATATTCACCATGGAGAGACCCTCCTATATTTAAAGTTTCACATCGACCAGACAGGAGGCTGCAGAGAAAAATATACTTAAAGCAAAAATATGTGTCCGTGGACAGGCAGACACAGACACAGACACACTTCCTTTAGGGCAAGACCAAGAACACAGTGCCTTCAGAAAGTATCGACACCCCTTGACGTTTTCACATTTTGTTGTTACAGCCTGAATATAAAATGGATTAAATTTTTTTTTTTTAAATTATCACTGATCTACACAAGATACCCCGTAATGACAAGGTGAAAAACATGTTTTTAGAAATTTTTGCAAATTAAACAAAAATTAAAAGCTGAAATGTCTTGCATCAATAAGTATTCAACCCCTTTGCTATGACACTCCAAATTGAGCTCAGGTGCATCCAATTTCCTTTGATCATCCTGGAGATGTCTCTACAACTTTATTGGAATCCACCCGTGGCCAGTTCAATTGATTGGACATTATTTAGAAAGAAACACACCTTTCTATAGAAGGCCCCACAGTTGATAGAGCAGGTCAGAGCAGAAACTCTACCATGAAGAACAAGGAACTGTCCGTAGAATTCTGAGAGAATTGTGAGGACGCATAGATCTGGGGAAGGGTACAAAATAATTTCTATAGTGTTGAAAGTTCCCAAGAGCACAGTGAGCTCCATCATTAGGAAATGGAAAGAATATGGAACTACCCAGACTCTTCCTCGAGCTGGCCATCTGACCAAACTGAGCAACAGGACAAGGACCTTGGCCAGGGAGGTGACCAAAAACCCAATGACCACTCTGACGGAACGACAGAGTTCCTGAGCAGAGTTGGGAGAACCTGCCAGAAGGACAACAGTCTCTGCAGCACTTCACAAATCGAGGCTTTATGGGAGAGTGGCCAGACTGAAGCCACTCCTGAGATAAAGGCACATGACAGCACGCCTGGAGTTTGCACAAAGGCAACTGAAAGACTGAGAGCACGAGGCAAAAGATCCTGTGGTCTGATGAGACAAAAATTGAACTCGGCCTGAATGCAAAGTGCTACATCTAGCGGAAAACTGAGCACAGCTCATCACCCATCTAACACCATCCCTACCGTGAAGCATGGTGGTGGCAGCATCATGCTATGGGGATGCTTTTCAGCGGCAGGGACTGGGAGATTTGTAAGGATAGAGGGAACAATGAATGGAGCCAAATACAGGGAAATCCTTGAGGAGAACCTGTTTCAGAGTGCAAAAGACCTTGGACTATGGTGAAGATTTAAGTTCCATTAGGACAATGAAACCCCAATCATACAGCCAAAGAAACACCAAAATGGCTTCAGAACAGGAACGTGAAGGTCCTTGAGTGGCCCAGCCAACGCCCAGACTTGAATCCCATTGAGAATCTGTGGAAAGACTTGAAGTTTGCTGTTCACCGACACACCCCATCCAACTTGACAGAACTTGAGCAAATCTGCAAGGAGGAATGGGAGAAAATCCCCAAATCGAGACGTGTAAAGCTGACACAGACATACCCAAGAACACTCGAAGCTGTATTCGCTGCCAAATGCACTTCTACAAAGTGTAGATTCATGGGGTTGAATACTTATTGATGCAAGACATTTCAGCTTCTCATTTTTCATTAATTTTTAAAAATTTCGAAAAACATGTTTTCACTTTGCCATTCTGGGGTATTTTGTGTAGCTCAATGACAAAAATTTCAATTTTGTCCATTTTTAATTCAGGCTGTAACAACAAAATGTGACAAAAGTCGAGGGGTATGAATACTTTCTGAAGGTACTGTACCAATTGTCAAACGTGATTATTTTCCACTGTTGGTGTTTTGAACCCACCTCTCCAGGACTTATCTCCTCAGTTGCAACAATGTGCAGCGTGCTGCTACAATGTGGGAAACAAACCTCAGCATTGGGTACACAGCTGTGATTGCCTGCAGAAAGAACCGTAAGGTGATGTAAAAGCCTTAATCATAAACATCACTGTGCTATATCCGATGCAGTGTCGGTGCTGCCGAAGTAATTTCTGGGAAAAGGTAATGCTGGGTGCTTTGCCGTTGCCTTCCCAGCAGTCGGTCAGGGAAAGAATTTGGAACGTGTTCAGGATGTTGATGATAACACGCATACTCTTAGAGAAAGACAACGTGATCTTTAATGTCCACTGACGACTAGTGCTGGCACGCGGGTCCTCCAGATTCACGACGATCTA
The DNA here is from genome assembly GCA_035128595.1 of Eptatretus atami. Taxonomy (NCBI): domain Eukaryota; kingdom Metazoa; phylum Chordata; class Myxini; order Myxiniformes; family Myxinidae; genus Eptatretus; species Eptatretus atami. The sequence continues at coordinate 92,434,564 of CM068963.1, read as the reverse complement.
ATGGACGGTGCACACATCGATGCGTCACATTGCATGCAAAACACCAGGGTGACAGCTGGGTCGAGATTCAAACCACGTGTACCTCTGGGCTACCCTTCCTGCCAGCCGAAAAGCCCTTCAACAACACCCAAGTTGCAGGGTTTTTATGTCAAAACTTTACCACAGCTTTTTTCCATCACATCAGTGTAGTAACTTAAGCCTGGTATTGGTTTAATGGTTAAGGTGACTGGCTTAAGATATTGAAGGGTTTTGAGGTTGAGCCCTTGTCAGGCCGCTGAAATACCAGGTGGGTTGACAACCTGTCATTCTTCAGAGGTTGGCAAAATGAGTACCAGCTTTTACTGGTAACAGGGGCACTGCATCAGCAGCACAGCCATGCTTCCAGAAAAATGATGCAACCAGCAGACAGGTTACATACAAAACAGGAGGTAACTTAAATAACTCTCCCCCCCCACTTCCAAGACTAATCCTTAACATTATAAGCACCCACCCCCACCTCCTCACCCCTCCCCCCAACCACCTCTTCCCTCCTCCCGCCACCACCTCTTCCCTCCTACCACCTCCTCCTCACAGTCATCAATCAAGAATCTAAGTTTAGATGGATCCAAAAGGTGTAAAATATACAAATCTATCGCAGAAGATGCATTAATCACCAAATAAATAAATAAATCTCAAAAGCTGCATGATAAATGCATTAATCACAACACAGAAGCTTATTCATTTCTCAGGGAAGTAACCAATGTTGTTCATCTCACATTCCTCTCTCAAGCCATGAGAGAGGCAATTTAAAATGTGCATGAGATTAATGATGCTCTCAACATTGACATTCCTCCACGACTGAAGATGCCTTGCAAGCTTTCCATTCCTCGGCACGTCACTTTTGAAGTACATAACAATCTTAACCTTCAAAGCTACTCGTGGATTTTATACCAAAATGGGTTGAGGAAAGCAGTGAAAGGTTCCTCCAGAAAAGGAGCCACACAAACAATCTGCACGGGGGGGGAAAAACAGGGGGTCCAAAAAAGGCAAATGCAATAAAATGTCTTACAGCAGCTCTGAAGTACATACAGGCCTGAGCCTTCACAATCCAGGAAGCCCCCAGCATCTGCACAGATAATAGCAAAGCAAACTGCCATTAGTATAATAAAGGATTCATACATCTTTAAAAAAATAAATTATACACGCACACTGTAAAACCGCACAATCCGCAAATACCAAAAGCCTTTCTGCCACTCAGACCACTGATGCAAACCAAGAAACCAGAAGGAAAGTGCGATCTGGTGGAGATTTAAAAAAAAAGAAATCAACATGTGTGGCGTGTGACGAGCACTCCCCCGATCTCCAATCGCCGCAAGTCCTACGGATGTGCATACTTTGCGGATTTACAGTGCAAGACTAAATCCACGGCTGATGCTCACCATTACAGCAGGGAGGTACTATTGGCATTTTAATGACAACTGTGGTCATCCTTGGTTAGATATTTATGCGGTATGCCGGCCTGATGAGGACAAATAAGCCTTAAATCGGGGGAAGCGGCTCCGTTTGATGCTTAACCAATGGTGCCCATAAAATGTCCGTCTTTTGACACGAGTGGCCGTGCTGAAGCCTCCGGGTCAGAAGTGATGCTTCAGTGTGCGCTTAGCAGGACTTTCGTCCATTAGAGATCGGGGGAATGCTCATCACGCTACACACATTTTGATGTATGCCTTACGTTGCTGCAATGAATCGTACAGTTGGACAATGAACTTGTCCAAGTTGGCACGTTCAGATGTCGGCAGCACACATTCATCACAAGCACGTCCCCATGCTCCAAGTGCACTGGGGGTGCAAGATAACCATGTACAAGTAATCACTTGACCCATCATGCCTGTGCTCTGCAAACACCAAACTAATTTGATCCATCAGTTTACAGACTTAATTTCACTGGTAGGATGTGTGGGGTTGGGTTGAGAAGAGGGTTGTCTGATGATGAATGCACAAACACCGGCGACACATTCACTTTTTGATGAGATTCTCTCAGACATTATAATCACCCACCCATACCTAATCTACTTACCAGTCCTGCCAACATCCATGTACTCCTTTATCCCCAAAGCTCCGAGGTAGCGACCCAACTCAAATGTAAACCCATCTACTGCTGCCAATACCTTTCCAAGGAGACAATTCCATGCATTATCTCCTCTCCGAGTGTAAAACCGCTGTTTTGTTGCCATCCTAACTCTTTTTATTTACTCTCAGGCTGTGGCCCCAAGTCCTGTCACTGTCCATTATACTAGCAAATGTAACTACGCCATACAGGAGATAGCCATAGGGACATATGGGCTGTATTAAAGTGCAGTGTACTTCATGCAGAACGTTTTTGCAAAATAAATAAATAAAAGGTCCATTAATTGATGCCATGTTCCTTTTTCAGCTGCAAATTACATCCTCCTCCTCCTCCCTCGGAATCATGATGCCAACTTCCTTAAGACCCCCACCCTTGGAAGCCACGACATAAGCATGCTAATTCTGGTCAGGATTGACCAAAAACTGGAAGAGTTGGTAAACAAGAGGACCGCTTTACAGTGTCAATTAAAGTGAACCAACACGTAAACATAGTCCAGTGCTCATGTGCACAATAGGGATACAACTTTTTTGCAACTCCATAGTCCTGTATCATATTCTGATGAGCTTTTGCTAGAAAACAATGAAAATCAATGTTTTTTTTTGTATTTGTTCAAAAAAGTTCACCCATGACTAACTTTGAAATTTGAATGACTTGCATGACCTTAATTGCTCGCTCACAGCATTGATTGCTTCTGCTGATGTTTAGTTTTGATGGCTCTTGTTTCCAGTGATTTGTCAAGGATTTCAAAGCAGTCTTGTAGGGTAGTAAGGCTTTTTTAAAGTTAAATAAATAATTAAACAGGGTTCTAGTTTTTGGAAATCCACCCAAATGCAACCGAGTATAAAAATTCAAAGTTAGTCATGGGTGAACTTTTTGAACAAATACAAAAAAAAACATTGATTTTCATTGTTTTCTAGGGCAAGCTCATCAGAATATGATACAGGACTATGGAGTTGCAAAAAAGTTGTATCCCTAGTGCACAAGTCAGATGCTCATACTTCACAATAATGGTGTCTATTGAGGACTTCCTTTTCGATGCGGTTATTCTCATTAGACAATTTGGTGTAGCTAGTCAAGCCCGTGGTCTTGCTGTAAGAGCTTGAATAGTGTGCCCAGGGAGCCTTATGCGCAATTCAAATCCATTTTGACCATCAAATCAGTTTTTAGTCAAACAAAAGTTTGAGGCATTCTATCAGAAGTTTTAATATTACAGCTGTCATGAAGTGCTACCACCCACCCTCCCCTGTCCTCTCCAAAAAAATAATACGATCAAAATATCCTACAACAAAGGCTATATTTCCCGCTACTTTGTACGCATCGAGGAAATGATCATGTCTCCTGAAAGTGATGCGAGGTCGAGGAGGCATTTACTGGGTGTAGCAACATCAATGTGATTGAAGACTTGATCTGGAGACGAACAGCACAAGTAATAACAGATTTCTGCAGGTACAGTTTTGGGTCCCTTCTAATCACCGCTCTCCTGCTTTTAATCCAGAATGCGATGGACTCTGCATCGCCACTGGTGCCGCCATGATCTACCATGGGCTGAAGTCTGTTGAAAACAGTGCCTTAAAGATTATTACCTGGGACGTGTTGCAGGTCTACGAGAGCAATGCTTGGTTGTTGTTGAAGGTCGATTTTTGAAGTGCGGACAGCCCCCTGTCCTCCCCCAATGCCATGCATGGTTATATGCAAGCCACTTTCTCATCAGATTCCTCAAATGCCCGTTTCCTAGTTCCCCCACTTACATAATCACCAGCTCCTCGTTTCCATACCTAATGGCAAATATCATCTGTTCTTTTATGGTTCCATTAGTGTTGGCCATTTGTCTGTCTCTTTTTAATCCTTTTCCCTCTGACCCTAGACTGCTGAATACAAAAGGTGTATAATGTCATATTCAGAGCATTTGATCCCAAGAGAATTCTAACACAATTCAAGACAATGCATTAAATGTACATGAATTAAACACAACTTAATCCTACTACCATTGAGACTTCGAATTATTGGTTGCAACTCAAAGTCTCTTAAACAAAAGTCTTGCCTCGTTCCGATGCCTTGGCCATTGGTGCCAATGAGTGCGAAGAGAGACCTGAAACCTTCCGGAGTGAACCACTGGTAAGAGATACAGCACAGCCAAGGAAGAAAAAGTTTTAAGTTGGCCATTCATATAATCAGACAGTGTGCCGATGGGCACCTGACAAGGTGTGCACACCCACACGCTCTTTTAATTAGGGGAATTTTTTGGACTGCTGACTTCATACTCATCGCAGCTGCCAACAGGGTACTAAAGATCAACCACAATGTATGGATCTAAATTACTTGTAGACAAGAGCAGGAGGGGCAGACAGATAGCCAGGCATTATCGAGCTAGCCAAACAATCTCGTACCCACAGCCCTATGATGGCATGCATTCCAGGAAATTGTACAATAGCTCAACTAAGCAGACACATTTTAGTGCAGCAAAGTATAAATCTATTGACAAAGGCATAAAATGACGACAATAATAGTTTCATAAAGAGCAGAGTTTTTTGTTTTTTGGCCGTTTTTTTATCCACAATAGAATAACATGAAGCCAAATCTGAGCAATTTTGACAAAATAAGGAGGAAAGTAAACTCACCTTTCCAACAGCTTCTTCATACATACCTCCAAAATGAGTTTTCTCAGCAGCTCCAAGTTGGCCTGGGGGGGGGGGAGGGGGGGAAAGCACAGAGACCAATATGATATGATATGTGCCCATCAATGTGCAGCATACAAGTGCAGCACATCCTACGTATGCAGCACACAGAAGCAAGTAGCATCATTGGCCAATGGTGCGGCTGATGCAATGCCCCGAGACCAGTACACTGGTACTCAATTCGCCAACCTCGGAAGGATGACAGTCTGAGTCAAACCCTACCTAGTGTTAATTCAATGGCCGACAGGGGCTCAAACTCAGGACCCCAAGATCCCAAGCCAGCCACCCCCAACTCCTAAGCCAACACCAATCAAATTAGAGGGGAAAATCCTGGTTCACACAAAAGTTTTCACAACAACAAGCGTCTCCAAGAACGATTCACCAATAATTGGGCTTTTTGAAAGATGATCATCAAATCATTAATCCACGTCCATTGAGTAGCATGAGGGAAATTAGGTAGGTATTACTCACCGAGAGATTAAACCACAACAATGTTAGTCCAATGAGAACATGAAAATAACTTTTTAACGGTTAATGGCAGCTATTTGGATAGACACGATGCCAACCATTCTGCCCATGACCTTTCCGCTTGCAGCAGCAACAATTCAGCACATTCTTTGAACGAACCGACACCATGGTAGCCCTCTTTTTTTTTTTCTTTTTAAATAACCTTTTCATGACCACCAAACATATTGGTACATTGGAAAGTGCACCCATTTCAAAAACTTCCATCAAGCGAATGCTTCATTCAGTACACTTTGACGGACGGACTCAAGCTGTCATACGAAGTTTAAGTCTCATGGAAAAGCTGTTCACAGATGATGATGGGTCAACATATTAATGAGGAGAGAGGGGGTTTGGTTGAGGGGTGGGGGTGGGGGGGAGATAGACAACAGATGAACAAATGAAGGTTAAATCGGGATAAAAGACGAGAGAAGTAAATGTTAAAAGTTCAGACCACGAATGTATATGCAGGGTTTGGGAAAAGGAAAAGGTCAGCAGGAATAGGATAGATAATGAGTGGGAATGGAACATGAGGACAGCACGAGACAGTGGTGCATAAACAGTTTAAGAAGATTAGAGAAGAACTTGGGGAGATTAAATTTTCTCTGATCTACAAACAAAATACCGAGAAAGTTTCAAAGTAAAAGACTGTTGTAAAGCACTTTGGTTATTCGATTTATTTATTCATTTTTTTTACTCCAAGTAACACGATTGCAGAAGTAACTAGAAGGGCCCTCGGTAGAGCGCGTACCTCCGCCACGTCATGCCTGATCCACGAGAACATATCGCGCCCAATACATTTTTGAAATATAATGCTATATACAGTACGATATCGTTTTTTGGCCCTATCTCTCAATGGTGAAGAATCACTTTAAAAACTAAATATTTCTCATATCCAGATCCGGATTCAGATCTTCACCAAAATCTAAACAATTCGTCCTTGCCACACACCCAACCTGTCTTGCAAGTTTCATCCGAATCCGCTCACAACCATTTGAGATGAGCGACACCAGCCATGTAAAGCAACTACCTGAAAGGTGTCCCCAAGCAGCTTGTGGGCAATCTCTTGTTCTTTGTTCATTGTGCGGCTGCAGAACTGCGAGAGGAGTGACAGCCAAACGTCCTTGTCCTTTGCCTGTGGACATCAGTGGTTCAGTAGAATGTACAGTCAATCATATCAAGAGGACAAACTATCACAAACGATTTACCATCAGCTTCAATCGAATATACACCAACAATTCAAACTAGACTTTTTGTGTCCCCACATTTTTATATGCAAAGTCGAGGCTCGTGAAAGAGCAAGACAACAGAACAGTGCTAAAGTGGGGAAACACGAACAGCAGGGTAGAGTGACAACAGTCGGAGGAAGAATGAGAGTAAAGGGGGAAGGGGAAAAGAAGAGGACACTACAGGTGAACAGGATAAACGAATACAGCAAGGGGGGGGGGCATGGGTTGAGGGGGAAATGGGAATGAAAGAGCAATTGAGGAAGCCGAGTCTATGGGCCGATCATTTCACCATCACCGACAGGTCAGTGGTCTCTGTCTTCAGACTCATTTCTGGTCTTGCACTTTCTGCCCTCTGTCAACCCCCCACCCAAGTATCTGCAGGATGTATGCAGTCAATCAGCAACCACCCCTTCCTCATGAAACTACCTAAATCCAGAACCACTGCTCACCTCCACTCATTTATTCCCCTTTTCCTTCTCCCACCTGTGGGACCACCTTCCATCTCCTTCAACGCTCCCGGTCTTCAAGACAGCTATTCACCACCATCTCAGGTCATCCCCCATCCAAAGCCGTGATCTTTTCTACATCCGTTAAACCACCACCACCCCTCCCAAATTTTTCTTATGTATCAATCGTGTCCCCCACCCCTTGTGTTCTCATCATTACCTGCATCCCTTGTTTGTCCATCCAACTTCTCCCTCCGCCTTGTGATGGGTATTTCCCCTTTTTCCTGCTGTTCCTTTTGTTACGTTGTGTCCTAGCTCTTCCATGACCCCAGACCATGTATTAAAATTAAATAAATAAATAATGGATTTAAAAAAAGGGTAAAAGTGAGTGACGAGAGGGGAGAAAACAACCTGGGAAGGTTAATGAGGGCAGAAAGGATGAGTATGGAGGGGGGGTTGGGAGGTGATCTGAAAATGTGAACAGCCATCTTGAAGCCCTGGAGGGAAGAGTAGGATTGAATAGATCAAGGAAGTTGGTTCCACATGCAAGAGAAAAGAAAAAAAATAATAATGGAGGGGAGCAATGATCCTGTATGAGCGTTTCACCAGAAGTAGATTACTGGAAAAACACGTGCACTCTGGACAAACCTGGGGGGAGCATTGGAAGGGCAGAGGATACAACACGAGAAAGGGAGTAAATGGAAGACAGAGAAGTCACCAACCTATCTGCGATGTGGGAGCAACAGGCACCGGGATTCGGCTCTGTATGGGGGATTCCAATGATTTTCAGGGCCTTGGTCTCCACGATATTGGAGTTGTAAGGCAAGGGACACCAACAAAATGGAATAGTAGTCCCATCGGGCTGCGGATGAAGGCCTTGTACGAGTTTGGATTTGTGACAGAGGATGCCGAGTCAGCGGCTGGCTTTCGAGGCAAAACTCAGATGTTGTTTGCCCGAGAGAAATAGCGGTTGATGGCAAGCTGAACTCCAAGCGGTTTACAAAGGAAGTTGATGGGAGGTTGGCTTAGTGGTTAAGGTTGTGGGCTTGGGATCCTAGAGTCCTGAGTTTGAGCCCCGTCAGCCACTGAATTAACAATAGATGTGGTTGACTCAGCCTGTGATCCTTCCGAGGTCGGCGAAATGAGTACCAATGAACTGGTAATGGGGGCATTGCATCAGCGGTGCCCCCATAATCGGTAGCAGTGGCGATGCACCGTTGTTCATAGCCAAAGCATGAAATCATGCCACCACAATAAATGGATAAATACAAAATAAAAAATGGGAGGTTGGGCTGGCAGGGTGGCTAAGAGGTATGCACACTCACTCCTGAGCCATCTTGCCGAGGTTCGCATCTTAGCCCAGCAACAAAGCGTCATCCTGGTGATTCAATGTGTTTGCCGCCCATCAGATGGACGTTAAACTGGGCGTCCCGTCTGCTGTTAGAGATCCCACGGTGTCCTTTGCGAAGAGTAGGCGATCTATTGCCGGCACCGTGGCCAAATCCCAAATTCCTGCCCTGACCTACAGGGGGCATTGTATCAGCAGCACAGCCTCACCCTCGGCCAATGATGCTACATATGAAAGAAGAAGGGAGGGGGTTCACGCGACAAGAGTGTGTGCGAGATACAATGGGGCACGGATGTGAACGCAATGTACATATTTGCAGTTATTGGCAGAGACAAATCTTGCGATGATCCGTTTGCTTCATTCATGTTTATACACGCGCCACGTATGTCGAGATGATTTAATTTTGATTCCGCTATGCCCACGTATTCTCCAACCACCCGGGCCTTCCCCTTTTTTTAAACCACCGTCCTCTTCACATTTTGTGTTGCTTTTAGATCTGAAATAAAACTGCCATGGTTAATGCAAGCAGCACAGTTTGGAATGTCCTGTAAACTTTTGCACTTCTCACTCCTTGATGGAAAAATCTTAATTCCAAGGAGTGAAACCACGAACCCACAAAGCATGAGGAAGAGCTTTTGTACAAGTTGAACTCACCAGAAAAGTTCACTTTCACCCCCTTTCTTCCCAAACTTATAACATACTTTTAAACATCGATAATGTGAAAATGGTCCACTGAGAAGGCGAGGGGGAATTTGGCGTGCCAAACATCATGGGTTGGTTGGAAATGATCTGCACGTCTTCTCAATTCTTCACATCTCACCCTCCTCTGAAACTTGCTGACATCGTTCATTAAAATCATAGCCAAGTGCGATCATGCAAATTTTAACGAATGCAGTTGCTTTGTAAGCAAGAGTGCCACGGGAATGAAATGTGGATGCAAAGGCAGCGGGCAAGATCTGATCACCCATGAAGGGGGGGGGGGGGGGGGGAGAAAGCATTCCGTTATCAAAATAGCCATTGCAGATGGTCACCTGTTTTATGGTAGCAATGATCTTGGCCAGAAGCATGATGCTGGAACTCTCTGGAGGGTAATGCATATTCCTGCCCACACAAGGGTGATGGCAATTGATATCCAGAGCAAGGACAAACAAACGATGCAGTTTTAACAGGGTGATGTACATTTGTAACGGTTCAAGCACACCGAAGAATAAAACCCATCAGGCAAAATATAATGGAATGGAATTATTTTGATTTTTTTTGCATTTAAAACACTTGTTTTCAAAGACAAGTTGAGGGTGGCTCATAATTCAAAGAAAATGTTAAACTCCACATTGGTAATTGTTGGTCATGTCAATTCTTTTTAAACGTAGCTCCTGTTCGATAGTGTTCGTGTCGACTCTCATTGCCATGGGAATAAGCTTCAGCCCACTCCATCTCTTCCAGGCAGAGGTGCTGATCTGTCTGCCTGGTACACGGCACCATCTTCCTGCAGTGAATGTGTTCCGTTCTGCAGAAAATGCCTTGCTCGTTGATGAGGGTTACAAAAAACAAAAATCCTCGTACCAATGTACCGGGAAGGCATTTTGCAGTTTGGAATGCATTTATTGCAGAAAGATGGTGCCACATTCTAGAAACATCCAAAAGAAACAGAATGGGATGCAGCTTCTTTTTTTTGTATACAGTGTCCAGGCTCATGGAGGAGCTCCAACACACGATGGATCAGGACGTAAGAGAACAAAACGGGAGAAAGAGGATGGAGGAGACACACTAACAGCAGGGTTTTTTTGTTTTTGTATACACTGTCGAGGCTCATATAAAAGCTAACACACAGAAACGCACAACAAGGGGAGCAGGAGACAAGAGAGGGAAGAAAAAAACCAGTGGGGAACAGAGACATGAGGAGATCTGTGGAAGGGAGAGGGATAGAGCGGGGTACACAGGGTGAACAAGATGGACACGACAGGGACTTTCAGGAAGGAAAGCAGGTAATTTGAAGGAGGTGAGGTTGGGGTGGATTAGCAGGGGTAGAAAATATCGTGGTTTTGGATGGGGGATGGTGGTGAACCATAAGAGATGGTGGTGAACAGATGTTTTGAAGACCTGGAAGGAAGAGTGGGATTAAATAGAGTGTGGGAGTTTGTTCCAAAGGCAGGAAAAAAGAGGAACGAAAGAGTGAAGGTGAGCAGTGATTCGTGATTTTGGTAGTTTTACAAGAAGGGGATTCCTGCCGGACCTTGAGTGCCCTGCAGAAATATGGGGGGGGGGGTACATATTGCAGACAGAGTGGGGGGGGGCGAGACCAGAAAGGAGATGGTAGAAGACAGAAAGACCACCGACCTGCCTGCGGTGAGAGAACGAGAGGCCCAAAGACTCAGCCTCATCGTGGGAGATACCAATGATCCTAAATGCCTTGGTTTCTACAGCATGAAGCCGAGAAAGGTGAGAAGCGGGAGCACCAGCCCAGAGAAGAGAGCTGTACTCCATCAGGCTGCAGATGAAAGCTTTGTATGTGGTCAGGAGCTCAGGTGTGCCGAGGGAACTATTCAAGCAGGGTGGAGGGACAAAATAGAGGGAGACTTGGAGAAATAAGGGAGAAGGGGAATGACAGTACTGACGAACGCTAAACATTTCGGGAGATATGGATTGCAAGCTGCAGAGAAGCCAAGTTCTACCAAGTAATATCTAAGAGCTGCAACAAATATATTCCATGTCTGGCAAAAATTGGATCGGGATGTTATACAGAAGATCAACAATTCAATGCATTCAAGCACTATATGACGCCAAAGGACATGCTACTCTCTACCAATATAATGTGGTGTCAACTGCTCAACTAACGTCGAGCTCGTTGCAGCAGGAGGTTAAAATCCCACGATGTTCCAGACGGCTTAACTCCTGTGGAGATGTTCCGAATTAATAGCGGATAACGCGTGTGCAGGTCGTGAGGAGAAACACGAGACCCTTAAAGCTTTTAAAACCAACGGGTTTACTCCTGAAACCACAAACAATAACTCAGGGATCATTGACCAGCAGAGGGCTAAGACGGCGAGAAGTGGTGGGGAAGAAAGGGGGACACGGAATCGATTAATAAATAATCATGTACAACGAGAATAAAACAAACCTAAAGAAACTAAGGCGCCTCACACCAGACTCAGTCACTGACGGGAAAGGGACAGAACAGGGGGACTCAGCTCTCGGGGTAGCGGGGACGAGCAGGCGATGTGGAGATTATGAGCAGAACGATGAGACCAAGGCACACGGGCAGGTTGACGAACGGGGCAAGGCAGGAACGATGAAAAGGCAGGCAGGGTGAACAAGTACAGGGCGAAGACAACAGGCAAAAGCACTGGGGCAGGCAGGACGACCTCCTTAGAACTCTCCTCAGACGCGTTCTCAGCATGTTCGCCATTTTCCTCAGCACGTTCACCGCCGTCCTCAGACCTCAACAGTCCTCACCAACACACCCAACCGCCCCGATTCGACTCTTCCATTCTCGGCGATCCATAGCTCCGCATATATATATACAGTATATATCTCTCTCTCTCTCTCTCTCTCTCTCTCTCTCTCTCTCTCTCTCTCTCTCTCTCTCTCTTGGCACCCCCCCAGTAGAGGTTTACATGGAGGTTCTACACACAGTTTCCTTAATCATAATCCACAACTAATTATCACCATGCACCACCCGCTGTGGTACACATACAAACAAGACATCCTGAAGCTGACGTGTCCCTACTTACTAAATCAAGACGGGCTAACTACTCGTACACGGACCACACTTCTATATGAGAAGATCTAACCCCCACCCCCAACAAACATAACTATATGTAATCCATTTGATTGTGTTCATATCGCAGATTGTAATACACAACCAGGGGCGTTAATATGCGATATCAGACATGGGTTTCATGTCCAATCGTGGACCAACACAGGCATTACAGTTTATGATGTTGAAACAAGAATGCAACGCTGATGCCAAGTATTATACAAACCTCGGCTTCTGTATTCCTCAGTACTTGTGGCTCCATAGAGGAGACATAATAGCAGGGAAAAAATAATAATAGTAATAACAAAACTTACAGGTAATCTCACATTGTGATAGTGATCGAGAAGAAACTGCAACAAAATGCTGATAAATCAGATATGAAGGATCATGGTTTCAACGACATGAGCCTTCTCAGGTCGACACCACAGCTTGGCTACATGGCATGGTAATTATCATGAGCTACATTAAATTGTTCTGCTTTACACGTACCATCTGTGTTGCACATTTTATGGGAAATGCTCCTGAAGGTGCTAATTTTAATTGCTGATGGTAAACTATGACTACTACAAACACTCGTCCCACTGCTGCATCACGATGATTGTCCATAGTTTAAGGCAGGTAAAAGGGAGGGGGAAGCGGTGGGGTGAAAACAACTAACCACTAGTGAACAGCATCAGCACGAGATCTGCGAGCAGTAAATATTCGTGAAATTTCCCTCTTCACTAATATTTACAGTTCTACCATTGGCGATGCATTTCAAATAATACAGGGAGTTATAGGGCGAACAAATGTTGTGTCAATTTTTTTGCACCGAGTCACGTGTCTTGTCAAGCATAGTTGGAGGTGCGGCAGCTGTCCCAAAACCTTTATTACACTTCATCAAACGTGGCAAATGGCCTTGCTTGTTGGAAGAGGAGGGAATGATATTCAAACCTCCAAGCTTCTTCCAGACGAACAAGTGGGCTTGCTGGGTCATTCCGTGATGCTCCGAGGCACAAAACACGGTGGTACTGCATCTCCGCCGCTTGTCTGCACTCCGTGCTGCAAAATTCTGTCTGTTCTCGGCGATATAAACAGAAGCACCGATAAATAGTCAATAATTTAAATGCAATGAGTAAGCACTACGAGCAAACAATCATGGCAAAGTGATCACAAAATTGATGAATCAACCGATTTTAGACACCTGATGCATACGAGTCGCAACGGTTCAAATATCTGGAAAGATACCTGGCAATCTGGACAGATGTCATGTTCATGTGGTCGTGTTCTGCACAGGTTGGCATGTGGGAGCTCAACATTTTCAACTCTGTGGGTAAGCCCCTCATCACTGGCGATGTTCATCAACCTCTGAGCATTCTCCTGTGCAGTCTCTAAAGGCCTCAGGCAGTGGTGGCATGCTGAGCAAAGTAAAGCACAAAGTCACACTTCTTCTTAAATCGTATGCAGCACAAGACTGCGGGGTAGCGTCATTGGCTGAGGGTACAGCTGTGCTGCTGGTGCAATGCCCTCTGCTGGTTCGGGCAGGAATTTGGCCAGGGTGTCGGCGATAGCTCGCCTACTCTTCGCAAAGGACACCATGGGATATTTAGCACCCACCAACGCATGCTGGCACACGGGATGCCCAGTTTAACGTCCATCCAAGGAACGGCACACACATTTATGAATCCTACCTGTGAAACACCGGGATCATAGTTTATAGCTGGGTCAGGATTCAAACCCAGGCTAGGCGGCTTCGAGGTGAGTGCACATACCTCTCGGCCATTCTATCAGCCCGAGTCACACCGAGACCATCCAAGATTCCTATGCTGCCAAAAGGGTGTTTATTTCTCCATCAAGACATCAGTTTCTCAGGTTTCATCGATGAATTGTGCTGAAGATGCCAAGATCAGGTGTGAGCGAAACATACCTCTGTATTTGTAAAGAGCATTCCATGAGAACTGTGCACACACGACAGGACGTTCGGCAAAAATCAGATCGTCTTTGTTAAGGGCCTTCTTGGCAAAAAGACCCTTGCCCTGAAAAGAGGGCAGGAAGCAAAGGGGAGGGGGATGGGGAGGGGTTCAGTGTCAGGCAAATAAATAAATAAATAACTCATTTCACCCACAAGCAATACATTGCCATCAACGAGAACGGCACTCGGTAGGGGGCATACCTCCACCAGGCCGAACAGTTTACGTTTTGTATCATTGATAGGCCAGATCTGCATCTGAGCCTTAACCAAAATCGAATCAGCTTGTTCTCGTCACCTACCAAACTCACGAACCAAGTCTCATCTGAATCCGTCCACAACATTTTGTTGGTCCCAGCTCTCATTGTTGAAGAATCACTTTAAAAAAAACAAGCTCGAATGAGCTAAGATCCTCGTCCTCTTAATGATGACGTCATAAAAACGAATATGAACGTCATTGTGATGTATCAGGTTTGCGATAAATTATCTGTGCTAATGCCCGGCTTGATTCCGCAAACAAAATTCAAACAGCTTGCCTAGTTTCGGAGATAACGGTATAGGCGATTTCCATTAGCGGCGATATTATGACGTCAACTTTTTTTCTAGGAGGAATTTCCAAAATCGGAGATGGTTACTGCCTGCACGTGGCTTTCTACATATACATGGCAAGTTTCACGAAGATCCGATGAAAACTCTGGGTTGTGTGAACAAAAAATGTCAAAAAATAGGAATGAGTCATAAAAATTGATATGACCTCATAGGATGTATCTATGTGCGGTAATTCATCTCTGCTAATGCCCTGTTCGATTCCCGCAAACAGAATTCAAAAAGCTTGCCTAGTTTTGGAGATATTTTTTTATGCGATTTCTATTAGCGGAGATATTTTGACGTCAATACTTTTTTTTCTAGGAGGAATTTTCTAAATCGGAGATGGTTACTGTCTGCGCAGGGTATTTTTACATATGTATGCAAGTTTTCAGGAAGTTTCGATGAAAATGGGAGCTGTGAACAAAAAGTCACAGAACAACAACGTGAGTAAGACTTGGAGATCCTCCACGAGGATCGAACTAGAAGGGCACTCGGTAGAGCGCATACCTCCTCCCTGCAATGGCTGGTCCATGAGAACACATCGGGCCCATTACATTTTTGAGGTATCGTGCTATATAATTAGTTTAGCCCTATCTCTCAATGGTGAAGAATCACTTTTAAAATTCTAGTAGTCGGATCCGGATCTGGATGTTCACCAAAACCTAATCAGTTCGTCCTCATCACACACCCAACCTTCCCACAAAATTTCATCCGGATCCGTGCATAACTTTTTGAGATATCCTGCTCACTGACAGACAGACAGGGGTGAAAACATAACCTCCATCCACCTTCAGTGGCAGAGGTAATGAGAGGAGGTCGTAATTACCAGCCATAAAGGCCAATTTGGAATTTAAATTCCCCTTTCCTTTGCCCCAACCTCTCAACTTCCCATTCATGGAAAACAAATGCCAGTTTTTGGTCAGGTGATATCAAAGGCAAATTTAGTCGAAGCAACATTACGAAACACAACAAGCAAGCAGATGTGCAAAAGTTGGCAAAATCCACAACATGCATGACGCAACTTATAAATATTGTTGGACAACCATGGTGTCCCGTCTGCGGGCATTAGTCGGTGGACGGTTAAATATCCCACGATGTCCTCTGCGAAGAGTAGGTGAGTTATCGCTGGCACCCTGAACAAATTACAAATCATTGCCCTGACTTTGTGAGTCAGTGGCGACCCATCCAGGATTGTAACCCGAGCCAAGAAACTGCTTCGGCAGCACCAACGCTCCGTGTAGAACACGATTCATGATCCGATTCGATCGGACAACGAGACGGTGACAACAAATGCAAGGGGCTCCACAACGAAGTGGGACAATAAAGTGTCCAAAAGCCCATGAAAGTTGCAAAAACACCTTGGACCGTTCACAATTTAAACTAGAACAGTAGTCAGTAGAGCGCACACCTCTACCAGGTGGAACAGTTTACCTTTTATATCCCTCTGATAGGTCGGATCTGAATCCAGACCTTAACCAAAATCTAATCGGCTTGTTCTTGTCAACTACCAAACTCATCCACTAAGTTTCGTCACAATGCGTCCTCAACTTTTTCAAATATCAGGTTATGAATTGTTTTTGGCTCCATCTCTCAATAATGAACAATTAATGAAAAAAATTCTAGTTTCTGGATCTTCACCAACATCCAATTTGTCCTTGTTGTACACCAAACCTGTCCACAACTTGAGATATCCTGCTCACAGACAGACACACAGGGGTGAAAACAAACTCTGTCCACCTTTGGTGGCGGAGGTAAAATAAATAAATAAATACATACATACATACATACCCCCAAAAAAAGATATCCGAAAAGCCCATTTAAAGGAACAAAACAAAAGCATAGCCAACCAATAAATATCAAGCCAAGAGTTTGTCTATCAATTAGTAACAATCAGGAAAGAGCAGAGTTAGCTCAGGAAACATTTTATTCATGACCGAAGGATTTCCTTCGGCCTCTGTCCTCGGGTTGCAGAAGAAACATCACCAGAATCCGAGCTTGCCCTTTCCTGATTGTTACAAAATAGAAGGAGACGTACTCGGCACAATAATTTGGTTGACAGTTCTCTGTTCATTAAATGATGGATTATCCCCCAACCACATCGGCAATTATCCCAAGTAATCCAACCACTTGCTTCCCACGACGGTTGGCGTGCCTCGATCAACACTCTCTGTTGTTTTCATCCACGGTTGATCAATTCTACTGAACACATTAGTCTGCTTGGGTGAGTCAAAATAAACCACAATAAGCTGGCTGCGCAGCAACGTGGAGTAAATTGCCTTTTGGAGGTAACAGGAAGCCAGCTGTCCCATCTATTTGTGCTGCTATAAAGAATATGTATTGTGACAAACTCGGTCTCCCAAAAAGGTAGACCCGAGACCGCCTGAGATGAAATCAATAAACGAATGAAACCTCATACGACGCTTGAGCGGAGGTGTACTGCGCACGTGTGGTGAGGGGACTCCGCCGTGCAATGCGGTTGGAGATCAATTTGGCCAGCGCGCTGAACCTCGCCACATGCGTCCAGTTTTAAGGACAATTTGGTGACACGGGAAGTGGATTTTGTGGCTCAAAATCCACAGCTACGGCAATTTTAAACAAAACAGGCTCGATGAGTAATAACAGGAATGGGGAGGACGCACGCACGCACGCACGCACGCACGCAGACTTGTCAGGGAAACAGGACAGACGAAAGAATTACAGAAGTGGAAGTGAATGTGGAGGGGGGCATTCTCTGAAGTGTCTGTGAGACACAACAGGGATGGGATCAGGGGGTTCCGACAGACTCGCGAACACGAGCCCAGTCACTCGTGCTGAGACTTGAGTGGATGTGTACTGTGGTTGGAATGGCTTGAGCCAAGCTGATTGCGGGACTGAGCACGGCACAGACCTCATCCTCTCCTCTTTTCTCTCTCCCTCCTGATTCTCTTCTTGACACACCTCTGCTTACACAGCCATCAGTGCATCCTCCCCCCCTCCCACCGCCACAGCTCCTGCCAACAAATGGCGAGCGTCATGCACGCACTCCTGTAGTGACCAAAATGTTCACGAGTCTCCGGGTCAACACACCTGCATCTGAGGTCGCTCAGGTGGACGCGCAATGTCAATGGAACGTGGACAAAGTTTTTCAAGTGGACGTGCCATTTTGACACGGTCACGTGGGAAACGCACACATGCAACCACTATTTTGACGTGGTTATATGGGGGGGGGGGGTGAGGAATTACAATGGGGAAGGATTAACAATGTTTTAAACTACAAAAGGAAGGTGAAAAATTATTAAAAACCAGACACAGGAGCTAGGGTGACAAGGAACATCCTATTACACCTGATCCTGGTCATTTCTAACTGGGGATACAAACCACATATAGTCCAACATTCATTAAGAGATAACTAATTAATAGTCAGTCCTTCATTAGCCACCCCACATCCACACCCCTCCTCCCCCCAAAGTTATTTTCGTAATATAACTTTCAAGAAGGGTGGAAGCTTGTGCTAATACATGTACTTGTGGGTCTAATTAAAAACACTTATTTCATGGAAGAGCTAGTAATATAATAAAGGCTGTACATGTACCTTATGCTTACCTGTAAAAGGTACTAAACTGGTTAACCACCTGACATTCGATGTACAACACTGCTCGATAGGTTCCCATCGATATAGGTCCCAAACCGTCACTCGGTAATGTAGAATGATCGGCAAACCCATCAAATCACTTGTGATCAACTTCTGGTTAATGATCGATCGGTAGAGTCCTTGACAAGTCATTCATCCATCCAATGCAATCGAGTACAATTCTCCACTACAGGTAGACACTGGCGGAGGATCGACGTCCCTGAGAGCAATCAAGGTATCTCTCACCTGGAGATCAAATTCAGAGCCTCCTCCTTTCTAAATGCCTGGTGTTAACTTAATGGTCAGGGTGGTGGTCGTTGGGATCGGGGTCCTGGAGTTCAAATCCGCTCACTGTTGAATTAATACCAGGTGGGGTTAACTCGGCCTATCATCCTTCCCAGGTCGGAAAAATGAGTGCCAGCTTGCTGGATCCTGTGTCGGAGTGGTGACCCGTCAGAGATTGTGTCCAATGGCCAAGGAGACTGATTAGGCAGCACCAACATCTGCACAGAGTATGGTCCAACTACTTCCTCCATCTCCTCCATCTCTATCTCCTCTCCATGAAATTGGAAAAACTGCAAATGGTAAATTTAATAGTTACACACCACACACAACAGACAGAAAAACAACAGACACAAACACACACAAACCACACACCCTACAACAAAAACACACACATCACACACACAACACACACAAACCAGAACACAACCACACAGACAAACAAACACACCGACACAACACAAAACAACACAGACACACACAAAAGCACAACACACACACACACACACACAAACACACACAAACAACAGACAACACACACACACACACAACACACACACCACAACACAAACAAACCCACGAAAAACAAAACACACCACACACGAAAAAAACCCCCACACAAACAAACACAACACCACAAAACACACACAGCACAACACACACACAGACAAACACAAACAACACAAACAACACACACACACACCACACACACACAAGCACAACACACACACACACACACACACGAAACAACACAACACCACACAACAAAACACACACAACCCGTTTGCTTCTCGTCAAGGAAGTGTTTTTTTCAGTGACCCTTGACTCGACAAAAATGTCCGGGATCGCAAACAGCACAACTCGTACTACAATATCATCATATCACAATCATCATCATCATCATCATCAGGCACCTCGGAAACAAGACCTGATGTTCGCCTCGGGAGAATGAGTTGTGTGTGTCGTGTGTCGTGTCGGTGTCGTGTGTCGTGTGTCGTGTTCGTGTGTGTGTGTTGTGTGTCGCCTTGCGTTCATTGATGAAGCGAATCTCATACATTCGCTTCACAGATCGATACATCAATCTAAAAATGGAGAAAATGGTCGTCACTGGCGCGGCCATGACGCTCCCTTGACCCTTCGCCCAAACGAGACGCGACCGGACTTCGTCCACGCCTTCACCTCACGCAGCGGAGCGATGAACGAGCCCGAAAGCTTTTTATCGCCGTGAAGGAGATCGAGTTAGTATGTTGTTGTTAAACATGTAATCGGTCCTTTTTGATCACGTCGTGAGAACGGAGCCGGTTAGGAGGACGAGGTGTCGCCTGATACTTGCTGTAAGGTGGGCACACATGGCGTTGCGTGGGACCCGCCATGAAACAGCAAAGCCTCAACGACAACCCTGAGGTGACGGGAGGTGAGTGTCCTCGCTCTCCTCAAACTATAATAGTCCCTGCCGACGTGTCCATTTATTCGTCGTGCCCTTTGGCCCCGCCACTCAGGCTCGTCCTGTACACGTCGAGCAGCACCTCTCTCCCCCGTCCCATTTCCCCCTTTTCCCCCTCCCCGTCCCATTCCCTCTTCCCCCCCCGTCCCATCCCCTTTTCCCCTCCCACTCCCATTTCCCCTCCCCTCCCCTCATTTCCCCATTCCCTCTCTCCCCGTCCCTTTCCCTCCTCCCGTCGCCATTATTCCTCCTCCTCCCCTCCGTCCCCCATTTCCCCCTTCTCCCTCCCCGTCTCCCATTTTCCCCTCCCCGTCCCATATCCCCCTCTCCCCCTCTCCCGTCCACATTCCCCCTCTTCCCTCCTAACCCGTCCTCATTTCCCCTTTCCCCCTCCCCCCGTCCTCCATTTTTCCCCCTCCCCCGTCCATATCCCCCTCTTCCCCTCCTCCCCGTCCCATTTCCCCCTCTCTCCCCTCCCCCCCGTCTCCATTTTCCCCCTCCCCCGTCCCATATCCCCTCTTCCCCTCCCCCCGGCCCCCTTCCCCTTCTCCCCCTCCCCGTCCCCACTTCCCCCTCATAGTATATTTCTATATAAATAAGTCCCATCAGACTCGGCCCGGTCCCTCACGACTCCAAACTCTCTTTTCACGGATTAAAAATCAGTCTTTTTGTGGAACCATCCAGGGATTTCTCATCTCCACGAGCAAGTCCTGTTTCCTGAGGTCATGTCCTGGAGTTCCACGGTCGTGGTGGTGACTGGCGCGATTTTTGTGATATCGCTGGTGCCACCAAATTATTTGTGGTAGAGGTGATTCCTTTCTACAACTTTGATGATTCTACAGTTTTAGTTATGGTGGAAGTGGTGGGTCTGTGGTGTGGTGGTAGGTCTACCATCTCTATCGTTGTAGTGGTGGGACTGCCATCTTCTTCGACAATGGTATTTGTTTGCTACCTTCATAATTATAATGTTGGTGCAGTCATTGTCGTCTTTATAGTGGTTGTAGTGGTGCAGTCTTTGTAGTCTTTGTAGTAGCACATGCTT
>CM068963.1:92384463-92413467 GCA_035128595.1 Eptatretus atami | reverse complement strand
GTGGTATTGCAGTCCTTCTGGTTGTTGTAGTAGAACAGTTTTTGCAGTGGATGTTGTAGTGGTGCTTTGGTGATGGGTTTATAAAACGTGTGAGTGTTGTAGTAGTGTCGTGTAGTGTTGTGTGAATTGCCTTAAAAACAGTTTTGCCAAAAGTCGAGCTCAGGTTCGTCCCTACCTGTAGCGCGTGTTGGTGCTCCCCTCCCTCACTGTAGCGTGTGGTGCTCCCCTCCCTCACTGTAGCCGTGTTGGTGCTCCCCTTCCCTCACTGTAGCGTGTGTGGTGCTTCCCTCCCTCACTGTTAGCGTGTGTGGTGCTCCCCTCCCTCACTTGTAGCGCGTGTGTGGTGCCCCTCCCTCACTGTAGCGGTGTGGTGCTCCCCTCCCTTCACTGTAGCGTGTGTGCTCCCCTCCCTCACTGTAGCGTGTGTGTGCTCCCTCCCTCACGTAGCGCGTGTGGTGCTCCCCTCCCTCACTGTAGCGTGTGTGGTGCTCCCCTCCCTGCCTGTTACGGTGTGTGCTCCCTCCCTGCCTTGTAACCGTTGTTGGCTGCTCCCTTCCCTTCCTGTAGCACGTGTGGTGTTCCCCTCCCTCACTGTAGCGCGTGTGGTGCTCCCCTCCCTGCCTGTAAGCGCGTGTGGTGCTCCCCTCCCTCACTTGTAGCGTGTGTGGTGCTCCCCTCCCTGCCTGTAGCGTGTGTGGTGCTCCCCTCCCTGCCTGAAAACGTGTGGTGCTCCCCTCCCTGCCTGAAACGCGTGTGTGTGCTCCCCTCCCTGCCTGAAACACGTGTGGTGCTCCCCTCCCTGCCTGTAGCGCGTGTGTGCTCTCCTCCCTGCCTGTAGCGCGTGTGGTGCTCCCCTCCCTGCCTGAAACGCGTGTGGTGCTCCCCTCCCTGCCTGAAACACGTGTGGTGCTCCCCTCCCTGCCTGAAACGCGTGTGGTGCTCCCCTCCCTGCCTGTAGCGCGTGTGGTGCTCCCTCCCTGCCTGAATCGCGTGTGGTGCTCCCCTCCCTGCCTGTAGCGCGTGTGGTGCTCCCCTCCCTGCCTGAAACGCGTGTGGTGCTCCCCGCCCTGCCTGAAACGCGTGTGTGCTCCCCTCCCTGCCTGAAAGCGCGTGTGGTGCTCCCCTCCCTGCCTGAACGCGTTGTGGTGCTCCCCTCCCTGCCTGAAACGCGTGTGGTGCTCCCCTCCCTGCCTGAAACGCGTGTGGTGCTCCCCTCCCTGCCTGAAACGCGTGTGGTGCTCCCCTCCCTGCCTGAAACGCGTGTGGTGCTCCCCTCCCTGCTTAAACACGTGTGGTGCTCCCCTCCCTGCCTTTAGCGCGTTGTGGTGCTCCCCTCCCTGCCTGAAACGCGTGTGGTGCTTCCCTTCCTGCCTGTAGCGCGTGTGGTGCTCCCCTCCTGCCTGAAACGCGTGTGGTGCTCCCCTCCCTGCCCTTAGCGCGTGTGGTGCTCCCTCCCTGCCTGAAACGTGTGTGGTGCTCCCCTCCCTGCCTGAAACGCGTGTGGTGCTCCCCTCCCTGCCTGAAACGCGTGTGGTGCTCCCCTCCCTGCCTGTAGCGCGTGTGGTGCTCCCCTCCCTGCCTGTAGCGCGTGTGGTGCTCCCCTCCCTGCCTGAAACGCGTGTGGTGCTCCCCTCCCTGCCCTTAGCGCGTGTGGTGTCCCCTCCCTGCCTGAAACGCGTGTGGTGCTCCCCTCCCTTCCTGAAACACGTGTGGTGCTCCCCTCCCTGCCTGAAACGCGTGTGGTGCTCCCCTCCCTGCCTGAAACGCGTGTGGTGCTCCCCTCCCTGCCTGTAGGCGCTGTGGTGCTCCCCTCCCTGCCTGAAACGCGTGTGGTGCTCCCCTCCCTGCCTGTAGCGCGTGTGGTGCTCCCCTCCCTGCCTGTAGCGCGTGTGGTGCTCCCCTCCCTGCCTGTAGCGCGTGTGGTGCTCCCCCGCTGCCTGTAGCGCGTGTGGTGCTCCCCTCCCTGCCTTAGCGCGTGTGGTGCTCCCCTCCCTGCCTGAAACGCGTGTGGTGCTCCCCTCCCTGCCTGAAACACGTGTGGTGCTCCCCTCCCTGCCTGTAGCGCGTGTGGTGCTCCCCTCCCTGCCTGAAACGCGTGTGGTGCTCCCCTCCCTGCCCTTAGCGCGTGTGGTGCTCTCCTCCCTGCCTGTAGCGCGTGTGGTGCTCCTCTCCCTGCCTGTAACGCGTGTGGTGCTCCCCTCCCTGCCTGTAACGCGTGTGGTGCTCCCCTCCCTGCCTGTAACGCGTGTGGTGCTCCCCTCCCTGCCTGTAGCGCGTGTGGTGCTCCCCTCCCTGCCTGTAACGCGTGTGGTGCTCTCCTCCCTGCCTGTAGCGCGTGTGGTGCTCCCCTCCCTGCCTGTAACGCGTGTGGTGTCCCCTCCCTGCCTGTAACGCGTGTGGTGCTCCCCTCCCTGCCTGAAACGCGTGTGGTGCTCCCCTCCCTGCCCTTAGCGCGTGTGGTGCTCCCCTCCCTGCCTGTAGCGCGTGTGGTGCTCCCCTCCCTGCCCTTAGCGCGTGTGGTGCTTCTCCCCCTGCCTGTAGCGCGTGTGGTGCTCCTCTCCCTGCCTGTGTAGCGCGTGTGGTGCTCCCCTCCCTGCCTGTAGCGCATGTGGTGCTCCCCTCCCTGCCTGTAGCGCGTGTGGTGCTCCCCTCCCTGCCTGTAGCGCGTGTTGGTGCTCCCCTCCCTGCCTGTAGCATGTGTGGTGCTCCCTCCCTGCCTGTAGCATGTGTGGTGCTCCCCTCCCTGCCTGTAGCGCGTGTGGTGCTCCCCTCTCTGCCTGTAGCATGTGTGGTGCTCCCCTCCCTGCCTGTAGCATGTGTGGTGCTCCCCTCCTGCCTGTAGCGCGTGTGGTGCTCCCCTCCCTGCCTGTAGCGCGTGTGGTGCTCCCCTCCCTGCCTGTAGCATGTGTGGTGCTCCCCTCCCTGCCTGTAGCATGTGTGGTGCTCCCCTCCCTGCCGTGTAGCGCGTTGTGGTGCTCCCCTCTCTGCCTGTAGCATGTGTGTGCTCCCTCCCTGCCTGTAGCATGTGTGGTGCTCCCCTCCTGCCTGTAGCGCGTGTGGTGCTCCCCTCCCTGCCTGTAGCGCGTGTGGTGCTCCCCTCCCTGCCTGTAGCGCGTGTAGTGCTGTAGTGCTGAGGATGCCTCGTAGACACATTTTCCTCAAAGGAAAAACATTTGCCGTCTCTCCTGGAAACCTCTCTAGTTGTTCACCTGCAACTCCTTCATTGACCCCAATTATATCCCATGTTATTGTGGGTTCGGCCGCACAAGGAATTTTTCCTCTCCACATCCCTCGACCCCGAGCATCCTCTCCTATCTCTCAAGTCCCCCTCCTCCACTTCAATTTTGGTGTCTGCCCCTTCTCCTGCCAACTGCATCCATATCGATCTGCATGACCACATCCCCCCCCCCCCCCCCCCCCCCCCCCCCCCCCGCCCCCTCCACTTCTCCGGCTCACCCCTCCTGTGTGCACGCCCCATCAAATGCAGACGTGCCTCTCACAGACATTCTTCTCATGCCTTATTGCTGAATTTGGTTGCTTGCCATACGTCAGTGGTACCCAAACGTTTTGGGTGTGCGGACCTCTTCCGAACCTCTAAAGATTGTACGGCTCACCATATATGACTATCCTAGTGACAAAAGGACATACAACTATCACCATAAAATTGCAACACAAGCAAGATGAACCACAACCTTCCATGGATGCTTGCTTTTGACATGTTGGGAATCGTAGTGTGTGACGACATTTTGTCGTGGGAGAGGAGCGGATGTTGTTTGCTACCCCGCGCACATAGCGCAAAGCGGGATTGGCTCTGAATTTGTCAAATTGTAAGGAATCTCGTCCCGAGTGAGCATGCGCACTCCCGGGACAGCAATTGCTTCTGTCTGTCTGTCTGTCTGCCTGTCTATGGCAATCAAAGAAAATTGAAAATCTTTCCAAACAGAAAATTCACTGTTTTCTACGGGCGTCATAAAGAAAACAAAAAAGCAAGCACAAATAACGAGTTTAACTTGTTAAATAAGGTGGTGTAAAAGATGGAGCATCAATGGTGGTAAACTTAGAATCTATGTTTTTTTGGTGTGTTTTTACCTGCAGCCATTAAGCCTTTGTACCTTGAGCTCCTTGGACCTTCGGCTCCCCACCCACTCTGGGCTCCCTGGAGAGAAATCGGGCCATCGGTTTATGGAGGTTTGAATAGCGGACGGTAAACCGGCCGCTCGGTAATGGAGGTTTGAATAGCGGACGGTAAACGGCACTCGGGTATATGGAGGTTTGAATAGCGGACGGTAAACCGGCCACTCGGGTATATGGAGGTTTGAATAGCAGGACCGTAAACCGCCACTCGGGTATATGGAGGTTGAATAGCGGACGGTAAACCGGCCGCTCGGGTATATGGAGGTTTGAATAGCAGACCGTAAACCGGCCGCTCGGGTTTATGGAGGTTTAAATAGCGGACGGTAAACCGGCCACTCGGGTATATGGAGGTTTAATAGCGGACGGTAAACCGGCCACTCGGGTATACGGAGGTTTAAATAGCGGACGGTAAACCGGCCACTCGGGTATATGGAGGTTTAAATAGCGGACGGTAAACCGGCCACTCGGGTATAGGAGGTTTAAATAGCGGACGGTAAACTGGCCACTCGGGTATATGGAGGTTTAAATAGCGGACGGTAAACCGGCCGCTCAGGTTTATGGAGGTTTGAATAGCGGACGGTAAACCGGCCACTCGGGTATATGGAGGTTTAATAGTGGACGGTGAAACGGCCGCTCGGGTTTATGGAGGTTTAAATAGCGGATGGTAACAGGCCGTCGGGTATATGGAGGTTTGAATAGCGGACGGTAACCGGCCGCTCGGGTATATGGAGGTTTAAATAGCGGACGGTAAACCGGCCACTCGGGTATATGGAGGTTTTAATAGTGGACGGTGAAACGGCCGCTCGGGTATATGGAGGTTTAAATAGCGGACGGTAAACCGGCCGCCGGGTATATGGAGGTTTAAATAGCGGATGGTAAACCGGCCGCTCGGGTATATGGAGGTTTGAATAGCGGACGGTAAACCGGCCGCTCGGGTATATGGAGGTTTGAACAGCGGACGGTAACCGGCACATCGGGCATATGAGTTTGAATAGCGGACGTGAACCGGCACTCGGGTATATGGAGGTTGAACAGCGACGGTAAACTGGCCACTCGGGTATATGGAGGTTTAAATAGCGGACGGTAAACCGGCCACTCGGGTTTATGGAGGTTTGAATAGCGGACGTATAAACCGGCCACTCGGGTATATGGAGGTTTGAATAGCGGGCGGTAAACCGGCCACTCGGGTATATGGAGGTTTGAACAGCGGACGGTAAACCGGCCACTCGTATATGGAGGTTTGAATAGCGGGCGGTAAACCGGCCACTCGGGTTTATGGAGGTTTGAATAGCGGACGGTAAACTGGCTAGCAGGGTTCAAAGGGTTAAAATCTTTATTTTATTTCAAATGAATTATTTACTTGAACAGTGTAAAACACAAATACACCTTGTTGGCACTTCAAAAACTTCAGCTTAGCAGTACTTGGACAAAATTGTACGCCGCTTCGGCCAATCAAATTTTCCACTCGCACTCTCAGGGTGGAGGAACCTCGAGAATCTCCTCCTCCTCCTCCTCCTCCTCCTCCTCCTCCTCCCCTCCCCCTCTTCCTCCTCCTCCTCCTTCTGAAGCTTTCCAATGACGTCCCACATCCGTTTTTTTTTTAATCAAGGGAAGGTGTTCTATGAACTCTCTAGTTTCTTCTCTTTTTCTTTCTCTTTGCACTCCCCCAAGGGATCAGCACACAGGTTGGGAACTACAGCCGAACACAGATTTAATATCCTCGTAATTTTATCCAATAGATTGTCACATTAGAGAGTGCTTGTAAAGACTATTGGACATTGACAAATAGAAGTGGATAAAACCTTTGCTTCTAAGAAGTGAATGCACGTTTTATTTATTTATTATTCCTTGATGGCCATTAAAATTAATTCACTCGATACTTGTGCGACATTGACCGCAATGACGGAATGCATTTGGGGGACCGTGGGTGGTAAGTCGTGTCTCGTGTGTGCCGTCCACCATTCCCAGTTTGTAAGTTTAAAATGCGTTCTCTTTTCTTTTTTCTGATTAATCCCCCTTACCACCACCCTGCATTCAATTGGTTCACGAGCACCACCCAGAGTGACCACTATATTCGTTATGTTCTGTGTGTCTGTATGTATGTATGTATGTCTGTCTGTCTGTCCAGAGCACAACTTCGTGGGATGTGATCCGATTTGGATGAAACTTGAATATGATGTTGATATCAATGCCTTGTTTTGTCTTCCTGGATGGGCGGAGCCACGGGCGGGCGGAGCCCAAAAATAGCCATTTTAGGGGGTAGTCGGATTAAAAATCTATCTTCTCCGAGGGAATTGATTGAATGGAATGGGTTTCTTCGGTATTTGAATAGCAAAATGAATTATCTAAAACTTGTCGTTGTCCGATTTTTCTTTTTCGTCCCAAGGTCAAGGTCACAAGGTCAAAAACTTAGAAAATTTCGAATTTTGACATAAAAATCATACGACGCCACAAACTTTGAGAGCTAGGATGACAATATTTTTTATGCATAATCTTGAGGTCATTCCCCACTAAATCTTGAAACCATTTTGCTCTATCTCGAACACCTTGCCCGTGGCGCCCCTTTCAAGTTTGTTTTTACGCTGATTTCATCAAAGTATGGATAATCCGAGGAGTGCGAAATGCCATATTGCCTATATGGCGTTATATGTGTTCCTGGAATGTTCACAGAGGAAGTTTTGCACCAAAGGTCATAATCCTTGACTTTTGACCTTTAAAAGCCCACAAAGGTCAAATTTTCAAAGTTGTGGGAATTGAACCGGGTTTTCGACCTCTTCGACGAACTAACTCCAATAAGCTATAGCACGTATCCTGTTTCCTTATTTTAATGTCCACAACATTGTTTTGGGACCTTTAAAGGTTATGCAAAGGTCAAATTTTTTTAAGTTTTTGAACGAAACCGGGTTTTCACATTTTGCAGCTAATAACCTGTCACCTGTACCACATCATGTTGATCATTTTTATAACTTGGTCAAACATTATCACATTGTCTCATCCTTGACTTCTGTACAATCTACATCGTCAAATACCGCTCGTGAACCATCGTCGTCTTCAGACTTGTTTTTATTTAAACTCATAGAGGAGTTTGTACATATTGTTTTTTACACGAGTGAACATCCTGTGCATAATTCCCCCAGAATTGTGGATGGGATAACTTGTAACCCCATGATAATACGTCAGACATGACCAGCCGGTTCGAGAGAGAAAGAATTTGGCCAAAAATGTTCCCCGACCGAACGGACAAGGTGGAAATAATTGTGGGAATTCAAAAAGAAGAAGAAGAGTATGGTGGATGTCGTTGGTAAATATATTTTTAATACTATTATTTTTTGTCAAGGGTTGTGTGAATTGCGTTCCTCTTTGTATAATTTTTGGTCTTCACCAGGAGGATCTACGCACTATGTATCAATTAGAGCAGTTTAAACATTTGGACCATTCCCCCATTTGCAGATTTGCTATGTTGTATAAAATGATGGCCACGTTCAATCTGAACACGTCACGTCATGTTCAATGTCATTTGGACTCTTTTATCGGTTGAACTATTTTCTCGAGAAATACAAATAATTTCACCATTTATTTGGAAGCCGTTTTATTAGATATATAGATATACGGTGGATATATATTGGATAAAACAGTTTCCTCTTGAAAAATGAACTTGTTTAATGTAATTAATTCTTCCTGCAGTGGCATTAGGCCGGAATCAGGCCTTGAGGAAGGAGCGTCCAAAATGGAAAAGCAATTACCCCATGACCGAGGGTCAACTGCGTAGCAAGCGGGATGAGTTCTGGGACACTGCACCAGCCTTCGAGGGTCGCAAAGAGATCTGGGATGCCCTTCGTGCTGCTTGCTGCGCCTTTGAGTCGAACGATTATGACCTGGCACAGGCCATTGTGGATGGTGCCAGCATCTCACTTCCACATGGTGTGTACATCTTTCTGCCAAAATGGTATATTTATGTCCTATTAAGGACTTTTCTGAATTTAGGACAAAAGCACAACGATGAGGGAATGCTGGGGGGGGGGGGTATCTATCTATAATTCCAGCAATGTGTGTTGTGTGTGTGTGTTGTGTGTGGTGTGGTGTGTGTGTGCGCGCACGCGTGTGACCGCTGTTTCTCGACAACCACTGGTCCGATCTAATTGAAACTTGCCAGGTATATTGCTGGGGCCCTGTGGATGTGCCTTTCAAGGTTTGATATTAATCGGACAAGTGCTTCCCAAGTTATGGCCATTTATTTACCAAACCAATGACAGGACACGGTGCTGCGTAGGCGTGGCTGCGTAAGCCGGTGCACGGCTGGCTGACGATGACGTCACTTGCCATGCCGGTTACGATGGGGATCGGTGCCTTAGTTCCCGTGGCGTAGGAGTGGCAATGGTCATGGCAGCAAATGTCATGGCAAGCAAAGACGGGGAGGTAAACTTGATTTTAATTTGGATTTTAATTAACTCTGTGTGTGTATCACAGCAGTTGTTACTTCAATACAAGCGATAATTCGTGGAATGCATGTGAACATTCCGTACGGGCACGCACTACTTCTGGATGGTGATGACTTAATGTATTCTAATAATTTCTCGATTTCTTATGCGCATTTATTGATAAACACAATGCCCAATCAAGTCGTCATTTACGAGAGCGAAGGAACGGCCTGTGTGGTTGTTTCTGGCTCACGGTTTGAAAGTTTTTTTTTTTTTGCACGTACGGGCACGCACGTACGGGCATGTACTAGTATTTAATGTTAAACATCTTTCCTCTGAATGCAGCATGTGGCCAACTCCACTGTTCCATCAATATGTTGATTTGTTTTAAAATGGCATTTGAAAGGCACTTTGTCGGTCTTAATAAGAGCTTGAGATGTGTAAAGCCCACCCCCTTTCAAGGAAGGTTGGTATTGGCACCGAATACTGCTTACAAGCATTGCTACCCACATTCTATAAGTGAATCAAGAGGAAAAATAGGCAGCTAAGGTGCAGTACCCTCAACCCAAGAATGTGGGGATAGTGGAATTGACAAGTCAAGGCCTGGGGGTGGGAGGATAGCTTTTAGGTATGTGCACATATCTTTGAGCTGTCTAGCCTGCGTTCGAATCTTGACGCAGCCATAAACTGCCGCCATGGTGTTTCACATCCAAGGCAATGCAGTAATGTGTACGCCGTTCGTGAGAAAGACTATGAGCCAGAGGACTCGTCTTGGTGGACCTTAAAGATCCCACGGTGTCTTTCGTGAAGAGCAGGTGAGTTATCGCCTGCAGCCTGAACAAAGTCGAAATTCCACCTTCAGTCGAACATCACACCTGGCCAGCCATTTCAGTCTTGGGCTAAAAACATTCTCCAACTGATCCTACAAAAAGGTGGGAATAATGTGTGCTGTAAATAAAGAAGAGGAAAAATAAGAGTCAAGCCTCAGGGTGCCTCAAGAAGGCACAAGTAGCCCAACCAGTTGTGGTTCCCTTTCACGTAGCAGCAACAATAGGAATCAAAATATGTTTCTTGTCAGGTGAGGCATGATGCCCTCAGGTCTGACACAAAATCTGGAAAAGTCATGTCCACACAATCGTTCTACGTTACCTGAAAGGCACGTCTACACAAGACAGATGGCATACCATGTACATTTCATCAACCTTCCGCCTCTTACCTCGATGATCCAGTCACAAAAAATTGTTAACAGACGATCATGCAGACTGACAGAGGTCTGAAGTGTAAAACCACGAAAATACACATCGACACAAGTCGGACTACCAACCACATTTTCATTAACCTGCCTCAATTACTTGCTGAGATATGGAGCAGAACTGAAAAACCTAACAGCCGCACGAACGGATTGGCAGATGGACAATAACATCCACGGCAATACCATTCAGGCCCAAATTGTCTGACGAAGAAAAATACATTTGTTAAAATGGAAAATGAGAGTCACCATTTGCACATAATGAACAAGTCTACAATGAAGCCATATATATCACACATACACGTGGATACCTTGAGACCTGGGAGTGCTCTTTCCATCTTCTTAAACTCACATATGGAGATAACCACACACACACACACACACACACCATTTTGTTTTGTGTTGCAGTTCAGAACAAGTCTGCATGTGCTTTCAGATATATTCTTTCCCCTCTGCTTACTTATTTCACAGGGACACTTACTGACTGCTATGATGAGCTGGGAAACCGCTATCAGCTGCCTGTCTACTGCCTTGTGCCACCAATCAACCTCATCACAGAAGATTCAACCGAAGACACCAGTGGCGGTGGTGGCCTTGATTCTGATGCTGGAGGCTGTGATTATCCGCTCCGACTGCGCCTGTCAACGGGCCGTGATATGGTGTTGATCATTCGTACGACGGACACCGTGAACCAGGCGAAGCGCAGATTGTGCCAGGCTGAGGCGAGCCTCGAGCCAGCGCGGCAACGTTGGTTTTATTCGGGCCGCTTGCTGGGAGATCGAACGCATCTCGCGGACCTCAAAATCCCCCGGGATTTTCTGGTTCAAGTGGTGTTAACGCCAGCACCATCAACAGTTCAAGGAGAACCCACACCAGTTGAGAACTGATTGGCGATGGCATGGTTTTGAGAAAGTGCTTGGCAGTCACCCGGTCATTGACTGTGCCTGCACCTGCAGTGCCTCCAAGGGCTCGATGTAGGTTTTGTTGTTGGTGTTTTTCGCTCGATGAAAAAATTAGTTTCTCGGCTGTAAGGCCGTCGTTTGATCATCCGATGGTTTATCCCTACATCATGTTTTGTTTTTCATCCTTCGTCCATTTTTTCTCTGTCCTCCTTATCACTCGCACATCGAGCTGCCACGTGGTGGTCTCGACGGGGCTGCTCGATGATTGCGCACTCATCTTTTATGCATGTATAAATGCTTTACCTTTACGCTCCTCCAAATTGATGTTGACCTTCACACTCAAATACGAGATAAATTCAGCTTCACTCGGAAGAAATTAAATCGGCGACGACTACTTCTTCAGGCATCATAAAGTGCCATTGATTTTGCTTCGTGCGTGTCCGCAAAACCGAATACAAGAGGAGCATAGGATGATAGATATTACTGAAGGACGGAACAATTTTTTTTGTTGTTGTTTGCCTTACACTTGTCAGTCCCTTGTTTCTTGAAGGGGACTTGATGTGCCGTACTCGAACAATGTCACCGAGAAATCAAAACTTCACTGCTGCTCATAGAACTCGGATCTCGTTAAAAGGTGCGTGAAGATTGCTTCGGCAACTCGTAAGTTGCTGAAACGTCCTTTGTACACTGGGACATTACACGACCATGTCGGTTAATACACTACGCGAAACATTTGGAATGTGAAGTTTGCATTGCGCAAGCTTCGAACGATCCTTTTATCAAGTCAATCACAACTTGCAAACCATAATCCAAGAGGATTTAATCGTCGGAGGCGCATTTGTAATTCGGTAACTGCAGCTCTTGACACTTAGCATGTTTTGCTCGTCATGTACACGATAATTATGTAACCGATCATTGTAAATTAATAAGCTTTTTGTTGTTTCTTTTTCAACTATATCCATTACCCAAAGCCTAAAATTAACTCTATTTTGTGCATACGAGTTTATGCATATTCTACATCTCCAGTGAACTGACCAAAGTGCAAATTATAATTTCTCATTGATTGTGATTGTTCAACTGAAAATGACCACTGACCAGCAATAAGCTTAGACATGACTTTGGCAGGCCTTTTTATTTATTTTTACTTTGTCTTCATCGATGCAATGATTATAATATCTGTGACTTCACAACCATCTGCTTTAATCGCAACACTAAATCGTACTCTGTTCTGCAGGTTTGTATCCACGACACGTTTCGATCATTTCGGAAATGGTTGCCTCGCATAATCTGTGATGCTGAAGCCCGGCTAACAGTCGGGCTGGATTGTGTGTAGCGCGCTACTTTGGGCGAGCCAGCATGGCACGCGTTAATTTCTGACGTGCTTTTTTCTAAACAGATGTGCACTGATGCTAAATTGTTTACAACTTGTGTGTAACGCACGTGCATAAAAGGGAGATGGGCCTAAGGAAGTTGAAACTTTGTTTGAGTTGAAATCCGGCTCTGACTTCGTAGCCTGGTATATCTGTGACATTTTGTATACGCACTTGAAGATCCAGTGTGCAAAAAGGTTAGCATGTGCTGTTTATTTTCCTTTTTTTTTTTTTTTATAAAGTTTCTGTTTGCCCACTTGGAGAATAAACAATGAAGTCAATGATTTTATGTTTAGTAAAAAAAAAAAAAAATTATTATGAAATTTGTACAAAAAAAAACTTGCAATTTTGTGTGACGTGCGGTCTCTAGAAGCGATATTCTTAAACGATGCATTCTGTTTTATTAATCCATCTTTGTTTGTCAGAATTTTCTTCTGAATGCTTTTGAGTTGGGTGCATGTCGGTATGTAAGTGGGAAAAGTGATGTGGGGAAGGAAGCTGTGGGCTAGCAAGATAACTTGGAGGTACGCACACTCCCCTCTGAGCTGTCTAGCCTGTGTTGGAATCACGACGCAGCTTTAAACTGTCATCCCGGTGTTTCGCAGGCAGGGTGATTCATCAATGTGTGTCGTCCCTCGGACGGACGTTAAACCGGGCGTCCTGTCCGCCAGCATTTGTTGGTGGACATTAAAGACCCCACAATGTCTTTCACGAAGAGGACCAAGTTATCGCCGGCATCCTGAACAAGTTCAAAATTCCCACAACCTCGTTCGAGTATCGCGCGTCGGTGTGGCGGCCCGTCGTAGATTTTAACCCTTGCCAAAAGATTGGTTTGGAAGAACCGATGCTCTGCAAAGAGTATGGTACATTGATGATCATGACGATGACGATGAAGGAAACTGTTAAAAGCACTGAAATTATGTTTGGCAATGGCACTTTGTGGGAAGTCTTGTCTTGTAAGAAGTCCTGCACCTTCCATTACAACACACTTTCTGCGATTAAAGTACTCTCATATACTAGTAGTCTATTTTTTTTTTCCTGTACAAGTCACTTTTCAACCTCGTTTGTGTGTAAATAAGCTCACTTTCCTTTGTTCAAGTCAAAAAGAAAAGTGGGGTTGGGGGGGGGGGTACACGAATGATATAGGAACACTATTACACAACATATTGAGCCAGGAAGGAAATGTATGCAAGATTATTGATTCACAACCATTAATTTAATAATTTCTCATGGGATGGCACTGACGGTAACACTACTTTCTCCAAGATTTTGGTCGATTATAGTGACTTAATGACTCACCTGTTTCAATCCACTGCCGGATGAAGGCCTCCTTCCACAAGGATACGGTCCATTCTTTTCTATCCTCTGCAATCTACAGCCATTGTACTCCAGTTAATTTCCTTCTCGTCTCTCCATCTAATCTTCGATCATCCTCTGCATCTTTCATTTCCTTTGGGTTGTCAGGTTGTAATTTTTGTTGTCTACCGGTTACCTGTTGCTCCATGTCCAGCCCCGTTCCGTTTCGGTTTTTTTGATTGTGACCAATATGTTGTTGAATTTATTTTCATCTGATCCATTGGCTGCTTCATCGTCATCTTCTCATTATGTTTTTTTTTATTCTTTTTTGTTGCTGCATCTTCTTTGTAAGAAGCAATTTAATAAACATTTGTGAGTTGATAACGTTTCACTGCCATACCTCATTGCTGATATTACACGTTGATTATAAACTTTGTCTTTCAGGCACTAACGCAGTTTGCTTTTCATGAGGTTTTTTTAATTTTTATTTTCATAATTTCTTCAACTAATGCTGCCTATCCTGCTCTGGTACATCTCTTTTGTTAGCCTGAGTGAGTGTAATCATTGGTGTCTTCAATTTCAAAATGGTCGAGTTGATATTTCTTACTTTTTGCATAACAGTTTAACTTGTCGTGTTCGTTTTCGTCCGATCGTCTGAACTCTCCAAATTTAGCCCTTGGATCATAATTTCAATTCTTCAGCGTCGTTAGCCTCGTCCGTTCCCCGAGGAACCAAGCTGTTAGGGTTAGTACCGGTACGTGTGTCTGACTCCACACGCAGATCAATTTTAATATAGCACGCCCCATGTGTGTGAAAGGGGTTACCTAGACAAATACCCCGGCGAGGCTCTGCATTGTTAAACACTTTGTCTTGTTTGAGACTAAAACAAACTGTGCAAATTCTAGATGGTTCTGTATTTCTCTGTCAATACTAATGCTTTTTATTTTCCCAATTTAGCTGTGAGAACGCTCTTGGGCATGCGGTAACCAATTTTGATGAGATTTCTCGGACGCCTCTTGCCACGACTTGGGTGCAGTTTCAAGGTCACTTCCAACATTCAACACTTCACTTAATATGTTTATATATCTGGAGTTTATATATTTAGACACTATAGAGTGTGTGTGATGCTATTTGTTAACGTGCTTTTAAGTGCTTTT
Source organism: Eptatretus atami (assembly GCA_035128595.1). Lineage (NCBI taxonomy): Eukaryota > Metazoa > Chordata > Myxini > Myxiniformes > Myxinidae > Eptatretus > Eptatretus atami. The sequence goes on along the minus strand of CM068963.1, from coordinate 92,398,941 downwards.
TTTTCATAACTCGTGGATATACACACAGGTTTGTTATTTTATTGAATCGGAGGGCTGTAGAAGAACAACAAGAATGGCAACAATCCCGTGACGAACAATAAATGGAGACTATAACAACCCGTGACAGTCGGAATTGAAGCACCGCCCACCAGAATGCCATGACATCATCCAGCATGGTGACTGTTTTGAGAGTTTCGTTTTGACTGGGCTGAATGGAACAAACGGAGGGGTTGAAAGTAAATTTTGCTGTTGTAAGCAGAATTATTCATTGTGCCGACTACATTTGCTGACTATTTGTGAAGCGGTGAGAGAAGATAGAAATCTCGACTGATAAAGTTTATTTATATACATCTTACACACCGTCAGTTTATTTATATACATAAATTGTAGTTATTGGAGCATGGAAACAACAGCACTATTGGTAAGGAGGAGTTTTATTACTGTGGGGCAGATGCAGTATCAGGTGTAATACTTATGCCCTTCCTCCTTTAGAGCAACTGATAGTTTGGCAGAGGAATGTGTTGTTTTAATCCTGGCTTTCAGTTCTTAGGTGTCCCACAGTGATTTGGTTGGGTTGACATCAGGGTTCTGGGCTGGGTCACTGCAGATATTGTACGTTGTAGTCTTCATAATTTCAAATGGACATAGCAGTACAGAAAGGTACGTTATCATGCTGATAGTCATGAGAGAACTTGCTGTTGTATTGCATCAATGACACAACAGTGCAACATTGTCAAAAAAGTCACAGTAAGATACTGTTGTGGTCGCGCGGTGCATATGGTTGCCCGGTTCAAATCCAGGGAGTTGCCTCAATGCGATCGTAACGGTCAGCTGAGTAGGCGGTCCTGGGCCGGATTACAGCCTTTTCACTTCTGATACCGTCAAAACCAGCCAAGTGTTACGCGAATTGATACCATACGCCTTGGTTCCCAATTACGGCAGAGCGATGCCGAGAAGCACACGGTACAATCTTGATACGCAACGTTATTTTCCGCAACCAATTAGTCCCTCAATGCTCTTTTATAATTGCCAAAGGGAACCATGACAGCCATACTTCACCCTGAGACCAAGTATGTTTAATCACAACAGTCGCAGGGAGGGGAATGTACAAGAAGCAATGCATGTACGTAATAAATAAATGTCAATGTAACAATCCCCTTCACCCACTATCGAATGCATACGCCTATGGAACAATGAACGGCGATTCCTTAATTACCTAACTTTAGGGCCCAACCAGACACTATGTGAGATAGACAATAGACTGGGGATGACGAGACGGAAGAGAGTTTTCGGGCAAACCCGAAAGAGCCTGCAGGATGGGTCCCGCACAGTCCCGGCAGCTCAGGCAGGTGAACACCCCGTACCACTGGGAAGAGAGAGGAAGGTGTGACTCCTACCTTGGTGGTGCCTGACTCGGATGCTTACCACAGGCAATTTGGCACAGCCTTCTGCGCATTAGTCAGGGTGGTCTCCTACAGCTTCTGCCTTTCATGTCCATGGCCTGAGGGTTACCAATGATGCATCACGCCCTTCCACTCTCACGCACCATTGGCTACTGACCCGGTTTGAGGGCGGAGTGACCCCTCTGCGACCCTTCATCCCAATGTATTGAGGTGATGCTGATGGCTCTGGCATCTCCCACAAAAATTAGCACCGCTGGCCTAGCGAAATGCTAAAAGGAACATGTACAACATGTTGCAGAGGGTAAAACAGTAAGAATGGGGTCAAAAGGGTCGATAATTCTCGACGACGACATTGGGATGGATGGATGTTGTCCAACTAGACATACAAGTGACGCATATCTAAAGAGAAGGGCACTCGGTAGAGCACATACCCTCCGCCACGCAATACCTGTCCATTGAACACTGCAGGCCCAATACATTTTTGAAATATCGTGCTACATATCGTTTTTGGCCCCATATCTCAAAAAAAATTTTTTTGTATACATTGTCGAGTCGTATGAGAGCTAACACACAACGCACAGCAAGGGGGAATGAGACGAGGGGCGGGAGTGGGAAGGACAAAACAGTGGGGAACACAGACATTAGGAGATTGTGGAAGGGAGAGGGATGGGGCGGGGAACATGGGGAATAAAGATGGACATTACAGGGACTTTCAGGAAGGAAAGCAGGGAATTTGAAGGAGGTGGGTTTGGGTGGATTATCGGGGTATAAAAGATCGAGGATTTGGATGGGGGATGATAAGAGGTTGTGGGAACAGCTGTTTTGAAGGCCTGGAGGGAAGAATGGGATTGAATAGAGTGAGGGAGTTGATTCCAAGGCGGGAAAAAAAGAGGTGAAAGAGTGAAGGTGAGCAGTGATTCGTGATTTTGGTATTTTTACCAGAAGGGGGTTGTTGGGGGACCTTGAGCGCCCTGCGGAAATGTAGTGGGACAAATCGCAGAGAGAGCAGGGGGGGCAGGCTGGAGAGGAGACGGTAGAAGCAAGAAGACCACGACCAGCTGTGGTAGAGAGTGAAAGGCCCAAGACTCAGCCTCATTGCGGGAGATGCCATGATCCGAAATGCCTTGGTTTCAACAGCGTGAAGCCGAGAAAGGTGGAGGCAGGAGAACCAGCCCAGAGGGGAGAGCAGTACTCCATCAGGCTGCGGACGAAAGCTTTGTAAGTGGTCAGGAGCTCAGGTGGGCCGAGGAAGGACTTTGCACGATGGAGGATTCCCAGTCGGCGACTGGCTTTGGAGGCGAGTTTGAAATGTGGCTGAAATGGTCAAGAATCACTTTAAAAATAAAATAAAATAATTCTCATATCTGGATCTGGATTTGAATCTTCACCAAATCGAATTAATTTGTCCTTGTCACACACACGACAACCTGTCCACCAAGCTTCATCCAAAGCCATACCAATTTTTTGAGATATCCTGCAAGCAAACAGACAGGGGTGAAAACATAACCTCCTTCCACCTCTGGTGGTGGAGGTAATAATTTTTTTACTTCACTTACTCGAGACATTCATTAAGGAGATTGCGGCTCGATACTAAGCATTATTTACCCTTTCGGAGCCATTTCCACAACAATACTTTTCATGGAAAGCACAAGTTGTTCTGCTTTGTGGGAAATATGCACGTTGGGAAGGTTCGGTTCTCATTTGGATTGCTCTCCCAAAGGGTGTGTGGTGTGGTGTGGGATATCACCGCTATCTATCTTGCTGAGGGCCAACTGCTGCTTTTTTACAAAGTTTTTGTTTTAATACAGAAGGTATTTTAAACATACCTCCCATGCAAGAGCTAAACGATAGAGAGCAACAGGCTTACAGACCAACGGAGGGTAAAAGAGTAACAGGCAGATCACAAAAGCACAGACTATTCACAAGATTGACCACCTTGTCCTGGAAGACCACCAATTTTCTCAACCGCATGCAATGGAGGGATGTTGGCTGCTGTGAGAAAAGATAGCCGGCCTGTGAGGAGAAAAGAGGTGCAGCGACATTTCTGGTAAGAACCTTCACTGTGTTTTTGCAGAAAAGGCCAAAGTCCCTGTCTTCCTGTATCCTTCCTATGGCTCCTAATTAAAAGACCCTACAACATGTGAACGTCCATGCTGAGCTAGATCAGGTAGTCTCTTTTGACCCTTACACTGCTGCTGGTCCTCACGTCGGTGCCCTCATCCTCAAAAACTTAATCTGCCTTGGCTGCTCCTGATTCTCTGCTCTTTTCTGAGGGCCGCCTGCCTGCATCAGGGAAAATGGCCATTACCCCAATTTGGAGGAATGGTTCCAAAATTGATTCCTTAAACTATAGACCAGTCAGCTCTCTCCGCATTACAATCAAACCAATGCAATTGATAATTGCAGCAGACCTCGAGACTCATCTTTTATCTGAATGATCTCCGACCGTCAGTTTTTTGCCTCCTGGCCAGGTCATTCCACCTTGGGCATGTTGCTTTTTCTGTATTGGTAATGGATAAATGCCCTCGATCACAAATGAGAACAGGGCTATCTTACTGAACATCTCCCATGCATTTGATCGTCAACACGCTCAAATTTCTATCCTCTCAACTCATGGTATCCTGAGTTCCCTCTGAGACCGGCTCGCAGATTTCCTGTACACTTGCAAGCAGGAGGTTCCTTTGGACAGTATAGCAACCAATCCTGTACTTCTAGAATCTGGAGGCCAGTGTCCCTCAAGGTAGTATTTGGGGACCAATCCTTTTTTATTGATTATACGTCAATGGAATGTCTTTGTCATTGGAAAATCCATTATCTCATTTTACAGACTACTCCACTCTGGGCAGGATGGTTTCGCACCCCTCCGGTAGGTTGGGAGCAGCACCTCTCTCCATTGATCTCGAGAAAATAATCCATGTACCAATGACACGTCTATTAGTGGAATAAAGTCCCTTATTCTCACTTTGCTCCTCCATGAGGACTGGCAGGCAAATTCCTCAATTTATTTACATGGTCAGTCTCTGGGAGAGGTACAGTCTCTGGAGCTCCTGTGCCTCACGATATCAACTATAACCTGTCATGGGCACATCGAAGCTCGAAGCCGGTTTTCAAAGCCAGCCGTCACCTTGGATTATACCACAAGACCACCAAGTCCTTTCTCCATCACCCTTCGCTTATGACAGTGTGCAAAGCCTTCATCTGGACCGTCATGGAATAGCATTCCCCAATGTGGACTGGTGCTGCTGCTTCCAATCTTGCCCCACTTGAGGTCCTGGAATCAAAGGCCCTCTGTCATTAAATTTTATGGTAAGAAGGTGAGTCTAAAGGTGTGTGCTCCTCGCTCATCGTGTACAAATTGGTGACTTTGCACTGGCTCTATTCTGGTGTTCCTCTTGTCTTCTCACCTTTCCACCTATCTCATAGCCCCTACCTCCTGGTCACGCGCATTCATCAGAAACATTTTCCTTCTCTCCCTGTCTAAGTTTAAACTTTGAAGCTACCTTTCATCCGCTCTTTTCTCACCTATGTAACTACACTCCAGAGTTCGTTGTCAAGAGCTGTTTATTGCGGGATTTCAAGCGTGCTGCGAACCACCACATCGTGGTGCCTCCCGTTTGCACTATTGAGATTTGCTGCATTCACTAAAAGCACAGTTTTTAGATCCTCGTGGAGGATCTCTAAGTCTAAACTCCGTTGTTGTTCTTCTGCTTCTTCTTGGACTTTTTTATTCCTCGTGGAGGATCTCTAAGTCTTACTCACGTTGTTGTTCTTCATCTTCTTCTTGTGGACTTTTTAGATCCTCGTGGAGGATCTCTAAGTCTAACTCACGTTTTGTTCTTTGCTTCTTCTTGTGGACTTTTTAGATCCTCGTGGAGGATCTCTAAGTCTTACTCACGTTGTTGTTCTTCATCTTCTTCTTGTGGACTTTTTGATCCTCGTGGAGGATCTCTAAGTCTTACTCACGTTGTTGTTCTTCATCTTCTTCTTGTGGACTTTTTAGATCCTCGTGGAGGATCTCTAAGTCTACTCACGTTGTTGTTCTTCATCTTCTTCTTGTGGACTTTTTAGATCCTCGTGGAGGATCTCTAAGTCTAACTCACGTTGTTGTTCTTCATCTTCTTCTTGTGGACTTTTTAGATCCTCATGGAGGATCTCTAAGTCTTACTCACGTTGTTGTTCTTCATCTTCTTCTTGTGGACTTTTTAATCCTCGTGGAGGATCTCTAAGTCTAATTCATGTTGTTGTTCTTCATCTTCTTCTTGTGGACTTTTTAGATCCTCGTGGAGGATCTCTAAGTCTTACTCACGTTGTTGTTCTTCATCTTCTTCTTGTGGGACTTTTTAGATCCTCGTGGGAGATTTCTAAGTCTTACTCACGTTGTTGTTCTTCATCTTCTTCTTGTGGACTTTTTAGATCTCGTGGAGGATCTCTAAGTCTACTCAGTTGTTGTTCTCATCTTCTTCTTGTGGACTTTTAGATCCTCATGGAGGATCTCTAAGTCTTACTCACTTGTTGTTCTTCATCTTCTTCTTGTGGACTTTTTAGATCCTCGTGGAGGATTTCTAATCTTACTCACGTTGTTGTTCTCTCTTCTTCTTGTGGACTTTTTTGTTTCACAGCCTACAGTTTTCATCGAAACTTCCTGAAACTTGGCATGTATATGTAAAAATACCCTGCGCAGACAGTAACCATCTCCGATTTTGAAAATTCTCCTAGAAAAAAGTTATGACGTCAAAATATCTCCGCTAATGTAAATGCCTAAAGAAATTATCTCCGAAACTAGGCAAGCTTTTGAATTTGTTTGCGGGAATCGAACAGGGCATTAACAGAGATGAATTACCGCACATATGATACATCACTATGACGTCAATCAATTTTATGACGTCATTCCTCTTTTTGACTTTTTTTGTTTCACAACCCAGAGTTTTCATCGGATCTTCGTGAAACTTGCCATGTATATGCAGAAAGCCCAGCGCAGGCAGTAACCATCTCCGATTTTGGAAATTCTTCCTAGAAAAAAAAAAGTTGACGTCATAATATCCGCTAATGGAAATCGCCCTACACATTATCTCCGGACTAGGCCTAAGCGTTTGAATTTTGTTTGCGGGAATCAAGCCGGGCATTAGCACAGATAAATTATAATTTATCGCAAACCCGATACATCACAATGACGTCATGTTCGTTTTTATGACGTCATCATTAAGAGGACGAGGATCTTCGCTCATTTTGAGCTTGTTGTTTTCGTTTTTTGTTTTCTATCATGTAAGCACAGCTTTTGTTTTCTTTCCCGATTCAAGTTCACGTGAAGTTTTGTATTCAGCGGTGTAGCAGGCGACAATAACTACTGGACATGTAGAGTAAATCCTTCAGATTTTTTTTATTTTTTGAACCGGATTCGTTCCTTTCACACAGGGTAAAGTTTTCCTTCACGAAGCTAATTATTTTATTCAATGTTGTCAACTCGAACGGACGAGTCTTTTTTTATTTTTATTATTTTTGTGCGGCGACTTGTTGTCGCCTTTATTTGCGGAGAAGGCTCCAGGATTCGTGAGGGTTTTCTATCCTCATCGACCCTTTGTTGAGTGACGCACGACCTGCCATCGGCGCTGACGAGATCTTCGTTACCTCAGGGTTCAAGGCCTTCTCTGCGTCCTTTCCTGACTTTTCGGTATTGCCTTTTCACATCCATTGATTGCTGGAGAATTGTATTCCACCAGGGAGCTCGTGTCGAATCTTTATTTATACGTTTATCCGTGCTCATCTGAGAGAGCCACTCGTTAGTTAGTTAATTAATTACGTTTCCAGGGAATATCGCAAGTCCTTACACCGCCTGCTTGCGAGATTGCAGCGTCTGCTACACCGCCGCAGCTGTTGAATTGTTTAAACTGACAGCGCGTCAATGCATGTGCCAGCAGGGGGTGCCGCACTGCGTCAATACATGTGCCAGCAGGGGGTGCCGCACCGCGTCAATGCATGTGCCAGCAGGGGGTGCCGCACCGCGGTCATGCATGTGCCAGCAGGGGTGCCGCACCGCGTCAATGCACGTGCCAGCAGGGGGTGCCGCACCGCGTCAATGCATGTGCCAGCAGGGGGTGCCGCACCGTGTCAATGCATTGCCAGCAGGGGGTGCCGCACCGCGTCAATGCATGTGCCAGCAGGGGTGCCGCACCGCGTCAATGCATATGCCAGCAGGGGGTGCCGCACCGCATCAATGCATGTGCCAGCAGGGTGCCGGCACCGCGTCAATGCATGTGCCAGCAGGGGGTGCCGCACCGCGTCAATGCATGTGCCAGCAGGGGGTGCCGCATCATAGATCACATTATTATTCAAACATCGTGTCGACATATTTTTGAGACTGTCCTCTTACCAGATCTAGATTGTCCTTGTCAAGCTTGATGTTTAAATTTGATTTTTGATTGACCTATCTTACATACATTTCCCTCAAACTATTTTTTTTCCCTATCTTTGCCATAAAGTATTTATTTATTTATTTATTTGGAACCCTTCACTCCATCAGTACGACTCGTGTGGTTAGTATGAAACTTGTGACCAGGGTTGAACTTTGCATGGAATTAATTGTCCGGTTCTTTATTCCTTGGTGTAAATTTTTTTATGGAGCCATTTGTAAAAGTAACCCAGGGTGACTCCAGCATTTATTTATTTATTTTTCTACAGGCATTCCTGAAAATGGACTCGTGACAGAGGTGTGCCTAATGCACATTGAGTCAACGATCACTGATGGTTCATGAAGATATTCAGCTGCTCATCGTCATCACATTTTTGACATTGACGGGGATACAGGTCCTTCAGGGTCTTGATGAATCTCCGAAAGACGTATTGGAGCTGGGAGGGACCCGGCCGGCCCGTTGTCCTCCCGGATCATTCCGCCTACGGGGAATGGGCCGTTGTGAGCCTTGGTTGGGTTGTAGCACACTGCGCCACATTATCCCCCGAACGATGATTGGACAAGGAGCTGTGAAGCAGGTTGGTTGTCCCGTTAGCCACACTACAACAGCTCAAATTCTATATTCTGATTTGTACAAAGATAAGACATTCAACTCCAACAACTGGGTTAGTGTTTTGTGTTCCCATATGAACCCAGGTTCAAATCCCATTCCCCACATATGTTTGTCCATTGCCTACTAATGTGCTTGTAATTAACTCTGCCTTAAAGATAAGATGGTGGAGGTTATCTATTCACCCCTGTTTGTCTGTCTGTCTGTGAGCAGGATATCTCAAAATGTGGACGGATTCGGACGAAACTTGGTGGACAGGTTGGATGTGTGACAAGGACAAATCGATTCAATTTTGGTGATGATCCGGATACAGAGACTGTAATTTTTTGAGTGATGGGCCAAAACGGTGTACAGCATGATATTTCAAAAGGTTATGGGTTATGAACGGATTCAGACAAAACTTGTTGGACGAGTTGGGTTTTTGATGAGAACAAGCTGATTAGATTTTGATTTAGGTCCAGATGCAGACCCGGCCCATCAGTGGGATACAAAACGTAGAATATTCAGCTTGTCGGAGGTACGCGCTCTACCGAGTGCCTTTCTAGTTTGCTTTGAATTACACTGATGCGTAGTAACATCTTTGCCCAACATGTAATTTATATACAAGTTTGACCACGAGCCATACACCTCCACGAAAAACTCCTTGCTAGAGCGTTGCCATTGTGCTTCCCTGGTTTCTTTATTAAATTGAATAATTATTTATTATTCCTGTTGATTCCTGGGTTTGATCCCTTTCCCTACGAGAGAGTAAATTGCCAGCGGGTACACACGAGTTCGGTTCTCGGCATGTACGAACAAATTGAGGATCTTAACATTTTCCCGAGGTGCCATTGGCACTTTGTAATTTAAATGAATGCCTCTGCTCTGCATATTGGTAGTTATCGCTGGCGGTCTCGCGTTGCCCGTTTCGGAGACGGATCGTTACAATATAATTCGGCATGGTTGCCATTTATTCCTGGTACGTGAAACAGTGTGACCACTCCTTGGCTTTTTTCACAAGATCTTGGCTGTTCGTTGTTCACCTTGGCGTCTTGGTTTTCTATAGGTTTTCTTGGCGTAAAGGTTTTCTATTATCATCGCTTTTCCGAAACCTTGTGAATTCTTGGCTTTTTTCATTGGCTCACCTTGGCATTTATGAAAATGAGGACTGGTCACACTGACGTGAAACACCCTGAAACCCACGTCTGCAGAAAATGGATTTTTCAGCAGTGAAGCCACTTCAATATTTGACTATTTCCGTCCGTCCATCCAAAATGAAGAAGAAGAAGAAGATCTCTAACACGCAGAAAATGGACCCTTTTGACCCTTTAGTCCACTGAGACCCCTTTGACCTTGGAATACCCAGAGGACCCAAAAGCCCCAAAGGTTCCTGAAGACCCAGAGGACCCAAAAGATCCCTAAAACCCTGTAGACCCATAACACTCCACTATAAAGCAATGAAGTTGTGTGTGTGTGTCATGTTTTTTTTGTGGAGTTCCACTGGAGCTTTCTGATGTGGAGTGTGAGACACCAAAATGATTGTCATGATCTCTTGAGTTGATTTGGCGAATTAACCACAAAGAACCTGGAATAATTCCCATGTTTTAAATGCACACCATGTTAAGGTGGATTGGGCAAATTAATAGGTCCTTCTGTGACATAGTATTCTATTTACAAAATAAATAACAAAAATAATAACATTGTAACAAACCAAATTTTAATTAATACAAATAATATTAAGAACAATAATAATAATAGTATCATTTGGCAAGAATAATAACGAACGTATAATCTCCGCCCTGGCCCAAGCACATCTGGGTTTGGTGAAAGGCCAACCAATGCTCAAGCAGTACAGCAGGGCAGGTATACAACAAGACCTTGAAGAACAATGGGAATTTGGTCCAATGGACCGACGGGCCCACGAGTAATTCTAAGGGGTCTGAAGGGTAATTCTAAAGGATTCCAAAGAGTTCTAAAAGGTAATTACAGTGGGTTCTAATGGGTTTCATTCATTTCTCGGCTTTGCCTATTTCATATTAAAAGTATTACAGAAGGAAAAAGTGGAAATTTGGAAGGAGGTGGGGTGGGAGAGGGGGTTAACAGAGGTAGAAAAGGTCATGGTTTTGGATGGGGACGATCTGAGATGGTGGTGAACAGCTGTCTTGAAGCTACGGAGGGAAGAATAACATTGAAGAGTATGTGAAAGTTGGTCTCACAGGTGGGAAAAAAGAGGGACGAATGAGTGGAGGTGAGCAGTGATTGAATTTTAAATCCAGAATCACTGGAAATTGTAGCATGTTCATGGGATATTCAATTTAATTAGCCCGTCCCCCCATGTAGTGGGAGATGGGGTTGTGCAATAGCGTCTGTCTGTCTGTCCAAGCCATAACTTATTTTTACCATTTGAGCTTTTGTCATCAAATTTTCAACAAACCTTTATTATGAATTTTCAACCAAACCTTTTATAACCTTTATTTCTGTCTTCCACCGTCTTCTCTCCAGTCTCACCCCCCCCCTGCTCTGTTTGCGATATGCCCCCCGCCCTCATATTTCCGCAGGGCGCTCAAGTTCCCCCAGCAACCCGCTTCTGGTGAAACTACCAAAATCACCAATCACTGCTAACCTTCACTCTTTCATTCCTCTTTTTTCCTGCCTTTGGAATGAACTCCCACACTCTCTTCGATCCCATTCTTCCCTCCAGGTCTTCAAAACAGCCGTTCACCACCACCTCTTGTCTTCCCCCATCCAAATCCTCGATATTTTTTTCTGCCCTCGTTAATGCACCCCAAACGCACCTCCTTCAAATTCCCTGCTTTCCTTCCTGAAAGTTCCCTGTCGTGTAAGGTCCTGAAAGTCCCTGCAATGTCCATCTTCTATTCCCCATGTTCCCAGCCCCATCCCTCTCCCTTCCACAGATCTCCTAATGTCTATGTTCCCCACTGTTTTGTCCTTCCCTCTGTATGTTTTTTTTTAAACTCGTTTTCATCAAGTTTAGTTCGAGTACAAAGCGGTTGCAGACTGGCTTTGCATTTTGAGATGCTTTTTCATTAATAACTTATTTTTAAGTAGGTTTTACACGATATGGTGGACTGGTTTCCTACCAGACCGTGTGTGGTGCCCTCTTCATCTTTGTTCCAAACATGCTCCACATTGATTTGAAAATGAGTTTAGGTTGGGGTAATACTGGAGATTTATTACTGGAGCTTGATGCCCGATTGCTAACTTCTCACAACACTGACACTCTCGTTTTACACCTAAAAGTGTTGATCTGTCCTTTGCCGACATGAATCGTGTACACACTTTGTGTGTCTGAAGGAAGAAGTAATGGCATTCTGAGCAGCCAAAGGCACATCTACATCTTTGTTGATGTTCATTGGATTAAAGAAAAAAAAATCATTTCCTCTTTAAGGATATCTAATGTTCCCACCAACTAAGTGCTTTAAATATTTAATGCTCACTCCCATTAGCGAGGAACACGAAGCATTCCATTTTCACGTGATTGCATATTTCCGGATGGGGTTCTGTAACACGTTTCGATCAAAAGTAAGAAATTGTGGATGGTTAAGTGTGTGCTTTAATAACGCATTCTGATTTGTTATGTTCTATCTGAATCCCTGGCTCGTGATGTTAGAAACTCGGGTTCAAATCTCATATATATATATACCAAATGTGTTTGTCCATTACCTGCAGACGTCCCTGCAGTTCATGTTAAAGTACATCAACAATGTTTTTGTCCTGTATTCAAGTTGTGTACAATCTCCACTTCAAACCTTGGATCAAATTTTTTTTTTTCAACCGAAATCTTTATGCACAGAGATGGAAGGTCATTGAAGAGCGGAACGCAGTCCTTTTGTGATAGGATAGCCCTCAAAAGGTCTGTTGGTGAGTGGAGGATAATCATTTGGCATCATGGCAGATATGAGGAGATTGTCGGCTGTCGAGGCTTCACTTCTTTGATATGAATGCTTTAGGAAAGAACATGCTCCCTTCTCTGGTTTTACTGTGTCGGTTGAAAAAGGTTGAACTATTTTGCATGTACTGCAGTAAAGTTTATGCCGAGAAGCCTTATGTTTTGGAATAAAAGCAAATTATCGGTTTAGTGGTGGTGTAATGATGTGTAGTCTGGTAGTGATGTGATGTGATGTGATATGATTGGCTGAATGGGCAGTGCTGTATTGAACAGCATCGATTTGAAAATCCCCATTTTTAACCTCCGCCATCGGAGGTTACTGTTTTCACCCCTTTGTTTGTTTGTTTGTTTGTTTGTGAACAGTATTACGGAAAAACTCCTCGACGGATTTCGACGAAACTTGGTGGGGGGGTTAGGTTGGTCCAAGGATCATGCCTTGATTTTGGACTTGGTCCTCCCCCCCCCCCCAAAAAAAAATTGTTAGAGAAAAAAAAATTTTTGCAACTTTTTTTTCAACAAAATTTCGATTTCTTTTTTTTGCATTTCTACATGTTTTAAGTGATTTCCAACCCCCCCCTCCCCCAAAAAAAATGTTGGAGAAAAGAACTATAACTCTGTCAGCACTGTTGACATCATATTTAACTAGTACGGGCCCGTAGGTGAGTGCCAGTAGTGCAGCCTCTCTCGCCCCCCTCTCTTGCCCCCTCGTCTCGCCCTTCTCTCTCCCCCTCCTCTCTCGCCCCCACTCTCCATCCCCCCTCTCTCCCCCACTCTCACCCCTCTCTCGCCCCCTCTCTCTCCCCCTCTCGCCCTTCCTCTCTCCCCCTCCTCTCTCGCCCCCACTCTCATCCCCCCTCTCTCGCCCCACTCTCATCCCCCTCTCCGTCCCCCTCTCTCGCAGATATTGGTCGACAGATAAATGGCCGTAATTGGGAACTGCTCGTCCGATTAATATCAAACCTTGAAAAGGCACATCAGCGGGTCCCCGGCAATATTCCTGGCAGAGTTTCAATCCGATCGACCGTCATCGTGCAAAATAATAAAAAAACATTAATTGTGACGTCATTCGTGACGTCATAGCACGGTTCTTGTCATTGTCGATAGATAATGGCCGTAACTTGGAACGGCTTGTCCGATTAATATCAACCTTGAAAAGGCACATCCGCGGGTCCCAGCAATATTCCTGGCAAGTTTCAATCAGATCGGACCGTCAATCGTGCAAATAAAATAAAAATATAAATAAATAAATATAACATTAATTGTGACGTCAATTCGTGAAGTCATAGCACCGTGTCTTGTCATTGGTCGACAGATAAATGGCCGTAACTTGGGAACCGCTTGTCCGATTGATATCAAACCTTGAAAAGCACATCAGCGGGTCCCCGCAAATATTCCTGGCAAGTTTCAATCCGATCGCGGACCGGTGATCGGTCCGGTTATTAATAATTTGGGAAAAAATTGGCATGATAAGGTGAGAAGGTAGAACGACACCTCAGCTGCCATATATGACACCTTTTCAACACCTGAAAAACGCAGTAATGGCCGTACTTGGAACCGCTCGTACCGTGATATCAAACTCGAAAGGCCCATCCGCGGGTCCCCAGCATATTCCTGGCAGTTTCCTAAGATCGGCCGGCGATCGTCGGAACGCGGTCCGGCACCCAACACATCACACACCACAGACACAGACAGACACGCCAGAGATTGCTGGAATTATAGAGAATTGTAGATATCAGGTTCCCACTGAAGTGACCCAGCAGTATGGTGCGGCGGAGGTTTTGCCACTCCCGCGTTGCTCCCCTCTAGTTTATTCCTTTGTTTTTACAACATGTTGATTGAACATTAATCTTACAAAGTACACATACAGTAGTCGACAAAAATGGTATTCTCTTTTCATATATGTATTGACAAGCCTGTTAGAAGCAGGCAGGATGGTCGAGAGGTACTCACACTCGCCGCTAAGTTGTCTAGCGTGGGTTCAATTCCCGACACAGCTGTAAACTCTCATCCCGGTGTTTCATCGGTGTGTGTGCCGTCCCTTGGATGGACGTTAAACGGGTGTCCCGTCTGCCAGCATTCGTTAGGAGACGTTAAATATCCCATGGTGTCCTTCGTGAAGAGAAGATGAGCATCGTCGGCACAATGAACAAATTCCTGCACAAACAAGTCG
>CM068963.1:92354143-92382555 GCA_035128595.1 Eptatretus atami | reverse complement strand
TCAAGGTGCTGAATGAGGAGTCAGAGCCGCTGGGATTACGGCTTTCCTGGGTCAAAACTAAGATCCAGGCTTTCATTGACATCTTGGATGCTGATGTCCTGTCTGTGCCTGTTTGTGGTGAGGATGTTGAGGTCGTGGAGAGATTCACTTACTTTTGCAGTGATATTCATGTCTCTGCTGGCTGCGAGTCAGAGGTCAACAGACATCTGGGTCGGGTCTGGGGAGTCATGGATTCACTGGATCATGGGGTGTGGCACTGCCGGTACCTGTGCGGGAGGACGAAAGTCCGAGTCTTCAGGTCCTTGGTGCTTCCAGTCTTGCTCTATGGATGTGAGACTTGGACTCTGACCAGGGATCTGAGATGGAGACTAAATTCCTTTGGTACCAGGTCTCTTCGGAGAATCCTTGGCTATCGCTGGTCGGACTTTGTGTCCAACGAGCGGTTGCTGAGAGAGACTTAAATGAGATTTGTTACCTGCATCGTCCGTAAGCGTCAGCTGCGGCTGTATGGACATGTGGCTCGTTTTCCTGACGCTGATCCTGCTCACCAGATTCTCTCAGCGAGGGAGTCTAGTGAGTGGAGGAGGCCAATGGGCCGACCACGTGCCTCGTGGTTGCAGCAGGTTGATCGGCATCTCAAGGAGATGGGGATGGGCCAGGAATCTGCCTGGGGGATGGCCAGACGGAGGCCCTTGGTGTACCGCCGGAAAGTGGATGCAGCGATGCGCTGCTTTGGTGCATGCTCCCAAACCTGACTTGACCTGGTACTCATTTCACCGACCTCAGAAAGATAACAGGCTGAGTCAACCCACCTGGTGTTAATTCAACGGCGAATATGATGTTTTGGGGTCTATGACAGCATTGGTCAAATTTTTTTAAATTATTTATTTAATTTTTACTCTGTGACAACGATGCAGGTTTATTTTAGAGACTGTCATTTGAATGGTTAACATTTATCGTTTTGTTTCCTGCACTGGTGCTTGTATTTGAATTTTTTATTTGTTGGCTGGCATGTTTGAAAATACATTTTACTGCATAAGTCACGATTGCAAGATGCAGGGTTT
The DNA here is from genome assembly GCA_035128595.1 of Eptatretus atami. Lineage (NCBI taxonomy): Eukaryota > Metazoa > Chordata > Myxini > Myxiniformes > Myxinidae > Eptatretus > Eptatretus atami. The sequence goes on along the minus strand of CM068963.1, from coordinate 92,381,491 downwards.
AATGATAATATGATTTTACATTTTCACGTGTTCTATGAACTGTGAGTAATGAGAAAGAGCACATGTTATAATTGGTGTCGCTGTGGGTCCAATTATGTACAGCATATATACTGTATATACATAAAAGTCATGTGTGAGCTTTAAATTTCATAATGCAGAACATTGGGCAGACAGAATTGGCTCATCATTGAAAAGGTCCTTTTGGATTTTGATTGTTGACAATTTTCTCATTCCATCTTCGCCAGTCACTCAAAGGATGGTGTTGCCTCGACTGTATCAAACAGAAACGATGATCTTTGATTCTGATGAAAAAGCGATATCCCTTTCCCTACCCCCTTCACGGACCCGTTTCCCAGGTGTATCTAACCCAATGGAGGGGGTTTCGCATGGCATTGTCTCGGCTCCGCCTGCCAGCATTGCAGGCAGACTTTCGCCATGGCGTTCGCATGCTGCGTGGACTGCAGAGTGAGGCCGTGGTACAGCTCGTGGGTTTCTGCACTCAAGATGACCTCCTGCTCACAGAGTTCCATCCACTCGGCACACTTGCTAATGTGGAACGAGTGCTAGAGTCCTGGGGTCACGGGAAAGACTCTCGTACGCGTCTCGCCATTGCCACCTCCTACGTTTCTGTGCTTGCCTTCTTGCATGCCAGTCCACTGGGCACCCGTGTCATGTGCGACTCTAACGACCTTCCCAAGACCCTGTCACAGTTTCTGCTCGTAGAGCAGCCAGGTGTTGTTGCCAATGACCTTGACGCACTGCCAAATACACAGTCCCATATGAATGGCACCCAGGCAAAGGGGGTACACTGTGGCTTTCAGCCAATCGTTGGGGACTTTGCAGCTCCAGAACAACGCTGGGCACCGAATTCCCATCATCCTCCTCCAGCGTACGATGAGAAAACAGACATTTGGAAGATACCGGCTGTGACAGATTTTGTACTGGGAAATGGCCCAGGCAGCGATATTGTTCGGTTGCACCTTTTTGAGGTGCATCGTCACTGCAAACTGTTTAATCCAGAGATGCGTCCCTCTGCTGCTGTCGTGCTGCACCGTTATACGACTGTATACCGAGAGCTTCTGCGAGATGAGCTTTAGGCTTCACAGTTAGAATCTATGATTGTAAAGACAGCTATTTTATGATCAACACCCATGGAGAAGCTCAAGTAACAAGTTTTGCAGGCTACCTGTTTACATTTTGTCCATCATTTAAAGGGCCAGTTTGCTCAATTGGAGAAATTCTAACCATGTTTAGTGTTACTAGTTTCATGTCTATCTCCTTTTCTCAGGCTTTTGTGTTGCTGAAGCAGTCTCATGACAAGGAATACACTGGGATGGTTTGCCAATGCTTTCCCAGCAGTATTCACATAAGAATTTGTTTATTGCATCATGACCGACTTTTTAATTTACATTCCCTCTCTCTCATGTACCATACTCACAGAACACTGGTGTCAACAAAGCAGCTTCCTGAGCAAGGGTTATACTGGGCTGTTTGCCATTGCCTTCCCAGAAGGAATTTATGATTTGTTGAGGGTGCCGGCGATAGTTCGCCTACTCTTCATGAAGGACACCGTGGGGTCTTTAACGTCCACCAACTAATGCTGGCAGATGGGACACCCATGTAACATCCATCCAAGGGATGGCACACACATTGATGAATCACCCTGCCTGTGAAACACCGGGATGACAGTTTGTAGTTGGGTTGAGCTTCAAATCCAGGTGAGACAGTAGACAGCTTAGAGGTAAAGTGTGTGGACCTCAATGCCATCCAGCCTGCCCTTCATGCACCTTACTGTTTAAGAAAAAAAGAAGAAGAATGTCCAGTAGCAGCAACCAATGCTAGCTATGGCTTCATATGTTGATCTGGGGGGGGGGGTGGGCAGTGACTAATTGATCCCAATGCCTGGCTTGAAAAGCACCAGGATGATACTTTAGAGGTGAGTCGGTGTTTGAATGCAGAGGTGACAAGCCTGCTGTTGCCTTAGCGGTTAGGGTGGCTAGCTGGGGAACTCATCATAGGGTCCTGAGTTCAAGCCCCTGTTGGCTGTTGAATTAATACCAGGTGGGGTTAACTCAGCCTGTCATCCTTCTGAAGTTGGCGAAATGAGTACCAGTGTACTGGTAACAGGGGCATCGCATCACGGCAAAGCCGTGCCCTCAGCCAATAATGCTATCTGCAGCCTTGTGCTGCAAAGGAAGGAGGAGGGGAGGAGGAGGCAGATGTGACGGCTTAAAGGCAAGGACATTACTTCTGCAGGAGGTAACCAGCCCTTCGTCAATGTAATAAGTTGACCAAAAAAAAAAAAATACAACCAGCTTCATCAGTAAACAGTAGCTTAAAAGCCATGGTTGACTGAAGCATAAAGTTGGCCAAAGGCAAACGTCATTGTGAGCAACAAACATTACTCATCACATTTCATTACCTCCACCACCGAAGGTGGACGGAGGTTATGGTTTCACCCGTTTGTTTGTCCGTCTGTGAGCAGGATATCTCAAAAAGTTATGGACGGATTCAGATGACACTTGGTAGACAGGTTGGGTATGTGACAAGGACAAATTGATTAGATTTTAGTGAAGATCTGGATCTGATAATTTTTTTGAAGTGATTCTTCACCATTGAGAGATGGGACCAAAAACGATATATAACATCTCAAAAAGTTGTAGATGGATTGTGACAAAACTTAGTGGATGAGTTGGATAGGTGACGAGAACAAGGCAATTAGATTTTGGTCCAGCTCCGAATGCAGATCAGGCCGATCAGTGGGATACAAAGTGTAAACTGTTCAGCCTGGTGGAGGTATGGGCTCCACCACGTGCCATTCCAGTTTGTTTGTAGAATTGCCGGAGTTTGTCATGTCATGTAAATTATGCACTGTTGAAAGTATAGAATATACTTGAGTACAACCAGTGGAACTACGTAGTATTGCAGCACATAATCATTTAAAGAGAGAGGCCCAATAATAGATGTCTATTGTAAATGTTTTTAATTTCGACTGTACTTTTACACAATTTGATATGACAAAAGCAAAATTCACATTTTGCACGATGGAGTGTCGAAATTGAATGGCGACAAAAGCGACTCGCCTCCTCCGGAGAAAGAAGTTGCACCTGTGGTTTCGTGTTTGAGTAAGCAAAGCTACTTTTCCTCATTGATAGGTTTAGTTCAACATTGATCAAGGGCATTCATAGTTGGGTAGCAGTTGTCCCAAGTACACTTCAAAGCAGATCACATTAACTATTAGCTGAAGGCAACGGCTGTACCACTGATGGAGCGCCCCCTGCTGGTTATGGCAGGAATTTGTAATTTGGGCAGAGTTTTTACCTTACATGGCCATCGGCGATAACTCACCAACTTTTTGCGAAGGACACCGTGGGATATTTAACATCCACCAACTAATGCCGGCAGACGGGACGCCCAGTTTAATGTCCATCCGAAGGACAGCACACATTGATGAATCACCCTGTTTGATAGACCGGGATGACAATTTATAGCTGGGTCGGGATTCAAACCCAGGCTAGACAGCTTAGAGGTGTGTGTTTACTTTGTGGCCTTCCTGCCAGATTCAATTACACATCTCCAGCTACAAATCCACAATTCACCTCCTCCCTCTGTACATTGACCCGACAATGAATTTCCTACGTGGTATTGTAAGTTTACATATCTGTGAAAAGGTAGTGTCGCGGAGGTGTCTGTCACTGCCAATACAAGCAAGCTGAACATCTTCAGACATATTTTGTTGAGGGAACTACTATGGAAAGGTTTGAAGGAAGAAATGAAAGGGTAAACAATAGTGACATAAGGGCTCAGACCATTTTTGTTCCTCTCTTTGCCCAATAATGCTCTGTTCTGAAATAAATGAGACATTCTTTAAGTGATCCTTTTGTTTCTCGGTTGTCCCACAAGCTAAACCTAATTTAGTCTAAAACTGTGCAACTTAAGTGTTCACTACTTACTTGATGGGAATGTTCACTGTGTCCATCTCACGTAACGCAGCTCCGATTCTCTCCTTTCTCGAGTACAAAAAGAAAATGATGTGCTGGCGATTTAAGATAAATCAATTCTTACTTTCCTTCCATTATTAATTCCGCTCAGCATCTTGTGATGTTTTTTTCCCCATGAAAAGTGTGGAAGGAATGACTGGTTTTATAAATGTGCTGGAAATGTATCCTTGGGGCTGAAAAGGTTGCACAAGGTGACGCTGTACCTTTTTAAGATGGTGGTCCACTGTTACCATAGGTTCTCCCCCGATCGACTGAAAATGTTTTATATTCTCAACGACCCATCCCCTTTGTCTGTGCATCCTTTGTCTACCTGTTCCCCATCGCTTGTCAGCGTTCATCTCTCACCTGTCATCAGCCATCTCTTCCATGAACCTCAAATTCATCTTTAACGAGTTATAAAAGGACCATCAACATGTTACACATGCTAAACAACAGAGTTCTTGCTTCCCAACCCTTGCTCCACCACCATTTTGCATACTTTGGTTCTGAATTTCCCCTCCCCGTTTCCCAGATGGTATGACATTTAATTCCTTGAATTTAATACTTCCACGTATACAGTGTAGTTAAATATCATCACATTAAAATACACAATTTGGTGTCTGTCTGTCTCTGTCTGTAATTTTGACCGCAATACATCCGGTCGATACTTATAAAATCTCAACCAAACCTGACAGGAGGACCAAGAGTTACACGATTGAGGTTGTGGCAACTTAATTTGCCACCCTCCCCAAGGGGGTTTTCGGCCGAGGGCAAAATCTGTGTTAAGGTGTGTATCCATGTTAAGATAGCTAATCGTGGCATTTTCCCAAGGCCACTTCTAATAACAAAAGTAACAACACGAATGATAATAGGTTAATCGTGATGTTATTACAAAATAATATAAGTACGAAAAACAGGACCACTGGACCTCTAGCTTATCTGGGCCCTGGCCTAATGTAAAGGCCCGGTCACACCTTGACGATTTAGCCAGCGTATGCCTGACGTATGCAAAATTTGGCTAAACGTGCAACAGTCGAATACATTATGGGTAAGTTTTGTATACGTTAAGAGCACGCTGGCATACGTCGTAGTACGCCAAGGTGTTAGACAAATTTTCCATGCTTGAAATTTTTCGACGTATGCCAGCGTATGACTCACACGTTCCGCATAATGCTGGCCATAAGTTGTAGGCACATTACGCGATCGTTGACACATGTTACTTGTAAGTTACTCATAAGTCGAAACATGTCGAGGTAATGGTTAGCGTACCCGAAACTTATTTCTAACCTATGAGTAACGTGTTGTAGGCACGTTACGCGATCGTTGACACACGTTACTTGTAAGGTACTCATAAGTGGAAACTCGTCAATGTAATGGTTAGCGTCAGGTGTTCCAGACTCCCTGTTTTTTTGTTTTGTTTTGTTTTTTTTTCTTCGTATGACGGTGATGTTAACACTTCGATTTCTAGTGCGGTTATAATATAATATAATTAATAGGCTGCCGCTATTAATAGGCTATAATATAATATAATCGTCGACACACGTTACTTGTAAGGTACTCATAAGTCGAAACACGTCAATGTAATGGTTAGTGTCAGTGTTCCAGACTCCGTTTTTTTTTTTTTTTCTTCGGTATGACGGTGATGTTAGCACTTCGATTTCTAGTGCGTTTATATTAATATAATTAATAGGCTGCCGCTCAACGATTTAAATCATAACCGCCTAGAAATCGAAGTGTCAACATCACCGTTACCGAAAGAAAATAAAAAACCAGAGCCTGGAACACTGACGCAACCATTACTCGACGTGTTCACTTATGAGTAACGTACAAGTAACGTGTGTCGACTGTGTCAACGATCGCGTAACTGCCTACAACTTATGGCCAGCGTATGCGGAACGTGTTTCATACGCCGAGACGTCGAGAAATTTTCAACATGCTGAAAATTTCTCGACGTACTCGGCGTATGGCGACGTATGCCAGCGTACTACGACGTATGCCAACGTGCTCTTAACGTATACAAAACTTACCCATAACGTATTCGACGTGTGCCAGCTTGGTTCGGCAAATTTTTCATACGTCGGCATACGCTGGCTAAAACGTCAAGGTGTGACAGCGGCTTACACTTCGATGTCTAGTGCGTTATGATTTGAATCGTCGAGCCGCAGCCTATGAATAGCCTACGCCACGTGATCGTCGGCGATACGCTGCCGCACGCTATGCATAAGTTAGACTAACGTTGGGCATAGGTTTGTGAACGCCGACAACACGCTCAGCATTCGTTGGTATAAGTTATCTATATGTGATTAAAACGTTCTGTGTACATTACCAATACATTATGCATACGTCCAACACATTATTATACGCCCAAAACTTTAAAAAAAAAACATCAATAGTTCAGCGTACGCCAGCGTTTACATACATTTTGCAGGAACCTTGCCATACGCTGGCTAAAACGTCAAGGTGTGACAGCCCCTTAACCCAAATTTGATAACATTCTGATTGGTGGGTCTGGAGAAGATGATTTTTGAAGGAATTTACAAAGTCTACCATTTTGACTTGCTTTAAGTCATGTGACCGGAACAAGCTTTGCAACCCCCATTACCAGTCGAGAGCAGAACCTTGCTGCCACATTTCAGCCAGAGTATAAATAGCTTATGGCATTTCGTGGGGCACCCTTACCAGAATTTTTTTTTACTATAAACCACAAAACACGGACGATTACCTTTTCAAACAGTCACGACTGCTGTTCAACACTAAACGGAAAGGGAGAAAACTCAACATTCTTGAGGCCTGAGTCTCGATCTACTGTAATCTATATACCGCAGAGAGGATAATAACATGACCCTTCTGGCCACTCCCATAGGGGAGAGTGGGTGAATTAGTCCTCAAAGAAGGCAATTCTATTTAGGGTATGTATATCTGATAATTTATATAATTGAGATATGCGTACGTCTGATGACACTGGCCAACAATTCATTTTCATCAGATATAATTATCAGTGGGTTAGACCGTTAGATAGCTCTTGGAAACACTGATTCTAAATCTGTTTTTGGTTTTTCTTTAGCACGTCTCGTTTTCATGAGACCAATCAGATTTGTTAAGTTATTGCCTTAATTATAATCAATGGAGGAGGTTCATGCAAGGAGGGTTCACAAAATAGTCGGACCCTGACATTCGCGGGGGATATGTTCCTGAAAAATGCCGCGAATGTTGGGGCATTATTTCAATTGAAAAACCGTGAATACGTGAAGCACAAGGCCGCAAATGCAGAAGCAGGTCACATTTAATGAACTGCGAATGTCGGGGTCTGACTGCACTGTTGGTTCCTATCTGACAGCCGTGCTCCCACGGATCATTACATCGGACGTGACTGGCAACAAAGAAGCACATACGAACCAGGAACGAGCAGTGTTCAGTGTTTTCCTTTGGTTGATCCAGAGATGATTTTCCTGCCACCTCGACATTAAACTCGTGTGATTATTTCCAAAATTGTGCTGAAATTAACACCAGTTACGTTTCCATAACTAGATGTGCTAAAAGAAAACTGAAAACAGATTCGGAATCAGTGTACAAAACTGGTCCAGAAAAGTGTTTACATCTTTGAAGAGAGAAAAAAAAAGTTTCATTTCGTCAGTGTAATTATAGAATTGAGAATAACTGGACGCATCTCCACCAAAGTTTGCTCAAGGTACCCAGGGTCAAGTCATTGGTACAAAATAATTCCCTCCTAACCCACCCTCCCTCCGGCGAGAACGTTGAGACGACTTGCGATTTTCACCAGTACACGGAGAACAGTACAAATGTTAAAACCACTGACCCTCACAAAGGGAGCGGGTATTGCACCGTTTTTCATTCCCCAAGTGAAAGCGTGGTATTATTATTAAAAGGAGAGGTGTCTGTCCGTCCATTATGTAAAGAAGAAGCAAGACCTCAAGCAGAGAGGGAAACACCATGTTTCACTCCCGATGGGAACGGGTATTACTAATGATGAAAACCAACTGCTGGGAAGGCTCAAAGTTGGTACACAAAGAAGGCAATAACAATAGATTTGCCACAGGAGTTATTTTATTAGGACTACATCACAACATTGGTCGAACCCAATGTAAACAAATCCTTCGCTTGTGAACACAGCACACACGTTACGTGGCATCGTTTGTAAATCTGCCGTATTGATATTTTACAAACAACCAAGAGGAAAACTCTTCAACTTACAGGACAATGCAAAGTGATCACTTCAGCCAGATGAGTTTATCGTTGTCCTCTTTGTTGAACCCCTTGGCATATTTTCTTCCTGGGAGCTGCAAAGAGACCCCGTGCTCATGTCAGTCCAGAATTTAAGGGTGTTTTGTACACAAACAGCAATGAGAGAGCCACAACGGTCATAATCCCATTCAAGCATGTAATGGACTTGTCTTTTAACTAAAAGACTGATGGTTGACAACAACTGCATTTTGCTCGATGATGAAGTGTCCGACTCCAGTTAGAAACAAAATAGTGCACTCATTTTGGCTGAAGCATCATTCGGTGTTGACCAAGGATACTGGCGACTTGGTATTAAATGTGATCAAAAATTTTTAAGGCAGTTTCATGTTCTCTTACATTAAAGTAGTCAAAGTAGTCAGTTTGAGTCTGTAACGATCCAATGGTCACTTCAGGAATGAACAGGGGCACTGCGAGTAGATTTGCCACTTTTAATTTGTCCTGCACCCTGCAAATGAAAGACAGTTTAAAGATACTTCCTGCCTTCAAAACCAACACCATAATCACCTCCCACTAATTTTTTTTTTTTAATCACTTAATTGAACAGTAATTTCATTGTCCATTAATATGTAGTTCTAAATTCTTTAAATATACTGTGATTGTAATTTAGCATGTAGTACTGAACTCTCCACTCTCACTGAACACGTACACATACTAACTCAGTGCAATATGGGCTGGGAGGATGGCCCAGCCTAGAAGTAAGCACACTCGCTTCTGAGCCACTTAGCTTGGGTTAAAATCTAGGCCCAGCTACAAACTGTCATCCTGGTGTCTCGCAAACAGGGGCGAGGCATCGGTGTGTGTGTGCCCTCCCTCAGAATCATTACTTCTGCTAGCATCATTACTTTGTAGACGTTAAAGATTCCACTGTGTCATTTACAAAGAAGAGGCAAGCTATTGTCGGTACCCTGAGCAACTTACAAATTCCTGCCCTAACCTATAGGGGCAACTACATTAGCAGCACAACCCCACCCTCAGCCAATGATGCAACTCGCAGCCTTGTGCTGCATACGAAGGAAGACAACTCAGTTCAATTTTTTATGAGATGCAGCTAACGGAAACCACAATTATGGAAATTCAAACATAGTAAAAACTTGTCCGTTTTCAGCTCACATGCAATTTAAAGATGTCTGCATTGTCTGTATTGTAATGGTAGGTAGAATGGGGGGGGGGGGAGGTTGGTGAAGAAGGTTCCAAATGTCTGCATATATAAAATGTAGTTGGCTCTTTATAAATCGATATATCAAACAATAACAACATTGTTGTGCTTAAAGTCTGGCCTTATCAGCATACTGGTTTCAACACCTTTAAGTTATGGTAATAAAAAGATTACGCACAGCATTCGCTGATGATGCAAAGTTGTGTCACTCTGCGACGCCCAAGGTCCTTTATCCCACTTAAGGTACTCGATATCCTCCTTGATCTGGGGATCAGCAAAGGTGAAGGTTTGTAAAATGTTAAAAATCATGAAATGTATGTCTGACACGATGCATCATCATTCGTGGATGCCTGTTACTTTGGCCCAAATGTTGCTTAAGCTTCGGTAAGGGAAATACTTATTATCATTGTGTTAGGATGGGGAAGTTAGCCAAGAAATGCAGGACTCCCCCCCCCCCTTTTACCCTCTCCCGTGATCACATGTAGGACAAGGACGTTAGGAAACGGTGCAATTTTAACGAAATTACAAAAAGGTAAATTAACAAGGTATAAGTTATACAAGATTTGAACTTGGGATCCTTGAATTATAAAGAATGGATATCATGTCTTTTGTTGTTTAGATTGATCTAAGGTTCTTTGTAGGACTTGTAAATAAATCACATGCAGGACAGACATAAGTAGACTTTAGTGTACACTCCATTTGAATTACAACTACTTTCCTAGCTAATATACAAATATATTCTAAATGGTATTTTAAACCCAGGCTGCAAGCATTGCGAGCCGTCCGTTCAGATGAGAACACAAAACAGCTCAACCCAGACAATTTGTTTGTCCAACAGGGTTTTTGAACAGTTTGCAAAAAATTGGGACAAGGATTGTGGCATTGTACGTGCAAGAATACCTTAAGGTAAGCTTTATCTGAAGCAATACATAAAAAGTATCCGATTGCAAACTTCACTGAATTTGGATTGTCTGTTTGTTTTTTTTTAACCATTTGCTCAGCCAATGTGGCGATAAACCATTAACTGTCTGTACAACCAAACACATTATTACCTTTTCAATATCTTCAATTTCTTTCCAATTGTATTCCAGTAATTCACAGTGTTCACTGCAAAGAGAAAAGAAGACTAAATGAAAGACATTTTGATTTGAAATTTAACTTTGCGTTCGTCATGTTGTATGAGCATTCGCCTCAACATCGTTTAATGCCAGGTTCAGAACTTTGTACTTCATCATAGCACATCTTCTCAACATCAAATTATCCATCATCACAGACGATTAAAAACAAACAAACAAATCATTAAACAAGGTCGAAGCTCTTGGACGAGGTGAGAAGAGGGGTAAAAAGGCAACAAACCGACAGTGGGACAGTGGAACCACAGATACAACCACGGATGAACAAACAGGAAACGAGGGGAGGGAACAGTAACCTACAAGTAAAAGGGTTGGGTGAGGATAGGTAGAGTTAATGGGGATAGAAAGGAGGAGGACACGAGAAAAATTTACGACATTAGCCTTTCCGCAGTAATAAATCGATTATCCTTTTCCCACGATTCAAATGTTGGCCTGGATGACAGGGCACATCGATTCAGCCTGGCTCGGTTGTTTTTCATTACGAAATATAATCAAGTCCTACCAACATCTACAAAATAGTTTGACGTCATCAGAACTGTTGGCATGCATTCAAACTGTATTTATTAATATAAGCTTTAATTCACTAATTATACATTTTTTAAATCATCCAATTAGGGTGGTGCAAATGTTGAGCACCTGCTGTCTCATCTAGGTTTAATTCTTTACCCCAATATAAAACTGTCAGACTGGTGCTTCACAGGCAAGGCGTTACATCAAAAAGCATGCCATCATTTGGATGAGATGATAAGATTGTGCTAGCAAAGATGGTTCGTAGATGTTAAAGATCCAACAGTAGCTTTCAAAAGGAGTAGGTAATTGTTGCCAACACCTGAAAGAAATTCCAAATTCCTGCCCGAACAAGCTATGACTGAGCTTGGCCATTAACACCCCCCTCACCCACTTTGGACCAATGGTCGATGGCAGAGACTGAAATACGTATGGGAAAAGCAACAATAACAAACATCATTTTTATTGCTGCCAATTGAGCAAATATTCATACAGGGATGGGGTGGTAATATTTATCCAAGAATTATGGGCAAAAGGTACTTGAACATAGGAACTTCACACAATGCGAAGAAGACTCCATTCCCTTTTTTTTCCTTTATGTCTACGAGAATCAACATACCAGTATTTTTTGTGTTCCATATTTCACTTGGTAGTGTTTTGTGTTTACATACAAGTAGTGGACAATGGAAACACCTGGGTAAATGAGAGACACCGAGTATATTTAAAGCAACAGCTTCCACACAGGTATGGCCCATGTTAATTAAGCAAATAACATCTTAGCATGCTTAGGGTCATGTATAAAAAGGTTGCACAGGCCTGGTTGCCTGTAATTATGGCTACAAGAGGAGACGTCAGTGGCTTTGAAAGAGGTGTGATTGCTGGGGCGCGTTTGGCAGGAGCTTCAGTGAAAAAGACAGCTCAACTTTCTGAAGTTTCACGAGCAACGGTGTCTAAGGTGATGTCGGCATGGAACTCCGAGGGAAAGACAACATCAGCAAAGAGCAACAGTCGGCGGAAGCGCATACTCCAGGATCGTGATATCTGTGCATTAATTCAAAGTGCAAGGCAAAGGAAGCGAGCAACTGCAGATCAATTGACTGTAAATTTCAACCTGGGGCAGTCCTGTAAATTTCAGCAGTCAGTTTCATCAAAAACGGTCTGACGAGAATTCCACAGAGTGGGACACCATAATCTGGTTTCAGTGCATGTTTGCATGTCCAGTGGTGCAAAGAGCACAGGCAATGGGCGACCAAGCAGTGGAGAATTGTGATATGGTCAGATGAATCATCCTTCACCATGTTCTCAGCAAATGGACGAGTGCCCATGTGGTGCCAACATAAAGAACTCTAAAACCATGAGAGTTTGGTTACAACAGTGAAGGGTTCTGGTGGTTCTGTAATGTTGTGGGCACTTTTTTCTGGCATGGTTTGGGTGCAGCATTCCCTTAGAAGGCAAGGTCAATTCCAATCGCTACTTCATGGTACCGAGTGATCATCTTCACCCCATGTTGCAGCATTTCTTTCCTGCCGGGAGGGACGTCTTCCAGGATAAAAATGCCCCCATCTGCAGAGCACGTGTGGTCGCCCAATGGTTTGATGAGCATGACACTGATGTTATCCATATGTCATGGCCTTCTCAGTCACAAGATCTGAACCCAATCGAACATTTATGGGATATTCTGGAACAACGCCTGAGACAGCATTTTCCACCTCCATAAAACAAGTGTGAGTTGATTGACTTTCTTGTGGAAGAATGGTGCCGCATCCCTCCTGCAGATTCCAGACACTGATGGACTCTATGCCACGGTGCATACAGGCCGTACTGGCTGCACATGGTCGCCCAACGCCCTATGAAGTGACTTTACATTGGTGTTTCCATTTTTTTGTCCACTACCTGTACATCATACATTACCTGAATCTCTGCATAGGACATTTATTGTTTTGGATAAGGATGCACAAGATGCTTATTACATTGTAATCGACTTTTTTATTACTTGCAAAATCGAAGATATTTCAAGTATGTTGCTCAGTTGATTTTGTTTGTCTGTTTGTTTGTCTGTTTATCGCTTACAGGTCACAATTCTAAACCGATCATCATGAAACTTTACCAGGTTGTAGAGGTAGTCTCAACTGAGAAGCCTATCGATTGAGGTCAAAGGTCATCTTGAGGTCAAATTTCTAAAATCGTCATTTTTCAACTGATTGACTAAAGTTGAACAGGATTTGCATATTGCGTCACTGAATTGGGAAGCCAACTATTTTTGAGATAAAGTCAACGGTCAACCCAAGTCCAAACATCTAAAATCATCAATTTTCAACTGAAAAATCGTCAATGTTCATCCGCTTAACCTGGAAATTAAGCAGCAATTGCAGACTGCACCACTGAATTTGAAAACCAACTTTTTGAGGTCAAAAGGTCAAACTTCTAGAAATCATCAATTTCAATCTGATAATCAATTTTCATCCGATTGACCTGAGCTTTGATCATGATTGTCAATTTTAATCTTAATGAAATGAACAATTTGATGTATCCATGGCAACCTTTGGAGAGGTGGGGGGGGATTTTGCAAGTATCGTGCTCTACACGACGTCTTTTTCTTCTTTCTTTCTTGGAGTGAGGCTCATAGAAGAGCAAGGTAGAACTGACAGTGGGACAAACATCAAGGGAATGAACAAGCAGGAAAAGGGTAGAGGGATGAGGGAAAACAAACTCAAATAAGGACAGGTGTAATCAAGATCTTTTTTGTGGATGACAAGAGATGGTGATGCATTGCTTGCTTGAAGCCCTAGAGGGAAGAGTGAGACAGAACAGCCTCTGTAAGGTGGTTCCATAGAAGGGAGAAGCAAAACATAAGAGTTGAGGTCCAGTCAGCTTGGATTTTGGAAGTTTAACCAGGAGGAGCTTACTAGAAGAAAGCATGGATTCAGGAATTGCTGGGGAGGGTCGGATGACGAACAGAGCAAGGGGAGAAATGTTGGAGACCAGACGGAAGAAAACAGAGAAAGATCACAGACATGCCTGCACTGCGAGAGCAACAGACGTTGCACTTCGGCCTCGTCACGGCAGATTCCAATAATTTTGAGATTCAGATTCCACAGAATCCAGGAGACAGATATGATGCTGGGGTGGTCAGACCATAGCGTAGAGCAGTACTCCATTGAGCTATGGACAAAGCCCTTGTAGACCGAGTAGCTCTGATTTTTCCAAGGAAAGACTGATCGACAGAAATGCCATCTTTGACTGGCTTTGGAGGCCAGCTTTCTATGTGGTTAGCCCAGGAATGGTCATGGCTGACGGTGAAGTTCCTAGAAGTTCAAGAATAAATGACCAAGAATTTAAAGGTTTTACTTGTGACCTTTAAATTTGCAGTCTTTAAAATAGACTAGTAGTGGGGCAACTTAGCATAACAATTGTGCATTTTGTGAGGAAAGCACCAAATTTGGCACACTAGTAGCCTATCATATTATGAACAGATTTGGATATTGGGCCATCTCAAAATTTTTGATGGCAGTGGAAAATGGCTGCCACAGCCATCAGCGGCTGAATTTGAGATGGCCCAATATCCAAATCTGTTCATAATATGTTAGGCTACTCGTGTGCCAAATTTGGTGCTTTCCTCACAAAATGCACAATTGTTATGCTATATTTAGCTAAGTTGCCCCACTATAGTTAGAGTATGCTCTGCTGAAGCCATTCGGGTTAGAGGCGAAGCGGTACGCATGCGCACATGGCGTTTAATGCCGTGTTGCATTTATCGGGTCAAAAAGGGCTCTGTTTTGGTTTATTATTATGTCCGACCGCAACCACACCTCCTGGTCTATGGGCAGTGAGGCAGAAGCAAATGTGCTGGTGTGGCAGATGGCCATTGCTGCTCACAGATCATGCAGGGCTTTGCCTGTATGGGACGTGATTTGTGCCTCACTGCTCCATCTGACGAGACGCGAGCTCTATTTATCGATATCAGTATCTCATTTATTTCAAAACATGGGTTAAAACATAACTTCACAGTGGGTGGGGGGGGGCATGATAGTCAGACCCATGCTGTTTGGTGATTCTTCATAAACATGGAAAGCTGAACAAGGTTTCCATCAAGCTCTCTCAGGTCAAACAGTGGAAAAAAAAAACCCAACAAAACTGAACTTTGAACAAAGGGAGTGAGGAGTGACCGGTCGTGAATAAGTTGGACACGTCAAGTGAAGTCGTAGATGAACAAGTCATATTAAGGATATCAGTCTTTTTTAGATTGCAAAAATATCCACAAGAATAACAGGCGAGATATTGAATACTATCAGATTTGGTAGTTGGGTACTCAAACTCAAACCTCCTCTTACTGAGGAAAACCAAACACATTGACAACAGTGCTGTAAATGCTACGACTGGATACAAAATGAGCATATGATCATTCTTATACAAGACTTCTCTTTAATGAATCCTGACTTCTGTACAAACAAATAACTCATGTTAAAGTCGTTTAGACCTCCATCTCCACCATCTTATTTCACACCACTTTCAACAAATGTATGATTTTAAAAACCCATTAAACCCCGAATGCATCATTGAAATAGTTCAGGCTATGGAATGTGGAGTAATGGTCTAGGGAGCATTCATCTGAAATGGTTCAAGACCTCACATCCCACTACAAGGGGCCAAGTGATAACAACGGAATATGTGGATTGTGGCAATTTAACCTTGTTCACATTTTCAACCAGATACTGATGAAATGCTTCTATATGAAAATCCTATCATCCATCAAGGTCATGGGTTTCAAGGATAATTTACTGGACATTACATGGATGTCAAAGACTTGGAATGTGCTCTGAACCATCACCATTATCTGGCATCATTATGATGTGTTGGATCGTTGCAGCAAAACGTGTGCATCACTATTACTTCTCTTTTGCACCAGGTTTATGTTAGGCTACTTTGAAGGAATGGTGCGAGATGCTGTTCATGACCATCTAGTGCCGTCAAGTCATGGCCGACATCTGGTGACATTCCCGATCAGATTTCCCAAAACATCCCAAAACTGCACTGCTATCAGAAGCTCTGGCAGAGACAGCTTAGTTGCAAGCCTTTACCCCATCCATACAGCCTATGAAAGGTCTGCCTCTTCCTCTTCTCTCAATGATACCCAACATGGTTAATTTCTCCACACTTTCGTTTTCTGCACGCATGAGGTGGCCAAAGTATGCCAGTTGCTGTTTTTGCATCAGTGCTTCTAATGGGCTGACAGGATGGCCGAGAGGTACGCACACTCACCTCTAAGCTGTCTCACCTGGGTTTGAATCCCGACCCAGCTATAAAACGTCATCCCAGTATTTCAGAGGCAGGGCAATTCATCAACGTGCGCCGTACCTCAGATGTATGCTAAAGGGGCGTCCTGTCTGCCAGCATTAGTTGATGGATGTTAAAGATCCTATGGTGTCCCTCACGAAAAGTAGGGGAGCTATTGCCAGCACTCTGGCCAAATTCGAAATTCCTGCCTGAACCAGCAGAGGGCATTGCATCAGCAGCACAGCCACATCCTAGGCCAATGATGCTACCCCACAGCCTTGTGCTGCGAACGAACGAAGACGTGCTTCCAATGTGCATGGTGGTATAATTCCCTCCACCACCGAAGGTCTGTTTGTCTATGAGCAGGATATCTCAAAAACTTGTGGATTGACTTGTACGAAATATGATGTGTGACAAGGATGAATCGATTAGATTTTGGTGAAGATCCAGATCCGGATATTGGATTTCCCAAAACCTCCCTATCCTGCACTGCTTTCTGAAACATTATTAAGTGATTACTCACCATTGAGTGATCGGGCCAAAAACTTTATATAGCATGATATCTCAAAAGTTATGGACGGATTTGGATGAAACTTGGCGGACAGGTTCGGTGTGTGACAAGGACGAATCGATGTGATTTTGGTGAAGATCCAGATCCGGATCTAGAGATGAATTTTTCAATTTCTACTCTATCCTTCACCAGTGAGAGATTGAGAGACGGAAAAAATGATATACAGAATGACATTTCAAAAAGTTGTAGACAGATTATGACAAAACTTAGTGGATGAGTTGGTTAGGTGACAAGAACAAGCTGATTAGATTTTGGTTCAGTTCCAGATCCAGATCCGGCCTATCGGTGGGACACAAAATGTAAACTGTTCAGCATGGCGGAGGTATGCGCTCTCCCAAGTGCCTTTCTAGTTGAACAATGAAATAGCAATGGTCATGGGGAAGGAAACAGAAGGAAGGCAATAACAGTGAAGTGTATGTAATAAACTGAACAAATCCCTTACCCACTAACCGATCATACGTGCCCACGATGTCAAACAAACTAATGGGATGCCTTATGTATCTAACGCCTTATCTGGGCCCACAGTCGTACCACAATAGTCGTACTGGAGTTCCTCAAGGTAGCGTTCTGGGCCTTGTTCTTTTTCTGGTTTTCATCAATGATCTCTCCGACTCTCTGGAAAATCCTCTATATCTCTTTGCTGATGACTCCACCCCTGCCGTACCATCGTCATCCTCAGACCGGCAAGCAGCAGCTTCTTCGCTCACTGCAGATCTGGATAAAATCACAAACTGGTCCAACACGTGGAACATGTCTTTCAATCCGGACAAATCTCACACTCTCACTATGTCTCTTCGAAAGGACCGTTTAGAAAAACCCCCCATCCACTTTCTCAACAATCCTCTGGAAGAAGTCCTTTCTTTCAAGCTGCTGGGTCTCACTATCTGCCATGACCTTTCCTGGAAAGCCACATTTCAAACCTCGCCTCCAAAGCCAGTCCCCGACTGGGAACCTCCGTCGTGCAAAGTCCTTCCTCGGCCCTCCTGAGCTCTGACCACTTACAGCTTTTGGCCGTAGCCTGATGGAGTACTGCTCTCCCCTCTGGGCTGGTGCTCCTGCCTCCCACCTTTCTCGGCTTCACGCTGTAGAAACCAGGGCATTTTGGATCATCGGCATCTCCGCAATGAGGCTGAGTCTTTGGGCCTCTCACTCAATCACCGCAGGTTGGTCGGTGGTCTGTCTTCTACCGTCTCCTCTCCAGCCTCGCCCCCCTGCTCTCTCTGCGATTTGTCCCCACCACATTTCCTCAGGGCGCTCAAGGTCAGCAACAACCCCCTTCTGGTAAACTACCAAAATCACGAATCACTGCTCACCTTCACTCTTTCATTCCTCTTTTTCCCCGCCTTTGGAATAAACTCCCTCACTCTATTCTTTCCCATTCTTCTCTCCAGGCTTTCAAAACAGCTGTTCACCACCACCTCTTATCATCCCCCATCCAAATCCTCGATCTTTTCTACCCCCGATAATCGACCCAAGCCCACTTCCTTCAAATTCCCTGCTTTCCCTCCTGAAAGTCCCTGTAATGTCCATCTTCTATTCCCCATGTTCCCCGTCCCATCCCTCTCCCTTCCACAGATCTCCTAATGTGTCTGTTCCCCACGTTTTGTCCCTCCCACTCCCGCCCCTCTTGTCTCATGCCCCCTTGATGTGCGTTGTGTGTTAGCTCTCACACGAGCCTCGACAAGGTATACAAAAAAAAAAAATGGAGATGACAGAGTTTTGACAAGATAGAAAGAAATTCTTCAAGCACCGATTTTTGTTCTTGCAGTCCATGGAAATTTTAAACATTCGTATCCAACACCACGTTTCAAAACTGTCAATCTTCTTCCTTTCTTTTTCACTGTCCACGAATCACATCCATACATTGCAACTCGAAATACCAGAGCATCACCATCCTCCTCTTGATGTGTATTGTCACATATTTGTCTTTCCAGATTTTTTATCAATCCTTACATTACTGGTCTCCCCCAACACCAACGGTCTATTAATTTCTCCTCCACATTCTCCACTCACTTCAATCTTTGAACCCAGGAATGTCAGTGACCATCTTGTTGAATTATCTGCATCCCTATCGCTCCCATCAATCAAGTGTGAGGTGGTCCAACACACTATTTGGTGCATTCTGTAATTTTGGTGCTTCAAGGCAATCCCTTGTCGTTAAAAAATGTGAGCACGATAATTTACCTGATTTTTGGAAGAAACTGCTGCTTGTAAGCATGCTCGATGTCATCCAAGTAACTGCTCGAGATCTTCTGTTCATGAGGCTGGAATCGAGATTGCAGTACAAAAACCAGTGCACAAATAATTAATTAATTAATTAACTAATCGGGATTGACACATACTTATCGATCATCATGGATGTGCTCAATACAATTTACAAGCAACTTAATAGATTAATGCAACATGTTATTGGACATGATCAATGAACATCAATTATAAACACTAAGAAGAGGTACCGGCAAAAAAAAAATATATATATATATATTAACTTTCACCCTGTAAAAATCGTGCGAATATATTATTGAAATTTCAGCTGCTTTTTTCATATCCTTTTCTCACCTGTGTTGCAAGTTGAGCAAAAGGTGGTGTATAATCAGACATACTGTTTGATAGGGTGATATATTACTGCTATATGAATAAAATGGGAATGCTGAAGAAAAAAAAACACGTATTGAATATAGCAAGCGTTTTCTGAATCTAATCGATATGAGAAACTGGATTGAATGAGACTCACCATTATTATCAGTGAAGAGGGAGCTGAAGGAGGAAGAGTTTATGCTTTAATGTAAATTAAAACTGACCCATCTAGGCTCACCTTGCTCAACTATAATCACATTGTTGCAGCATTATTCAACCACATCATTGTTTGCGGATTGGGCTTGATTACTGGTATCCCCATAGGACAATTGTTGCCAGCCGGACACACGCAGGGACGGACGGACGGACAGATGGATGCAGACATACCGATATCAAGCTCCTTTTAAATGATAGATTGCATGAAGAGAGAATGACGGAAAAGGAGTTGGGGTGGTGGGGTGGATGGGAGTAGGGCGAGTAACTACATGCAAAACAAAACAAATACAACATTGTGTGTGAAAGCCAGTATTTAAACTTTCGTTTAGAAAACTGATACCCAACCCCCATATTTTCTTTCTTGCAGTGCTCTCATCCACCCTGTAACCTTCACCTCCTTCTTTCATCCAAATCTCAAGTCTAACCTCTTATATTCATACTTTGGACCTTTTCCTCTTTCTATTCAGCAAATCCTTCACAGGCAGCAGATTGCCACCAGTACTGAAAAAAATAATGTTTAAGCCAGCTCCTTTCTGGTCTTGAACAGTCTTCTCCATGCTTTGGTTCCCACTCCCACACCCATCCACCCCCCCCCCCAAGTATCTGCTGGGTGCATATGGCCCACCAGCAGCAAACCCCCTTCTAATGAAACTCCCACAATCCAGAATCACTGTTCACCTCCACTCATTTGTTCCTCTTTTTTCCCCACCTGTGGAACCAACTTCCATATTCCCTTCAATCTCATTCTTCCCTCCAGGTCTTCCAGACAGCTGTTCACCAC
Source organism: Eptatretus atami (assembly GCA_035128595.1). NCBI lineage: Eukaryota > Metazoa > Chordata > Myxini > Myxiniformes > Myxinidae > Eptatretus > Eptatretus atami. The sequence goes on along the minus strand of CM068963.1, from coordinate 92,361,033 downwards.
CATCTAAGGTCATCACCATCCAAAGCCATGATCTTTTCTATACCTGTTAAACCATCCCCCTCACCCACCTCACCTTGTACCCCTCTCCCTACATTGTCTTGAGCTCATGGTAGAGTTTGCACTATTACATGGAAGACACGGACAATGGGAGACATACGTATACTAAACAAATTAAAAGGACTTGGAGTAAAGATGGACAAATCAACACCGCACAAGATATAAACCAGGCTTTCCAACATAATGAGCTATGTGCTCAATGGGAAGGAAGACCAAACAGGTGAACCAGAATTCGAAAATGATGCAAATAAAAATATTCAGAAACAAGATACATGAGAAACCAAGGACCTCAAAGGCCATCGTGCCAAACCTTCCCATGCTGCTTCAGACGATTTTGTATTTCTGGCAGTGGCATGTCAATGTAGATGACAAGGTGTGGAGGCAAAAACTCATCGATGCTGATCCGTTTGATCTCCGTGTAATAAGCCACACCTACATAAAAGTTCAGGGTTAGAGATTGCAAGACTGTTGTTGAAAGATCAGAAAACATTTTTTTCACAGATCTGCATTTATTACACACAAAAAGTTAGGAAAACAACTCGTTAATCAATTTATGTACATTGCATGTTAGTCGGCAATGCCCAGCAACATTAAAACAGCAAAACAAACCGTTAGGCTAACACAACGTCACCAAATTAATGCCTCAACTGCAGAGGCATCAAAAAACAGAAAAAAATAAAATGTTGTTTTCGCCTTTTAAAGGACACATGACCTTTTGCAACAGCCACAAGTATTTGTGCTTAATTGGGAATACGTTGCATCAAATATTGAGTCAGGTCAGGTCGGGTATGGGAGTATGCGCCAGATCAGCGCGTCGCTGCGTCCACTTTCCACCGGTACTCCAGGGGTCTCCATCTGGCCATCCTTAAGACAGATGCCTGGCCCATCCCCATCTCCTTGAGATGCTGATCAACCTGCAACAACCACTAGGCACGTGGTCAGCCCATTGGCATCCTCCACCCACAAGGCTCCCTTGCTGAGAAAATCTGGTGAGCAGGATCAGCATCAGGAAAACGAGCTACATGTCCATACAGCCACAGCTGACAGACCATACCGGAAACAAATCTTATCCGAATCTCTCTCAGCAAACACTCGTTGGACAAAGTCCAACCAGTGATTGCCAAGGATTCTCCAAAGAGACCTGGTACCGAAGGAGTTAAGTCTCCATCACAGATCCGTGGACAGAGTCTACATCCGCAGAGCAAGACAGGAAATACCAAGGACTTCAACTCTTAAAGACTCGGACTTTTGTCCTCCTGCATTGGTACCGGCAGCACCACAACCCATGATCCAGTGAATCCATGACTTACCAGGCCCGACCCAGACATCTATTGACCTCTGGCTCACAACATGCGGAGACGTGAATATCACTGCCAAGGTAAGTGAATCTCTCTGTGACCTCAACATCCTCAACACAAAAGGGAAGACGAGATAGCAGCATCCAATATGTCATTGAAAGCCTGGATCTTCGTTTTGACTCAAGAAACCCGTAATCCCAGAAACTCCGACTCTTCGTTCAGTGCCTGCAGAGTCCCCATAAGGATATCCAGCGTCTCTGCAAAGATGATTGCATAATTTGCGAAATCAATGTCAGAGATCTTGACATTCCCAAAGGATGCACCGCAACTTGATCTCTCCGACATCCTCCCCAAAATCCAGTCCACACAAGCACTGAAAAGTGTGGAGGCCAGGACACACACCTGCCAAACTCCATTAACAACTGGAAATAAGTCAGAGATGGAACCACCACACCTTACATCACTCTCAGTACCAGAGTATAGTTCAGAAATCAGATTGATCAGTTTTGGAGGTACCTCACAAAGACCGAGAATCCTCCAGAGGGCATCCCAATTCACTGAATCGAACGCTTTGCAGAGATGAACATAGGTTGCGAGCAGCCCCTCTTAAAACTCTTGCCTGTGTTCGGGGAGGACACGAAGAGCAAGGATACGGTCAATCGTTGACCTCTTTGGTGTAATGTCCGACTGTTCTGGGCGCTGGTTGTCAAGCAGATGGGGGCAAACCCTATCAAGAATTATCTGAGTAAAGACCTTGCCCGGCACCGAGAGCACCATCACCCCTCGGTAGTTGTTGCAGTCCTGGCGATCATCATTTCCCTTTCCATAGAGGGACAACAAGGCTATGCTTCCAGTCAGTTAGGATGATGCCTCTGCTCCAATCAGAGCACAGAACTGCATGCATCAACATGAGTGCAGCATTTCCACCAGCCTTGAGAAGGTCAGCATGGATGCCACACATCCCAAGAGCTTTAGCCCCTTTCAACTGGTTCACCAAGCCTGTGTTTCCACAAATGAAGGCGGTTCACAGTTGATTGGAGTGTCAGCAATGGGGATAGCAACATCCCTGACATCCAACTCAACAGCTGGTGGGTCAGCCTGGTACAGGTACTCAAAGTAACCAGCCCAGCGGGGCTTCACTTCCGACTCCCACCACCCTCCGCTCTAACTGCAATACACAGAGGGACAGGCGTTGGAGGAATGCAATGCATGGATTCCTCTGTAAGCAGGATGAGAATCACTTGCCCACAAGTGATGCTCTACCCTTTCACAGATTCCTCGCACATAGGCATCCTTATCCCCCCTCAGCGAACATAGTATCATGCCTCAGCTCCTGAACATCTCAGGTCTGCCATCAAGCCTGACCCTGCGACTCTGCTCAACGGTATCCAGTGTCCTTTTGGAGACAAAGTCCTTCTTCACCTGACGGTGGGTTCCAAGCCAACCCACCAGCAACATCAAGGATGATGGTCTTGAAGGCACTCCACAGCTCTTTAGGATCCCCCAAAACACCCAACCCCCAAATCCCCACTCAGCCTATCCATACACCCTCCTCCATATCCATACACCCTCCTCACCAAGTGGCGAGGAGGGTATATAGATGTGGATGAAAAATATTGTGTAAATGGGAGAAAAGTTGAAAATTGTTCTTGTGGTTGTACAATTATGCAATAATTTTTTTTATGCCTTTTAAAGGTTTTTAGAAAAATGATTTATACTTAAGGCCTGCAAATGTTATATTTTAGACAAATACTTTTTTTTTTTTTTAACTCAAGACTAATAACCCTGAGCAATAAGCATGAAGAGGCAATGCTACTACAACTGTAGTAGAGTCTAGATTAGAAAGACTTTAAGATATTTTTGCTCATATTTAATACCAGAATTTATCACTGCCCTTGTACTGATCTTACACCTCCCATCCCCCAGAAGTACCTCTGCCTGCGGCTTCCCCTCCGCTCCCACCTCTTGTTTGTCTGTGTGTTATACCGACCTCCTAACAGTGACGATCCCATCTACATCTCTCTCAGACAACATGGACAAACTTTTATCCACTTATCCCAACTCTCTCTTCCTCATGTGTGGCAATTTCAATTGCCACCATGTGACTTGGCTGGGTGTTGGTACCTTTCTCACCAGCCATGGCACTTCAACAAAGGACTTCTGTGACTTAATGGGACTGACTCGGTCTGTAAACTTTCCAACCTGGATTTCTCCCAATGGCAAATCTCTTCTGGACTTGGCGATGACCAACTTTCCCAAAAACGTTTCCTGTTCTTTCTTTGCTCCAATTGGTTCATCTGACCATATGCTTGGGAAAGTCAACATCTCTGGCCATTCTCAGAGAGCTGCCTCAACACCAGCGAGTCTGGAAGTTCACTCAAGCAGATTGGCAGGGACTGCAAGCAGCCATCTCTCGTCAGGACTGATCTTCCATATCTACTGTCTCTGATGTAGACTCAGCCTGGGTATTCTTCCACAGAAACATGCTCTCTCTCATGCACAGATTTATCCCCTCTAGTCTTCAATTATCTTACCCTTCTTCAGGCCCATGATACACTGAATCCTGTGGTGAAGCAGTTGCTCTGAAACAACTTGCATTCTCTTCCTGGAAGGCTAATCTGACCAAAGACAATCCCAGTGCATTCCAAAAGGTCTGCAGCGAGTGTGTTCACTCTCAGGAGAGCCAGAAAACAAAATCTGTTCAACTTCAAGAATTAACTTTCAAACTTGTCTTCATGTAAAACCTGGTGGTGCCTTGTTAAGTCTGTCTCTGGTGTACACCCCACTTCCATCTCTCCCCTCTCTTCAAATGGCACCAAAGCGAACTCTGCTCATGAGAAGGCTGAATGCCTCAATTCTGTATTTGACTTCAAATATTGTGTTCTCAACGCCTCACTCTCTGTACCCATCCTTCCCCATCATTCCCAACTATTCCTCAACTCTGTCTTTTGCACCTGAGAAGAAAGATGAAAAAGGTTCTTTCAACCCTCGACTCTGAATCTGCTACTGAATCAGATGGCATCCGCTCACATGTCCTAAAAACCTGCTCTGCTCCTCTCTCTCTCTCCAAAAGGACTGTCTGGCAAAGCCTCTTATCTACTTTCTTAACAATCCTCTTTTTTTTTTTTGTATACCTTTCGAGCTCGTGTGAGAGTAACACACAACGCACATCAAGGGGGCATGACACAAGAGGGGCGGGAGTGGGAGGGACAAAACAGTGGGGAACAGACACATTAGGTGATCTGTGGAAGGGAGAGGGATGGGACGGGGAACATGGGGAATAGAAGATGGACATTACAGGGACTTTCAGGAAGGAAGCAGGGAATTTGAAGGAAGTGGGCTTGGGTGGATTATCGGGGTAGAAAAGATCGAGGATTTGGATGGGGGATGATGTAAGAGTGGTGGTGAACAGCTGTTTTGAAAGCCTGGAGGGAGAAATGGGAAAGAATAGAGTGAGGGAGTTTATTCCAAAGGCGGGAAAAAAAGAGGAATGAAGAATGAAGGTGAGCAGCGATTCGTGATTTTGTGTAGTTTTACCAGAAGGGGGTTGTTGGCTGACCTTGAGCGCCCTGAGGAAATGTGGTGGGGACAAATCGCAGAGAGAGCAGGGGGGGCAAGGCTGGAGAGGAGACGGTAGAAGACAGAAAGACCACCGACCAACCTGCAGTGATGGAGTGAGAGGCCCAAAGACTCAGCCTCATTGCGGGAGATGCCGATGATCCGAAATTCCCTGGTTTCTACAGCATGAAGCCGAGAAAGGTGGGAGGCAGGAGCACCAGCCCAGAGGGGAGAGAGTACTCCATCAGGCTACGGACAAAAGCTTTGTAAGTGGTCAGGAGCTCAAGAGGGCCGAGGATGGACTTTGCACGACGGAGGATTCCCAGTCGGCGACTGACTTTGGAGGCGAGGTTTGAAATTGGCTTTCCCAGGAAAGGCTCTTGAGAAAGTTCAATCATTAAAACTCCTGGGTCTCACTATCAGCCATGTTCTTTCTTGGACAAACCACATTTCAAAGTTGGCCTATAAAGCCAGCCACCGACTGGGCATCCTCCGTCGTACAAAGTTCTTTCTTGACACTCCTGAACTCCTATCCACCTACAAGGCTTCCATCCACAGCTTGATGGAGTACTGCTCTCCTCTCTGGGCTGGCTCCTCTATCTCACAACTTGCTCAGCTTCATGCTATGGAAACTAAAACCTTCAAGATTACTGGAATCTCCTGCAATAAAACTGAATCTATGGGTCTATCACTTTGCCATCATAGACAGGTCAGTGGTCTCTCTGTCTTCTACCATCTCCTTTCTTGTCTTACACCCTCTGGTCTTTCCGCGGATTATCGCCCCCCCCAGGTTTCTGCAGGCCACAGGTGGTCCACCATCAACCGCCTTCCGGTGAAACTACCAAATCCAAGATCACTACTCACCCACTTATTTGTTCCTCTCTTTTCCTGCCTGTGGAACCAACTTCCACATTCTCTTCAATATCATTCTTCCCTCCAGGTCTTTAAGACAGCTGTTCACCACCACATCAGATCATCCCCCATCCAAAGCCATTATCTTTTTGACCCTCATTAACACCCCTACCCTAACTCAACCCAATTCCTCCTTCCAAAGTTCCAGTTTTCCGTCCTGAGCATTTCCTTCTGTGTCCATCTTGTCCACCCCATGCATCATCTCCTGCACATGATTCTTCCCCACACCCATTGTTTGTCCAAGTCTCCTTCTATCTTGGCCTTCAACTCTGCTGTTGGTGTTTTCCCCCTCTCTCTCTGCTGTTCCTTTTGTCCTGTTGAATCCTGCTCCATTCAGTGTACTAGTACGAGCTCCTCCATGAGCCTCAAATATGCATACAAAAAAAAAAAGCTCAATAGTTGTCAGCAATGCCACGAGCAAGTTTTCATTTGCAATTCTTCGTACAATCGTATTCATCACAATCGTCTACCATGCCCTATGCAGAGCATTAGTGCAGCCATAGCAAGTTATTCGGCTACAATCCTGGTCGGGTCACCACTCCCACTCAGAAATTTGGAATTTGTTCCTGGTGCCTGCGATGCCTCGCCAACTCTTCGTGAAGGACGTCATGAATGTGGGGAGAGTGGAGAGGTGCAAATGGGGTGCATGAAGTGCAGGTGGGATGCAGAGAGGAAAAATGAAGATTTTAGCTCTTGTGTGTCCACAGCAAACGAGACAGAAGACGAGAGAGACAGAATGTGTGAGGATAGCTTATAATGGCGTGTGAGAGAGTATGCAAGTGTAAATGATAAAGTCTATCATCGATCTGGCATTCCACCCACTCAGCGCTCTGCTCCACCTTCCTCCTCGCGCTGCAGATCAGGTCAGGACTCTCCTCCTCACCTAGCCCTCCGCACTCAGAATAAGCAGCCGCCTCACACCCAGAAGATGACTGTGTGACCTCTGCAGAAGACCGTAGCAAAGAGACTGTAGGGAACACTTGAATCATCCCTTCGCAGCTATTTTATAGACATTGGGTGAATCCGGATCTTCACCAAAATCGAATCAATTCTTCCTTGCCACAC
>CM068963.1:92343687-92354133 GCA_035128595.1 Eptatretus atami | reverse complement strand
TCCACCAAGTTTCATCCGAATCCGTCCACAACTTTTTGAGATATGATGCTATATATCGTTTTAGCTCTGCTTCCAATGGTGAAGAATCACTCAAAAAATTCTAGCTGTCAGATCCAGATCCGGATCTTCACCAAAATCTAATCAGTTCGTCATTGTCACACACCCAACTTGTCCATTTCATCCGGATCCGTCCACAACTTTTTGAGATATCCTGCACACAGACAAACAAACAGACAGAAAGGGGTGAACACATCACCTCCTTCACCTTTGGTGGTGGAGGTAATAACTGCCAGGAGACCACTGTGTGTTGTATGCATTTGCCTTGAGGAGCAACAGTTTCACAGAACCGCAACAATATGCAAGCGATTGACTGAATTTCCGACTGTCCAGATAATCAGTTGAGCTTCGTTCTTCATCAAGGTCTTGACTTTTTTTTTTCTTTTTCAGAACCTCTCCAAACAGTGGGTCCACAACCTCAGCCATGCCTCCACTAAAGTAGATCCATGACGCATGAGCAAAACCTATACTTTCATGTAAACCTACACCTGCATGCAAGCAGAATGGCTGCAGCAATGTGCAAACTAGCAGAACGACCTGCAATGAAGGTAATCTTCTTTTTCTGTTGTTTACTCTGTTCCTACTGTACAGTGTGCAAATTAAAGTTTAACAAAAACTCTCAATATAGTTATGTTAAGGTTGACAGTCACATTAAGAAAGAACTTGGATAGATTCCAAATGGCTCACAAGCTTTCTCTTAGGCTGTCAGAGGCAGTTACAAAAAGCAAATCACAAAAATGTTGAGTCAGCATGAAAAATACCGGGTGAGCTATTGTACGCACATTCTTTCCTGATGTATCTTTGCTTGTACATTGCCTCCAAGAAGACAAAGTCGCTGTAAGGAGAACGTTCAAGCACGACTCCCTGGCCTTCGTAGGAATGAAGAATACATAAAGGTTAGAAACAAGTCATTATCACCATCAATATCTGTGGCAATCAATGTAATCCACCTCAAAAAAAAACAAAAAAAAACATTGCATCAGAGAAAGGAACCAAATTAGGTAGATTTCTTGTTTTGGGAGGCATAATAAAAAGAAGAGAATGGCACTCGTCGACATCAACCGACATGCCTCCGCCCACATTATTACATCATCACGGTATTTTCCGGTGAATAAACCGCGGCCGTGTATTAACGCGCCCTGTTTTTCACCCTCAAAATAAATGAATATATTGATCATTTTATTTTCTGATCTACATCTAAATACGTTTGTACAGTGAACTTTGTATGGAACAAAGTGATGGAGGTATCAAATGATTACTCCCATGTCTGCTTAATTTTATCTAATAGTCTTATTCTCATTTTCAAGAAGTTGAAGAGAGAGAAGAGTTTTTTCTTTTTTTTAATACTAAGAAGTTTTTTTTTTGTTTTTTTTAATACTATAAAGAGGATTTTTTTTGTTCCTAGAAAAAGGAAGAAAAGGGATTCATACAGTATCATACATATTTCTTGGTGATTTATGGCCCTGAAAAGGACCGTTTGGGTTTGATGAAACTTTTCAGATAAACCCGAGGAAATCCTCGTCAATGCTTTCCTCATCGAAGACTGCACGTCACTCCTTGTCCGAATCAGGGTAGAGCAAGTTCCCCATCGCTGTCCACATCATTTGCAGCCTCCTCCTCCTCCTCCCAAATGATGTCGTCCTCTGTGCCTCTGTTGTTGCAGATTTCTATACCCGTGTATTAACCGCACACCCAACTTTTACCTTTTTTGTCAATAAAAAAAGCGGTTTATACACCGGAAAATACGGTAATACAAAAAAAAACATAAAATAACACAATAACACAAAAAAACTAAACACAAGAAAAATTAAACAACAACAAAAACTAAACAACACAAGAAAACCCCCTGTTTTACCCCCTTTATAGGGGGCACATCCTAATGGAAGCACAACCCCATGAGACTATGCTGTCCTGATGCATCCACCAAATTTGGTCCATAATCGGTCGGGTAGTTCGTGAGAAGATATTTTAGTCAAATGTTGAGGGACAGACCGCTGGACACCGGGACCCACTCTGAGCTTATTTCGGAGAAATAACCTAAAAATTAAACAAACACACAAGAAAAAGTAAACAACCCAGGAAAAACCCCCTTCCACCACCTTTATAGGGGACACATCCGGATGGAGAGCACAACCCCCACGAGACCTTGCTGTCCTGATGCATCATACCAAATTTGGTCCACATCGATGGGGTAGTTCATGAGAAGGCGTTTTAGCCAATCAAATGTTAACAGAGGACACCGGGACACACTCTATGAGCTTATATTTCGGAGAAATAACCTAACTAGAGTTCATCTAACATTACCCTGCACAGTCTAGATTAAAAAAATTACCCCCGTGTGGGGGTGACGGTCATCTCTATAATACCACAAGTTCTCAATGTTCAGATTCAAGGTAACCGCGAACAGTCCAAACTAACCGTTTAGATTTGAAATAGTTCACAGAGATACACTAGGATATACTACTAATGACATAGATTTAATAAATATGTATTGTTCATTTAGTACCGCGGATAACACGTCAAATCACCAGTAAGTTGCAATACGTGGTTTTCCGGTCGTCCACCTCTCTGGGACATTTCACTTCCGGTTGTATAAAAAAAAAAACGAAAAATGGGCTTAGCTCTCGGATTATTATGATTAATCTGTAGATTATTCTTCACTGTTCATGAATACTTCAGAAATGAAAATTGGTCCAAGTATTTAAGAGATATCGAGGTTTGAAAAAATCGTTAGAGCTAGCAAATATCATTAATTATTAATTCCACAGGAAGTTTCGTGACACTGCAAAAGTAACATGTCAGGTATGAAAAAACATTTTGTTATGCCAGATTCATTAATTATTAATTCATTAAATTATGGAATGTACTCATTGATATATTAATCAGAAAGGCCCGAAGCATGTAGCATATTTATCACTTATCAACCTCATCCGGGATCCGTGCCTCGCCCCACAGCCTGCAGGCCCTAGAGTCCGCCGGTGATTTATGTTAGATATCGCAGATGTGGTTGGATGAGGAGGGAGCCGCGAATTATCCCTGCTGATGCATGAATTGATGCAACGTTCGCCAGAATATCTGTTGTCAAGATGTCTTGGTGATTAAAATCACCAATACAGGTCACTCGAATTTATACGCGCGACCATACTTCTTAACAATTCACTTCGCCCAGAAACCACAGTCAATCTGAACCACGCTTGGCCACTGCTCATGACGCCATGACCGGACTACTGGCGCAGTTCTACTACGCAGTTGGTTAAAAGATGACTCGCATTGTTGGCGCGCGCTGCCCACAAAATTATATTTGAAAAATAAATGCGCGACGTTACATTTCGGGTTTTAAACTTTTGCATCCTTCGGCGAAAATTGTATAAATATAAAAAGGCATAAAAATTGTTTATAGCGAACGAAGTGAGCTTAATACTTAACAGCGTGCACGTGTAGAGAATAGAAATAACAACAACAACAATAAACACAATAGCCCCTTGGCAATTCGACATCCGTGTTCGTTAGCTATGACTTTTGCTTCCGTTGTGTTAAACGCTGTGTGGTGTCATAAAACACGATTGTTTTATTTCTATTGCTTGTGGAATATTACTTAACGCTACACATGAGAAATAGGAAACAACAAAAACAACACAATACCTTGGCAATTTGTGAATCGTGTCATTGGCCTATGACCATTTTGCTTCCGTTTTTGTTTTGTTGCTGTTTTTTTTTTTGTTTCCGTTTTTTTTCATGGGGAATGATGCATGCGGGAGATCATGACGGAGAGTGTTTATTTATTTATTCAATTATTTTTTTCCCAAAGTTAATTTATACTTCCGAAGGTGATTTTTTTCATGACAGGAAGTGTTTATTTTGTATTAAACAATTACCGGGAGTGATTTTGAAACTCTTTCCGGAACTTTTAATTTCTTTTATTTCTTGCCAGAAGTGATCGTTTTTATTTATTTATTCATTATTTTTCCCCAAAGTTAATTTTAATAAAGATATCTCCGCATCATCAAAAAATATTTTTTAATCGTGATTTACATTATTTGTTCGCTGATCCCGAATCCAGCCGAAGTAACCGGAAATTGCGTCAAAATCATCAGCTGTGCGGCGCTTACACGTACACGGTATCGTTGGCAAGTATACAAGTTGTGAAACAAGTTTTATGTAAAGTCAGAAGGCGAATGTAAGAAGAATTTACGTTCGCTTCTAGCCTTTGCCTATTCCATATTATTTACATTTCATTTCCCTTCCTTCCTTTTTGCGAATCGCATGCGGCGTTTTTGGCCATCTTCCAGATCACGTGACGATCAAACGGGAAGGAATTTCAAAAATCTGTCCGGTTAGATACAAGATAATATTTTTTTACTATCATAATCAATAAACAGTTGCCGAATATCTTGTAGAATGGCAGACTAGATAGGTTTTGAAAATGGCCGATTTTTATAACTTACGTGACCTCGTGACCTCGTCCCTGACCATAGAACCCGGACAAAAGTTTATATCGTTGTGCAACACTCATCGACCTCTACCCCACACCTAAGTTTCATCAAAGATCGGAAAGAAAAATTGTTGACGGACGGACGGACGTACGGACGGACATTTGGTCCGGCTTTATTAGTGTCTCGGTAGAGATGACCTAACAGGACATGGGTGGGGTTGGCGAGTCAGCAAATTGATTAGCTGAGATTGACATAAAAAGCTGTAATATTGTTTGCGGAAATGGGCCCTTAGTGGGTTATTAATATAGGATTAGCCCAGATCCCCCCTTAAATGCATGTTTAGCCAGGTTTTTGGTAAATCGAACGTTATATGGGTGTCGGAAGGTGTAGCAGGCAGTCCAGTGTTCATACAATGGTGGTGGTGTACCGAGAGGCCGCCTTATTTTTCCTTCCCCTCCTAACCAGCCCCCACCCAGCACCGTGACAGAGTCAGTCCAACAAGACGTGCCAAGCAACCCATTGGCGGAGAGCTGCTGCAAACTCGAACGATGGACCAATCACGTGTCCCCAAGAAGTGGTCCGAAACAGCCCGCCCCAAAAAGGCAAGAGGAACTGCTTTGTCCTGTCTGGGTCTGCTTTATGAGGAGTGACTCGACGAGCTGTTCCTCCTTGGCGATGGACCCAGCGTGCAGGTCATCCCCAGGTTCATCGTGGAGTCCAGCCACGGGGCCTCTGACTGTCCTGACTCCCTGCGCGGCTGGACCACGTCTTTTCATCCAGCAGATAACGCCTGCGGAGGCCCAACACCCAGATTTGGCCTGGTCTGGTGTACAGGCCAGGCTGGATTCGCATACTGGACCTTGTGAAAACCAGCTGGAACACACCATAGATTTTCTCTCTTGTGCCGTCGACCTCCGAGGGCTGGATGCACCGACGCTGCGTGGGGAGCTGTGCCGAAAGGACGTCGCGCGCATCTTGCCACGCTGCATGCTGCGAGCTGGGCGCTCGAATTCGACATCGGCTTGTCACGAGCTGCTTCGTGCCTTACACACTTTTCCTCTCGTCCATGAGGCACACCAGTACTCCGTGCTCTTGTATGGCATGTTGTCAGGCCTAAGGTTTATTTTGCTAGGGCCCCCTTCGAAACCCGTATCCGTAGCTCCCTAGATAAGAGCGGGTTATAGATTAATTATCATATTGTCGTGAATGCTTTGCTTGTGTTGTGTTCCCCGATGTTCCCCCAATAAATCTGGCTGATTCATACAAAATTTGCCGCCTTGAATTTATTCGTGTCGCGCTGAGGAACAATCGCTCGATTTGTATTTAAAACTAAACTGGCTACGGACTGTGGCAGACTTCGCTCGGTCTCTGATAAAACCCAGTCTGTAGCCGGGGTATATCCCCAACTGGCAAGGCACAGGGGTACTTTGGTATCATGATCTGAGGCGCGTGACCCGAGACCTGTGCCGAACTAGCCGGCGTTATAACCCCTGAGACGGCGGTGCTGTTAAGTGCCACCGAATCTTCAACAATATGTCTAAATACTGCTGAATGGAAGGTTTTTGAAAGTGCCAACAAGACGATTTGTGTTCTACAGTGCTCAAGTATATAATTGAAATAAAATAAAGATTTTAATGTTGTACAAGAAAGACAAAAGTTTCCACGGTTGATGCAGCAGCATCTTTTACACCACCTTGTTTAATACGTTACATTAGTTATTCGTGCCTGTTATTGTGTCCTTTACGATGTCGCTAAAACAGTAAGTTTCCTTTTGGAATGATTTAAATTTTGTTTGACTCACAGACAGGCAGACAGAGTTTAAAAAAATTACCTGCACTCCTCTCTGTGCATGTGCAATCGGGCCGAATTCAGAGCCAAAGTACTGCTAAACTGCAGATTCGTTTACCGATTCAGGTTTAAAATATATAATTCAATTGAAATCAAGTTGTTCCTCGATCAAAAACTGACGTTTGTAGACAAAGACAGACAGACAGACAGTAAACCAATTGTTTAACCCTGCTTTTCGATTCGCACGTGTGGGATAATTAACAAATTAGAATGAGAACTTACCAGTGCTAAGCAGGTGCTCCAGAGCATCTGAGTACTGCATTATTCGCACATGGTACATCCACATCTGCAGGCGAAAAGAATTTCCATCCGGACTCTTGGGATCAGCGTAGAACTTTTCAAGACTGCAAGATCCATTGAATCGTGGGTCTAGCAGTGAACCATCACCAGTTTTGTGATCCCAGTAATGCACATCTGGTTCTGGTAGATGGAGCATACCTGCCAAAAACATGGAGCACAGTTGGAGCCACTACCATCCATTTTACAATCAGATATGTGAAAGTACAGTGGAGGGCTAAAACAGAAAAATCCAAAATGATCAGCCCAAAGCCATACCATTTCATTTGTCACCAGTGATTGAAGCCAGCTCATCAAATAAAGGGTCTCAGAAGGCCTGAAAATGGCCCGATCTCACATTTGTTCAAGATTCAATGGATAGGAATAAATATTAACAGTGTTTCAAGTCCAAGGCTATTGAATGGTCCACCAGACTCGGTGTTGTAAAGTCTTTGGGACTCGACCGGAGTTCGAACCGCCAACCTCCCAGACTCAGAGTGGATCCTCCAACCCGCTCTGAGTTAGAGGGTCTGCTCAGAGTCTGAGTGGTCTGTGGTTCAAACCGTGGCCAAGTTATATCACAGAATTTATAAACAGTACATGCTGCTTCCTTGCTTGATCGTCAGCATGAATAAAAATAGGACCAAGGGTCCTAAAGCTAATCTGGATCAGGAGCAAAAGTCACTCAAACCCCCCTCAGACCCCCTTTAACCCTGATTTTTTTTTTCTGCCATGAACAAATATTGGTATATCATGAGTGATGAAGGTTGTGGTCAAGTTTCATCGAAATTTTGTATGTAGTTTCAGAGAAGAGAGCAAATATCCATTTTGGGGGGGTAACCCCTCCCCCCACCCCCCAGACTTCCTTAATGAGCATAGATTTTGATGCAGTGAATACACTTTCGTTAGGCATCAGACATGAAACGTGTGGCCAAGTGTCATCAAAATTGTGTGTTTGGTTCAAGCGATAATGACTGAAGTGTTTTCAGACTCATTGACACCTACAGATACTGCTCGATCACATAAATTCACCAGACTAAAGTCCACGTGAGCTAAATAGGATAGATCACAGACAATCAACCATAGGATGGCAACCATTTAATTAGCTTGATCGGGCTAATGACCTCCTCCTGCTGCAAGGGAACTCACATTATTACTGCGTCGATGCAGCGGGTAGTGCTCAAGTTACGATATCCAGTGGACAGGAAGTGCGAAGAATGCGCAACTCATGAGTCTTCTTAAAGGCAGGGAGTGAGCATCCCCTTTTTTAAAAAGTGGGATGGGTGTTTTAGGTTGCATCATCACGGCAAAATAAAATTGCTTGGCAATGTTCGGAAGAGTTTTAAAAGAGAGTGACAAAGCATTATAAAAATGAAATTGTCACCGGAAAAGAATATTATACTTCAAAATGAGCCACGTTATTTAAAAAACAAAAACAAACAAACAGAAAACAGTACAATTTGGTGAAAGCAGTTAAAAAGAAAAGTTTAAGCTTGGCACAACATCAACCCCAGCCACAGCGAGCAATAATTCCACATTGTCTGACAATTGTTACATAATGTTACTCAACTCTTGAATGGAGAAAATAATTGGCTAGGTCAAAGGTGATATTGTAAGCACAACGGCAGGGCATGCATGATAAAAGTAGCAAGAAACAACAAATTATACACAATCAGCTATTTCAGAGAAATTGTACGAAAGCAATAAAAAGATACTGCATCAGTTTAACTTTTGAAAATTTAAAGTGCATGTTCTATTTGCAGGCCCAGTTTCAGCCAACTTTGGGAAACGCATGCATTTCAGATTCCATGTTTATCGACCCGAGTCCAGCCTGTGAATCAAAGGATTGAGGAAAATACAATTCCACCGCACATGGTAAGTGTTGGACATTCAAGAAAAACCTTGTTCCATGAACCAATGCAGAGTTTATAAGACTGTATGTCCATCAACTTCAGCACAACAATGACTCCTGCCATTCAACTCAGTCGAGTTGAATTTTGACAAAAGTAAACTGGTCCAGAGACCAAAAAAATAATTAACACAAGTATATCAAAGGAATCATTAGGCTTGGACGTGTACAGTGCCTTCAGAAAGTATTCACACCCTTCACTTTTTCACATTTTGTTGTTTACAGCCTGAATTTAAAATGAGCCTGGTGTGGCTCAGTGGTTAAGGCGTGGCTTGGGATCCTTGTGGTCCTGAGTTTGAGCCCGCTGCCGCTGAGTTAGCATCAGGGGGTTGACTCAGCCTGTCATCCTTCCGAAGGTCGGTGAAAATGAGCACCAGTATACTAGTAATTATCCTGCAGGGTCGAAGGTGACTAAAGGGTTAGCGTCAGGAAGGGCATCGGCCGTAAAAACATTGCCACAAGAAAGGGTACCATGATTGGAGCCTGCAAAAAGCTGACCCTGCTCAGGGATAAAGGCTTTCAATGGTGTGATGATGACAGCCTGAATTTAAAGTTGATTGAATTTAAAATTTTTGTCACCGATCCACACAAAATGTCCATAATGTCAAAGTGAAAACATGCTTTTAGGAAATTTTCAACCACCTGAGTCAATACTTTGTAGAAGCGCCTTTGGTAGTGATTACAGCTTCGAGTCTTCTTGGGTATGCCTGTATTAGCTTTGCAGATCTAGATTTGGAGATTGTCTCCCATTCCACCTTGCAGATTTGCTCAAACTCTATCAAGTTGGATGGGGAGCGTCAGTGAACAGCAATCTTCAAGTCTTTCCACAGATTCTCAATGGGATTCAAGGCTTTGGCTGGGCCACTCAACAACTTTCACATTCTTGTTCTGAAGCCATTCCAGTGTTGCTTTGGCTGTATGCTTGGGGTCATTGTCACTGCAGTCCAATTCTTTTGCCACTTTCCTCAGGATTTCCCTGTATTTGGGCCATTCATTGTTCCCTCTATCCTTACAAATCTCCCAGTCCCTGCTGCTGAAAGCATCCCATAGCATGATTGCTGCCATCACCATAACTTAATGGTAGGAAGTTGTTTTGATGGGTGAATGAGCCTGTGCTCAGTTTCATAGTGCTTTGGATTCAGGCCTAAAAGGTCAATTTTTGTCTCATCAAACCACAGAATATTTTGCCTCATGCCCTCAGTCCTTCACGTGACTTTTTGCAAACTCCAGGCATGCTGTCATGTGCCTTTTTCTCAGTGGTGGTGTCCGTCTGGCCACTCTCCAATAAAGCCCAGACTTGTGAAGTGCTGCAGAGACTGTTATCCTTCCGGCAGGTTCCCCCATCTCAGCCAAGGAACTCTGTAGTTCTGTCAGAGTGGTCATTGGGTTCTTGGTCACCTCCCAGACCAAGGTCCTTCTTGTCCGTTGTTACAGCCTGAACTGAACATGAATTTTTTTTTTTTTGTCACTGATCGACACAAAATACCCCATAATGACAAAATGAAACGTTTTCAGAAATTTTTACAAATTCATCAAAAATGAAACCTGAAATGTCTGTCATCAATTAGTGTTCAACCC
Organism: Eptatretus atami; assembly: GCA_035128595.1. Taxonomy (NCBI): domain Eukaryota; kingdom Metazoa; phylum Chordata; class Myxini; order Myxiniformes; family Myxinidae; genus Eptatretus; species Eptatretus atami. Next base: position 92,344,032 of record CM068963.1, on the reverse strand, counting down.
CTTTGCTATGACACTCCAAATTGAGCTCAGGTGCATCCAATTTCCTTTGATCTTCCTTGAGATATCTCTACAACTTGATTGGAACCACCTGTGGCAAATTCAATTGATTGGACGTTGTTTAGAAAGAAACACACCTTTCTAATAAAGTCCCACAGTTGACAGTGCATGGCAGAGCAGAAACTCCACCATTAAGTCCAAGGAACTGCCTGTAGAAATCTGAGATATAATTGTGAGGGCATAGATCTGGGGAATGGTATAAAACAATTTCTAGAGTGTTGAAAGTCCCAAGAGCACAGTGAGCTCCATCATTAGGAAATTGGAAAGAATATGGAACTACCCAAGACT
>CM068963.1:92330726-92343654 GCA_035128595.1 Eptatretus atami | reverse complement strand
CAACAAAATGTGAAAAAGTCAAGGAGTGTGAATACTTTCTGAAGGCACTGTAATCCTGAGACCTCAAAGGAGAAAATATTGATTACTTTAATACAACATCGACAAATCACCCACCAAGCTGTTCTGCCAAGTTCTTTGCAACAAATCCTTTTCCACATTTGAGGTTCCCATCTATCGTGATGATCTTGCTGTTCTTATTGAATCGTTTGGTCGATCTTTCTCCCAAGAAGTATGCCAGCCAGCCATATTCCAGGTTTGCTCTGCTACTTGAATGCAAGTGAGCCTGGAGTGGGGTGGGAAGTCAATCAGACAAGGAAATGAAATAGTGTTCTCTTTTCATTCTTGGAACAAAAATTGAATAAAAAAGAGAAAAATGTTTGTTAATGTACATTGTTGCATGTACAGGTCGCCGCTATGTGCATCAGAGCTGCAGGAATTAAGAGGATGTCGGAAACCAAAATTAGCAGCAACCACATATCACACCGAGTAATTTGACTCACAAGAAGAGAAACGAGCAGTTCAGATGTGATCTTTATTACAAACCGTTTAATCACTGCGGTCATTAATGTGATGATAAACAAAAGACAGCAAGCAGCTTTCAGAAGAGGAGGAGGTGCTAGAGATCAAATCACAAATCTGAGGTGGATCATGGAAAAAGCAAGGGAATATCAAAGGAGGTGCTTCTCTGTTTTATAGATTACTGACAGGGTTACCCAGCGTTGCCGTGCAATGCCGAGTCCCTGCTCCCACCCTTTCCCCTTGCTGATCCCACCCTCCCTCCCTCATCCCACTCATCCCATAAAATCTTGTCAACTGAGAGGATCAACGTGTTCAGATTGGGAGATGAACATGTGTAAATAGTGTAAATAGTGGAAGGTTTCATCTTCCTGGGTTGTAAGATTGAAGTGAGTGGAGAATATGGAGGATAATTTAATCGATGGTTAGCATTGGAGAGAACAGCAATGTCAGGATTGACAAAAATGTGACAATACAAACCAAGAGGAGGCTGGTAAATGATCCGGTGTTTCCACGTGCAATGTATGGATGAGTCATGGACAGTGAAAAAGAAAGGAAGCAGATTGAGAGTTTTGATGCGTGGTGTTCGAGACTAATGTTTAAAATTTCATGGACTGCAAGAAAAACTAGAACGGCACTCGGTAGAGCGCATACCTCTGCCAGGTTGAACAGTTTACATTTTGTATCCCACTTCCTGATAGGCTAGATATGCATCCGGATCTTCATCAAAATCGAATCATTTCATCCTTATCACACACCCAAACTATCCACAAAGTTTTGTCCGAATCCGTCCATAACCTTTTGAGATAACATGCTATCTATAGCTTTTGGCCCGATCACTAAAAATTTATAGTTTCCAGACCCAGATCTTCAAAGTCAAATCAATTTGTCCTGATCACACACCCAACCTCTCCACCAAGTTTCATCCGAATCCGTCCATAACTGAGATATCCTGCTCATGGACAGACACAGACAGACAGACACAGACAGACAGACAGACAGAGAGACAGACAAACAGACAGGGGTGAAAACATAACCGCCATCCACCTTAGGTGGTGGAGGGAACAATCAAATCAGTGCTTGAAGAAATTCAACCACCACATATATTAGAAGCGCTGATGCTAAAACAGAAACTGTCATACTTTGGACACATTATGCCGTAGATAATGAAAGTCTTGAGAAATCAACCATGCTGGCTGGCTGGGTATGGTTGAGGGAAGAAGAAAAGGCAGACCTTGTATGTGCTGGATGGATAGGGTAAAGGCCGCAACCAAGCTGTCTCTACCAGAACTCCGAGAACCAGTGCAGGATAGGGATGTTTGGAGAAATCTGATCATGAATGTCAACAGAAGTCAGACACGATTTAATGGAACTGGATAACTAAACAAAAGACTCGTAGAATTTCACAAGCCAGCCACACAAAAGTGCAAACTGATGTTTATGGAGGCCAGATCAAACCCAATTTACCCATGCGTGGACGGACGGGAACGAGTCAGTAGGAACAGAATAAAACTAAATAAAAACATCTATTCACAGGAAAAGCAAAAAATATATATAAAGGATCGACCTCAAATAACAAAATAACGAAACCCCATGAACAACACAGACGACGACGACGACGACGACGACGACGAGACGGTGAGGCCTTCCCTCTTCCAGGTGCTGTCGGCTCGTCTTGGCTCTGATGTGCAGGCTGGCATTTCCTTCCACCCCCCCCCCTTACCCCCACACAAGACGGACTCGAGGTGGGTCACAAAATGGCTCAGGATCCGGGCAACTTCGCTCCCCTTCATATTTAGAACCCAGTCTGTTCTAAATATTAGAACTAAATATTAAATCTAAATATGTTCTAAGCAGTCTGTCATCCCAGGCTGAACAGCTTGTTGAAGGACTTTGAAAAATCTCATGCGGAGTCTGACAGAAAACCCAGTGCAGAAGGTCGTGCGGACTGCATGAAGATCCAATGCAAAATAAATGTTGGCCACTTCGGGCAGCGTAATTAAAACGACTCCACATGACGTCAGTCCTCTCCCTCATTACCTCACGAGGTCTGGAGGGGACTCTGTTATACTCTTATAATTGCTTGCCTTGTCCCCTGCACCATTTTCGTGCTAATATTAAACAACCCCACAAGTACACTGACTACGGTCGGTACAAATTTCAGGAATTTGGTACTCGATCTATATTATATATACATATATATATTTATTTATAAGACCATTATTTTGTCTGTACTGTAGTAGTCCATATTATGGCAATAACAACTCAACCAAGCAAAGAGAAACAACAGTCCATCGTTACTTTAAGACATGAAAGTCAGTCAATCCGGAAAATTTCAAGAACTTTGAAAGTTTCTTCAAGTGCAGTCGCAAAAACCTTCAAGCGCGATGATGAAACTGGGCTCTTCCTGAAGGACCCCACGAAGGAAGACCCAAATGTGCAGGCTAGCATTTCCTTCCACCTTGAGGATAAGTGCGACTGCAGAGGAAAGTTTATTAGAGTTACAGCTCAGAAATCGCCAATTAACTGCACCTCGGATTGCAGCCCAAGTAAATGCTTCAAGAGTTCAAGTAACAGACACATCTCAACATCAACTGTTAGAGGGACTGCTGAATCAGGCCTTCATGGTCGAATTGCTGCAAAGAAACCACCACTGAAGGAGACCAAGAAGAAGAGACTTGCTTGGGCCAAGAAACACGAGCAATGGACATTAGATCGGTGTAAATCTGTCCTTTGGTCTGACAAGTCCAAATTTGAGATTTTTGGTTCCAATCGCCGTGTCTTTGTAAGATGCAGAGAAGGCGAACGGATGATCTCTGCATGTGTGGTCCCCACCGTGAAGCATGGAGGAGGAGGAGGTGTGATGATGGTGTGGGGTGCTTTGCTGGTTACACTGTCGGTGATTTATTTAGAATTCAAGGCACACTTCACCAGCATGGCTACCTCAGCATTCTGCAGCGAGATCGGGCGAGTGCTCGTCACACTCCACATGTTTCGATTTACCTGCCGATCACATCAAGTGCCTTCTGGTTGAATGGCTTGCATTAGCGGGAACAATCGTCTGGGTGGCAGACGGACGGTTGTTCTTTGCGGATTATGCGGTTTTACCGTGTGAGACATAATCCGTGACGATGCTCACCATAAAAGTCAGGAGGTGCGTCTGGTGTGTGCGTGTGCATGTGCGTGTAATACAGTACTTGAAAAAAAATTAATCACTACCAATTGGCCTGACAAACCCGATGTACAAGCGATAATGGAGCTTAATGGAGCATTTGCATTCAAAGTTGACCGTCAAAGCATTTTAAGGACATCCAAGTAAGCTTCTGTTATACTTAATTCAACAAATCGACGATTGCAAAGATTAATGCCACGGCGTCAACGACACATATCCCCTGCCAGTTGAATCACTTGCGCTGTCGAAGCGGAAATGGTTAGAATAACACGGAGGGTTCCAAGGCTCACAGAAGTGACCGAAAGCAACAGAAGCAACTTCTCACGAGATGACATCATAAAGGTCGTTTGCAAGTCACGTGAACATCTTCACAAGCTTTCTCAAATCGAGTCTTAAAAACTGTGATCCTTCAAGGCTTTCTATTCTTACAGCTGAATTTCACATGATCCGTAATATTTGCAGTTAACTGTCAATTTTGCAAATCAAAACGTAAGGGTTATTTTGCAGTCAAGCTCACTGGCAACATTACCCGTGTATTTTTGTCGATTTATTACTGCGACAACAGTTATTGAAGCCTGGTGTTGGCTTAATGGTTCGGGTGGTGAACTTGGGATCTGAGGATCCTGAGTTCACATGCCACTGGCTGTTGAATTAATACCAGGTGGGGTTGACTCTGCCCGTCATCCTTCCGAGGTCGGGAAAATGTGTACCAGCATGCTGGTATCCTGTGTCGGAGTGGCGACCCGTCCAGGATTGTACCCAATAGCCAAGGGGACTGCTTAGGAAGCACCAACGCTCTGCACAGAGTATGGTCCTAATGGATGGGTGGAACGGTCATTGAAGCCTGGCGGTGGCTTCACGGTTAAGGTGGCTGCCATAAGATCTTTGGGTCGCGAGTTTGAGCCAGTCTACCATTAAATTAACACCAGGTGGGTTGATTCAGCTCGTCATCCTTCCGAGGTTGGTAAAATGAGTACCAGCTTACTGGAAACAGGGGGGGGGGCACTGCATCAGCGGCACTGCGGTGCTCCCAGCAACGATGCAACCAGCAGGCACAGGCTGCATACGAAATTATATTAACTTTCGCCCTTTTAACTTGTACTTTTGGCACCAAAAATAAAATAGACGCAAAAAACAGTTGGGAATTTCAAGATGCCAAATAAAATGATGATGATCCCAACAATAATTAAATAAATACATCCGCCGATCGACATCAATTGGCTGCACATCACCACAGCCTACTTGGATCGTCACGGCATACGAGAGGGAACCTGGACTAAAACACCAATTGGAGGAAAGAAAACAAAAACCCCCCACAAAATAACCTTGAGAATCGTCAAAAACGTTCCCCTGTTTGTCGCTTCGGTAAATAGTTACTATCTTACCGCCTGCGGCCTGCAAATCGTCCCGAATAGAGTGGACCTGCACACCGCCGACAGGACGGGCCTCAGCAAACGAAGGGACACCATGAAAAACGATGGCTGCGTTCACACTGTACTGACACTGTACATTGACTGAGGCGACAACCGGAACCGGAAGTACAAAGGCAGGAACATGACAATAAATCACACAACAATCTCTTCTTTTTTATTATTATTATTATTATTTTTCAGACGTAGCACATCCACATACTTCAGATTTTATGACTTACATCATTTTATTTACCTTTATAGACGAGCTACAAAACAGCGAGATGAATGAAAAAAGAGCGATAGCTATCCTCGCTTTTCAGAACAATGATGGTACATCCCTTCAAAGGCGAAAGGGGCCACCAGCTATTTATTACGTATTCATAGAGTGGTCGGAGGAGAGTCTTTGGTACTTCGTGCACGAAGAGATACAGGATACAGGAAAAGTGCGGGGGCGATGGGGACTTGAAAAAAATGTTTCTTGGTGGGGGGCAATTGGGAGTTAATGGTGTGGAATGTATTTGTGCGAGCTTCGAGCTTCGACTCCGGGGAGTGGGGGTGTTATGAGTGTTCAAGGAGTCAAATAAACGTCCAAGTTTATTCAGTTCGCACGGTGATCAAACTCGGGCCTAACAAGGCTTCTGGCCGTGACCACTGACTTCTATATGAACTGGATTGCTTACCTAACGTTAATTGGTCGAGTAGTCTTGAAGCAACCGGAAGCACGCCATCCGCCATATTGCTTCACCCACAACAAGGACATCCATGTGTCGACGCACATGTACTTGCTTTGTAAATTTGTTCAGGGTGTCGGTGATAGCTTGCCACTCATCACAACAAGCAGAGTGGGATCTTTAAGATCCCAACGAATGCTACAGATGGACGGCCCCCCATTTACCTTACTAAACACTCCCATTCATTCGTTTTGGGTTTGGCTTTCCATTCTGTAGCATTTACAATATGTGCTACTACTAATAATATGCATCTTGTCTAACTGTCCCAGTACCATGGAGTATGGTAGTACTCCATATAGAGGGATGATACGGGAAACAACGCTCGAATGAGCTAAGATCCTCGTCCTTTAATGATGACGTCATAAAAACGAATATGACGTCATTGTGATATATCAGGTTTGCGATCAATTATCCGTGCTAATGCCCGGCTTGATTCCGCAACAAAATTCAAACAACTTGCCTAGTTTCGGAGATAATGGGATAGGCGATTTATGACCGTCACTTTTTTTCTAGGAAGAATTTCCAAAATCGGAGATGGTTACTGCCTGCGCGTGGGCTTTCTGCATATACATGGCAAGTTTCACGAAGATCCGATGAAACTCTTGGGTTGTGAACAAAAAAATGTCAAAAAAAGAGAATGACGTCATAAAAATTGATATGACGTCATAGTGATGTTCATATGTGCGGTAATTCATCTCTGCTAATGCCCTGTTCGATTCCGCAAACAGAATTCAAAAAGCTTGCCTAGTTTCTGAGATATTTTTTTAGGCGATTCCATTAGCGGAGATATTTTGACGTCATAACTTTTTTTTCTAGGAGAAATTTTCAAAATCGGAGATGGTTACTGTCTGCGCAGGTATTTTACATATATATGCCAAGTTTTCAGGAAGTTTCGATGAAAACTGGAGGCTGTGAAACAAAAAAGTCCACAAGAACATCAACGTGAGTAAGACTTGGAGATCCTCCACGAGGATCTAAAGAAAATTATTTTCATCAGAATAGACTTTCTTTTGGAGTATTCTGACCACGACTAAAAGAGAATTTCGTTAATTCAAATATTCATTGGACTTTTTTTTAAAAGTAATTTTAATTAGTCGCTTTCTCTATTCATGTTGACCTTCAAACATAGTTTATCAAGGTCTGTCCACAAGCACACACACACACACTAATTAAAATTGGCAACCGAACAAGATGTAATTGCTTTGTCTTTTTAACGAATTTACTGCATTTCGCAAAATATATTAATCAGGATAGGTTGTATTTCTCGAGATGTGTTTGTCTAATCTAATGGTCTGACAAGGTTAACTCAATTAATCAGACTGTTATTGTCATTCAATAATAATTGGCATTTTGTTGTTTGACAATTTTCACCCAAAGGCACATGAGTCTCTGAGTTGTCCAGCCTGGGTTCGAACCTCGACCGACCTATAAACTGCCACAATGGTGTTTTTTGCATCCAAGGTGATACGTCAACTTGTGCGCAATCCTTCGAGTGGACGTTGAGACTGCGGGTGTCCCATCTGCTGGTATTAGTCGCTGGAAGATGAAGAGCCCATGGTGTTTTTGGTGAAGATGAGGTGAGCACATCTCCGCCGGCACCCTCAACAAATTACAAATTCCAGGCCAAGTGTGCAGGGGCACTGCATCAATGACGCTGCCACACCTCGGTAATCATGCAAGTAGCAAGCTGAATTCAGAATTGAGTCTCAATGCAAAAATGCATTCATTAACGACCACCTATAGGTCTACACTAAAACACACTCTGAACATCTGCAGCACAGACTAGATGGGTGGGAATTGCCTTTGGGTCATCAATTCATTACTTAAAGGGGGGGAAAGAGGAGGGAGGGGGTAAAAAGAAAAAATATAATTGAGAAACAGATGGGGGAAGGGGGAGAAGCAAGAGAATACTACCACATTTGCCTAAGTATTAGATATTTGGTCTTTTTCTGCATCTCCTGGGGTGTTTTTTAATGGTTGATCATGAGTGTACCGACCAGTAGGGGCCTACTATTATGAGCTAGGACCTGCAGCATTGGGGGTGAATATCCTGGATTATCATGAACTGCAGGATGTAGTGATGTATCAATTGCGTGCGCCGTCACTCCAATGGACGTTAAACTGGGCGTCCCATCTGCGAGCTTTAGTGTGTGGACGTGAAAGATCCCAAGATGTCCTTCGCGAAGAGTAGTCGAGCTATCTGCCTAGGATCCCCCCAAAATTACAAATTCCTCCACACTCAGTTGAATATCTTGTGTTGGAGTGGCCACCTGTCCAGGATTGTAACGTCAAGTAAAGAAACTGCCTTGGCAGAACTGACTGTAGAGATAGAGCGTGCATGGCTGCATGGTGCACACGTCGGACATGGAATGTTTATTAACTTATAGTTTCGTGGTGTTGCTCCTGTCTTTGTCTGATCCACTATATGCCGCAGAGACCAGGAATGTTGAGAGAAAATATTGACATGACCATTTGGAAACACCATGACCTGGAACAGTGTGGATGGATTGCGAACGCTGGTCTTGGGTCTGGCCCGGTAAGATGACATGGAAAAACGTGGCCATTGGATGGGCATTAGCTTGTATTTTGGGCTTTGGAGGCCTTGACTTGGAACATTAGGGGCAGAGGATATAAACTGGGTTTCACCTGGAATGATGACCTAGGAATGGAGGCAAATCCAGCTGTGAAATACACGTGGTTGAGGATGGCATAGTGAGCTGCTCCATTGTCTATCACAAGTTGGGCCCCAATCCAGGGTACTGTATATATTGTTGTGGAAATGATTCCTAGTGGGTTAAAGATGCTTAATATCGCGTAGTATAGTTATTTCCTTAAAGTGAATGTCTAGCCGGTGTAAAGTAATTAATTGTGATATTAGATATATGTCACTTATGTAATCGTTAGACAATGTCCACCTTCCCTTTTGTATGTATCTCAAATTATCAACCCATTTGACCCCATTTTTGCCATTCTCACTTCTGTAAGCCATCCTAAATCTCCTTTTTAGTGTTTGGGTGGGTCTTCAGCCATAGTTTAGGTAGGAAAAGCCAGCTCCACCATCGGTGCCAATCCCACAGCAGCTAGACCATCATGTGCGGGTCAGCAAAGGGTCGCTCCACCACCCGGGCTGAATGGTGGCAAATGGTGAGTGAGAGGGGAGGGACGCAAAGCATCATTGGTGATGTGTGTGGCAGAGCTTATAAAAGGTGAGGGTGAGAAAGATGACATTTTACTTTTGTTGTGGGATTGTGATGAAGACATCAAAAGATGTCATGATGGTAAATCATAAGAGGATTGTGGCATCATATTGTGACATCATAGTGTGGTGTCATTCCTATGTACTGGTTTGGTTTTTTTTTTTGACATTTCATGTGGATCAACCAAACCAGGCCAGGATTGAAGGAGAGGTGGGGGGGGGGGGGGATGAAACACTGGACAGACTTTTTATTATTATTTTTTTTAATGTTTTTAGATCCTCATGGAGGATCTCTAAGTCTTACTCACGTTGTTGTTCTTGTGGACTTTTTGTTTCACAGCCTCCAGTTTTCATCGAAACTTCCTGAAACTTGGTGTATTATGTAAAAATACTCTGCGCAGACAGTAACCATCTCCGATTTTGAAAATTCCTCCTAGAAAAATTCCTCCTAGAAAAAAGTTATGACGTCAAAATATCTCCGCTAATGGAAATCGCCTAAAAAATTATCTCCGAAACTAGGCAAGCTTTTTGAATTCTTTTTCGGGAATCGAACAGGGCATTAGCAAGATGAATTACCGCACATATGATGCATCACTATGACGTCATCAATTTTTATGACGTCATTCCTATTTTTTGACATTTTTTGTTTCACAACCCAGAGTTTTCATCGGATCTTCGTGAAACTTGCCATGTATATGCAGAAAGCCCACGCGCAGGCAGTAACCATCTCCGATTTTGGAAATTCTTCCTGGAAAAAAAAGTTGACGTCATAATATCGCCGCTAATGGAAATCGCCTATCCCATTATCTCCGAAACTAGGCAAGCCGTTTGAATTTTGTTTGCAGGATCAAGCCGGGCATTAGCACAGATAATTATTTATCGCAAACCTGATACATCACAATGACGTCATATTCGTTTTTATGTCGTCATCATTAAGAGGACGAGGATCTTAGCTCATTCGAGCTTGTTAAAAAAAAATTGGCATCCACTTATCGGAGTGACATGATGAGATTTTTCCAGGATTCTTGATGACAATCTTGAAAGTCAACGCCACTCAAGCTGGTGTCTTTCTCGATGATGTATCGAAGGGTAGTTAGGGGACGACCCCTTCTCCAGGGTTCCTCAGGCCTCCAGAGTAGAACTTTCTTTGCAAGTTCTTCATTGTTGCATCACCTGACGAGCAAGGCGAAGGCGGCGGTCCTTCACAAAAGTAGAGGTGCGGGGCAAAGAACCGTACAGATTTCTGTTAGTGATATGGTCTTGCCATGAAACGTTCAGAACTTTACGAAGCAATGGGTGTCGGTATCATCCAGTGATTTCTCCAATGTTTGGGTCTAGGTCCAAGATTCACAACCATTCTCAACTACAGTTTTTAAGACCCTTAGCTTACTCTGTCTGCGAACTGGAGATGTCCAAACTTTATGGAGGGCATGAACTGCTGATCAAGCCTGAGCTTTTCTGCATTCCTAAGTCACGCTGTGTGTTGGTGTTGGAGCCGAGGTATTTAAAGTCATTCACTCCCTCTCTATCGGACTTCCAGCGACAGCAAGTAGAGCACACACTCAGCAGAATGTGCATACGCTTCGTCTTTTCAACATTGAGTAATCAGCCCAATAGACCTTGCAGCAGTCTCAACCTTATGAAGGAGAAGTTCAGCTTCGCTTAACATGTCTGAAAGGAGCGCTATGTCGACAGCAAGGTCAAGGTCAGATATCGATATGTGCTGTACTGGATGGCTGCTACTTTGACGCCGGGAGAGAGTTAAACCATCCCAGTCTTCAATCACAGTTCTTCGGGCATAGTCCAAGGCAACGGTAAACACGTAAGGAGCGAGCGAGTCACCTTGATTTGGATGACCTTGACAGTCAACTCAGGGATGCCATATGCGTGTGGAATTTGGAAAAGTTTATTCCTATCAATGGAGTCGAAGACTTTCCTGAAGTCCATGAAAGTGAGAGCAACCCCTTTTTGGGGGTTTACGTACTTCCTCAATGATGTGCCTGAGAGCAAGGATCTGAGAAGATGACGATCCAAGGGGCCGATACCAATCTGATTCGGGTGTCGGGTCTTTTCGAACTCAAGACAAATTCTGTTAAGAAGGAGGTGATTGTAGATTTATTTTTTTTCTTCTGTTGTTCGAGTTGAACTGACCCCACGGTAGTTTTCAGGAAGCGTCGTCCGGTATAATATGTTCGGTCCTCCAAAAGACTTTGCATTCAACAGATTAAGTGGGCTATCCTTGGAATGGTATCACTTTGTGAGGGTTAGAGTCGTGAGTTTGTGCAGTCGTGAAACAATGGGTGGGAATGGAACACGAGGTGAGGATGACCTTTCAAGCGTTATGCCTTCGCTCTATTGCCCTGATGAAGGGTTCATGCTCGAAACGTAGTCGGACCTCCATTGCCATGATCGGTTAACACACGTATCGGCTTCCAGTTGATATACAGACCCACTGTTATATTGTTTCAGCAAAGTTTAAGACCCGAACCCCGACGGTATTTGATTTGTTTGCAAACAAAATCTCGCCTTGTGGAAAAGCAAAGACCATGAGGGTTATAACCTGGCGACCATGAGGGTTATGCCCTGGCGACCATGAGGGTTATGCCCTGGCGACCATGAGGGTTATGCCCTGGCGACCATGAGGGTTATGCCCTGGGGACCATGAGGGTTATGCCCTGGCCAAATTCCTTGAATTGGTGGACCCCCCTTTCACCTGCCTTGAGGTTTTATAACCGCCACTGTGGTTTGTCAACAACCTGCAGCTTTGTCACCATCATTACTAATCGTATCATTAGGACTTGCCAAGTTATATACTCCTCCTTAATCATGGCTTTGATGAGGATACCAAGTTACTAGGCGGTTGAACCAGCTCGGTGCATGATCATGATGAACCTTGAACAGGTGTGGAACACGGATTTGTGAGTCACAATAACGGCAGGTGGAGCTCGTTTAACAAAAGGTACAAATCCTGGGGTCGTGTTCTCAATTGTTAAACTCAGACAACATGTCCGTGGGTCACTGATACACACGAGTTACATTGTTGGGAACGTGAGAAGGATCGAGTGCACAACGACGAGGCATTTGTTCATTCATTTAATCATTCATTCATTCATTCATTTCGTGTGCAGCCTGTGGCTGCTGGTTCGCATCATTGCTGGGAGCGCGGCTGTGCCGCTGATGCAGTGCCCCCTGAAGGTTGGTGCAGGAATTTGTACTTTGTTCAGGCTGCCGGCGATAACTCGCCTACTCTTCACGGAAGACGCAGTGGGATCTCTGACGTCCATCAACTAATACCGGGAGATGGGACGGAACGGGACGGGAAGTGACGGGACGGGACGACCGTCTAACGTCCACCTGAGGGACGGCACACACCTTGATGAGTCACCACGTGTGATTTGTGAAACACCAGGATGGTAGTTTATTAGCTGGGTCGGGATTCGAACCCAGGCTAGACAGGCTAGTAGTGAGTGTGCATACCTCCACGTCTGGGACGATCTTCCCGCCATTTAATAACGAGGAATTGAAATTCCCATTTCACAAGAAATAAATAATTCTAGTAGGGTCAATATGCTGACTAACCCTAAAAAAATTGCAACAAAACGTTTTATGGTGTTTTTCAGTAGTGTTTGGCCCAGAGAACAACATATCAAAAGTTGGCCAAAATGGACCATTCAGAAAGTGTGCAATATGACGTCAAGAAAATGAATGCTGGCGATTAGAGCAATATACCTAGTATCGATGCATACCTTTGAAACAGAACAGTTCTCAACCACTTTAAAAGTGACAATTAACGATAAAACTTATTACCTTATAAGTACCAAAACAGGTGAGGTTGCTGGGAGTCCCAAAGTCGCATCATGACGTCATGAATGACGTCATGATGTAATTTTATGTGATTTCA
>CM068963.1:92313988-92326121 GCA_035128595.1 Eptatretus atami | reverse complement strand
TTTTAAATCTCAGACACGTCCATTATGAGGACCGTGCACATGGAAGGGAAGAGAGAAGGTGGTCTTTGTGGGATCTCCCGCCGGTTTGTTAAAGAGAGTTGATTTCCGTCTCCATGATGGGATGAAATGTTGGTACAAATACCATCTCACATTTGTACATGTAATGGATTATATGAACACGAGTCGACGGACAAATCGATATTTATGGGATTTTTGCCTTTGGGATCCCAACGCGATGACTCATGGCTTCGGATCATTAACACCAAGAACAGGCGAACGACGAATGAACCCTCATCCCACGTCCCACCCCAACGGTGCAAACCCCCCATTAATATGTGAACCCGAGTCATGGCCATTCCGTGCCCCACGTGCCCCACGTGCCCCGCGTGCCCCTGCCCGCGTCCCACGTGCCCCACGTGCCCCACGTGCCCCACGTGCCCCGCCTGCTCCTCCATAAAGTTAACGAATGTTACCATGTGTTTATCAATGGACGTGCTTGTTGGCCACACATGCATGTTACATGCCTTGCGCAGTCCGATGACACGGTGTACAGGTGTACAGGTGTACAGGTGTACAGGTGTACAGGTGTACAGGTGTACAGGTGGTCTGGGTTCGATTCCCAACTCGGATGTAAACTGTCGCATTGGTGCTTCGCAGGCCGCAAGTTGTTGCACCACGCAGTCCGTCGGTACTCGAACCGGGCACGGTAAACCCGACATCACATCCGATGATATCATTCCTCGGCGGTGGAGACGTTAAACATCGCACGCTCGGTTTGTTTCACCAAGACGGTGAATTATCGCCGGTAGCTGGTCTCGGCTACTCTAAACAACCACCGACCCAAATCACCTTCGATGGAACCTCAGGCCCGGTGGTTCCGAGTTCGTGAAATACTCGACTGGAAACGTTACTCGGACGGTCACGTGACAAGTAACGAATCATTGGAAACCCGCTCAACTACTCTTATTATTCACTGTTCCCAATACAGGTGTGTGTTTGTGTGTGTGACGTACGTGTACGTGTGTGTGTGTACGTGTGTGTGTGTCGTGTACGTGTGTGTGTAGTGTGTGTGTGTGTGTACGTAGTGTACGTGTGTGTGTACGTACGTGTACGTGTGTGTACGTGTGTGTGTGTGTACGTACGTGTACGTGTGTGTGTGTACGTGTGTGTGTGTGTGTGTGTGCAGGGCCGGATTTTCAATAGGCCATTGGCCCAGTGCCCACCAGTACTGGGGCCACCGGTACGTGTGTGTGTGTGTGTGTGTGTTGTGTGTGTGTGTGTGTGTGTGTGTGCATGGCCGGATTTTCCAATAGGCCATTGGCCCAGTGCCCACCAGTAACTGGGGGCCCACCGGTACGTGGTGTGTGTGTGTGTGTGTACGTACGTGTACGTGTTGTGTGTGTGTGTGTTGGGTGTGTGTGTGTACGTACGTGTGTGTTGGTGGTTGTGTGTTGTGTGCGCGGCGGATTTTCCTGCCTTGGCCCAGTGCCACCAGTAACTGGGGGCCCACCGGTACGTGTGGTTGTGTGTGTGTGTGTGTGTGTGTGTACGTACGTGTACGTGTACTGTGTGTGTGTGTGTGTGTGTGTGTACGTACGTGTACGAGTGTGTGTGTGTACGTGTGTGTGTGTGTGTGTGTTTTGCAGGGCCGTATTTTCCAATAGGCCATTGGCCAGTGCCAGCAGTAACTGGGGGCCCACCGGGACGTGTGGTTCTCGATCGGCCAAGGAGGACGCTAGTAGGCCCTATAGTAAAATCAATAAATAAAAATAAGGAAACGAAAAATATAACAGTACATTTTTAAATGCCCGTTCCCACCATCTATCTTATAGATTATATACATTACGTGTTGTATTTACTGGCTTCATTGTTATATTAGCGTGTTTTTGTGTTCTTATTTTGTGATATTGTATCTCTTATACTAGACTTGAACTAATTATTATTACTTTATGCTTACAGATTATTCTTGGCATCTTGGGATTCATGAGAAAGATTAATTATTTCGTCCCAGAAGAAATATACGAGTGGCTCACAAAAGAGAAAGTTAAAAGAAACCAAAGCTGCACAACTCCAATCACTTCAAAGGTGATAACATTTTTTATGAACTATGATGACCTCAAAGCTCAACTGGAACTCCTTGTCAGTACCTATTCCAGTGACCTGGAACCATCTGTTTTAGATGAATTTTTGCAGTTTAAAGACATTTTGTCTTCTGAATCTGACAGTCAGTGACAAACATTTTACTTTGTTGAGGTCTAAAGATGGTATTTTGATAACTGCCTTTCCAAACATTAGTATCTTGGTAATTGTTCCTTACCATCCCCATTACAAACTGTCAAGGAGAGAGAGGTCTTTCTCTACTCTATCTCGGGTGAAGAATCACCTGAGATCAACTTTGGGACAAACCACATTAAACTCACTTTCATTACTATGCATCGAATCTGACCTCCTACAATCCCTTGACACAAACAGTATCATTGACAAATTTGCCAGAGAAAAAAGCAGGAAAATGTCATTTTGAACTTCACATAGTTGTGCTTGCAAAATTTATTATGCTTCAGTTTCATTGTATTTTTCCATATTTTCCGATGTGTAAGATGTACATGATATGGAACTTGATTTACTTTGATTGACTTGATATGGAACTAAATTGATTAAAAATTATTGATGTTACATTATGTTGTAATTCTTTTTTTTTTACATTACAATATTACGATTATACATATATATAATTTTTATGGGGGGGGGGGGGCACTGATAAGGTTTGGCCTAGGGCCCACAAGCAAGTAAATCCGGCCCTGTGTTGTGTGTGTGTGTGTGTGTATGTGTGTGTGTGTTGCGTGTATGTGCGTGTTGTGTGTGTGTGTATGTGGGTGTGTGTGTTGTTGTGGTGTGTGTGTGTTGTGTGTTGTGTGTGTGTGTGTGTGTGTTGTGTGTGTATATGTATGTGTGTTGTGTGTGTGTGTATATGTGTATGGTGTGTGTGTGTGCGCGTTCATGCGTTCATTCTCATCATGCTTCATTCTCAAAGATTCTGCTGTCATCGAATAATGAAACAAATGGTTGTGTTGAAAAGCTAATAATCGATTTATTGGAACAAAAATTCATCTGTTCATGTTTAATCATGATGATGCTTGTTTTAAAAGGTTCTCTTTCTGGGACTGAGGAGGAAGAAGCAGGACCTTGAACTTAAATGTGGCGGTTCTAACTTCTAAAGGTAATATTTATTATTCTGCACCAATAGGAACCCTTTACAAGGACACGGAAGGAGCACACAACAACAACAATGACATCCACCAGAACAACAATTACATATTATAAAAGATCCTTTAATCCCATTTGAAAAGGAGGAGGGTTGGGCATTGGGCAAGCAACCCTAACCCTAACCCTGAAAAATACAACAAAAACTATTAACCCTATAGAAACAGCAAAAATAAGGAGCCATTCCGGAATACCATGGGATGGGAGCGACAGCATAACGTCTGATGATGTACCGATGATGGGACCGGATCAAAGTCGAAAGGAGGTCCGGCCCTTGATAAGCTCGATCTTCACCGTCAAAACAACCACCAGAGTTAGCACATGGAACGTCAGAACGCTCTATTAGAGTGGGATAAGGTGCTGAGAGAGATGAGGATATACTATCTGGACATACTCGGGGTGAGTGAGATGCGGTGGTCAGACGAAGGTCGTATCAGCAGTGAAGCCGCAACAGTCTTGCACACCAGGCAGGAAGATATTCACAGCCATAGAGTGGGAAGCCAAGGAAGTACACCTCACAAGTACTAGTTAGGTGGAAACTAGTCAACGACGGCATTATCACTGCTAGATTCCACACATTGCACGCACATGTCACCATTGTGCAAGTCTTTGCATCCAATGAGACAGCAATGGAGGAAGAGAAGGACCAAGTCTATGATTCTATGAACAACTGCAGGACACATTGGATGAGATTCCCAGGTATGACATCAAACTGCTCATTTGTAACTTGAATGCACAAGTTAGTGGCAGTCGATGAGGCCTGCATACCAACATAGGACCACATGGGTCAGCCAGAGTCTTCAGCGACAATGGTGAAAGATTATTGGCCCTGTGTAGTACTAATGGTCTCAGGTAACTTTGAAGAGCAGTGGAGGATCAAGATTGTGAACAAATGCAGCGGATATCACCATCAGGAGAAGGACAGGATCCCAAAAGGGTGTTGGATCAGTGACTCAACGTGGAAGCTGATTGACGAAAGGAAGGCAGTCAAGACCAGGAGAGACCAGGAAAGGGTAACAAACAGGAGACAACAACCAGATGAAGAATACCGATAATTGGACAAAGCCATGAAAATGAGTTGCAGTAGAAACAAGAACAGCTGTATGGAGGAGAAAGGCAGAGAGATGCAAGAGGCAACAAATCAGAATGACATTAGGACACTGCAGAATAGTGTGAGAACCGAGTGCTACGAGCAGTAACACCTCAGTACTAATCAAGGAGAAATACAGTAGAATGTTACCAACAAATGAAGAGCAGAATGAGAGATGGACGGAACACTTCAGTGAGGTCCTCAACCAACCTATCCCTAACTTCATATTCACATTCAATGAGGATGAGATCCCTTCTCTGCTGGGTCTCAACATGGGTGAAATTAGCATGTCAGAAGTCACAACAGCAGTCAAGAATCTGTTTAACAACAAGACCCCTGGACTCAAGATTCCAGCAAAACTGCTGAAGCACGAAGAATGTCACTGACCTCTTCAAAAAAGATATGGACAGGTGATGATGTTTCAGACAACTGGAGAAAGGGAATCATCATAAATTTGCCAAAAAGGGTAATCTCAGCGACTGTAACAGCGAGAGAGGAATTGCATTGATGTCAGTATCTGGTAAAGTTATCTGCACAGTACTCCTGAACAGATTGAAGGCGGAAGTTGACGTTGCCCTTGGAGAGGAGCGGGCTGGCTTCAGGAGCAATGGGTCATGCAGTGAGCAGATCTTCATGCTCCGGAACATCATTAAGTCTGGGGTACCAGAAGCCCCTTGTCATCAACTTTGTCAATTTCAAGAAGGCTTTTGACAGTATCAACCGACCGTCGCTCTGGAACATCATTCACTACTATGACATCCCCAAGTGGTATATTAACATCTTTAATGCCCTCTACCACAACTCCAGCTGCTGTGTCAGGATCAGCAAGGGGAAGGCACGACTGTGCCCTTCGCCAATATCACAGGAGTTCACCAAGACTTCATCCTGTCACCCTTATTGTTTATCCTGGTCATTGTCATCATCCTGAAGACAGCAATGGTTGGACCAGTGTTTGGCATACCATGGAACTATATTGTCTGATGGACTTGGACTTTGCAGATGACCTTTCACTACTGGCCAAAGAGATACATCAGCTCCAGGAGATGACCATCAACCTTGAGGTATGTGGTACATGGGTTGGGCTATGCATCATCTCTGAGAAGACCAAATCAATGTCCATCAACCAACACCAAGGGGCCACCCATCACCATCGGGCAACAGAGTGTTAAAGATGTCAAACATTTCACCGACATAGGAAGCAACATCTCCCAGGATGGTGATGCTGAGTTCAACATCTGCTCAAGAATAGGAAAAGCAGCTGTAATCCTCCAGTGCCTAAATAAAGTATGGATGTCCACCACCATCAACACATCCATGAAAGTTTGTCTTTCATGAGCATCGTGGCACCAAGGCAATCTATGCTAGTGAGACATGTAAGAGGACAGTAAATGGGCAAAGAGGCTGGACGCTTTCATCAGCGATGTTGCCGCAAGATAATGGGCATCACCTGAAAGATCACATCACCAATGAGGATGTACTGCCACAGAGTGTTCAATGATGTCTGAGCAATTTTTTTGTATACTATCAAGGTTTGTGTGAAAAGCGAGTACACTGAATGGATCAGAACGTAGCAGGACGAAAGGAACAGTAGAGAGAGAGAGAGAGAGAGAAAGAGAGAGGGCGGGGGGGGGGGGGCGGGGGACACAACATAGTTGAAGGACAAGATAGAGAGAATGTTAGACAAAATGGGAGTGGGAAGGAATCGGGGCAGGTTGAGGATGCATAGGGTGGACAGGATGGACAAAGAAGGAACCCACAGGATAGAAAATGGTAAAGTTGGAAGGAGGAGGGATCCGTTGGGGTGGGGGGGGGGGGGAGAGTTGGGTTAACGAGGATAGAAAATATGGTTTTGTGTTTGGAAAGATCTGAGATGATGGTGAGTAGCTGTCTTGATGACCTGGAGGGAAATGAAATTGAAGAAGGCGTGGAAGTTAGTTCCACAGGCGGGGAAAAAGAGAAATGAATGAGTGATGAGTGGAGGTGAGCAGTAATTGGATTTTGGGAGTTTCACCAGAAGGGGTTGATGGTGGACCATGTGTGCTCTGAAGAAACCTGGGGGGGGGGGGACAAAGCATGGAAAGAGCAAAGGGTGCAAGACCAGAACGGAGTGGTAGAAGACTGAGAGACCACCAACTGGCCTATTGTCTCAGCTTCAGTGCCGGAGATTCGCAATGATCTTAAAGGCCTTGGTTTCCATGGCACCAAGCTGAGCAAGGTGTGAGGCAGGGTAGCCAGCCCAGAGGGAAGAGCAATACTCCATCAAGCTGCAGATGAAGGCCTTGTAGGTGGATAGTTCAGGTGTGACAAGGAAGGACTTTGGACAATGGAGGTGCCCAGTCTGCGACTGGCTTTGGAGGCCAACTTTGAAATATCATTTGCCCAAGAAAGATCATGGCTGAAAGTGAGACCCAGGAGTTTAAGATACTGAACTTCCCCAAGAGCATTGTCAAGAAAGTAGATGGGGGTCAGGGGTGGGTTGATTGCCAGATGGTTCTTTTGGGAAGAGAGATAGATAGTGAGAGTGTGACATTTGTCTGGATTGAAAGACATATACCAAGTATTTGACCAGCTTGTGATTTTGTCAAGGTCTGAAGAATGAAAGAGGCTGCAGCCTGCCTGTGTCAACGACGAGGAATGTCATCATGGCAACAGAGTGTTGAAGATGTCAACAATTTCACCTACTGAGGAACATCTCCAAGGATGGTGATGCTGAGTTTGACATCTGCTCAAGAATAGGAAAAGCAGTCTCAGTCCTCCAGTGCCCATATGAAAATTGTGACACAGAATTATCTGAGGTTGGGCAGGTCGTGTCCTATGACAACCCGAGAGGTGACTGCTTGAGTCGCTCTTGAATGGATTCCACCTGGTGAGAAAAGAAAGCGAGGGAGGCCAAAAAAGACTTTTAGGAGTACTTTAAAAGAAGACTTGGGTGAGAGGGAAACCACCTGGAGCAGGGCTAGCTTGAATCAGATTCATTGGAGACGATTTACTGTCCAATATCCCAAGCAGGATGGGAGGAATTAACTACTAACACTCAGATAGACATGCAATATGATTGTGAAGGACAACATGTTGTCTTTTGATTAAACCCATCAGTGAAGTGATAAAAAAAAAAGTCAAGACAATTGTTTGACGTTCCAAAGTGAACCCATTGAGCTCTTGATGCTGGGAATCCAGTTGTGCACAGTACCCCCATCCAACTGCTAAGTATACAGCAGCTGTATCTCTGCTGATCTGGAATTGATTAATGGTGATGGGATAAATAGAGCACGTACTTCAACCCTGGAAACCTCAGTCTCATCCTGTTGCTCTAGGATCATTAAACTAACCCACCTATCTATTTCCATGGTCAGCAACTAGAAGAGGTTCAGTTTTTTGAAATGTGAGGCGTTACCATCAGCCAAGACCTCTCCTTGGTCCAAGTCTTTCTGTAGAAAATTAGAACTACTCCTTCATTGCTTTTTGAAAAAACTCTATTTTCACTGCTAAGTGGAGTACTGCTCTCCGCTGTAACCTAGCACCCCCAAGTATCTCCTGGATTAATCTAAGGCTCTCAAAATCATGGGAATCTCCCGTGATGAGGCCGAGGCATAGGCTTTGTTGCTCTCACATCGCAAGCAGGATGGTGATCTCTCTCTTTTCTATCATCTATCCTCCAATATTGCTCCCTCTGTTTGCAGTCCTCCAGTCCTTCCTAGCAACTCCAAGATGCACAAGTTCTTCCGGTAATTATCTTCTGGTTATTGTTGGTATTTCGTATACAGGCCTGTGGCTGCTGGTTGCATCAGTGCTGAGAGCGTGGCTGTGCCACTGATGCGGTGCCGCCTGTTTCCAGTAAGCTGGTACTCATTTTGTGGACATCGGAAGGATGATGGGCTCAGTCAACCCACCTGGTGTTATTTAACAACACGGCAGGGGCTCAAACTCAAGACCCTAAGATCACCAACTGTACATCTCAACTCTTTAATTTCTCACTTTTCCCATATATATATATATATATATATATATATATAAGGACTTTCCAGAAGTTGTTCTATTTCACTCTTCCCTCCAGGGCTTCAATCAGGCAATGCACCCAACCTCATGTCATTCCCCCATCCTGACCCATGATCTTTATTACCCCCATGAACCCTCCCTAATCCAACCCTCTTACTCACTCGTTTCAGCATTTCCTCCCCTCCTCTCTCCGTTCCTTTCCTGTTCATTTGTTCCCTTACTGGTTGTACCGAATTGTTTGCTTGCTACCCGTCTGTTAATTAAACCTTGCTCTTCCAGAAGCCTCGTGTTTGTAAAGGAAAAACGAAATCCCATCCGATACCCATTCATTTGTCCATTGTCTGCACACCACCACTTCACCCTGTCCATGATTACATCACTTCAATATATATAAATATATATATAACTATATATATATATATATGATTATATTTGCCAGGATTTTAACGAGCATGGTATTATTGAAAAATTCACAGCAGGTGACGATTAAACAAGAGATTCGATGATGGACGCGTGGAGTAAATGTCGAGTGTGACGTAGTGGATTGTCTCCCTCTATGACGTCATTTGGAAATTCCCACTATGGTTCGCACGGTATTAAAAGAAAGGCCAACATTAATTTCTTCATCCTTTCCACGGATGAGTAAAACCTTTCAATTCACTCGAGGCGGAGTTAATGAAACAGTCGGTAATTAACGTTAAGATATTAACTACAGCGTTTGCCGCTCCCTCCGTCCCTGGCAAACCTGATTTAAAATGCTAAACGTTTTTGCATCTCTCCATACCGCGAGCAGTGACGTCAGCAATCTGTAGCTGGGAGCGATAAAGATCGCATTGATGTGTTTACGCATTCTCGTTAAAACCTTAACAGTTATCCTTTGTCAAGGCAAATCGCTCGTGATCAACGCCTGCACCGTCACGTGCTCCACTCAACCAATCACAGACGTGCTTGATTGGTCTGAACGAAACGGGGCTCGGGGTGGAGGTGGGGGAAAGGGGGCGTGACTGTTACACAATGGGCGTGGCCTTTTGGGGTTTGGGAGCGTTCTGTCCTTTAAATAATTAATTAAATTTAATAATAACACCTGCAGTACTCGGGAGGGATGGAAGAGGTCACTGAAACCGGACAGACAGACAGTTTATTATTTTATTTCATTAATTAATTAGTTTTTTTATTTTTTTCATTTTCTTGCCCCATTGCGATGTCAATGAGATTGCGCAAGTCTTTCACGAACCGGCTGTCCAGGCTTGATGTTTGACTGGAGCCGATATATTATGGGGTCGGAATTGGGATTTTGTGCATGGTGTGCCGGTGATAAGTCGCCTGCGCTCTCCGTGAAAAGACACTTACGATCTTGAAACTTTGCACGATAGTAAATGCCGGCAGATGGGACAACCGGCTTAACATTCGATGCGATCTAATTGTTTCGGGGGATGGAGCCCGGATAAAACAGGCCAAAAGTAAACGTATAATTAAACCTGTGCCTCCCTCGTGGTGTCCGCACCAAAAACCCCCCAAAATGACGTACGAACCAATAAATCCCGGAAAGTTGAAGAAAGTCAAGTTTTATGTTTTAAAGTTTGGAATAAGTTGAGGAATTTTTTTTAACTCGTTGCCACACGTCACCAGGTAATCGGTAGTGTGCGTTGGTTCGTAACCTTGATTGATCGTTGTGCCGTTACAACGACGGGTGCAGGTGCTATTGTGCAAGGGAGGCGGCGAACACAAACGTCGTTGTTTGAGTTGTAAAAATAAAACGTTAATTGTTCATTAATTTCCTCCTTTTACGCACTCGATAATCGAGAGCCATTCAAACGGGGTCCAAAATACCACCTCGAACGTCGCAGATGTACATCACCTTAAATGGCTTTCCGTTCAGGTGATTATCACTATAAACCTTTAATAAAAAAAAAAGAGGAAAATCCACTTATTCGAGGGTTCGTCCTGGGATTCATTCAAATTGTCCCTTCATTAGGTTCGTGGGAGCGGACTGTGGGCGGGGCGAAAAGTTGTGGGCGGGGCGAAAAGTTGTGGGCGGGGCGAAAAGTTGTGCGCGGGGCGGCAAGTTGTGCGCGGGGCGGCGCGTCCAGGTGAGAGTTTTAATCATAAGAATTGAGTCCGGGACCCCCCTGTTCGTGATAGCCATTTTGATTGGGAACCTGTTATGGATTACACGACCTTCAAACTGTCACCGGACGGAAGGTCGTCCCCTCCAGCGTACCAGCGAGACATTTTTGAGCAGATCGACTCGGCGCAGTTCGACAATGTACAAGGTACGTCCGTCCGTCCGTACGTCCGTACGTGGGTTCCTTGTTCTCGCCGCTACTCGGTTGAGTGTCCGATTTGGTGGTGCTCGTGATCCTCGCTGTCTTCAGCGAAAATGCACTTTTTTCACTCGTTTGATGAATCCCAGACGAGGAAAGGTACGCTCGGTTACCTGCACCTGAGCCTTGGCACAGGTGGACAAATTAAAAAGTTTTTTTTTTTTTAACGACAGCAGCGTCACGTCGCCGACTTTTGACGCCCTTTCCCGAATTATAATTGATATATCCACTTAACGGGAGAATGATTACTTCCTCCATGGGAAACACACAGAGATTCCTTGTTGGAATTTTTATTTGTTAGAACTTTCTCCACCGATGTGTCCATGAAAATGTACTTTTTCGTTTTAAACCGAAATCTTTTGTTTCCTGAATAGTTTGCTGTTCTTTTATTTATTTATTTATTTGTTTGTTTATTTATTTTTTTTATAACGAAACGTCCCCTTGATGAATTCCGGATTGTAAAGAGTTAAATTGTTTAAAGCATCATCGATGTGGTTAAAGCTCGTTGTCAACACAATAAAACAAGTGTGGAGGAGCTTTGTTTAAAAATATTGGGTAATTGATATGTTGTCGGGATCGGGACAGGTAACCTCAAACTATGGATATAGTCTCGCAGTGAAGGACCATCGAAATGACGTCACCACTTACTGCAAACGTAGTATTCATGCTATTTTATTATTATTATTATTATTTTTTTACCGGTACACGTCATAACTTCTAATATTAATAATATGAGTTCCTTTGCAAGAAACTTCCACGCAAGAGGAGGTCATTGGGCCATCAAAACCTCCACTATTATCACCAACATGTGGTTGCTTGACCGAGCAATATTGTTTTTAACTGATGACGATCAATTAGGGAATCGACAAGTACAGTTTTTAGTCTTTGGTCGGACTCGGATTGGGTTTGAACCACCGACGTCCCAGACTCACAGTGGACGCTCGAACCATTAAACCACCGAGTCAGGTTTTGACGATTCTTACCCCCCCTCCCCCCTCCCCAGTCCCGCTGGTCGTGACTCGTGAGTCAGTGATGTCATTCGGATTGATGTATATATGTATATATATACAGAGTGGCCTGAAAGTCACTTTACCCCTTCCCAGTGAAGCATTGTTCTTGAACTCTTTTAATATAAAGGTTTTATTGTACAGTACTTACAATAATTAATTTGTACAATATGTATCGAACCTTCTACATTCTTTCTTGTAATCTGTAATGTGCTCCATCATTCTTCTGAGTCAGTGTTTCCGCATACCAGAGGGGGCGAGGGGGCACAGGGGAAGGGACGGAGGGAAGTGCAAGAAATTTATCAGGGGTAAAATAACTTTCAGGCCACCCTGTATATATATAATACACACACAGCTCTGGAAAAAATGAAGAGACCACTGCAAGATTATCAGTTTTTCTGGTTTTACTATTTATAGGTATGCGTTTGAGTAAAATGAACATTTTTGTTTTATTC
>CM068963.1:92302084-92313795 GCA_035128595.1 Eptatretus atami | reverse complement strand
TTGTATTCTCGATATCCATCGGCACGCTAAATTTCAGCTTTCTACGTCACCCGGAAAGCACCGATCTTCAATATCAGTCAGTGAGTCAATGAGTCAGTGGTTAGAAAGAGATTTTTTATATGATATCTATATATATATATATATATTAAATACATTACAAACATCACTTTAACCATTGACTCGCTCACTGATATAAATGTTGAGTACCTTCGAGGTGGGGTAGAAAGCTGAAATTTTACATACTGATGCAACTCCAAACCAATATCCCAGGCGGGGGAGGAGGGGGTCAAAAACAGTCGGGAAAATGTCTATAAACGAAGATATCCAGAAATAAAAGTCTGCTGGAGCAGCCTCAGTCTGCTCACTCTGGTCCCGTGATGCAGGACAATGGAGCTTATATTGGAACTGGTTGCTAGACAACGCTAACATGCGCCTCTTGTTTCACAACTTTTGCCGTATTTACATTAAAAATTACGATATCTGTAAACTTTTTAATAAAGAGCTCATTTTAATCATCAATTCTTGATTTACTTGAGTTACGTAGCTGTTTGCAGAATGCAATCACAATGCACATTAAATATATAAAGAAACAGATGTTTGGTACTACAGAAATTTAATACGGATACAAACAAACACGACATAGTGACCGAAGCTTTTCGTGCTGCACTCTTCCGGGTTAGAATCGCAGCAAGTGAAGGAGGAAGTGAAGGCGTGTGCTTTATACGCAGGTCTCAATAAGGTAGACGCTGATTGGTTCGCCGTAATGACGTCACGGTTAATCCGAACGCCCATTGGTCGGCTCATCATCTTCACCTCGCAGCTCCCATTGGCTGGAGCAGAGTTCGTCGATGATTGCAACCACATCCTGGAGGAGAGTGGGGATTGGTTTCCCCTAAGGTCCATTCACCATTTGTTACTGTACTTCCCTTGATCTTTCCATGCTGAAAGAGACACAGAGATCATACAAATTCCTTTTGACGACATATATTGGATCGGTGGTAAGGATGAAGGTGCTTCCAACATACGTAAATGAAACGAGCTCCATCCTCGGCTCAATATCCTGAACATATCTGCATTGTACTGGTCAGCACAGATAGGTTGGTAACCAGGTGCTGTGCAATGGCAATGAAGCAGGTACAGTTGCTGGTGGTTGCTGGATGTTTCTGCTGCTCGCACTGGTTGTGTTCTAAGCCTCACAATCTTTCTTCGAATCGCCAAGGGGACGTGTTGTTTGATCAGATCAGCCAATCTTAGTGTTGTGCGACCCACGTACCGAGCTTCACATCGGCACTTAAACTCATAAATAACATTGCTGGTTTGTGAGGTGGGTAGCACATCCTTGTTGACTGACATCAGCAAACGTGTGAGAGGTAAAGATTACTCGGGGTTGCCAGCCAGAAACGTGTTGGACACAATATGTTTGATTTGTACGTCAAACCTTCGTGATGATTGCCCTTTCCAGGGCATCCTGATATATACTGGACATTTGTCCGGACCAATCTTCCGATCTTTTGTAGTGTTTAGAAACTTGTGTATGTATCGCTTAACTATGTGCTCAGGATAACCATTCTCACCAGAGTATATTCATGATTTTTGTCAATTTCGGCAGGAAGATTACAAGGTGAACAAATCCTCTGTGCTCTGTTAACCAGGATATTGATCAAGGCAATTTTGTTTCTCGTGGAGCTGTAGGAGTCCCAGTGAGATACTGCCCTGTGAAAGTCGGTTTCCGGTAGATGGATGTTGTGTTGGATCTATCAACCAACACGTCCAAAAACGGTAACGTGTTTGACGATTCCAGCTCCGTGGTAAACTTCACCGCTGGATGGAGAGTGTTGAGCCATGCCTGGAAATTGTCACATGCCGTCCGAGACTCAAACAAAGCAAAAATGTCATCAACATTCCGATAGTATATGATTGGGGAATCGACACCTTGCCGACCAGTCAGTTTCTGCATTTCATGATAGTCTACAAAAATATTTGCAAGAGCTGGGCCTAATGGAGAACCCATGGCCACACCGTCCGTTTGAACATACATCATGTTGTTAAAACTGAATTCCACCTCCCTTGTTGCTGTGTTCATTATTTCCACGAAAACGTGTTCCGAGATCATCGGTTGTTCCAGATCGGTGTGATACAGCAAATGTGCGCATATCTCAATCATCTCCGTCAATGGGACATTCGTGAACAAGCTTTTAATATCAAAGGATGCCATGATGTTGTCCTCACTTGTCGGTGTTTTAGCTATTAATTGATTCTGCAAATGTGAAGGAATCCTTAACCACAATGAGAAAGTGAATCCAATACTGGTTGCAGTACCTCTCCCAACCAATTGGCAAGTTCATGTTGTGCTGATCGCACCATCGAGAGTATCGGTCTTAGTGGGATATTCTCCTTGTGAATCTTCGGCAGGCCGTACATTCTTGGACGTTGGGCTCCAACAGGTTTAATTCTGTCGTTCACCTCCTTTGATAGTTCTCCACGTTTGAGAACCTCTCTCCAGGATGTGGTTGCAAACGTCAATCATCGACGAACTCTGCTCTAGCCAATGGAGGCTCGAGGTGAAGATGATGAGCCGACCAATGCGCGTTCTGATTAACCGTGACGTCATTAAGGTTGAACCAATTAGCATCTACCTTATTGAGACCTGCGTATAAAGCACACGCCTTCACTTCCTCCTTCACTTGCTGCGGTTTTTACCCTGAAGAGTGCAGCACTAAAAGCTTCGGTCACTAATATATCGTGTTGTTTGTATCCGTATTAAATTTACTAGTGCGGGCCCGTAGGTGCGTGCCAGTATGTGCAGCTTCGTTCCTTCGCTCTCGTAAACGACAACTGGATGGGGCATTGTTTCAATTAGATCGGACCAACCGTATCATAAATGGCCATAACTTGGGAAACA
This sequence comes from Eptatretus atami, assembly GCA_035128595.1. Lineage (NCBI taxonomy): Eukaryota > Metazoa > Chordata > Myxini > Myxiniformes > Myxinidae > Eptatretus > Eptatretus atami. The sequence continues at coordinate 92,310,893 of CM068963.1, read as the reverse complement.
CCTGGGAAACATACTCAGGTTCCCAGCGTCAATTGTGACGTCATATCAAACAAAGAAGAAGAATTGTGACGCCCCTCTCTCTCCCCCCCCCCCCTCTCTCCCCCCCCTTTCTCACCCTAGTCTCACCCTCCTCTCTCCCCCCTCTCTCTCCCCCCTCCCTCTCTCCCCCTCCTCTCTCCTGAATTGTGACGCCCCCCCTCTCTCCCTCCCCTCTCTCTCGCCCCCCCTCTCTCCCCCCTCTCTCTCTAATGTATTCACAAATGTCTACCAAGCAACAATGAATTCAAACCTTGGGAAAAAACAGCTTTCAAACCCTTGGGAAACAGCTGTTTCCCTTGGAAAATTCAAACCTTGGGATTAATTAATAATTTGAACAATTAATTCAAACCTTGGGAAAAAAACAGCTTTGGGAAAACATTGGGAAACACTTGGGAAACAGCTGAAACTATGAAGAACGATATCAAACCTTGAAAAGGCACATACTCAGGTCCCCAGCGTCGATTGTGACGTCATACCAAAGGAAGAAGAATTGTGACGTCAATCGTGCAAAAAAAAAAAAAATAAATAAATAAATAACCATTAATTGTGACGTCATTCGTGACGTCATAGCACCATGTCCTGTCATTGGTTGAGACGTTATTGTCATTATTGGTTGACAGACAATATATAGGTCGTTATTGATTGACAGACATTGGTCATTGTATCACGTTATTCTTTTTATTACTGCCAATTATTGTGCTATATTATATTATTAATATGCTGTTATCATTATTCTGAGATATCTTTGGGAAAAAATGGCATGATAAGTGGAACGACACTTCAGCTGCGATATATACACCTTTCCAACACTGAAAAAAAGCAATAAAATGGCCGTAACTTGGGAACCGCTCCGATTAATATCAAACCTTGAAAAGGCACATCCGCAGGTCCTCGCGAATATTCCTGGCAAGTTTCAATCAGATCGTACCAATGGTTGTCGAGAAACGGCGGTCGCAGACACACAACACACACACACACACACACACACACACACACACACTGCTGGAATTATAGATAGATAAAGGTTATGTATACATGGAGGATGCACTTGAGTTGTTGCTTGCAGTGTGCAAGCATGCCCCACTCATATGTGTGTGTGTAATATCTATCTATATATACATATATTATATTACAGCTCTGGAAAAAAATAAGAGACCACTCCAAAAAAAATTTAAATCAGCATCTCTCATGTATGGCAGCCATTCCATTCCAGTGTGTTGAATTCCAATACAGGCACACCTCATTCTACTTCGTGAGGTACTGATTAGGTGATCCCTGATCCGAATCTTATTTAACAAGGAAAAGTATAAAACCACTGCTGTGGTCATCACTATCCCTTGCAATGGACCAGCTGGATGGCAAAAACAGTGCTAGAGTACTCAAAAGTAATTGGAATCAAAAAAATAACTATTGACCATGCCAAAAGAGTTGAAAAGAAAAGTTTTGAGTGAGGAAAAGAGGGTTCAATTCTGGCTTTACTGGCAGAGGGATTCAGTGAGCTCACGTTGCTTCCAACCTTAAAATTTCAAAGACGGCGGTTCATAAGAACAAGGTCAAGCAGCAGACATTGGGGACAACAAAGCTCAGACTGCAGAGGGCGAAAACGACTTTCCACTGACCGGATGACCGCCAACTCATTTGAATGTCACTCAACAACCGTAGGATGACATCAGTGACCTACAAAAAGAATGGCAAACGGCAGCTGGGGTGAAGTGCACGGCGAGGACGGTTTGAAACAGGCTCCTAGGGCAGGGCTGAAGTCGTGCAAAGCTAGAAAAAACCCTTCATCAATGAGAAGCAAAGAAGAGCCAGGCTGAGGTTTGGAAAAGACCATAAGGATTGGACGGTAGAGGACTGTAGTACGGTCATCTTCTCTGATGAGTCCAATTTTCAGCTTTGCCCAACACCTGGTCGTCTAATGGTTAGACGGAGACCTGGAGAGCCCTACAAGCCACAGTGTCTCGACCACTGTGAAATTTGGTGGAGGATCGGTGATGATCTGGGGGTGCTTCAGAAAGGCTGGAATCGCAATTTGTCTTTGTGAAGGACTCATGAATCAAGCCACGTACAAGGGTGTCTTGGAAGAACACTCGCTTCCTTCTGCTCTGACAATGTTCCCCAACTCTGAGGATTGGTTTTTCCAGCAGGACAATGCTCGATGCCACACAGCCAGGTCAATCAAGGTGTGGATGGAGGACAATCAGATCAAGACTCTGTCATGGCCAGCCCAATCTCCAGACCTGAACCCATTGAAAACCTCTGGAATGTGATCAAGAGGAAGATGGATGGTCACAAGCCATCAAACAAAGCCGAGCTGCTTGAATTTTTGCACCAGGAGTGGCATAAAGTCACCCAACAGCAATGTGAAAGACTGGTGGAGAGCATGCCAAGACGCATGAAAGCTGTGATTGAAAATCAGGGTTATTCCACAAAATATTGATTTCTGAACTCTTCCTAAGTTAAAACATTGGTATTGTGTTGTTTAAATATGAATATGAACTTGTTTTGTTTGTATTATTTGAGGTCTGAAACACTGAATCTTTGTTGTTATTTTGACCAATTGTCATTTTCTGCAAATAAATGCTCCAAATGACAATATTTTTATTCGGAATTTGGAGAAATGTTGTCAGTAGTTTATTAGAATATGTCGTGTTTGTTTGTATCCGTATTAAATTTCTGTAGTACCAAACATCTGTTTCTTTATATATTTAATGTGCATTGTGATTGCATTCTGCAAACAGCTACGTAACTCAAGTAAATCAAGAATTGATGATTAAAATGAGCTCTTTATTAAAAAGTTTACAGCTATCGTAATTTTTAATGTAAATACAGCAAAAGTTGTGAAACAAGAGGCGCATGTTAGCGTTGTCTAGCAACCAGTTCCAATATAAGCTCCATTGTCCTGCATCACGGGACCAGCAGTGAGCAGACTGAGGCTGCTCCAGCAGACTTTTATTTCTGGATATCTTCGTTTATAGACATTTTCCCGACTGTTTTTGACTCCTCCCCACCGCCTGCTCCTCTTCTTTCCGCCTGGGATGTTGGGTTTGGAGTTGCATCAGTATGTAAAATTTCAGCTTTCTACCCACCTCGAAGGTACTCAACATTTATCAGTGAGCGAGTCAATGGTTAAAGTGATGTTTGTATGTATTTATATTTTATATATATTATATATATATTATATATATATATATATATATATATATAGATATCATTATAAAAATTTCTTTGTAACCATGACTCATTGACTACTGCTGATATTGAAGATCGGTGCTTTCCGGGTGACGTAGAAAGCTGAAATTTAGCGTGCCGATGGATATCGAAGCTAATACACCGGAAAACATCACAGAATCGTCGGACAATATCCATAAATGACTAGAAGGGCACTCGGTAGAGCGCATACCTCGACCCTGTAATGCCTGATTGACGAGAACCTATCTGGCCCAACACATTTTTGTAATATCATGCCATATATCTTACTTATCTCTCAATGGTGAAGAATCACTTTAAAAATTCTAGTGGTCGGATCCGGATTCGGATCTTCACCAAAATGGGAATCAATTTGTCATGGTCACACACCCAACCTGCCCACCAAGTTTCATCTGAATCCGTGTACAACTTTTTGAGATATCCTGTACACAGACAGGCAGACAGAAAGGGGTGAAAACATAACCTCCTTCACCTTCAGTGGCAGAGGAAAAAATATAAATAAATGAAAAAAGAAAAAGAAAAGAAAAATCCAATGCAGGTGAGCGGCCCGAGACAATGGGGAAACACGATTTGTATGCTTACCCAATGTGTAAGCACACCCCGCAAGTGCGTACATATATATATATATATATATATATGTATTTGTATAAGATTGGGGCGGTTGGGATTACACATTTTTTTTAAGAAGAAGGCACTTCCAACCAAAAGTAAGAAAACTAGATCGACTCCGCTAATTTAAACAAAAAAGCAAGAGCAGACCCGGTCTCTGGCAACGTTTCACCGGCTTCGCAGCCGGCTTCATTCAGCACAATAGACCCCGAGCCTCTCCACGTGTCCGGTTTTTATTTCGATACAACCATTCATTTCCGGTCACGTGCCGGTGCTTTTTGCTTTTGCAAAATAATAATATTAAAAGCACTCCTCCATTTGACCTCAACCTCGAGCAGTCATTGAAAAACAGTAAGTTTCCTGTTTGGAATGATTTTCAATTTTGTTTGACTGCCAAGACGGGCAAGCAGAGTAAAAAGTGATCTCGCTCCTCTCTGCGCATGCTTCATTGGGATGAGATTCCGTACAATTTGCTAAATTCAGAGCCAAACTTCAGGTTCATGTTTATTTGTGTTCTCCAGGATTAAGAATAGAACATGCAATTGAAATAAAGTTGTTCTTCATTATGACGTTTGTAGACAGACAGAAAGACATAGTGAATCAATTGCTCTACCCTACTTTTCGCTTCAAGCCGCACCTTGACTAGGGATGTTTCACATGCAGGACGATACATCAGTGTGCACATGTGCACATCCATCAAATGGACGTTAAGCCAGAGGACCTGTTTGCCAGCACTGCTCCTTTGCGCATTGCCTTTTAGCCTTTCGTGAAGAGTAGGTGAGTTATCGCCGGCACCCTGAACAAATTCAAAATTTCTGTCACCTCGGTCGAATGTCAGGCCAGGCCAAGTCAGTTCGTTGAAGACTTGGGCCAAAAAAAATGTTCCCTGACCTACCCCACAAGAGGGTGGGAATAATTTGGACTGCTAAATTATGAATAAATTATAAATAACCGAACGATAACGTCTGAATAAAAAAGTTAATTATATTATTATCCAGCGAAAATTTTTGAATGGGAATTCTAAATGAGTTTTCTCATCAGTATACAGCTTGGTGCTTGATACTGTGCTGGGTTTTTTATATAGAGGTCAAGGCTCATCAAAGAGCTGGACACAACCAAGGGCGCCTGGTAGATATGATGACAACAGGGTGGAGTGGTACAAAGATACAAGGCAAAGGCAAACTACATCGTCAAGAAAAAGCAGAGCTTCAGCTTGAGAGGAGAAGAGAGTCAGTGAGAGCATAAGAGATGGTTGACACCCACTTGACACAGCATAATAGGATGGCTTATCCATTTATTTATTTATTTTACTTGTGTGCTTGTCCTGTATGAAAGAGCACATTGGTGAGCCTTGTGGAATTAGGAAAAAAAAGGTTTGGTCGTGCATTGATTAGGAATATACACAGTACTGTCGGACCCCGCTATTCGCTATTCGTGGACCCCGCGTATTTGTGGGTCATAAAGTGTGACCGGCTTCTGTATTCGTGCTTTATGTATTGCCTTAAATTTTTTTTTCTTGTTTTGTAATTTTTTTTATTTTTTTTTGTAACACTTCAGTATTGGTCTCCTATAGCTACCTGGGAAATTGGAAATCAACGAACATCACAGCATTGCATAAAAAAAATGTGCACAAACAAATATCCTTAACTATAGCCCAATTAGCTTACTTCCAATCAACAGCAAGGTCATGGAATCCATCATAACAGTTGACATAAAATCATTCCTTTTCTCCAACAGCCTCATCTCAGATCATCAATTTGGATTCAGACCTGGTCACTCTACCTTGGACATGCTGCTTCGACTCTCCCAACAATGGTGGAGGCCCTTGATATCAGACATGAGATCAGGGCCGTCTCTCCAGACATGTCTTGAGCTTTTGATCCAGTCTTGCATCCTGCTTTGCTCTGCAAACTGTCTGCCTATGGAATCCAAGGCCAACTCCACTCCTCTTGGATCACTGACTTTCTCCACTCTTCCAGCCAATGTGTGGCTCTCAACAGAACCCTTTCATCTCCTCTCCCTGTCAAGGCTGGAGTACCCCAAAGCAGTGTTCTAAACCCCATATTATTCCTAATCTTCATCAATGAACTCACTGACTCTCTGGAAAATCCTCTTTATCTCTTTGCTGATGGCTCCACACTCTGCCGTGAGATCTCCCATCCTTCTGATAGACGGGCTGCAGCCTCTCCCCTCTCCTCAGACCTTGACAAAAATCACAAACTGGTCAAACACAATTTTGCCTGTGTATCCACATTGTCCACCCTTTGCATTCTCCCTTACCCTCATCGTTACCTGCATCCCTTGTTTGTCCGTCTCCATCAACTTTCTCCCTCTGCCCTGCTGTTGGTGTTTCCTCTTTCTCCTGCTGTTCCCTTTGTTATGTTGTGTCCTGACTTGTTCTGTGTAATCATTCTTCCACGAGCCTCGACCATGTACAAAAACAAATTAAAAACAAAAAAAACTAGAGGGGGAGCACTCGGTAGAGTGCAAAACCTCCGCCGCCAATACTGCTGGGTCACTTAAGTGAACCCGATATCCTATTCATTGTAGGTCAAAACGGATCAGACTCTACTGAACCACGATTGAATAAACTAAACTAGATCGACGCGCATGTAGAAATGCCAAAAAAATAAAATCGAAATTTTTTTTTAAAAAAAGTTGCAAAATTTCTAAGTTTTTTTTTTTCTCTAACAAATTTTATTTTTTGGGGGTTGGAAATCACTTAAAACATGTAGAAATGCAAAAAAAAAAAATTCCAATATTTTTTCAAATTGGCCGCCATAGCGGCCATATTGGATTTTGGACCAAGTCCAAAATCTAATGGCATGATCCTTGGACCAGACCTAACCCCCCCACCAAGTTTCGTCGAAATCCGTCGAGTTTTTCCGTAATACTGTTCACAAACAAACAAACAAACAAACGGGGTGAAAACAGTAACCTCCATCCATCTTCGATGGCGGAGGTTAAAAATACGATGCCCGACATTCGCGGCATTTTTCAGGAATGCAAGTCCCGCGAATAGCCGGGTCCGACAGTATAGAAATGTGGTTGTGGTTTCCATTAATCATCAAGGAGGGTACGTCTAATATCTGCAGTATTGATATTGATAATGGATTGTCCATGATTGAAGTCGTTCAAAAATAATTCGTTTCATAGAAAACATAACAGTTTCATAAAAAATGCTTTAAAAAAAAAAGACAACACCAGATACTGTTTACGATGTTTATTGAAGGAATGTGATTAACAGTTTATTAAAAGTGATTAACCAATCATAGTATAAAGTGACAAAAAAACGAGGATCCTGATGAGTTGCTCACCGAAGGGGATGCAGGATAGGCAGACTAGGCAGGATAGGGTGCTGGTGCTCCTGAGGTGGACGGACCAGGGCGGAAGAACTCCATGATTGAGAGCTGCTGGGCAGATTGCCGCAGATTTTTATGTAGCTCCTTGTATGGGAGCATCACGTCATCCAATCCCCTCGTGAACTTGAGGCTATGCTCCATGACCGGATCGGCATCTAACAGCCTCTCGGTAACTGACCGCATGTCCTGCAGTATCTGAGCCAGGAACTTGACCGTGAGTTAGGACCTTGACACCTCTTCCTTCTCATCACTGCTGAGTCCTCTTCCTTCTCCTTGGAAACCTTGGTAATGGCTTCCAACTCCTCAGCATGCAAGGCGATAAGAGCATCCAACTCCTCAGGCTCCATGTCGTCAAAGCATCCTGGATGTGGGTGACCATTTTGGTGCTTGGTACGGCACTCGCCGCAACACTTTCTTGGATCGTCTTCTCGTTCTTCCGTATGTAGCGAACGGTGGATTTGTTGACTCCAAACAGTCTGCCCACAGAGGCCACACTCTGTCCTCTCGACAGCCGGTCCAGCAGATCCAATTTGTGACTCGGGCTCATCACTTTCTTCTGCCTCTTGGCAGTCGACATATCTCCGGCATTGATCTTGCGCTAGGGAGCCATGTTTGATCAATGAGCAGAACGAGAGGCAAAACCCCGGTCAAGGCAGCGGGACGAGAAGAATGGTTGAGACCCAGGACATGGTGCATACATGCTGCGGGAATTGGGAGTAGCTGCGGGAGGGGTGAGTAATCTACCCATTGTTTGTGGGGGATTTTGGAGGATAGAATGTTTAACCAGAGGTACTCAGCGGGGGCCTGGGGGTAGATGTGGTGAAGCATTTTAATTATATGCAAGCATCACGTGAATGTTTTACACAGCAGGTGTTAGATGTGGTGTGGTGAAACATTTTAAATTGTGAAACTCTTAAGAAGTGGAGGGGCGGGGGAACAATCTTTTTACAGTTCATAAATAGATCACCGGTGAAGCGTTTATAACAGAACAGTGGAACAAGCCATGTAGCTTGGTTACAATGTGCCTGGTGGAAGATATGTTTTAGAACTGTTATGTATGTTGCTCGTGGAAGATATGTTTTTGTGTAAAGTACTGTATGTACATACAGCTCATTCATAATGTGCCTGGTTCCCATCATGTACAGCCTTTTTGGCTGCTGGTTGCATCATTGGTTAGGGGCGTGGCTGTGCCACTGATGCAGTGCCCCTATTACCAGTCCACACTAGTGCTCATCTTGCCAACCTCGGAAGGATGACAGGCTGAGTCAACCCGCTGGTGTTAATTCAGCAGCTAATGGGGCTCGAACTCAGGACCCGAGGATCCCAAGCCACCACTCCAACTGCTAAGCCAACACCAGGCTTATGTGCCTGGTGGAAGATGTGTTTTCAAACTGTTATGTACTTGGCTCATGGAAGATGTGTTTTTGCATAGTAGTACACCACAGTATGTACATACAGCTCATTTTTAGTGCGGCTCATGGAAAAAAAAAATTGTCCATGAATACGCGAAGCACAGGGCTGCTGTAGGATGAACTCCTGACCAACTAGGCGTAGACCAGAGGGTATTGCATGGCGCTGCAAAATGCTGT
>CM068963.1:92288669-92302059 GCA_035128595.1 Eptatretus atami | reverse complement strand
GGCTGTGGGTAGCCCTTTGGTTCAGGGTCCAGTCAGCTCTGTGCAAGTCGCCGAACTCTGGATCCAGCAAAAGAGCCCAGATCATCACGCTTTCCTCCATTGTTTGTCAGTTGGTGTCACTCACTGAGGAACATCCTTTCGCCTACTCGATGGCGTACAAAACCCTGCGTGATGAACTGAAGATTTCAAATTTTGATTAATCGGTCCATAAGACTTCTTCCAGTTTTAGTAGTCCACTGGTGGTGCTTCATGGCCCAGGCAAGCCTCTTTTTTTATTTTGCCATCTTAGCAATGGCTTTCTTACTGCCACTGCGACCTGTCAAACCTGCACTCGAAGTCTTCTCTCACACAGTTGAAAACTGAGACTTCCTTACTTCGACGAGTGTTAAGCTGTGCTTGAAGCTGCTGTCCTCTGAGCCACCTATCACAGCAAGGTGTTGACTCTCAGAAACTTGTCTTCTGATTGTGTTGTGGCTTTGGGTCTGCCAGACCCTTCATGTCAGAGTTTCTCCAGTTTCCAAGTGCCTTTGATGTGTAGGAAACTGCACTCACTGACACCTTGGCTTACTTGCAATTTCCTCTAAAGGAAAGACTGACACTTTTATGGGTTATAATGCTCTGTCTGTCTGCCTTTGTTAATTGTCTTTTTCTTGCCATTATGATTGCAATATAACTACTCCTGCAGTGCAATATTGTCCAAATAATGCTTCAGAGGGTACAGGCAACACAGTCTGTTCCAACACCTGTTTATGAAGACACAGGGTTTGTAACTAATCAACAAAAGTTGGGACACCTGTGGGAATTGTTTGCATCAACTTTCAAGGCTTAATTTACTTCCATTGCTGCAGAACAGCTGCAGTTGCTAACCATTACTTGTTCCCTGAAAGGGCCTTTTTAACAACTCTGAAATTTACATTATTTTTCAGTTTTTGGTAACTTAAACTTTTTTTTTTAACCTCTGGCAGTTTAACTGCTTAACTTTGTACCATTTCACGTTATTCACTGGACTTGAACTGCTAAATTCAGTAAAACTGGGAAATGGGGGTGTTCTCAAACTTTTGACTGGTAGTGTATCTGGACGGTGGTTAAGTCCGGGGGCGGTTTGTCTCCAGACGTGTTAAGATTGGTATATATATCCAGACGTGTCCGTATGGGAGTTTGTCTCCGGACATGTCCGAGCGGTTCTTGTATCTGGACGGGAGGTTGTCTCCGGACAGCTTGGCTCCGGATGCGTCCAGGCATGTTTTGTCTCTGGGTGGTATTTATAGCATGATCGGTAGAAAATTGATTTCAGACATTATTTTGTTTCCATCTTCACGTTATTCTATGCAGAATTATTTTGATGAAACAGTATGAATCCCAGTTGACGCTCCACCACACGTCTGCCTTCCCTTTCCCTCAACTCTCGCAACCTCTCCCCCCCCCCCCCTTTCCTCCACTATCATCTCTCCCCCTCATTCTCCACCCCCTTGCTCCCCTCTATCTCCTGTCTCCGCACTCTCTCCCCCCACCCTTCTCTAACTCCCCTCTCTTTGTCCCCCCCATCTCAGTGTGTGTGTGTGTGTGTGTGTGTGTGTGTGTTGTGTGTGTGTGTTATATATATAATATAATATATATACACACATACATACTAGCAATGCTAACTGTTGCTTTGCTGAATGGGAAATACTAGAGGGGAGAAGAGGGAGAGAGGGGTGAGGGAGAGAGAGCGGGGATGGTGAGGAGGTGGAGGGGAGGGAGAGAGAAGGGAAAGACAGTGTGATGTGAGAGGAAGGGAAGGCAGACGTGTGGTGGAGTGTTAATTACGATTCATAGTTCTTCAAAAATTTCTGCATAGAATAACAGTGAAGATTGAAAACAAAATAATGTCTGAAATCCATTTTCTACCGGTCCATACTATAAACACGCCCAGAGAGAAACACACCCAGAGAGAAACACCGCCCTGATGTGTCTGTAGTCAAACACCGCCCTGACATAACACCGTTCGATTTAGACAGAGACAGCGACAGTGATAGACAGGGAGGGGAGAGTGAGGGAGGTGTGGGAGGGGGTGCTGAACTATATTTGGGGAATGGGGGAGAGCAGGAATGAGACAGACAGACAGACAGACAGACAGAGAGATGGTGGTAGGGGAGTTAGCAGAGAGAATATGTTATGCTTTATGAAAACACACACACACACACACACACAACACACACCAGTGTGACACTCCTTGGCTTTTTTCACAAGATCTTGGCTATTCGTTGTTCACTTGGCGTAAAGGTTTTATATTATCATCGCTTTTCCAAAACCTTGTGAATTCTGGCTTTTTTCATTGGCTCACCTTGGCATCTATGAAAATGAGGAGTGGTCACACTGGGATGACTACGTATGTACGTTCAAACACACACACAACACAACACACACACACACGCACACGCACACACACACACACCTGATTGTCCGATATCGGCAATTTTTTGGGAATCGACAGGGTGGGGTCAGTGTGCTTACTAAGCGCATTACTTACTGCGTACAACCCAAAAACCTTGAGCACCTTTCACTGAAATCAATGTTGCAAGTATGTAGATGTTTCAGGGAGATGTTCACAAACATTAATCTTTATATAGAGCTGCGTGTGACAGGTGGAAAAAATATAATTTAGCTCATAATTTAGAAAACACATTAATATGGGAAGTCACTCAGAAATCAGGTTTAATTTCATGAGCCACTCGCTCAGGGTGACGGAGCACGAGCCGCCCGCTCAGGGTGACGGAGCACGAGCCGCTCGCTCAGGGTGACTGAGCACGAGCCGCCCGCTCAGGGTGACGGAGCACGAGCCGCCCGCTCGCAGGGTGACTGAGCACGAGCCGCCCGCTCAGGGTGACGGAGCACGAGCCGCTCGCTCAGGGTGACGGAGCACGAGCCGCTGCTCAGGGTGACGGAGCACGAGCCGCTCGCTCAGGGTGACGGAGCACGAGCCGCTCGCTCAGGGTGACGGAGCAGAGCCGCTCGCTCAGGGTGACTGAGCACGAGCCGCTCGCTCAGGGTGCGGAGCCACGAGCCGCTCGCTAGGGTGACGGAGCACGAGCCGCTCGCTCAGGGTGACGGAGCACGAGCCGCGCCTCGCTTTCAGGGTGACGGAGCACGAGCCGCTCGCTCAGGTGACGAGCACGAGCGCTCGCTCAGGGTGACGGAGCACGAGCCGCTCGGCTCAGGGTGACGAGCACGAGCGCTCGCTAGGTGACGGAGCACGAGCCGCTCGCTCAGGGTGACGGAGCACGAGCCGCTCGCTCAGGTGACGGAGCACGAAGGCCGCCGCGCATCAGGGTGACGGAGCCACGAGCCGCTCGCTCAGGGTGAGCGGAGCACGAGCCGCTCGCTCAGGGTGACGGAGCAACGAGCCGCTCGCTCAGGGTGACGGAGCACGAGCCGCTCGCCAGGGTGACGGGCACGAGCCGCTCGCTCAGGTGACGGAGCACGAGCCGCTCGCTCAGGGTGACGGAGCACGAGCCGCTCGCTCAGGGTGACGGAGCAGCGAGCCGCTCGCTCAGGTGACGGAGCACGAGCCGCTCGGTCAGGGTGACGGAGCACGAGCCGCTCGCTCAGGGTGGACGGAGCACGAGCACTTGATATTAAATGAAAATGGACTCTTGAAGGGTTGATTAGTTTGTATCGTAGAGTTAATTAGTTATACTGTCATTTGCATGTTTGGAGGAGATGTATTGGAAACCCCATTTGAGGCCTGCCAAGATGGTGTTTAGTCAAGCCTTGTCTATCCTCCAACCCCCCTGTATTTTTCACTGTTAATGTGCTTATTTCTCATTTATATATTTGATTTCATCTCTTAACCCCTTTCTCTTCACCGGCCTTGCGACCAATGGCTGATGAGCTGAAGGGGATGTGTTTTTCTTTGAATCGCACCACCCAACAGTGTGCTCGGAGCGAGACAACCAATCAGCGTGCCCGATGACCTACGCGAGGGACAGTTTTTGAGCAGGGAATCTCGAAGTGAGGTCCACGTGTGGTTTTTTCCCAGCCTCTCTACAGAAGTCATGAGCAGGACTCCTACCGGAGCATCGCTCATGGTTCTTTAGAACCACCTCCCAGGGGAAGGAAGAACCTATCCTGTTATCATGGAATGAATTGGCGGCGAGTTCGTCGTACTGGCTGGAGATCCAAACGCACAGCATGTTGTGCAGGGGAAATTGTTAACTGTTCGCCCCATCCAATCTAGGCAAGATGCCTCGCTCAGCTCAACCTTACCTGAACCACTGTATTATTTATTTTTATCCCAGCTGCATCTTATAACCCCTTTTGTCCTTCTGTGTGTCCAACTACTCTCAAATGAGTGTGCCTATCAGGATAGGGAAAGTTAGACTAGAGCGAGATCTTAAAAGGTTACTAGACGACCCGTGAACCCGTTGGGTTCCCGTTGTGACAGCAGTTGATAATACTCCCGAAGAGTACTTGACTGAATCAGGAATTGATTTCCTTAATAATTTTTCTTGTTGCCCGATTTCAACGAAACTTGAATACTGGCACACCGCAGGAGAATGCTGAGTAAGGTGGCCCGAAAATGTTTGTGCTATCGTGTACGCGTTTTGGCTGTATTTCGGGAACATACATACATACAAGATGAGAGTTTTAGTAATGTATATATATAGATAAGCATGATTTATTTTCGAATAGACTGATTCATTCTTCTTAATATTTGTTTTCTGTAATTGTTATTACCAACACCACCGAAGGTGGACAGGGTGTGTTTTTCCCAGTTTGTTTGTTTGTCTGTTTGTCTGTTTGCGAACAGGATATCTCTCAAAAAGGTATGGAGCTGATTGGGATGACTTGGTAGACAGTTTGGGTGTGTGACGAGGACAAATTGATTGGTTTTTGGTGAAGATCCAGATCCGGATTGGAGAATTTTTTTTGATTTCTTAATGTGATTCTTCACCATTGCGAGATAGAACCGAAACAATATCCGAGCCACCGATATTTCAAAATGTTACGAACAGTTCGGACAAAACTGGTGGACAGGTTGTGTGTGTGACAAAGACGAATTTATTCGATTTTGGTAAGATCCAGATTCGGACATAATTTTTAAGAAAGTGATTCTTCACAATTGAGAGATCTGGCCAAAAGCGATATAAATAATATATATATATATAATAATATATATATATATATATATATATATAATATATATATATATAATATAAGTACGATGTTTCAAGTTGTGGACGGATATGACAAAACTGGTGGATGAGTCGGGCAGGTGACCGAGAAACAAACTGTTACATTTTGTTTCAGACCCAGATACAGATCCGGCCTAATTAAGTGGGATACAAAACGTAAACTGTTCATCCTGGCAGAGGTATGCAACTCTTTCGAGTGCCATTGTATTTTGTTTTACTGTGGCCTTTCTGTCCCTGTTTCTTTCACTATTTTAATAAACCTTGTTTTTGATACCTTTTAAAATCATGGTTCATTGGATCGACCGCTTCTTCGTGCGTAATAAATTACCAGCCGACGCGCGCTTGAGTTATCGGCGTGTGCAACAAATTGAGAAATTTAACGTTTCTGCTGCCAGTTTGGGGAGTGATCCAGTTAAATTAAAGCCTTCACACTCAGCCGTCTTGCGGAGCGTTAATCCCACATTAGCCAGGGTCGAGTCTGGTAGGGCTCGGCGTGGTGTTCAATTACAACATGTTAATAAGACATAAGAATCACATGTATAGTAGGTAACTTGGTTCGGGATCATTGAGGTGTTTCATGAGATCAAGTGGGACATGAACCCCAACAAGGGATGGTAAGAATGTATGAAGAACCAGAAGTGGTTGGCATCAGGGTTATGTACTTTATTGGACGAAGGTCTCACGGATTGTGTGTCTGACAACAGATGATGATTGTGGTGGTTGTCTGGAGGAAGGTAAAACACCATTGGGGGAAGGAAGGAGCTTAAAATTATAACTGTTTATAATATATTATTGAAAAGGTTTTTATTTTAACTTTTATTTGTTGTCTCACTCTCCCATCAGATTTTGTGCCTTCATGTACAACTGCAAAATACTGAAACTCATCCACCAACGACCTTTGTTTCTCATCAGCCTTCATATACCAAACTTGACTGACTTTCACATCAAGAACGAGCACAACAACAGTGGACCTCTAGAAAGCATTTCTGAGGCCATCGTCCAAAACTCAATTACTTCTGACTGTCAGGACCAAAGCCCCAATCCAATAATTTTACCCCGAGTTGTGCCAGTACAAGCAAGTCACCTGGTGAGCGGAGGCGGCGCATTGTTTTCAGCCTGCACCAGCTGCACGTCTTGCAGCAGACATTCGAAGACAACAGATATATATGCAGAAAAAACGAAAGACCTTGCAAGGAGCTGGACTTACTGAGGTTCAGTATGCATTCAATTCGCATTACATTAGAAGTTCGGGATCGTGGTGTAAGGTTGTTGGATTTTCGGACGGCAAACTTTGAGGGTGTGAGAGGTGATTTTGGAGCTTTAGATGGGTAAAGTTAATGAGTGCTTGGTCTTCATTGGAGAAATGGGTGACCTTTAAGGAGAAAATGTGGACGGTGCAGAGTAGGTAATTCCAGTGAGGTGGTAGAGGCAAAGATAGAAGAGGGTGGTTGAGCAGGGAGGTACACGGTGTAATTAAGGATATGCCGAAGGCATTTATTCAGAACAAAATAACAGCACTAGAGTCCGACTCGTGCCAATATAGGAAGAAAGAGGAGTGAAAGAAAATAACTCAGCAGGCAAAAGGGAAATGAAATGTATGTTGCCAAGAATGCTAAACATAAGAACAAGACAATTTAAAAGTATATAAGAGGTAAGGAAAGGGTTAAGAGTGTCGGCCCATTGAGGAATGGCCAGGAGAGTTGGTGGATGATGAGGGTGAGATTGCAGGAATATTAGTTTTTTTTTTGCTCCACATTTACACGGGAACAGTTAAGGGAACTTCCAATAGCAGAGAGTATCTAGTTTAGAAGAGATCCATTTAGAGTAGATGAGGTGAAGAAGCAGCTAGAAAAACTAAGGGATGATAAAGCTCCAGGGCCAAATAATATTCATCCGAGAGGAAGCGTTGCGGGAGGTGGATGAGCAGACGAGCGTGGCGTTCCCCGGATATCCTTAACAACTCGTTGGAGTCAGGACAGGTACCAGAGGATTGGAGAGCAGCAAATGTAACACCATTATTTAACGAAGGTTACAGAGAAGAATAGGGGAACGATAGACGCCCGTTAGCTTAGCTTCAGTTGTGGGGAAGGTGTTGGAGACATTAATTAAGGAATGGATAGGGAACCATTTGAATAAATACAGAAACTTAATTGTCGGCAGTCAGCATGGGTTTTCCAAAGGAAGGTCACGTTTAACAAATTTATTGAGTTATACGAAGTCGTTTTTTCATTGGGTGGATGAGGGAATGGCAGTGGATGTAGAATATATTGACTTTCAGAAGGCATTTGATGAGTTACTGCAATTGGAGGTTGTTAGTGAAGGTGGGGGGTTTGCGGAGTGGCTGGTGGAGTAGCGCTAACTGCTTTGGAAACTAGATGGTGATGGGGAAACAGAGTGGCTGTGGGTGGGACGATGTCTAGCTGGGTAGATGTAAGTAGCGGGTTCCTCATGGATTGGTCCTGGGACATTAACATTCACAATTTATAATCAAGTATTTGCATTTGGACAATGTATGCTTTCCAAATTTGCAGATGACAGAAAGCAAAGGATGATGATCAGATAACAGGAAAGTCTAGATACTTTAATAGGCTGGTCAAAGGATTGGCAGATGCAATTTACATCCAGAAAAGTAAGGCGCTGGGAATGGGTAAGAATCATGAAAATGGGGATTACATGATGTAAGGGGCAGTTTTTGGACGGTGTCACAGAGAAGGATCTGGGGATGGTAATAGATATTCCAGGAAGTAGACGACATCAGTGCCAGGCAGCTAATTAGGCAAAAGCTAAAGGAGTTTTTATTCCTGAAGGGGATAAATGATAAATCAAAAGAGGTGGTTTTTACATACTGCAGAGGAATTTAATCAGGCTTCCTCGAGAACGTCGTGGACAGTTTTTGGTCACCACATCTGAGGAAGGACGTAGCTGCCCATGAGAGGGAACACAGCCGAGAGCTACGAGTTTGATTCCAGGGCTATCTCGACTATGCTAATGAGAATGTTTGAGGGAGACGGGACTTTATACATTGGAAAGGAGGTGGTTGTCAGGAAATCTGATCGTCAGATGTTTAAGATAATGAAGGATGTGGATTGTGGACGTGTACAGTGGCTTCAGAAAGTATTCACACCCCTTGATTTTTCACATTTTATTGTGTTACAGCCTGAATTTAAAATGGATTGAATGAAAAATTTTGTTGCCGATCTATACAAAATATTCCATAAATGTCAACGTCAAAACATATTTTTTAGAAATTTTTACAAATCCATTGAAAATGAAATACCGAAATATCTACTTTCATAAGTATTCAACCCTGAGTCAATACTTTGTTGAAGTGTCTTTGTTAGCGATTACAGCTTCGAGTCTTCTTGGGTACGTCTGTATCAGTTTTGCACATCTGAATTTGGGGATTTTCTCCCATCCTTCCTTGCAGATTTGCTCAAGCTCTGTAAAGTTGGATGGGGTGCGTCGGTGAACAGCGATCTTCAAGTCTTTCCACAGATTCTCGATGGGATTTAAGTTTGGTCTATGGCTGGGCCACTCAAGGACCTTCATGTTCTTGTTCTGAGTCATTCCAGCATTGCTTTGGCTGTATGCTTGGGGTCATTATCCTGTTGGAATGTAAATCTTTGTTGCAGTCCAAGATCTTTTGCACTCTGAAGCAGGTTCTCCTAAAGGATTTCCCTGTATTTGGCTCCATTCATTGTTCCCTCTAGCCTTAAGAAGTCTCCCAGTCCCTGCCGCTGAAAGCATCCCAAAGCATGATGCTGCCACCACCATACTTTCACGGTAGGGATGGTGTTGGATGGGTGAATGAGCTGTGCTCAGTTTTGCCAGACATCACACTTTGCATTCAGGCAAAGAGTTCAATTTTCGTCTCATCAAACACAGAATCTTTTGCCTCGTGCTCTCAGAGTCTTTCACGTGACTTTGTGCAAACACCAGGCGTGCTGTTATGTGCCTTTTTCTCAGTAGTGGTGTCCGTCTGGCACTCTCCATAAAGCCTACTTGTGAAGTGCTGCAGAGACTGTTGTCCTTCCGGCAGGTTCTCCTCTCAGCCAAGGAACTCTGTAGTTCTGTTTAAGTGGGGTCATTGGGTTCTTGGTCACCTCCCAGTTGCTCAGTTTTGGTCGGATGCCAGCTCGAGGAAGAGTCTGGTTAGTTCCATATTCTTTATATTTCCTATGATGGAGCTAACTGTGCTCTTGGGAACTTTCAACACTCTAGAAATTGTTTTATACTCTTCCCCAGATCTATGCCTCCTCACAATTATATCTCGATTTCTACAGACAATTCCTTGGAATTAATGGTGGAGTTTCTGCTCTGGCATGCACTGTCAACTGTGGGACTTTATATAGAAAGGTGTGTTTTCTTTCTAAACACGTCCAATCAATTGAATTTGCCACAGGCGGACTTGAATCAAGTTGTCGAGACATCTCGAGGATGATCAAAGGAAATTGGATGCACCTGAGCTCAATTTGGAGTGCAATAGCTGTGGAGATGAACACTTATTGACTCAAGACATTTCAGCTTTTAATTTTTAATTAATTTGTAAAACTTTCCAAAAACATGTTTCCACTTTGTCATTATGGGGTATTTTGTGTAGATCGGTGATAAAAGCTTTAAATTTAATCCCATTTTAAATTCAGGCTGTAACAACAAAATGTGAAAAAGTGAGAGGTGTGGATACTTTCGAAGCCACTGGAGGTGCAGTGGAGTATTTTCAGTGGATTGGACAGTGTTAGGACTCGGGGGGACCATAAGCTTGAGGGTGAAGGAGAGTTGGGACCATTTTAAGGCAGGGGTCTTTCATTCGGAGAATGGTTTAATGCATCGAATGGTCTCCCTGATAGGTAGTGGCTGCGGAGGGTGTGGATAAGTTTAAATGGGATTTTCAGATTGGTGCCTGGATGCATTGAAGATAGAGGGGGTGTGGGGGTATGTGTGCATAGTGGTTTGCTTGTACGTGGATTGGCGACAATACTGTGGTTGGTGCAGCGCAGGCATGATGGGCTGAATGGCCTCCTCCTTCCCCTGCGCCAAATTTCCTTGCGTGAATACATATCACTAGAACCGGTTCCTTATGGAAACTTGTTTAACTGCAATGATTGTTTTTTTCAACTTTTTATGGCATTCAGTTTATTCACCATTGGTTTCATTGTTAAAATGGATTCTGTTGCCAATGAATGTGCTATTGTGTGGCCTGTGGTAGATAGCCACTCCACGCTGATCCATGAAACCAAGAGTGGCTTCTCCTCTATCTGTGTTACCTCTGAAGATTCATGAGTTTATATTTTCCATCCCAAAATGGAGTTTTTCAGTCACAAATTCAACTTCGAGCACCATTTTCACAATGTTTAAAAGCACATACCCAGAATTGGCACGACGCCGATGGGGAACTTTGTTCGAGATTATTGCTTTGTGAAAATATATTGACCTTGATATGATGAGACGTTGCATTTACAGGCATTTGCAAATGGGACAACAGGCAGAACCTCTTCTCAAAGAACTATAAATGGCACAATGCATTGCAGTGCCTGACACATTTTAGCTTGATTTCAACAGGGGGGGGGGGGGGGGGTTAATTTGAGAACCCAACACAACTCAGATGATTACGGTACTGCTAAATTGTCCTGCTAACTTGGATGGTGAAACGAAGATGACGCTCCTCTTTTGTCATAGTTTTTTCATCTCAAAATACGCCGATTTTCTGTATTATGTATGGATGAACCTCATGGAATCAAAAACCGCGTGGCCAATTTCCCTCAAAGTTTGTAAACGTGGTACTCTCAAAATAAATCGCCCACCTCTAACCTGCTCCCTGCAGTGGTTCAAGGTGGGGGGGATTAATTGCAGTTTCCCTTGTATACGTGAGGGGGGTTTAAACCGCTGACCCTGCTGGATGGAAAGGGTATTGAAACACATATTTCCGGGTGTTACCAGTCTATAAACTTGTTGAATGTTGTGTTTTCATTGCAGGTAAAATGCTGGTTTCAGAATCGAAGGATGAAGATTAAGCGACAGTACGTAACGAAGCCACCCCAGAGACCGCCGTCCCTCATTATGTCATCTCCAAGCATGAATTATGTAAGTGGAGTTTCTCCTCGGCTCCACGTCGTTTTGTCATTTTTGGACTCGAATGAAATTTGTCTGGTCTCATTAGTTTGTGATAAACCAACTTACTTGACTGGATATAGAGAATTATGCAATTTTGACTGAAGGCCAGCGAACGAATTTGTGACAAAATTGAGTTGTTGACCAGATTCAGTGGCATAATGGTTATATCAAAGCTTTGTGGTGTGGTGTGTGTGTGTGTGTGTGTGTGGGGGGGGGGTGTATAGATATGCACAAGGAGGAAAGGAGGAATAACTGCAAGAGTAACAATCACAATGGCTTGGAGAGGTTCATTCATTTCGTATCGTCACACCTCCGCCTGCCATTGACAAGCACACTCCAAACGCTACAAGCATTATCCTCTGCTAGATCCTTTTGGCATACACATCCCATGCAACATGCTGCTGCTCATATATGTTCCGTGTCTGGGGGGCCAGGCCAAATTCAGTCTGCGGCACCTTCAGTGTATCCCTCTCAACATGTTTGATTTGCATCTCCCCGATGCCACCTGTTGTAGTCTGTTCAGGCTGCGTCAGGTTATCCGTGGCAGGTTTGGAGCTTCTCTGATGGCTTGAGGGTCATGCGTTCATCTTCCAAAGATGGTTTCCAATCTCTCTCTTCCCACAGTTTCAGCCTTATTGACATGTTACATATACCGTACAGTGGTTGGACAGAAAGAGAGGAAGCTTCGGCACATGATTTGAGACATGAAGGGAGCATTGATGGACACATGGCGACTCTGGATCCAGCAAAAGAGCCCCAGATCATCACGCTTCCTCCTCCATGTTTGTCAGTTGGTGTCACTCACTGAGGAACCATCCTTTCGCCTACTCGATGGCGTACAAAACCCTGCGTGATGAACTGAAGATTTCAAATTTTGATTAATCGGTCCATAAGACCTTCTTCCAGTTTTCAGTAGTCCACTGGTGGTGCTTCCTGCCAGGAAAGCCTCTTTTCTTTATTTTGCATCCTTAGCAATGGCTTTCTTACGCCGACTGCGACCCTGTCAAACCTGCACCTCGAAGTCTTCTCTTCACACAGTTGAAAACTGAGACTTCCTTACTTCGACGAGTGTTAAGCTGTGCTTGAAGCTGCTGTCTCTGAGCCACCTATCACAATCAAGGTGTTGACTCTCAGAAACTTGTCTTCTGATTGTGTTGTGGCTTTGGGTCTGCCAGACCCCTTCATGTCAGAGTTTCTCCAGTTTCCAAGTGCCTTTTGAGGTGTAGGAAACTGCACTCACTGACACCTTGGCTTACTTGCAATTTCTCTAAAGGAAAGACTGACACTTTTATGGGTTATAATGCTCTGTCTGTCTGCCTTTGTTAATTGTCTTTTTCTTGCCATTATGATTGCAATATAACTACTTCCTGCAGTGCAATATTGTCCAAATAATGCTTCAGAGGGTACAGCAACACAGTCTGTTTCCAACACTCTGTTTATGAAGACACAGGGTTTGTAACTAATCAACAAAAGTTGGGACACCTGTGGGAATTGTTTGCATCAACTTTCAAGGCTTAATTTACTTCCATTGCTGCAGAACAGCTGCAGTTGCTAACCATTACTTGTTCCCTGAAAAGGGCCTTTTTAACAACTCTGAAATTTACATTATTTTCAGTTTTTGTAACTTAAACTTTTTTTTTTAACCTCTGGCAGTTTACTGCTTAACTTTGTACCATTTCACGTTATTCACTGGACTTGAACTGCTTAAATTTCAGTAAAAACTGGGAAATGGGGGTGTTCTCAAACTTTTGACTGGTAGTGTATCTGGACGGTGGTTAAGTCCGGGCGCGGTTTGTCTCCAGACGTGTTAAGATGGTATATATATCCAGACGTGTCCGTATGGGAGTTTGTCTCCGGACATGTCCGAGCGGTTCTTGTATCTGGACGGGAGGTTGTCTCCGGACAGCTTGGCTCCGGATGCGTCCAGGCAGTGTTTGTCTCTGGGTGGTATTTATAGCATGATCGGTAGAAAATTGATTTCAGACATTATTTTGTTTCCATCTTCACTGTTATTCTATGCAGAATTATTTTGATGAAACAGTATGAATCCCAGTTGACGCTCCACCACACGTCTGCCTTCCCTTTCCCTCAACTCTCGCAACCTT
>CM068963.1:92269361-92285567 GCA_035128595.1 Eptatretus atami | reverse complement strand
TAAAATAGGAAGCAATCCTCAGAGTAGAGTGTTATGGCGGGTGAAAAGGAGTTCGTTGAGTGGAGAAGGATTGGAAGGTTGCAGTTGTTATTGACGGGTCATTGTGAAGGTGTCCGCTGCTTGCGCCTGGACCACGTCCCGCCTCGACGGCCGACTGCTGTGCCACGCACACCCGACCCGCTCACCGGCGTCTCTTGCCTGTCCTGTCGACTGCTCCATTTCTCGCCTCGGACCCGTTCTCTTCACTCAAGCTCCTTGATGGACACGATCTCCACACGTGTGGCGTGGACTAATCCACGACCTTTGCAGGTGCACACAGCCGAGCATCCTTTCCCCCGAACGCTCAGGTACAGAAACTGTGACCTCAACTCTCCCTTCCTGGCGCAAAAAGGTCGCTTTTCTTTCATGGTTTTATTTGTCTGAGAGTGTGTCTAGACTCTAGATGTGTGGTCCTGTCCGTTAGATAGCCTGTTTAAGATCTTTATTGTTGTGATTGTTGCTTGTATTAATCTCACATTAAGTCTGCAACTGTCCTCTTTATAAGTTCTGCATATTGTCACACCACACCTCTCTCATATTCCCCTGCGTAACACAGCCAATAAACTTGTTCCTGTGCCCATGCTTTCTCCCGCTTTAGTGTAAAATAAATTATGTAGAAATGTCCAGTGTCGTCGTCTTCCATTGGTCCAGCATGGTTCGATCTGAGTTTAGCGGGTTCTTTATTCCGATAATCATTCCTTCTACGGTACGTCCTTGGCAGTTCGCTCGGCTGCATCCGATCTGGAAAGGTAGTTTGTAGAGTTGTATTTGGTAGTCTATACCGTAGTCGTAGAGTGATCCTGTTCGGCGCAAGGCTACCGAGGGCGTGGTTCCCGGTAGTTGAAACCGCGTGGTTAATTAGGTAACTGATTCTAGACAGGAGACCCTACGCCACGCGGTTGAGGTATTGGCGTCCACGGTCGTTAAGCGACCCGCCGCATCACGGAATTATCCGTGACGACGCCTACAATTCCGGGAGTCTGGTGGGAATCGACATAAATTCCCCCACCTCGTGGTCGTTCTCCCGCACCAGACCCCCGCCGCAACGATATATATATATATAATATTAATTACACATTTTCAGTGGTTGCTGGTGACAGGACAGCATGTAAAACAGAAAAGGGCAATACCCTGGGGGCACTCACCTGGTACGGCTGGATAACAAAACTAGGGAACGCTGGTAGGCATGGATAACCCACAGAATAAACTATGAAGAATTTTTTTTTTATTTTTATTTTATTTTTCAATGCAGTGCACAAACAAGTTGTTGAGTTCATCATCAAATGTGTTATGTAGTTTCTGAGAAAAGAACAAATACTATTTTGGGGGGCACCCTCCCCTCGAACGCCTCGTCAAACCCCGATCCTTTGAAAACAATTTATATTTATATTTATTTAAAATGTTTTTTTTTTTTTAATAGTGTGAACAAACTTTGGTTACATCATGGTGATGAAAGTTGTGTCATGTTCATCGAAGTCATGTGTGGTATTCTGAGAAGAAAGCAAATACCATTTTGGATGGCAACCTCCCTCTCCCTCCGTAAACCGACCTTGACCTAATTTTTTTTTATTTTTTTATAGCGTAAGCAAACTTTGGTACGTCATTGGTGTTGAATGTGGCGGAAAGTTTGTGGAAATTATAGAGTGTAGTTGGAGAAGAGAGTATTTGGAGGGGGAGTAACCCCATTCACCCTTAGATCCCGACTGTTTTAATGTCGTGAACAAACTTGGTGAACATGGTGAATGAATGTTGTGAGTCAAGTTTCATACAATGTGTGTGTGTGTTTCAGGGAGAGAGCAAATACGATACTTTGGGGGGCAACCCCCATTCACCCCCTTTGACTTGACTTTTTTTAATGTCGTGAGAACTTGTGTGCAACATGGGTGATAAATATTGTGGTCAGTTTCATCCAAATGGGTGTGGTTTCAGGGATAAGTAAATACATACTTTGGGGGGGGGAACCCCCCATTCACCCACTTTTGACCCTGCCATTTTTGAGCAAACTTTGGTACAACATGGTGATGAAGGTTGTGGTCAAGTTTCATCGAAAATTGGTGTGTGTGGTTTCTGAAAAAAGCAATACCTCTTTTGTGGAGGCGCACTCCCCCGTAAACTCCTCCATGGATCCCTAAGTCCCGATGTGTATATATATATTATCTATATATATTTTTTACCCCTCCCACACCTCTCAGAGCTGGGAGAAGATGCATAAAGCAAACCCAAGAAGACCGACACAAGGTAAGCGCGAGCTGTAACCCTTCATGTAATCATCTGCGCGAGCTGCGATCGCTGATGATTCGCGATAGCATGAAACCGTCGCGTCGCGTGAGCGCGGGTGTGTAGCATTTTGGGATTCTGGATGTGTTTGAACATCTGTGGTTGTTGAGGAAACTCTGGAAGGCTTGAAACAGCATCGCTTACCTTGTGGTAGTCTCCTTGGGTTGCTTTATGCAGCTTCTTTGCTAGAGGAGTGTAAGAGGGTCAATTGTTTTATATATCTAGTCACGCTGGGTTTAGTTGTTAGGTGAGAGCTGATTGGTTATTCTTCCATCACAGGTGAGAGATGTGAGGGTCTATATAATATACATATACGTGACAGGTATATTTGCTAATTTATTTATTTTAATTCCGTGATGAAGGTTGATGTCAAGTGTCATTAAAATTGTGTGGTAGTTTCTGAAAATAAAAGCAAATTCTAATTTTTTTTGGGGGGGGCGTGGCAACCCCACCATCGACCCACTTTGGCCTGATTTGTATTTAGTGCCATGAAACTTTGGAACCATATGGGTGAAGTTTTGTGGTCACATTTCATCACCACGAGTATGTTCCAGAGAAAAAGTTGCAAGTGTTTGTGGAGGACAGACGGACGGTCTGACGGACGGTCTGACGGACAAGCGCGCCATCCCCATAGGCTCCAGGTGAGAAAAGCCGTTTTATGAATGACCATTTGAAGATTTAATAGGTATTTGATCCAGAGGTGAGTGATGGGTTTGGCTAGTGGTGACATGTTATATAAGGTAATATGTGCAATGATTTAATGTATATCATTTAATAGAATGTGTGGATGGAGTTGTGAACTTTGTGATAAATCTACTCAGCGAGTTGAGTCTGATTCGTGATCTAGCATTGATGGTTGACTGACTCTGGACGCACTCTGAGGTTGTGGATCTACTGATTGGTAAATACTGTGTGGATCCGTGAGGGGGTCGGGCGCTGTTGGAAGAGTTTTTTGGGCTGAAAGGATTGGAAACCTTGAAGAACGATGATGTGTTCGGAAACCAGTTGACAGTAGGGTGAGGTCTAACTTTAGGAAGGACTGTGTGGAGGTTTAACAATATAATTTTAATATGGAATGTTGTGAAATTAACACATTTCCAGCAATCCTTTAAATTATTTTATTTAGGAACAGCTGAACTGCACAATTATTGTGTGTGGTGTGTGTGTGTGTTGTGGTTGTTATCTCCATATGTTGTCTCAGAAGGTGGAACGGATCCTCCAGTCTGCAAAGTATTCACATCCGTTCAGAATAGGGATCACGATTCATGGACAAATTTGTGAAGTTTCTTGTTCTCAAAGTTTTGGTCCGAGGGTTCTTTCAGGTCGTCACCCAGCCCGGACACCTTCAACTATAGTTTCGTATGTATAATCCCATGGATGGTTTTCAGATCTATGTGAGATTTTCATTCATTCCGTTGCCCTTATTTCACTGGCACAATTTTTGCGTTCTTTGCTCCAAGATTTTTTCACTTATTTTGAATTCTCGGATTTAGTCATTTTCTTGATTCTATGTTGATTAGGCCAAAAGTCGCTGGTAATAACACCCTCAATTAGCAATGCCTTCTTTTCTTTTTACCTGATACTATATCCGGTCACAATGCTTTTTCTATGGCTACGCTGTTGATAATCAGTCATATGTGATTATTATGTCCTCGTTTTCAGTGATTGCTTTTTGTTCAGTTCCATGAGTTTTCTGAATCGGGATAACTGAACTTTTTCAGATGTCCCAGTTGATCACTCTACATCGTACGTTGTTGGCGCCTTTGGTGTACAGCTGTTCTGGCATGAGTTTTTCTTACAACCTGATGGGAGTGCTCTCCTTTTTTTCTACATGCATAATCTACACCTGTCCAAGGACGCAGTCCCCATTTTCTTCGTCATTCGTGTAGTGTCTCTGATCGTGGCATTAATTATGATTGTTCTCAAGTTGAGCTGACCTCTCTTAGCCAATTCCATTGAGTCTTCTTTGTTGATGCCATAGTGCTGTCTTTTTTTATTTTTATTTTTTAAAATATCTTCCTGCTCTTTTGTTGTTCTCCCAGTTGGTGTGTATATCCATTATTCGTTTTAATTTCTTGTCTTTTTGCTATCACTGAACTGTATTTGTTGCTGTTCAGTGTTCAATGCTCATGACATCTCCATTCCAACCATCTTTGGAATTTTTTGCTAAGGTGGGATACATTCTCCTGTTTGTTGGCTTCATCTTTGCTTACACATGGATTTGTAGTGATGTCCGTCAGTTGAATTTTTCACTGCTCAGGCAATAGCAGTCACTCCTGTGCGCTTGGTTGACTACATTAGCCGCTACCAGTTGACAGGTACATTGTCGGATGCAAGATTGTTTTTTTTGTAATACATTGTTCTTGATATCTAGTTTGTTGATTTCTGCTTGTGGCCAGTTTATTATTCGCGCTGTATTGGAATACTGGTACGCTGTTGGTTATGCCTGGTGTTGGCTTTATGGTTAGGGTGGTTGGCTTGGATCCTAGGATCCTGATACGAGTTCAAATCCCGCTCAGGCTGTTGAATTAATACAGGTGGGTTAACTGTCCTTCCCTAGGCCGCAAAATGAGTGCCAGCTTGCTGATACTGTGTCGGAGTGGCGACCCGTCCAGGATTGTACCCAATAGCCAAGGAGACTGCTTAGAAGCACAACGCTCTGCAACAGTTATGGTCCCAATATCCTCCTCGTGGTTTATGGCTTTGATTTCATTTGGGGTTAGGTATGTTTTCAGGATCAGATTCGTTCAATGCAAGTATTCTTTTGATAATTGTTTTGTGCATTTTCATGACATATTTCTGTGCCCTCTTCTTCTCCAATGGATATTAACACTTCGTTTCTAGCTCCTGTATTGTTACCTCCGTCATCGAAGGGAAGAGGTCTATTTTTCACTCTTGTCTGTCTGCTGTCTGTCTGTCTGTGTGCAGGATATCTCAAAAAGTAAGACGTATATATGAAACTGTGGAGAGGTTGGGTGTGTGACAAGGACAGATGATTAGATTTGGTGAAGATCCGAACCGGATCCGGAATACAAGAGTTATTTAATTTTAAAGGACTTCACCATTGAGAGATGGGGCTAAACGATACAAGCATGATATTTCAAAAATTTATTGGGCCCGATATGTTCTATTGGTTTAGGCATGTGTGGCAGAGGTATAGGCTACGCTCTACAGAGTGTCCTTCTAGTTGTATCTAGGTCGACTTCTGTTGTCCATTTTTGTTGGTCTACCTTGTGCGACTGTGCACTTGGCAACTTATCGAGTCCAAATTCCATTTGAATGTTGTCAGAGTATGATCACTAATTTGAATTGTTCTCCAATTTTTTCTTTGTTGCAGAGTTTCAAATCATTCATGTACAGTGGATTGTCACCTTCCTGTCTCTTGGACATTCTCTTATTGATGTTAGAGTGTATCCATGCGCTTGCTCATTAATGAATTGCTCATTGGGTCAGGGCTCGGCAAATAAAGAGGCGAAAGGATTTCACCCTGGAAGTTTCTAAGTACTCTTGTGTGTGTGTGTGTGTGTGTGTGTGTGTGTGTCGGCAATCAAACCAATTGCATTTAATTATTGTGATTCCGTATGCATGGACAAAGGTCCACTTCCACAGTCTCCATGGGAATAAATGAGTGTAAGTAGTCGTTGCACAATTCTGTCCAAACCTCAAACAAGGAAATGAAGGCCATATTGGCCCATCATTTCCGTGTTTCCTCCTGGGTTAATTGTTTCTATCTTCAGCCTAAAAATGTGATGTTTTGTGAAAGTCTAGAAGAACCCAATCTTCATCAGGTACTAAACTTGTACAAAATAAGTAACTCTCTGCATGTGTGTCGTGTACATCTGAATATGGGAGAAATATTGGGGGGGGGAGGATCCCGACAGAGAAGGGGGGTGTGAGGCTGGAGAAGAGACAGAAGAGAACAGAAAGACCACCGACTGTCTGCATGGAGAGTGCGAGATCCAAAGACTAAGCTCATCGCAGGAGTACAATGATCCCAAATGCCTGGTTCACAGCGTGAAGCCAAGAAGGTGAGAGGCAGGAGCACCACGCAGGGGAAGCAGTACTGCCATCAGGCTGCGCATGAAAGCTTTGTATGGTCAGGTGCTCAGGTGTGCCAAGGAAGACTTTGCACGACGGAGGATCCCATCGGTGATGCTTGGACGCCAGCTTGGGAAGATGTAGCTTTCCCAAGACCGATCAGGCAGAAAGGAGACAAAAGCTTGAAGAAGGACTTCTTCAAGAGGATGTTGAAGAAGGTAGATGGGGGTGGTGGGGGTGGGGGGTTGTCCATACAATCCTTTGGGAGAGACAAAGTGAGAGGTGCGACATTTTCAGTGTGTAAGACGTTCCATGTGTTGACCAGCTTGTGGTTTATCCAGATCGTCAGAATGAGACGCCGCTGCTTGCCGATCTGAGGATGAAAATGGTGGAGTACACAAAAGAGATAAAGGGAATTGACGTAAAGGATGAGTCCACACATTTATGACTTGCAACTATACATTATGTGGTAAGAGGGCGAAAAGAGAGGAATTATACTGTATGAAAAAGAGGATGTAATAGTTGACGCCCTTTCCCTGGAAAGTCGAGAAACGAACAGGAGCAACTGGAGTGCAAGGTTTAGGATGGTAACAAGCACGCTTGAAGCTGCGATATACTTAGAGTATTTTGGCCTTGAGATTCGAGCCTGCTTCCTGACGTTAGACAAAGGGCAAAGTGTTCGATCAGTGTGCATCCGCTTCCGAAGCAAGCAAATGAGTACCAGCCTTACTGGAAACAGTGGCACATACATCAATGGTGTAGGCTGTGGCTCCACAATGATTGTACTAGAGCCACAGGCGCATACAAACAAATCAAACACAGTCAGTGTGTAGTCTGTGGTGTGTGTGTGTCGTGTTAGTGTGTGTGTGTCGTGTGTGTGTTGTGTCTTCTCCATAACTCCAAAACCATGAAACCTAGTGCGTGGAAGTTGTGCATGCATACTTAAATAACCCAAGGAGTGCAGCAAGTAAAATTTGTGGTTGGTTAACGCTTGGAAATAACCCTATGAAGTAATAACCAGCTTGAATTATAAAGCTCCTTTATTCACGGCACCCTGGTCACCTCGCTGGGATTCAATTCACAGTTTTTGGCCCGCTCAACATGCTTATCTTTGGACGCGCAGCATATGGTTCTTAAACGATACTATAGGTTTATTTCATTTCTTCACTCAATATTATAGATGCCTCTATCATACACGCAAGCGGATCTCTGGACGACATAGGGCAATGCTTATATAAAGTTCTGGAACCCCGAGCATTTGCGATTT
The DNA here is from genome assembly GCA_035128595.1 of Eptatretus atami. Taxonomy (NCBI): domain Eukaryota; kingdom Metazoa; phylum Chordata; class Myxini; order Myxiniformes; family Myxinidae; genus Eptatretus; species Eptatretus atami. Next base: position 92,277,946 of record CM068963.1, on the reverse strand, counting down.
CATTTCCTGCACTCGAATAACCTCTAGAATCCAGAAACCTCAGCCAATTGTGAAATTTTAAACTTCTTATTGACCTCACAGTATTTCTTGACTGACAACACTGTTCATTTGTCCAATCGGACATGCGATGCATGACATTCGGGTGGCAGGGTGTGTATATGGACGATCGGCGCGAATCGCTAATGTTTGCGCAAGACGCAGCGTTCGCTAATCGAACATTTTGTCTGGGTGCGTGGCTCGAGTGCTAAGCCACTTGCGTGCTATACAATAAGTTGCGACGCTGGTCATTGATATGATCGATGATTTGAAGAAAGTTCAGGGACCCAGTTCGCCCGTGAGCCTGCCTTGTCATGCAGGTGCATCAGGCAGATGTTGTATGAGTATGTGTATATGTTTCACTGACGTTTTCCCTTCTGTACGATGACTTCTTGTGCATGAAAGGACCACCGATCAGGAGTCGGCATAGATAGATCATATAAATCTAATTAAAAGTGTCTTCTCCGTTTGATAGATGCTTGCTTTGAGAGTGCAGCACTGTGGTGAGTGCTTTTCAGCTTCGATGTGCGATACGGTGGCAGGTTCTGTAGGTGTGGAACGGTTTCAGCGAGTTAGGAAGGCAAATCAAGAAGTTAGATGATTAGCAAATAGAGTAAGAAATAATATTGCATTTGATACGTAGTGATATATCAATGAGGATGCTCGCATTGATTTCATGACAGCAGGAGTAGATGAGGAGGGTACGGTGGGTGCCATGATCTCGGCTTCTATAAGCATCGTAGCCTGTGGTTAGAATGTTGAAACCAGGATATAAACGGTATGCCGGTGGTTTCAACTGGCAGGGTGATTCATCAATGTGTGGCCATCATCTTGGAGTGGGTGTTAAACAAGTGATACGTCACATGTCTACCAAACCCCCCCTCCCCCATATCCAGCTTTTGCCTCACATGACTCTCGTCTCCTCTCGTCCCATCCCGCTCTCCTCTCTCACCCTCTCCTTCCCTCCTCTTCGCCCACTCTCCCACACGCCTCTCCCTCTCTCGCCACCCCTCTCCCTCTCTCTCCAATCTCTCCTGCTACCTCTCTCCACACCTCTCCCTCTCCCCACACCTCCGCTCTCTCACCGACTCTCTCCCTCTCTCTCGCAACACCATCTCCCTCTCTCCCACCCCTCCGCTTCCCGTCTTTCCCACACCTCTCCCTGCGTCCCTCTTTCCGCACCTATTCCTCGTCCACCTTCCACCTGCGCTATCCCCTCCCTTCCTCTCCCATTCCCTCCCTCTTCCTTCTCTTCTATGCCCACCTATGCCTCTCCTCTCTCTCCCACCACCTATCTACCCTCTCTCCACTCTATCTCTCGTCCTCTCTCTCTATCTCACCCCTATCCTGCTCCTCCCATCCCTCCCGCTCTCGCCTCCTACCGACGCGACTCTCTGCTCCACCCATCTCTCCCACGGCGCCCTGTCCCTCTCCCTCTCTCATCTCTCAGCACTCCATCTCCTCACTCTCGCGTTCGCCCACATTTATCGTCGCGGTTTTAAAATGTGCCCGATTTTATATAGAACCTCGGTGGTTTAAAAAGAAATATTATTATGGGCGCATTTTATCACCCTTCCTTTCTTTACGCTGCCGTTCCTTCCCCACCCCTCATCGCCTGCCTTCCTTCCCACACCTCATGCTGCCTTCCCTTCCTGCGCGCACTGCACGCTGCCTTCCCTTCCCATTCCCTTCACGCTACCTTCCCTTCCCATTCCTTCACGCTGCGTTCCCTGTCTTCTTCCTCTGTCTGTCCTTTTTAACAAGCTCCTTTCACTTTTGAGCTGCTCGCAATCTTATGGGCTGCTTGACGCAACAATCACCTATCAAGAAGAAAGGGAAGGATAGCTCTACTAAATGGACAGATTGGTCATGCCCCGCTGCGCATCAAAAATTAAGGAAATTAATATTGCTCCATACTGTATATAGTTGTACAAGGCCTCAGCACCTATGTTTCATGCAGCAATAAGCACATTTGGACGCACTTGTATTAAGTGCTTGTGATAGTGTGTAAAAGTTGTCTTTTGTGGGCGACAGCTGGATGGGACAGGCCATTCATTTGACCTTCGATTAGAGTAACTTATCATCGCTTCGTCCCCCCCCCCCAAGTATTATCGGTAGCTGGCAACGAGAAATGCTCTGGGCATCTCCAAAATCCAAACATGGCTGGCTTGGACGTTAGGAATGCCACTACAGTATGAACTAGAGTGGGAGGACTCGGGAGAGTGCAAAACCTCCGCCGCCAATCACTACGGGTCCCTCAGAGTGAACCTTATATCTTATTCAATGAATATGATGTCACAGTGCTGACAGAGTTACTAGTTCTTTTCTCCAATTTTTTGGGGGGGGGGGGGGGGGGGGGGGGGTTGGAAATCACTTAAACATGTAGAATGCAAAAAAAAATTCCTTATTTTTTGGGGGGGGGGGGGGGGGGGGGGGGCGGGTGACAATTTTTTTTGGGGGGGGGGGGACAAGTCCAAATTTAATGGCATGATCCTTGGACATAGCTAACCCCCCCAACCGAAGTTTCGTGCGAAATCCGCGTCGAGGAAGTTTTTTCGTAATACTGTTCACAACAAACAAACAAACAAACACACAAACCAACAAAAAGAGAGAGGTGAAAACAGTACCTTCCACCATCTTCGAAATGGCGGAGGTTTAACTACGCACCCTACAACAATGGGGATCGGAGGGAGGGGAGGTGGAAAGAGGGTGAAAGGAAGAAAGCTGCCGACGCCTATTAACATTTACCAAATTGGGGCCAACCCTCCAGTATAACCACCCCTGGGTAAGCGCGAGCAACTGTGGCACACTCACTAGTCGCATGCTGCCGAGCAAAGGGCTTTGCACCATGATTGCCTCGGATTGGAAGATACTAATGTGCAGCACCCATTGGACTGTACTGATTCCGTTCTGGATGAGGCATTGTCGATTGCTGGTATTGTCCTCATGTGTGAGAGTGGTGCGCCATTGGCTAGCCACCCGCCAGGGCACTGAGGCAAACATCTTGAAGTGGGGAAAAGGGGAGCTGTTTAGCAAGTTTCATAAAGGCCAGGGAACCTGTCAGCTGTTCTCACTCGTTGCCCTCCGCCCCTCTCTCCTCTTCCCACTCCCTCTCTACCCCTCCCCTCTCCCCTCCTCCTCCCTCTCACGTCACCGTGAAAAGATACACTGTTCATGGTGAATGACGGGTGGTGGAGGCGCTGGCCGGATTTAAGCTTTTTGACAAAGTACTTGAGTTTGTTTCTTGTGTCGTTTCATGCTGAGACACATACACACGTTGTGTGTCTTGTGGTGTCTATTATCCGGGATTATTTTATTGTCCTTGGTGTGCGGACTGTACAATTAACTGATTTATCCCTCAGTTCCCATGTGCACGTTTCGTTTCTTCATGTTTCCCGGCATTGACGATTTGTTTATCTGAAAAAATCCCAGAGGGGAATTTTTTTTTTTTGAGTAACCCGTGTGTAAAACATGTGCGAGGGCAGAGGCAGCTACACCACCCACTCAGGTGGTGCATCATCCAAAAGTGCTTGCGGTTTTGGTGGGCGTTGCAGACGTGACAACCTGATTCTGATCCTGATTCTGATGTAAGCATGGCACCGTACTGCTGTTACAAGCGTCGGTGCGTGCTGAAGCAGTTTCCTTTGCAAGGTATATTGTTGTGGTTTGCCATTGCTTCCACAGTAGTTGGGGAAGGAGATTGGAAATTTGTTTCATGGTGCCAGCAATAGCTCGCCTACTCCTGCGAGGGGAGACACCAAGGATCTTTAACATCCACGCAACTATTGGCCAGTAGACGTACGCCAGTTAACGTCCTCCAAGGGACGGCACACACATTGATGATCACCTTGCCTGTGAAACACAGTTAGTAGCTTGGGATAAACCCAGGTTAGACGGCTTAGAGGTGAGTGTGCGATATCTAGCCATCCTGCAATCCTAGAAGTGACAATATAATCAATAATTACCTCCACGCACCAAAAGTGGACAGAGGTTAATGCTTTCACCCCGTCCGTTGTCCTGTGGGCACGATATCCTCGAAAAGTTCGTGTACGGATTCGGACAAAACTTCTTGAACTAGTTGGGTGTTTGACGAGGACGAATTTGCTTCGATTTGTGAAGATACGGATCAGACCGGCTATCGTGGATAACAAAATCGTGAACTGTTCAGTCTGGTGGAGGTGTGCGCATTTGTAGCGAGTGCCGTTGTTGTTTGTTTCATGTTTTTATACAGTCATAAAACGCTGCGGAAAAGTGGCAACAAAAAACAAGGAAAAGTTAAATAATCCACCAAACTCATCGGCATAATCGTTATATAGTGTTTGCTCTGATCTTGGAGGTAGGTGGTTCGAGTCTGACCTTGGGCCGAGTCATTGTAAACCGGGAACTGCAGGCGACACGACCTGCGCATTCGGTACGACGACGACACGACGACGATGATAAAATCGACATCACAACAAATCCTGGACAAGTTACATATTATACCCAAGGTGGAAGGCTTGTTTGTGAAGTCAAATGCTTATGGTTGTACGGACGCCTGAGGACCAATGACCGCCGAGACCAAATACCCGAAACCTTAGACCTAAAAGATGCAAAAGACCCCAAAGACACAAAATACCTCAAAGACTTGAAGACCCCTAAATAACGTTGAACACTCAAGACATAAAAGACCTGAGAGGCAAAAGACCCACAAGACTGAAAAGACCAAAGACCGAAGAATACCGCTAAGACGCTCGAGTACGGCTGAACAGAGCCTCACGGACAAAAGACCTAAAATACAAAATGACGCCAGAGCATAAAAGATCCCAGGCCGCCAAAAGATCCAGAGGACGCAAACTCCGAGGACCCCCGACACGCAAAAATCCAGAGGACCCCTCCAAAAAGACGCCAGGGGATCCAAATGAACCGCGAGGACACAAAAGACGCACAGGGACCACCAATTATTGTAGATAACCGCAATACCAAGAGGACCCAAAAGACCGCAACGGGAACTATCTGGGGACCCATGAAATTCTGCATAATTAAATGTACTTCAGGGTTCCTTAACCTCACCCACCCCCTCTCACCAACAACAGTCCAAGTCAGCAACCCTGACCCGTTAAAAGTCTCTCTCTGCTTGCCCACCACCACCCGCCGACTCCTCCTCCCTCCAAAAGCACTCAACCCCTCGATCCCACTGCTGCCCAACTCTGCCTCGCCTCACCCAAGCCAACTTGTCATCCCCTCCCCTTATCTTCTTCAAGTCCTCACTGCCACAACCCAAGTACTCAACATCCCTTCCAACCCGCAAGTCTCCAACCCCCTTTCCCAACGTCTCAATCGCAAAAGATTACCAACTGCCATGTACTCTAACCGCTACTCTTTGTCCTCCCTCCCCATTTCTTCCTGTTTCTAACAACATCACACAAAAATACACAGGGAACTTGCACGTGAAGAAGGCACTATCTGCTTGGCCACCACGTCGTTCCGACCAAGCCTTCCCCCAGCTGGCAGGTGCAAGGATAATATAGATTTGAGTCATAACAACCTAAAATCAACCGATTATTGTCCAATGTAAAACTACCAATCGGGTCAGGGACGTGGTTGGCCCAACACATTCATGACAGTAAACAAATGCAATAACACGCGGATAAAACAGCATGGACCGTCACGACAGGGACTGCGAGCGAGGGGAGAGGATCGTACGCGGCGGAAATGCAGCGCGGCCCCTGCGACTTGCGGCCCGTCGCTGTCGCGCTCCGTTCAGTTCTGTGGCACGAGCTCCTCGAAATTTGGCCAGCGCCGTTCCTGTGCCGGTCTTCGGAACAAGCCTTTTTCTTGTTTTTTCCGGGCTTCAGCCGTCGTCGTTCGCCGCTGTTGCCGTCGTGTCGTCGTCGGTCGTTGTACGCTGCATGGTTCGTCACCGACCCTACGGCTCGACGAGGGGACTGGGAGGAAGAGGGAGAGGCGAGGTGGCCGGCGCGACGGCCATGGCGACGGGCCCATCATTCCTTCACCTTTCCTCCGTACTCCCTCAGGGCGTCTTGGTTTTTTTTTTTTCTCTTCTTTCCTTTCAGAAACTCGTCATCAATTCTTTCATGCTTCCCCTTGCCCCCGCTCTCCACAAGAACCCAAAAACCGTATCCAGCAGCAATATGTGCAGCATATTTATTGTTTGTTAGTTAGCGACGTGTCAGATTACCATCTATATGTTAGTTGATTGAACACATGCGGGGACTTGTTATTCTCGGAATTTTGTGATAGTGTTCTAGTCGGGCTGCACAGTAGTACTGGTTTTAGGGCTCACCTCGTATGGGTTGAATCGGTGTAACTCAATCCTGCATTGGTGCTGGCGGCGGGCTGGGGTGACGGCTCGCAAGTAGCGGTCCTTTTTGATGGGGTAAGCTGTTTTCCCACTGTTCTTGCTGAAGCGTTATCATGTTCGAAAAACAGAGGGAGTTATTGCCGGTCCTGATATTCAGTTTTTTCGGGATTTCATTGGGAAAGGAATGACAAAGGTATTTGCGGAGAAGATCTGGACAGCACATATAGAGAGAAGTACATATTATTCATAAAACTGTAATCGTTATACTTTTTGTGCACTAAAGACACATTAAGGCTCTAGTCTGCGGAATCTCTCTACCATCTCTTTCCCAGTGACTGTCATCCTTCCTCTTTCTCTCCTGAACTTCGTCTATCTCGTATCTCTCTCCCTTTTCTCTTCCCTCTTTATTTCTTTTCCTTCTCTCTCTCTCCCTTCTCCTCTCGTCTTTATCTCTCTCTCTTTCGACGTCTCTTCTTATCCTTCTCCTTATCTCTCTCTTCCTCCTCTATCCTGTCTCTCCCATCTCTCCTCTTCCTTCTCTCTCTCTCCGCATGTCTGAACTATTGGATACAATATCAAAGTCCAAGCAAATCTCTAACCCCTCCTTATCCCCCCCTCAGAACAGGTGAAGGCCTGCAAAAGTGAAGAAAGGGAAGAGAAAGAAAGAAGAGACAAGATAAGCACGCATACTTTCTGAACTCGTCTCGCGGCTCACTACTGCATGTAAGTAATCAATCCCCCTACTCTATCAAGGCGGCACAGCACTTCGCCAGCCTCTCTGGGAAGGCTCGCACATGATTAGCATTTACTACTGATTGTGACGTCATAAACTATAACACAATATCACGATTATTTGTCAATGTACTATCATCGGGTTCATAGGCACGTGTTTTGGCCTCACTCACACATTAACATTCATCTCTCTTGATCGATTAACTAAAATTCAATCAATGCAAGAGGTAAAAGGCCATTAACGTCAGTCGTCTTAGGCGACTTCGAGGAGTGAGGGATCGTATCCCGGCTGGAAATGGCTAGCGGACTTACTTTGCGGCCTGTGTGTGCGCGCTTTCACGTTCTGTGGCTCATATGAGCCTCCTCACCTTTTTGGCCACGTCGTAACGTCTGCACGCTTCGAACTCAGCCTTCCTGCTCTTCCTTCAGCCTGTCGTTGTGCGCCGCTCTGTGGTCGTCGTCGCTCTGTCGTGTTGTACTGCCTGGTGCCACTATACGGCTCGACGGGGAGATGTGCGATGTGGAAGATGGGAGAGCGGCGTGCGCGCCGCTCGGACGTCTCCATGGGATCGGGCTCCACTCCTCTTCCTTCCTCTTCTCTCCGTCGACTCTTCACGTCTTCGGTTTTTTTCTTCTTCTTTTCTTTCAGAAATCTTCGTACTCCATTATCATTTCATCGCTTTCTTCTGCGTTTCATAAAAAAATAAACCGTATCTTTCAGCCTAACTATGTCCGCTACGTATCATTTTGTTTGCTCTTTAGTTCTAGGTGGAACGTTGTCTCGGAGATTACAAGAATTATCTATGTTTATTTCCTTGAATACCACATTCGCGGGAAAGTGTATTTTTTCGGAATTACTTATGTCGCTGATACTGTCACTTGTCCGCCCGATCGCAAGTGTAACGTACATGATTTTAGCTCATTCGTATGGGGTTGGAATCGCCTCGCTGTCTATAACTACGATGGTTGCGTGCGACGGGTGTGGGTGACCGCATTCGCAATGCTCGCGTGTCCTCCTTGTTGAGGATTGGGTAACAGCTGAGTTTTTGGTCCATTTTGCTTACATTCGCTGTAACGTTTCCTATTGTGTTTCACAAACTAGAGGCGAGTTATCGACGTGTACCATCTTCCTTGGATAATTTACAGTTTTTCTGGGTATGTACCTGGTCTAAAGGTAATCGGCAGAACCCAGTCAAGGTAATTCCTCTTGCCCGTGACATCTTAGCTATCTGGATTCCCTCGTGACACGATAGCCACATATAGAGAGAGGACCACTATTATTCATTATCACTGTAGCTCGTTTGTATACTGCTGCACACATACAGACATTACCCGACCTCGACCGGGTCTCTTGCCTGGTCCTGTCGACTGCTCCATTTCTCGCCTCGGACTCCGTTCTCTTCACTCAAGCTCCTTGATGGACACGATCTCCACACGTGTGGCTGTGGACCTAATCGCACGACCTTTGTCAGGTGCCACACCACGGAGCATCCTTTCCCCCGAAACGCTCAGGTAC
>CM068963.1:92245969-92261940 GCA_035128595.1 Eptatretus atami | reverse complement strand
CTCGCTGGGATCTCAATTCACCATTTTTTTGGCCCGCTCAACAATGCCTTATCTTGGAACCGGCCGCAATGGTTTCTTAACGATAAAGTGGTTTTTTCAGTTTCTTCACTCATATTATAGAATCCCTCATCATCACGCAAGCGGATCTCTGGACACATTGCAATGCTTATAAATGTCTGGAGACACCAGCATTTGTGGCTTTATTTCATTTCTGCACTTGCAATAACCTCTAGAATCCAGAAACCTCAGCCAAATTTGAAATTTTAAACTTCTTTATTGACCTCAGCAGTAGTTCTGATGACTAAAACGTGTTCATTTGTCCAAATCGGACATTGCCTGACATTCCGGGTGCAGGGTGTTTATATGACCGATCGGCGACCGCTAATCGCTTGCCAAGCCAGCCGTTCCTAATCGACCATTTTGTTGGAGTGCTTGCTCGAGTGCTTAAGCCACTTGGCGAGTGCTATACAATATTCACACTGTCATTGAATATATCGATTGATTTGAAGAAAGTTCAGGACCCATTCGCCTGCGTTTGGCCCTGCCTTGTCATGCAGTGCATCAGGCAATGGTTGGCTCACTGAAAATGTGCAATTTTATTTTTCACTACGTTTTCCCCTTTTTGTACGATCTTCTTTCATGATAGGACCCATCACATCGGCATAGATAGATACATATAAATTAATTAAATGTTTCGTTTTTAAAAGTTTCTTCATCCGTTTTGATACAATGATTGCTTGAGAAGTGAAGCCACTTGGTGAGTGCTTTTCAAGCTTCGATGGCGATACGGTGGCATGGTTCTCTGTGTGGACGTTTCTGGAGTTAGGAAGGCAAATTAAATTAGATGATTACAATGAGTAAAAAATATTTTCATTTGTTACAAAGCAATGGATCACCATATCATGACAGGATAGACGAGAGGTACGCATGCTCGCTCTAAGCTATCTAGCCTGGGTTCAAATTTAAACCCAGATATAAACGGTCATCCCGGTGTTTCACTGGCAGGGTGATTCATCAATGTGTGCCATCTCTTGGATGGATGTTAAACAGTCACCCTGAGCGAGCGCTCGTGCTCCGTCACCCTGAGCGAGCGGCTCGTGCTCCGTCACCCTGAGCGAGCGGTCTCGTGCTCCGTCACCCTGAGCGAGCGGCTCGTCTCCGTCACCCTGAGCGAGCGGCTCGTGCTCCGTCACCCTGAGCGAGCGGCTCGTGCTCCGTCACCCTGAGCGAGCGGCTCGTGCTCCGTCACCCTGAGCGAGCGGCTCGTGCTCCGTCACCCTGAGCGAGCGGCTCGTGCTCCGTCACCCTGAGCGAGCGGCTCGTCTCGCGTCACCTGAGCGAGCGGCTCGTGCTCCGTCACCCTGAGCGAGCGCTCTTCTCCGTCACCTGAGCGAGCGCTCGTCTCCGTCCCCTGAGCGAGCGGCTCGTGCTCCGTCACCCTGAGCGAGCGGCTCGTGCTCCGTCACCCCTGAGCGAGCGGCTCGTGCTCCGTCACCCTGAGCGAGCGGCTCGTGCTCCGAACCCTGAGCGAGCGGCTCGTGCTCCGTCACCCTGAGCGAGCCTCGTGCTCCGTCACCTGAGCGAGCGGCTCGTGCTCCGTCACCCGAGCGAGCGGCTCGTGCTCCGTCACGAGCGACGGCTCGGCTCCGTCACCCTGAGCGAGCGGCTCGTGCTCCGTACCCTGAGCGAGCGGCTCGTGCTCCGTCACCCTGAGCGAGCGGCTCGTGCTCCGTCACCCTGAGCGAGCGGCTCGTGCTCCGTCACCTGAGCGAGCGCTCGTGCTCCGTCACCTGAGCGAGCGGCTCGTGCTCCGTCACCCTGAGCGAGCGGCTCGTGCTCCGTCACCCTAGCGAGCGGCTCGTGCTCCGTCACCTGAGGAGCGGCTCGTGCTCCGTCACCCTGAGCGAGCGGCTCGTGCCCGTCACCCTGACGAGCGGCTCGTGCTCCGTCACCCTGAGCGAGCGCTCGGCTCCGTCACCCTGAGCGAGCGGCTCGTGCTCCGTCACCCTGAGCGAGCGCTCGTGCTCCGTCACCCTGAGCGAGCGGCTCTGTCGTACCTGAGCGAGCGCTCGTGCTCAGTCACCTGAGCGAGCGGCTCGTGCTCCGTCACCTGAGCGAGCGGCTCGTGCTCCGTCACCCTGAGCGAGCGCTCGTGCTCCGTCACCCTGAGCGAGCGGCTCGTGCTCCGTCACCTGACGAGCGGCTCGTGCTCCGTCACCCGAGCGAGCGGCTCGTGCTCCTCACCCTGAGCGAGCGGCTCGTGCTCCGTCCCCTAGCGAGCGGCTCGTGCCGTCACCCTGACGAGCGCTCGGCTCCGTCACCCTGAGCGAGCGGCTCGTGCTCCGTACCCTGACGAGCGGCTCGTGCTCCGTCACCTGAGCGAGCGGCTCGTGCTCCGTCACCCTGAGCGAGCGCTCGTGCTCATCACCCTGAGCGAGCGGCCGGCTCCGTCACCCTGAGCGAGCGGCTCGTGCTCCGTCACCCTGAGCGGGCGGCTCGTGCTCCGTCCCTGAGCGGGCGGCTCGTGCTCAGTCACCCTGACGGGCGGCTCGTGCTCCGTACCCTGAGCGGGCGGCTGTGCTCATCACCTGACGAGGCTCGTGCTCCGTCACCGTGACGAGCGGCTCGTGCTCAGTCACCCTGAGCGGGCGGCTCGTGCTCCGTCACCCTGAGCGAGTGGCTCATGAAATAAACCTGATTTCTGAGTGACTTCCCATATTAATGTGTTTTCTAAATTATTGAGCTAAATTATATTTTTTTCCACCTGTCACACGCAGCTCTATATAAAGATTAATGTTTGTGAACATCTCCCTGAAACATCTACATACTTGCAACATTGATTTTCAGTGAAAGGTGCTCAAGGTTTTTGGGTTGTACGCAGTAAGTAATGCGCTTAGTAAGCACACTGACCCCACCCTGTCGATTCCCAAAAAATTGCCGATATCGGACAATCAGGTGTGTGTGTGTGCGTGTGCGTGTGGTGTGTGTGTGTGTGTGTGTGTGTGTGGTGAACGTACATACGTAGTCCATCCCAGTGTGACCACTCCTCATTTTCATAGATGCCAAGGTGAGCCAATGAAAAAAGCCAAGAATTCACAAGGTTTTGGAAAAGCGATGATAATATAAAACCTTTACGCCAAGGTGAACAACGAATAGCCAAGATCTTGTGAAAAAAGCCAAGGAGTGGTCACACTGGTGTGTGTGTGTGTGTGTGTGTGTGTGTGTGTTTTCATAAAGCATAACATATTCTCTCTGCTAACTCCCCTACCACCATCTCTCTGTCTGTCTGTCTGTCTCATCCTTGCTCTCCCCCCATTCCCCAAATATAGTTCAGCACCCTCCTCCCACACCTCCCTCACTCTCCCCTCCCTGTCTATCACTGTCGCTGTCTCTGTCTAAATCCGAACGGTGGTTATGTCAGGGCGGTGTTTGACTACAGACACATCAGGGCGGTGTTTCTCTCTGGTGGTGTTTCTCTCTGGGCGGTGTTTATAGTATGACCGGTAGAAAATGGATTTCAGACATTATTTTGTTTCAATCTTCACTGTTTTCTATGCAGAATTATTTTGAAGAGACAGTATGAATCGTAATTAACACTCCACCACACCGTCTGCCTTCCCTTCCTCTCACATCACACTGTCTTCCCTTCTCTCTCCTTCCCTCCACCTCCTCACCATCCCCGCTCTCTCTCTCCCTCACCCTCTCTCCTCTTCTCCCCTCTAGTATTCCATCAGCAAAGCAACAGTTAGCATTTGCTAGTATGTATGTGTGTATATATATTATATATATATAACACCACACACAAACACACCACACACACAACACACACACTGAGATGGGGGGACAAAGAGGGGGGAGTTAGAGAAGGGTGGGGGGAGAGAGTGCGGAGACAGGAGATAGAGGGGGAGCAAGGAGGGGTGGGAGAATGAGGGGGAGAGATAGTGAGGAAAGGGGGGGGGGGGAGGGAAGGTTGCGAGAGTTGAGGGAAAGGGAAGGCAGACGTGTGGTGGAGCGTCAACTGGGATTCATACTGTTTCATCAAAATAATTCTGCATAGAATAACAGTGAAGATGGAAACAAAATAATGTCTGAAATCAATTTTCTACCGATATGCTATAAATACCACCAGAGACAAAACACTGCCTGGACGCATCCGGAGCCAAGCTGTCCGGAGACAACCTCCGTCCAGATACAAGAACCGCTCGGACATGTCCGGAGACAAACTCCCATACGGACACGTCTGGATATATATACCATCTTAACACGTCTGGAGACAAACCGCGCCGGACTTAACCACCGTCCAGATACACTACCCAGTCAAAAGTTTGAGAACACCCCCATTTCCCAGTTTTTACTGAAATTTAAGCAGTTCAAGTCCAGTGAATAACGTGAAATGGTACAAAGTTAAGCAGTAAACTGCCAGAGGTTAAAAAAAAAAAGTTTAGTTACCAAAAACTGAAAAATAATGTAAATTTCAGAGTTGTTAAAAAAGGCCCTTTCAGGGAACAAGTAATGGGTTAGCAACTGCAGCTGTTCTGCAGCAATGGAAGTAAATTAAGCCTTGAAAGTTGATGCAAACAATTCCCACAGGTGTCCCAACTTTTGTTGATTAGTTACAAACCCTGTGTCTTATAAAAGCAGTGTTGGAACGACTGTGTTGCTGTACCCTCTGAAGCATTATTTGGACAATATTGCACTGCAGGAAGTAGTATATTGCAATCATAATGGCAAAAAAGACAATTAACAAAGGCAGACAGACAGAGCATTATAACCCATAAAAGTGTCAGTCTTTCCTTTAGAGAAATTGCAAAGTAAGCCAAGGTGTCAGTGAGTGCATTCCTACACCATCAAAAGGCACTTGGAAACTGGAGGAAACTCTGACATGAAGGGGTCTGGCAGACCCAAAGCCACAACACAATCAGAAGACAAGTTTCTGAGAGTCAACACCTTGGTGATAGGTGGCTCACAGGACAGCAGCTTCAAGCACAGCTTAACACTCGTCGAAGTAAGGAAGTCTCAGTTTCAACTGTGAAGAGAAAGACTTCGAGGTGCAGGTTTGACAGGTCGAGTGGCAGTAAGAAAGCCATTGCTAAGATGGCAAAATAAGAAAAGAGGCTTGCCTGGGCCATGAAGCACCACCAGTGGACTACTGAAAACTGGAAAAGGTCTTATGGACCGATTAATCAAAATTTGAAATCTTCAGTTCATCACGCAGGTTTTGTACGCCATCGAGTAGGCGAAAGGATGGTTCTCAGTGAGTGACACCAACTGACAAACATGGAGGAGGAAGCGTGATGATCTGGGGCTCTTTTGCTGGATCCAGAGTCGGCGACTTGCACAGAGTGACTGGCACCTCTGAACCAAAAGGGCTACCACAGCATTTTGCAGCGCCATGCAATACCCTCTGGTCTACGCCTAGTTGGTCAGGAGTTCATCCTACCAGCAGCCCTGTGCTTCGCGTATTCATGGACAATTTTTTTTTTCCATGAGCCGCACTAAAAATGAGCTGTATGTACATACTGTGGTGTACTACTATGCAAAAACACATCTTCCATGACCAAGTACATAACAGTTTGAAAACACATCTTCCACCAGGCACATAAGCCTGGTGTTGGCTTAGCAGTTGGAGTGGTGGCTTGGGATCCTCTGGTCTGAGTTCGAGCCCCAATTAGCTGCTGAATTAACACCAGCGGGTTGACTCAGCCTGTCATCCTTCCGAGGTGGCAAGATGAGCACTAGTGTGGACTGGTAATAGGGGCACTGCATCAGTGGCACAGCCACGCCCTAACCAATGAATGGCAACCAGCAGCCAAAAAGGCTGTACATGATGGAACCAGGCACATTATGAATGAGCTGTATGTACATACAGTACTTTACACAAAAACATATCTTCAGAGCAAACAACATAACAGTTCTAAAACATATCTTCCACCAGGCACATTGTAACCAAGCTACATGGTTGTTCCACTGTTCTGTTATAAACGCTTCACCGCATCTATTATGAACTGAAAAAGATGTTCCCCCCCCCCCCCCGCCCCTCCATTCTAAGAGTTTCACAATTTAAAATGTTTCACCACACCACAATCTAACACCTGCTGTGTAAAACATTCACGTGATGCTTGCATATAATTAAAATGCTTCACCACATCTACCCCCAGGCCCCCGCTGAGTACCTCTGGTTAAACATTCTATCCTCCAAAACCCAAAACAATGGTAGATTACTCACCCCTCCCGCAGCTACTCCCAATTCCCGCAGCATGTATGCACCAATGTCCTGGGTCTCAACCATTCTTCTCGTCCCGCTGCCTTGACCGGGTTTTGCCTCTCGTTCTGCTCATTAATCAAACATGGCTCCCTAGGCAAGATCAATGCCGAGATATGTCGACTGCCAAGAGGCAGAAGAAAGTGATGAGCCCGAGTCACAAATTGGATCTGCTGGACCGGCTGTCGAGAGGACAGAGTGTGGCCTCTGTGGGCAGACTGTTTGGAGTCACAAATCCACCTTCGCTACATACGGAAGAACGAGAAGACGACCAGAAAGTGTTGCGGCGAGTGCCGTACCAAGCACCAAAATGGTCACCCACATCCAGGATGCTTTGACGACATGGAGCCTGAGGAGTTGGATGCTCTTATCGCCTTGCATGCTGAGGAGTTGGAAGCCATTACCAAGGTTTCCAAGGAGAAGAAGAGGACTCAGCAGTGATGAGAAGGAAGAGGTGTCAAGGTCCTAACTCACGGTCAAGTTCCTGCTCAGATACTGCAGGACATGCGGTCAGTTACCGAGGGCTGTTAGATGCCGATCCGGTCATGGAGCATAGCCTCAAGTTCACGAGGGGATTGGATGAACGTGATGCTCCCATACAAGGAGCTACATCAAAATCTGCGGCAATCTGCCCAGCAGCTCTCAATCATCGGATTCTTCTCGCCCTGGTCCGTCCACCTCAGGAGCACCAGCACCTATCCTGCCTAGTCTGCCTATCCTGCATCCCCTTCGGTGAGCAACTCATCAGGATCCTCGTTTTTTGTCACTTATACTATGATTTGGTTAATCACTTTTAATAAACTGTTAATCACATTCCTTCAATAAACATCGTAAACAGTATCGTGTTGTCTTTTTTTTTTTAAAGCATTTTTTATGAACTGTTATGTTTTATGAAACGAATTTATTTTGAACGACTTCAATCATGGACAATCCATTATCAATATCAATAATGCAGAATTAGAACGTAACTCCTTGGATGATTAATGGAAACCACACCACATTTCTATACTGTCGACCCGGCTATCGCGGGACTATTGCATTCCTGAAAAATGCCGCGAATGTCGGGCATCGTATTTTTAAAACCTCCGCCATCGAAGATGGATGGAGGTTACTGTTTTCACCCCTGTTTGTTTGTTTGTTTGTTTGTGAACAGTATTACGGAAAAACTCCTGACGGATTTCGACGAAACTTGGTGGGGGGGTTAGTTCTGGTCAAGATCATGCCATTAGATTTTGGACTTGGTCCAAAATCCAAATATGGCCGCTATGGCGGCCAATTTGAAAAAAATATTGAAATTTTTTTTTTTTGCATTTCTACATGTTTTAAGTGATTTCCAACCCCCCCCCCCCCCAAAAAAAAAAGTTAGAGAAAAAATTTTTGCAACTTTTGTTTCAACAAAATTTCGATTTTTTTTTTTGCATTCTACATGTTTCAAGTGATCTTCAAAACAAAAAATCTGCCAAAATTAATTGCGACTGATTTTGGAACTTCAGGTGGATATACCCACGTAAAATCAATTTCTGTCTCAAGGAATCTAGTTATGACGAATGAATAGAGTATGTAAAGTTAAAAGTAAAAGGGAAAGTTGAAACTATAACTCTGTGAGCACTGTTGACGGTCAAATTGAATGAATAGGATATCAGGTTCACTGAGTGACCTAGCAGTAATTGGTGGCGGAGGTTTTGCACTCTATACCGAGTGCTCCCCCTCAGTTAACCTCTGGCATCGAAGATGGACGGAGGTTACTGTTTCCACCTTCTGTTGTTTGTTTGTTTGTGAACAGTATTACGGAACTCCGAACAGTCGACGAAACTTGGTGGGGGGATTAGGTATGGTCAAGGATCATGCCATTTAGATTTTGGACTTGGTCCAAAGTCCAATATGGCCGCTATGGCGGCCATTTTGAAAAATATTTGAATTTTGTTTTTGCATTTCTACGTTTTAAATGATTTCCAACCCCCAAAAAATAAATTGTTAGAGAAAAAAAAAAATTTTGCAACTTTTTTTCAAAAAAATTTCGATTTTAATTTGAAAAATATTTGAATTTTTTTTTTTGCATTCTACATGTTTTAAGTGATTTCCAACCCCCAAAAAATAAAATTGTTAGAGAAAAAAAAAACTTAGAAATTTTGCAACTTTTTTAAAAAAAAATTTCGATTTTTTTTTGGCATTTCTACATGCCGTCGATCTAGTTTAGTTTATTCAATCGTGGTTCAGTAGAGTCTGATCCGTTTTGACCTACAATGAATAGGATATCGGTTCACTTAAGTGACCCAGCAGTTTTGGCGGCGGAGTTTTGCACTCTACCGAGTGCTCCCCCTCTAGTTTTTTTGTTTTTAATTGTTTTGTACATGGTCGAGGCTCGTGGAAGAATGATTACACAAGAACAAGTCAGGACACAACATAACAAAGGAACAGCAGGAGAAAGAGGAAACACCAACAGCAGGGCAGAGGGAGAAAGTTGGATGAGACGACAAACAAGGGATGCAGGTAACGATGAGGGTAAGGAGAATGCAAAGGGTGGACAATGTGGATACACAGGCAAAATTGTGTTTGACCAGTTTGTGATTTTTGTCAAGGTCTGAGGAGGGAGAGGCTGCAGCCCGTCTATCAGAAGGATGGGAGATCTCACGGCAGAGTGTGGAGCCATCAGCAAAGAGATAAAAGAGGATTTTCCAGAGCAGTGAGTTCATTGATGAAGATTAGGAATAATATGGGGTTTAGAACACTGCTTTGGGGTACTCCAGCCTTGACAGGGAGAGGAGATGAAAGGGTTCTGTTGAGAGCCACACATTGGCTGGAAGAGTGGAGAAAGTCAGTGATCCAAGAGAGTGGAGTTGGCCTTGGATTCCATAGGCAGAAGTTGCAGAGCAAAGCGGATGCAAGACTGGATCAAAAGCTCAAGACATGTCTGGAGAGACGGCCCTGATCTCATGTCTGATATCAAGGGCCTCCACCATTGTTGGGAGATCGAAGCAGCATGTCCAAGGTAGAGTGACCAGGTCTGAATCCAAATTGATGATCTGAGATGAGGCTGTTGAGAAAAAATGATTTATGTCAACTGTTATGATGGATTCCATGACCTTGCTGTTGATGGAAGTAAGCTAATTGGGCTATAGTTAAGGATATTTGTTTGTGCACATTTTTTTTATGCAATGCTGTGATGTTGTTGATTTCAATTCCCAGGTACTATAGGAGACCAATACTGAAGTGTTACAAAAAAAAATATTACAAAACAAGAAAAAAAAATTTAAGGCAATACATAAAGCACGAATACAGAAGCCGGTCACACTTTATGACCCACAAATACGCGGGTCCACGAATAGCGAATAGCGGGGTCCGACAGTACTGTGTATATTCCTAATCAATGCACGACCAAACCTTTTTTCCTAATTCCACAAGGCTCACCAATGTGCTCTTTCATACAGGACAAGCACACAAGTAAAATAAATAAATAAATAAGCCATCCTATTATGCTGTGTCAAGTGGGTGTCAACCATCTCTTATGCTCTCACTGACTCTCTCTCCTCTCAAGCTGAAGCTCTGCTTTTTCTTGACGATGTAGTTTGCCTTTGCCTTGTATCTTGACCACTCCACCCTGTTGTCATCATATCTACCAGGCGCCCTTGTTGTGTCCAGCTCTTTGATGAGCCTTGACCTCTATAAAAAACCCAGCCACAGTATCAAGCACCAAGCTGTATACTGATGAGAAAAACTCATTTAGAATTCCCATTCAAAATTTTCGCTGGATAATAATATAATTAACTTTTTATTCAGACGTTATCGTTCGTTATTTATAATTTATTCATAATTTAGCAGTCCAAATTATTCCCACCCTCTTGTGGGGTAGGTCAGGGAACATTTTTTTTGGCCCAAGTCTTCAACGAACTGACTTGGCCTGGCCTGACATTCGACCGAGGTGACAGAAATTGAATTTGTTCAGGGTGCCGGCATAACCTCACCTACTCTTCACGAAAGGCTAAAAGGCAATGCGCAAAGGAGCAGTGCTGCAAACAGGTCCTCTGGCTTAACGTCCATTTGATGGATGTGCACATGTGCACACTGATGTATCGTCCTGCATGTGAAACATCCCTAGTCAAGGTGCGGCTTGAAGCGAAAGGTAGGGTAGAGCAATTGATTCACTATGTCTTTCTGTCTGTCTACAAACGTCATAATGAAGAACAACTTTATTTCAATTGCATGTTCTATTTTTAATCCTGGAGAACACAAATAAACATGAACCTGAAGTTTGGCTCTGAATTTAGCAAATTGTACGGAATCTCATCCAATGAAGCTGCGCAGAGAGGAGCGAGATCACTTTTTACTCTGCTTGCCCGTCTTGGCAGTCAAACAAAATTGAAAATCATTCCAAACAGGAAACTTACTGTTTTTCAATGACTGCTCGAGTTGAGGTCAAATGGAGGAGTGCTTTTAATATTATTATTTGCAAAAGCAAAAAGCACCGGCACGTGACCGGAAATGAATGGTTGTATCGAAATAAAAACCGGACACGTGGAGAGGCTCGGGTCTATTGTGCGAATGAAGCCGGCTGCGAAGCCGGTGAAACGTTGCCAGAGACCGGGTCTGTCTTGCTTTTTTGTTTAAATTAGCGGAGTCGATCTAGTTTTTCTACTTTTGTTGGAAGCGCTTCTTCTTAAAAAAAAGTGTAATCCCAACCGCCCCAATCTATACAAATACATACACACATATATAGTGTATATATATATATATATATATATATATATATATATATATTATATTGTACGCACTCGGGGTGTCTTACAATTGGGTAAGCATACAAATCGTATTTCCCATTGTCTCGGGCCGCTCACCTGCATTGGATTTTTCTTTTTTTTCATTATTTATATTTTTTCCTCCGCCATGAAGTGAAGGAGGTTATTTTTCACCCCTTTCTGTCTGCCTGTCTGTGTACAGGATTCTCAAAAGTAAACGGATTCAATGAAACTTGGTGGCAGGTTGGGTGTGTGACAGGAAGATGATTCAATTATGGTGAAGATCCGGATTCGGATCCGATCGAAAATTTTAAAGTGATTCTTCGCCATCAGAGATGGTATAACCGATATAGCACGATATCTCAAAAAGTTGTACACGGATTCAGATGAAACTTGGTGGGCAAGGTTGGGTGTGTGACAAGACAAATTGATTATTTTTTGGTGAAGATCCGAATCCGGATCGCGATAATTTTAAAGTGATTCTTCACCATTGAGAGATGGCTAAAACGATATATGCATGATTTTCAAAATTTTGGGCCGAAGGTTCTCGTCAATCAGGCATTACAGGGTCGAGGTATGCGCTCTCTACAGAGTGCCCTTCTAGTCATTTATGATATTGTCCAACGATTCTGTGATGTTTTCCGGTGTATTAGCTTCGATATCCATCGGCACGCTAAATTTCAGCTTTCTACGTCACCCGGAAAGCACCGATCTTCAATATCAGTCAGTGAGTCAATGAGTCAGTGGTTAGAAAAGATGATTTTTATATGATATCTAATAATTATATATATATAAATATAATACATACAAACATCACTTTAACCATTGACTCGCTCACTGATATAAATGTTGAGTACCTTCGAGGTGGGGTAGAAAGCTGAAATTTTACATACTGATGCACTCCAACCAATATCCCAGGCGGGGGGAGGGGGGGGGTCAAAAACAGTCGGGAAAATGTCTATAAACGAAGATATCCAGAAATAAAAGTCTGCTGGAGCAGCCTCAGTCTGCTCACTCTTGTCCCGTGATGCAGGACAATGGAGCTTATATTGGAACTGGTTGCTAGACAACGCTAACATGCGCCTCTTGTTTCACACTTTTGCTCGTATTTACATTAAAAATTACGATAGTCTGTAAACTTTTTAATAAAGAAGCTCATTTTATCATCAATTCTTGATTTACTTGAGTTACGTAGCTGTTTGCAGAATGCAATCACAATGCACATTAAATATATAAGAAACAGATGTTTGGTACTACAGAAATTTAATACGGATACAAACAAACACGACATAACGTGACCGAAGCTTTTCGTCTGCACTCTTCCGGTTAGAATCGCAGCAAGTGAGGAGGAAGTGAAGGCGTGTGCTTATACGCAGTCTCAATAAGTAGACGCTGATTGTTCAGCCGTAATGACTCCCGTTAATCCGAACGCCATTGGTCGGCTCATCATCTTCACCTCGAGCTCCCATTGGCTGGAGCAGAGTTCGTCGATGATTGCAACCACATCCCTGGAGAGAGTGGGGATGGGTTTCCCTAAGGTCCATTCACCATTTGTTACTGTACTTCCTTGATCTTCCATGCTGAAAAGACACAGAGATCATACAAATTCCTTTGACGACATAGTATTGGATCGGTGGTAAGGATGAAGGTGCTTCAACATAACGTAAATGAAACGAGCTCCCATCCTCGCTCAATATCCTGAACATATCTGCATTGTCTGGTCTGCAAGATAGGGTTGGTAACCAGTGCTGTGCAATGGCAATGAAGCAGTACAGTTGCTGGTGGTGCTGGATATTTCTGCATGCTCGCACTGGTTGGTTCTAAGCCTCACAATCTTTCTTCGAATCCAAGGGACTTGTTGTTTATCCGATCAGCCAATCTTAGTGTTGTGCGACCCACTCGAGCTCACATCGGCACTTAAACTCATAATAACATTGCTGGTTTGTGAGGTGGGTAGCACATCCTGTTGACTGACGATCAGCAAACGGTGAGAGGTAAGATTATACTCGGGGTTGCACAGCCAGAAACAGTGTTGGACACAATATGTTTGATTTGTACGTCAAACCTTCGTGATGTGCCCTTTCAGGCATCCTGATATAACTGGACATTTGCCGGACCAATCTTCGATCTTTTTGTAGTTTAGAAACTTGTGTATGTATGCGCTAACTATTGCTCAGGAAACCATTCTCACCAAGTATATTCATAATTTTGTCAATTCGGCAGGAAGATTACAAGTGAACAAATCCTCCTGTGCTCTGTTACCAGGATATGATCAAGGCAATTTTGTTTCTCGTGGAGCTGTAGGAGTCCCAGTAGTACACTGCCCTGTGAAAGTCGGTTTCCGGTAGGGATGTTGTGTTGGATCTATCAACCAACACTTCCAAAAACGGTAACGTTTGACGATTCCAGCTCCGTGTAAACTCAGCGCTGGATGGAGAGTGTTGAGCATGCCTGGAAATTGTCACATGCCGTCCGAGACTCAAACAAAGCAAAAATGTCAATCAAACATTCCGATAGTATACTGATAGGGAATCGCCACCTTGCCGACAGGTCAGTTTCTGCATTTCATGATAGCTCTACAAAAATTTGCAAGAGCTGGCCTAATGGAGAACCCATGCCACACCGTCCGTTTGAACATACATCATGTTGTTAAAACTGAATTCCACCTCCCTGTTGCTGTGTTCATTAATTCCACGAAACGTGTTCCGAGATCATCGGTTGTTCCAGATCGGTGTGATACAGCAATGTGCGCAATTCAATCATCTCGTCAATGGACATTCGTGAACAAGCTTTTAATATCAAAGGATGCCATGATGTTGTCCTCACTTGTCGTGTTTTAGCTATAATTGATTCTGCAAATGTGAAGGAATCCTTAACCACGAATGAGAAAGTGAATCCAATACTGTTGCAGTACTCTCCCAACCAATTGGCAAGTTATTGTTGTGCTGATCGCACCATGCGAGGTATCGGTCTTAGAGGGGATATTCTCCTTGTGAATCTTCAGCAGGCCGTACATTCTTGGACGTTGGGCTCCAACAGTTAATTCTGTCGTTCACCTCCTTGATAGTTCTCACGTTTGAGAACCTCTCTCCAGGATGTGGTTGCAACGTCAATCAATCGACGAACTCTGCTCTATCCAATGGAGCTCGAGGTGAAGATGATGAGCCGACCAATGCGCGTTCTGATTAACCGTGACGTCATTAAGGTTGAACAACCAATTAGCATCTACCTTATTGAGACCTGCGTATAAAGCACACGCCTTCACTTCCTCCTTCACTTGCTGCGGTTTTACCCTGAAGAGTGCAGCACTAAAGCTTCGGTCACTAATATATCGTGTTTGTTTGTATCGTATTAAATTTCTAGTGCGGGCCCGTAGGTGCGTGCCAGTATGTGCAGCTTCGTTCCTTCGCTCTCGTAAACGACAACTGGATGGGGGCATTGTTTCAATTAGATCGGACCAAACCGTATCATAAATGGCCATAACTTGAACACCTGGGAAACAAACTCAGGTCCCCAGCGTCAATTGTGACGTCATTATCAAACAAAGAAGAAGAATTGTGACGCCTCTCTCTCCCCCCCCCCCTCTCCCCCCCCTTTCTCACCCCTAGCCACCCCTCCTTCTCTCCCCCCTCTCTCTCCCCCTCCCTCTCTCCCCCCCTCTCTCCTGAAATTGTGACGCCCCCTCTCTCCCTCCCTCTCTCTCGCCCCCCTCTCTCCCCCCTCTCTCTCTAAATGTATTCACAATGTCTACCAAGCACAATGAATTCAAACCTTGG
This sequence comes from Eptatretus atami, assembly GCA_035128595.1. Classification (NCBI taxonomy): domain Eukaryota; kingdom Metazoa; phylum Chordata; class Myxini; order Myxiniformes; family Myxinidae; genus Eptatretus; species Eptatretus atami. The sequence continues at coordinate 92,247,169 of CM068963.1, read as the reverse complement.
GAAAAACAGCTTTCAAACCTTGGGAAACAGCTGTTTCCCCTTGGAAAATTCAAACCTTGGGATTAATAATAATTTGAACAATTAATTCAAACCTTGGGAAAAAAAGCTTTGGGAAACACTTGGGAAACACTGGGAAACAGCTGAAACATATGAAGAACGATATCAACCTTGAAAAGCACATACTCAGGTCCCAGCGTCGATTGTGACGTCTACCAAAGGAAGAAGAATTGTGACGTCAATCCGTGCAAAAAAAAAAATAAAATAATAATAACCATTAATTGTGACGTCATTCGTGACGTCATAGCACCATGTCCTGTCATTGGTTGAGACGTTATTGGTCATTATTGGTGACAGACAATATATGGTCGTTATTGATTGACAGACATTGGTCATTGTATCACGTTATTCTTTTTATTACTGGCCAATATATGTGCATTTTATTATTATTATTTGAATGCTGTTATCATTATCTGAGATATCTTTGGGAAAAAATGGCATGATAAGGTGGAACGAACACTTCAGCTGCGATATATACACCTTTCCAACACTGAAAAAAAGCAATAAATAAGGCCGTAACTTGGGAACCGCCGTCCGATTAATATCAAACCTTGAAAAGGCACATCCGCAGGTCCTCGAAATATTCCTGGCAAGTTTCATTCAGATCGTACCAATGGTTGTCGAGAAACGGCGGTCGCAGACACAACACACACACACACACACACACACACACACACACCACAACTGCTGGATTATAGATAATGAAGGTTATGTATACATTGGAGGATGCACTTGAGTTGTTGCTTGCATTGTGCAAGCGCCCTACTCATAGATGTTGTGTGAATATCTATCTATATATACATATTATTTATATACAGCTCTGGAAAAAAAATACAGACCACCCAAAAAAAATTAAATCAGCATCTCTACCATGTATGCAGCCATTCCATTCCAGTGTCCTGTTGAATTCCAATACAGCACACTCATATCTAACTTCGTAGTACTGATTAGGTGATCGCCTGGATCCGAATCTTATTAACAAGGAAAAGTAATTAAAAACCACCTGCTGGTCATCTACTATCCTCTTGCAATTGGACCACTGGATGGCAAAAACAGTGCTAGAGTACTCAAAAGTAATTGGAATCAAAAAAAAACTATGACGCATGCCAAAAGAGTTGAAAAGGAAAAGTTTTTGAGGAGGAC
>CM068963.1:92230618-92245944 GCA_035128595.1 Eptatretus atami | reverse complement strand
CGCATCGCAAAACGCGGTCCTCTCTTTTGATGGATGGGGAAAGCTGTTGTCCCGATCTGCTGCTTACATTCGCTTGAACGTATTATCCGTTGGTTTTCACAACGAAACGTAGGCGAGTTATCGCCTACCTGGATTAAATTACAAGTCCCCTTTCTGGAAAATATCACGGAAAGGAAAATGGCAAACCCACCCAGGGTTATCCTTTGCCGTGACCACCGGATCTCGACCAATAGCACCATATAGAGAGGAGAGTAACATATATTATTCAAAAAAACACTGTAAAAATCTTATACTGTGCAACAAAACCAGACAACCACCTCATTATAGCCTCTACCAGTCTGCCGATCCCTCCCCCTTACCCCACCTCTCCCCTCCTTCCACCCAGTGCACTGTTGTCCTTCCCCTCCTCTCTCCTCTCTGCCTCCTGCCTCTCTCCTCTCTCCCTCTCTCCCCTCTCTCCCCCTCTCACCCTCTCTCTCTCGCCTCTCCCTCTCCTCCACTCTCCCTCTCTCCCCTCTCTCCCAACCTCCTTCCCCTCTCTGCTACCCCTCCTCCCTCTACCCTCTCTCCCCTCTCTCCTCCCCCTCTCTTCCCTCCTCATCCTCTCTCCCCTCTCTTCCCCCCTCTCCTCTCTTCCTTCTATTCCCCCCCTCTCTCTATCCACTTCTCTCCCTCTATTCTTCTCTCTATCCCCCTCTCTCTCTCTCTGTCCCCCCCTCTCTCCCCTCTCTCCCCTCTCTCTCCCTCTATTCTCCCCTTGTCCCCTCTTCCTCTTCTCCCTCCTCTATCTCTTCTTCCCTCTTCTCTCTTCTCTGTCCCCCTCTCCTCCCTCTCTCCCCCCTCTTCTCTCCTCTATCCCCTCTCTCTCCCCTCTCTCCCCCCTCTCTCCCCTCTCTATCCCCTCTCTCTCTCTGTCCCCTCTCCCCTTCTCCTCTTAACATGTGTTTTATATGCTCCCGCCAAGTTTTCATAATACACATATAATTTATAACCTGGGTGTTGGCTTTGCGCGTTAGAGTGGTGGCTTGGGATCCTAGGGTCCTGAGTTCAAGCCCCGTTCGGCTGCTGAATTAACACCAGGGTTGACTCAGCCTGTCATCCTTCGAGGTCGGCGAAATGAGGTCCGTGAGCATCCAAAAGTCTCACACGAAGGAGGGGTATTGACTGATTGATTAAAACTGGAATTCGTGTTGGCGCAGGCATGCATGGGCGAATGGCTTCATCCTGAACCTTTAAATTCCTTGTTAATTCCTTGCAACACGGCGGTTTAAAAATAAAATGTTGACTGTATTGCTTTGGGCACCCTCATGCCTTCCATTCACCTTCCCCCTCAGGCTGCCTTCCATTTCCTTCCCCTCAGGCTTGCCTTTCCATTCCCTTTCCCCTCAGGCTGCCTTTCCATTCCCTTCCCTTGCTGCTGCCTTCCATTCCCTTCCCCTCAGGCTGCCTTTCCATTCCCTTCCCCTCAGGCTGCCTTCCATTTCCCTTTCCCTTGTGCTAGCCTTCCATTCCCTTCCCTCAGCTGCCTTTCCATTCCCTTCCCCTCAGGCTGCCTTCCATTCCCTTTCCCTTTGCTGCCCCATTCCCTTCCCCTCAGGCTGCCTTTCACATTTCCTTCCCCTTCAGGACTGCCTCCACCCTTCCCATCCAGGCTGCCTTCCATTCCCTTCTTGTGCTGCCTTCCATCCCTTCCCCTCAGGCATGCTTTCCATTCCCTTCCCCTCAGGCTTGCCTTCCATTCCCTTTCCCTTGTGCTGCCTTCCATTCCCTTCCCCTCAGGCTGCCTTCCATTCCTTCACCTCAGGCTACCTTCCATCCCTTCCCCTCAGGCTGCCTTCCATTCCTCCCTTGTGCTGCCTTCCCATTCCCTTCCCCTCAGGGCTGCCTTCCCATTGCCCTTTCCCCTCAGGCTGCCTTCCATTCCCTTTCCCTGTGCTGCCTCCATATCCCTTCCCCTCAGGCTAGCCTTCATTTCCCTCCCCTCAGGCTGCCTTCCATTCCCTTCCCCTCAGGTTTGCCTCTCCATTCCCTTCCCTTGTGCTGCATTTCCTTCCCCTCCCCTCACGTCGCCTGTTCCTTTCTCCACTCCCCCCCCCCCCCCCCCCCCAGTGGACCTCCCCGGCAGTTCACCATGTTGTACTGTTATAATGCTCGCTGTTTTAATGCTTGCCCCATTTTGATTCAATCCTGTACTACCCCTCCCCTATCCACAAGTCTCACTACCAAACGCAAGTCGTGGAGAACCCCTCCTTTCCATGTTTACTCTTCCAAAAACCCCTCCATCTCCCCCAATTCCCCCCCCTCTCTCCTCCCCCTCTCTTCCTCCTCCCCTCTCCCTCCACCTTCCCCTCTCCCTCACCCCCCCTCCCTTCTCTTCCTCTCTCCCACCCTTCCATCCCTCTCCTCCCCTCTCCCTCCCTTATCCCCTACTGCCTCCCTTTCCTCCCTCCCTCCCTTTCCTCCCTCCCTTCCCCTTCCCTTCCCTCCCTCCCCTCTCCTCCATTTCCTCCCAATCTCCCTCCCTTTCCTCCCTCCACCTTCACTTCTCTCCCTTCCCCTTTCCCCTTTCCCTCCCTTTCTTCCCTCCACTGCACTTCCCTCCCTTCCCTTCCTCCTTTCCCTTCTCCCTTCCTTCCCTCCCTTCCTCTCTCCTTCCTTCCCTCCCTCTCTCTCCCTCCTTCTTTGCCCTCCTCTCCCTTTCTTTCCCTCTTTCTCCACCCCCCTTTAATTATACCCTTCGGTGATGTGATGGGTTGTATTTGTTCAGTTAACCAAATATGCGAGGTATCATTGGACCGCCACCCCTCCCCCCCTATTTATATCATGTCCAACCCCAAACGAAATCCCAACTACACAAGTCGGCCTTTTCGCTGATAAGACAGGAAAGTAAAGTCCCTTTAAAGGTTCCCATGACAAACCCAAACGTACTGAAATTGCATTATGTAATATATATATATATATATGGAAGACCACAAGGGGGAAAACAGAGAATGTCACTTAATTTTATTAATTTTCAGGGTTATTAGCACCTGCAATAGGGGTCTTTTTTTTGGCTTGTGTGTGGCAACATTAAGGTTTCCTCTTCACAATATTACTTTTAACAAATAACCAGGGGTGTCACATAATTATATGGTTATAAAGTTTAGCCGTGCAATGAAAAAACAAGTGTGTCAAAGCTGAACAAGTAGAAACCCAGAGTTGTCAGTACCTTACTCCTGGTTATTCTCCCTTTCATTCATCCTTAACTGCTTCCACCATAATATTTCAGAGTTGAGAAACTAAAAAATGAAAGGTTGTAAAACTTTTCACAGCATAAACTCTTGAGCACTACAAATGGCCTATTTGGTTAATCATGGGCTCCGTAGTTGGTGCATATCGTCCGGTTCAAGCCTGCGTCAAACCTTTATTGTGACTTTTAATGGGACCCACGGCTGTGGCTTAATGGTTTAGCGCGTCTGAGCACCCATCCTTCATTCGATGTACCCACCGCCCAATCAACCTGCCTTAGTAATGAGGAGTCACATGAGGCTGACTTCGGCTATAGCCGGTGGGTGGTTTATCCTTCGTTTCCCCCGGTTTTCCACATTATTAAGTAGTTACGGATAAGAAAGGGGAGAATCCGTCGTCATATAAGCGAAATACCTTGAGTATGGCGGTTGCAAACACCAATCAAACAAAAAAACAACATGACCGTTTAATTTGCAAAAAAATAATCATGTGATCACCAAAGTCATGTAATGTATGCTAATAACCAACAAGCATGAATTTGCTAACATCCTGGGTTAAAAATGCATGGCAATTATTAAACAAGGGAATAAACCAGTGATGTCAGTTTGCACAGTTTGATTCGTTTCTTTGCTCTTAAATTTAAATAACACAGAAGCTGGCAAATGCTACATGCCCTTAATCTTGATCGCGCCAATGATCACTCTTTCCTTTTACTGAAAAGAAATCTATATGACAGTTTATTAAACGGTTCCACCAAAGTCTTTTGAAACTTTGTTTTTTTCAGGTTTCTTCAAAATTAGACTTATCTAGACATCCTCTGGTTTTCCCTTTGTGGTTCTTCATATATATATATTTATATATCAATATATATGTCCTAGAGGATTTTTCATCGCTTGATTTTCAGATCTGACAATGTTTTTCACAATACTCATTCTGTAAAATGTAAAATTTAAAAAACAAAACCTCTTCGGCGAACGCCCCTAAAAATTTCTGCCGAAAATCTACTGAAAGGCGGCGTAAACCCACATGATGTCATCTCCAGAACGACAAAAGGCTGCACGTAATTACTCAGGGTTGGTGGTCTAACCGTTGATCCTATGGCTTCCTGTGGTTTCCACATTCGATTGGTCGACTCAATCGCTTCGTTCATCTTCTTTAAAAAAATCGAACATTTGGTTTTGAATAATGGATTGACATGGGACTTTGATTTGTCTGGTAACGACAGTTGAGTGTGATAGAAATGAAGGATTTTGGTCTGCAAATCACATGGAGAATTTGTCGGGATTAACGTAGTCGCGCGGGAGGTTGAAGTTCAGGCACTGCGAAATGAAATACGGCCTTAGCCAGTTCGAGCCCGAAGGCAGGACAAGCCAGAGGAAAATGGGCGATGAAATTTACCCGGAGTTTCATGATGATCGGGAGGGAACACGATGCAATCCAATAACTCCCAGACCCGACCCAGGACGTCTGTTTTACCTCTGGCTCAACAGCAGGAGAGACATGGAATATCACTGCCAAGTAAGTGAATCTCTTCTGTGACCTCAACACCTAACCACAAACTAGTAACACACAAGATAGCAGCATCAAGCATTTTATGAAAGCCTGGATCTTAGTTTTGACCCAGGAAACCCGTAATCCCAGCCAGCTGTGACAAACTCATTCCCCTCGAGGGCCCCAAAAACATAACCAAGGTCCTCTGCAAAGATACTGCATCATTCTCGAAATCAAGGTCAGAAATTTGACTTTCCCAAACATGCACCCCTTTTGATCTCTTCCAACACCTCCCCAGTAATCAGTCCATACAAGTGGAAAAGTGGGAGGCCAGCACACACCCCTGACAAAACTCCAGTAACAACTATAAGTCAAGATTACACCACATCTCACACACTTCTCATACCAGTAGAGTTTCAGACATCAGCATGATCATTTTGGTCCACCCACGAAGGACAAGAAATCCTCCAGAGGGCAATCCTGATTCACGAAATCAACCTGTACAAACACAAACATAGCCAAGCTACCCCTGCTGAAACTCTCACCTGCGTTTGGTCAGGACCCGTGAAAGAAGAAAGGAACTCATACTGTTACCTCTTTGTGTTGTAAGCCGTGACTGCTCTGGGTGCTGATCTCAAGCAATGGTGGGTGAACCTATCAAAAATTATCCAAGCAAAGACCTTGCCCGCACGGAGCAGCGTCAACCCTCGGTAGTTAGTTTCATCTTGGCTATCCCTTTCCCTCCAGAGAGGAACAAACAAGCCCCTCTATCCAGTCGTTGATATGCCTGTGTTCCAGCAGAGCAAGAACCATGTAAACAACCAAGGACACATTTCCACCGCCTTTGAGAAGTTCCAGCATGAGCATGCCACAGATCCCGAGAGCTTTACCCCGTTTCAACCGGTCACTACAGTCTGCATCACAATAAGTTGGATCACATTGTTTGGAGGGTCAGCATAGGGTATGACAACCTCTACATCCAACTCAAACGTTGGTCACCGTGAAGCCCTCAAAAGTAAACAGCCCAGCGCTGCTCACTTTATGGTCTCCTCAGTCAAGAGTACACCACCCATCCACTCTAACTGCTGAACACCGAGAACGGGCTCAGAGAACGCCAATGCGCCAAACCCTGAAGCAGGAGGAAATCACTGACCACATGGTGCATGCTCCACCCCCTCACAGATTCTCGCCACCATCGCCTCCTTGTCCATCCTCAGGCACATTGTTACATTTATCTGAACTCTCCTGAAATCCTCAGCCTGCTATTATAACCGGCCCTATGTCCTGTCCAATAGTATCCAGTGTGCGTTGGAGACAAAATCTCTCGGCCCCAACGTGAGTTCCCCGACATTCCACCAGGCAAACATCAGAGATGTAGCCTGAAGACTCCACAATTCTTCTGATTCCCCAAAGACCAAACCTCTCCCCCCCAAATCCCCACTCAGCCTTTTCCCAAACTCCTCAATACCCCTCATCCTAAGCTTTGCAAACACCCAGCGAAGCTGGGTGTACCATGTCTCCCGGCATTTAAGCTGCACTCAGACGTTGGTTTACAACCAAGGCCTTTCGCGATATTGAGCCATGGCACGCCATTAGACCATGAGTTCGGATCATCTCTGCAGTTCCATGAACGAAACACCGGTCAAGCTCCTTTTACCACACCACCAGCGTTGAATCAAAGCCAGCGTAGAGCGTTGTGGACGCTTGAAACCATTGAACGGCCACCCTAAGTCCATGACTTTTTGCAAAGTCAAGGACTTAGTGCATATTCTGGTTCACAGTCCAGACCATGGGGACCACCACGTTGCCTTATAACCATCCCTATCAGTTTCTAGTCAATGCATTAAAATCCTCAAGACTAGAAGTGTATCTCGCATGGGGCACTGATCAACCATAGACCTCGGAGCGTGGCATAGAATGCGTCCTTCACGGTGAGATCACTCGCCTCAGTCGGAGCATAAACAGAGACCAGGAAAATGCACCTAAGAGTGACGAATCTTAGTCTCATAATACGCTCATGACTGGTTTACCTCAATTATCATTGGTCAGCCTATTGGGACACAAGTACAGCAACTCCTTTGGGCATGGTAACCATAGAGCGACCAGAACAATAGTAGGTGTAACTACCCACCATGATCTCGCCGCATTCCGGTCTCCGAACCTCAGAGAGTGCTGCAGTACGCATGTTCAAATGCTGGAGCTCAGGTGATCATTCCTTCTTTAGGGATAGGAATTCCAGGCACTCACCCAAAGGGACCGCTCAGGTTAACCCAAGGAGACCGCCGTCTGCTGGATGACACCTCAGCACCACCCCGACACACACCACTGCAATCTGACTAGGGATTACTCTATGCTTTTCCTCCTATCATCAAGGAGTTGGGGGTCCTGAAGGCTTACCCAATCCCATCATCTCAGGGAGCTGCCCTGTAAAGGGCAGCAGCACAGGAGGACTCCACGGACTGGGGTTTCAGATGTTTTTTTATGCTTCGAGAATGTTTTTGCGGAATGAAGAGTTTTACGGTGGCTGGAGTGCAAATCCTGCCACCAACTCCTAATAAGAAGTAACCCAACTGCAGGAGAGTCCGCAACACAGTTGGGCACTAGGGTTTGTTATAGGTCGGAGGTTGTAGACAGCAACCCACAGGGTGGTACTACCGTTCGACTTAGGAGTGTTAAAGTGGTGCCCGGAACCATCTCGCACTCTCCGTGTCAAGATTGCTGTGTCTTACTTTCTGTCTCACTCAAACTATAACTCCCAGGCTAGCTTTAATCTCCATTTCTTACAAACAAACATTATACACTTTTCAAACAAACATCACAACTTTCTTACTCACTCATTTTCACTCCGAACTTTACATTCTCTCTCTTTTATTTCTCTTTCTTTAAGCCTGGCCTCGATGAGGACGATTTAGTCCATGACTGGAGCCTTCAACATAAAAACTATAATAAAATTTTTTTTAAAGGTATGGATGGCCGTTGGTCACAAGGAACTCGTCTTCCTTTCACAGGTTTTGTTTTTAATCCTGCTGGGTGTCCATACCATACACCTCCTCACCAGGAAACCTGGTGGGGGGGGGGACGGCTTAGTCACCCAACCAACCATGAAACAGGTTAGTTCGGGTTTTCATGGTGTCTGGCTGGCCTGACAATTAATCCCTCAATACCCAGTGTCTGCGTCTGTCTAAAACCGGCCAACTGCATCGCTTTGAACCTTTTATTTACTGTTTTACCCTCTGTAATCTGTCCTAAATGTATTTTTTAGCATTTGGGTGGGCCTTCGCCCATAGTTTAGGTGGGAGAAGCCGCGCTCCACCATCACAACCGATCCCGCAGCACCAGGAACATTGTAAAGGTCGAGGAAGTGTTTGCCCTGCCCCAGACTGGGCTTCAGTCCAATGGTGATGAGAGCGGAGGAGTGCGGATGTCATGGCATGAAATGGGGGCCAGATGTAATAAAAAGTGTACGCAGTGGAGGGGAAGCAGATGGTTGGGACTGACTGCAGAGAGGCTGCTGGAAATCTGCAAAGCTGCCTGCTACACCATGCCCCATCCAGCCAGCCACCCTCCCCTCCCGTACCTCACATCAAGCTCCTGTCTGAAGCAGGGCTGCTCTTGAGTTCCACTTTGCCACCCTGCACCTATCCGAGCCGTGTCCCGCCAGACACAGTTTGAGGTGTTCAGTCTCGTCAGCCTCTGCTATCTATCTCTATCTCCTGTGGTGTGCCTGTGGGCCTAAAGCAGTTATTAAGGCATCCGCAATCGTTCGTCGTTCCATGGGTGCGTATGTCCGGATGTGGGTTAAAGGTGTTTACATCATTTATTGTTTGCTTCTTTTGTATCCTTCCCCATGCATGGTGTATAATAATGTTATCGGTCTTGGGTGAATTCTGGCTTCACGTGTTCTCCTTGGTGATTAGGAAAAGCCCATTGAGGGATTCCAACACGAAACACCTGGCCATTGCAGTCACGTCGAGGCGACTCGCCAGATTAGAACTGGACACAAGACGAACCGGATGACCAAAACGATATGAACGAATATTTAACGTGACTATTTGAATTATTACTAGCAGAGTACCCGCCCGACGGGCGGTCTTATTCCAGCATGCAACACGTTCTTCTGATGCATACCTTTATTTGGGCGGTGTATAGGCAACTGACAGCTCTGTATAAGCAAATATAATTATAATCCGTGAAGTTATGTGCATGAAGCCAAAACAAACCTACTGCTTGTAATTCAAAACACCTCACTGCGCTGGAAAACGTGGGGACGGGAATACCCACAGTACTGTAAATGGTGGGGACTTGTAATAGCTTCCCCATCTGGAGGCGGCACAACATGATACACATTTACAATGGAGAATTTGCGCGCCCCCCCCCCCCCCAAGACCACCGGCAAAGAAAAATACACCCTATACATTAATTGGGGGCATGCTGGTCCTCTGGAACAAGTCTGGAGTAATTGGCCCACAACTGCAGGAGTAGCACGACAAACAAACAGCAAACACAGTCCGTGAATTGTAGTAAAGGATAACAGAGAAAAGGGAGAGGTGATTGTGAATTTAACGTTCCACCTTTATTTACTTTTAACATTGTTCTTTACAAACGGAACAGGAACAACGCAGGCATGATAGGCAGAATGGCTTCTCACGTGCCAAAGTTCCCTGTGTATTTTTGTGTGATGTTGTTAAGAACAGGAAGAAATGGGGAGGGGAGGACAAAGAGTAGCGGGTGAGAGTACATGCAGTTGAAGAGGGCGATTGAGACGTGGAAAGGGGGGGGTTGAGGACTTGGGGTTGAAGGGATGTTGAGTACTTGGGTTTGTGGCAGTTTGAGGACTTGAAGAAGAAAGGGGAGGGGATGACAAAGTGGCTTGGTGAGGGAGGGCAGAGTGGGACAGAGTTGGATCGAGGGGTTTGAGGCTTTTGAGGGAGGAGGGGGTGGTGGTGGGGGAAGCAAGAGAGGACAGAGTGAAAGGGGGGTTGTGGACTTTGGACTGTGTGTGTGAGAGGGGGGGGGTTGAGGTTAAGGACCTGAAGTCACATTTTACATTATGCAGAATTTGCATGGGTCCCAGATAGTCCCGTTGGGTCTTTTTGGGTCCTCTTGGTATTTTGGGTTATCTAGATATTTGGGGTCCCTGTGGTCTTTTGTGCCTCGGGTCATTTGGATCCCCTGGGTCTTTTTGGGGGGGTCCTCTGATATTTTGGGTGTTCGGGGTCCTCGGAGTTTTTTGCGTCCTCTGGATCTTTGGGTCCTTGGGATTTTGGTCCTCTGGGTCATTTTGGGTATTTAGGTCTTTTTGTCCTTGAGGTCTTTTCGGTACTCGAGGTCTTTAGGGTATTTTGGGTCTTTGGGTCTTTTCAGTCTTGTTGGGTCTTTTGGCTCTTCTCAGGTCTTTTATGTCTTTGAGTGTTCACGTTATTTGGGGCTTCAAGGTCTTTGAGGTATTTTGTGTCTTTGGGGTCTTTTGCATCTTTTAGGCTTTAAGGGTTTTCGGGTACTTTGGGTCTTCGGGGTCATTTGGGTCCTCAGGGTCGTACAACATAAGATTTGACTTCACACAAACACAGCCTGTGACCTTGGGGTAAATGATGTAACTTTCCAGGATTTTGTGATGTCGATTTTATCATCGTCGTCGTCGTCGTCGTCGTACCGAATGCGAGGTCGTGTCCTGCAGTTCCCGGTTTACAATGACTCGGCCAGGTCAGACTCGAACCACCTACCTCCAAGATCAGAGCAAACACTATATAACGATTATGCCGATGAGTTTGGTGGATTATTTAACTTTTCCTTGTTTTTTTGTTGCCACTTTTCACGACTCGTTTTCATGACTGTATAAACATGAACAAAACAACAACGGCACTCGCTACAAATGCGCACACCTCCACCAGACTGAACCAGTTTACGTTTTGTATCCCACGATAGGCCGGATCTGGATCCGTATCTTCACCAAAATCGAAGCAATTCGTCTCGTCAAACACCCAACTAGTCCAAGAAGTTTTGTCCGAATCCGTACACAACTTTTCGAGATATCGTGCTCACAGACAAACGGACAGGGGTGAAAGCATAACCTCTGTCACTTTTTGGTGGTGAGGTAATTATTGATTATATTGTCACTTCTAGGATTGGCAGGATGGCTTAGATATTCGCACACTCACTCTAAGCCGTCTAACCTGGGTTTGAACCCAAGCTACTAACTGTGTTTCACGAGCAAGTGATTCATCAATGTGTGTGCCGTCCCTTGGAGGGACGTTAAACTGGGCGTACTGTCTACTGGCAATAGTTGGTGGATGTTAAAGATCCCTTGGTGTCCCTCGCAGGAGTAGGCGAGCTATTGCTGGCACCATGAACAAATTCCAAATTCCTTCCCCAACTACTGCTGGGAGGCAATGGCAAACCACACAATATAACCTTGCAAAGAAACTGCTTCAGCAGCACCGACGCTGTGTAACGGAGTACGGTGCATGTACATCAGAATCAGGATTGTCACGTCTGCAACGCCCACCAAAAACCGCAAGCAATTTTGGATGATGCACCACTGAGTGGTGTGTGAGCTGCCTCTGCCCTCGCACATGTTTATACACACGGTTACTCAAAAAAAAATTTCCCTCCAGGAGGTTTCAGTAAACCAAATCGGTCAATGCGGAAACATGGAAGAAACGAAACGTGCACATGGGAACTTGGGGATAAATCATTTAATTGTACAGTCACGCACACAAGGACAATAAAATTAATCCCGGATTAAATAGACACCACAAGACACACAAGTGTGTATGTGTCTCAGATGAAACAGACACAAGAACAAACAAGTACTTTGTACAAAAAGCTAAATCCTGGTTCAGGGCCTCCACCACACTCTGTCATTCACCATGAACCAGGTGTATCTTTCACGGTGAGTGAGAGGGAGGAGAGGGGGAAGGGTAGAGGAGAGGGGGGAAGGGTAGAGGGAAGTGGGAGAGGAGAGAGGGGGGAGGCGAACGAGAGAACAGCTGCAGGTCCCTGGCCTTATATGAACTTGCTAACAGCTCCCTTTCCCATCTTCAAGATGTTTGCCGTCAGTGCCTGGCGGGTGCTAGCAATGGCGCACCACTCTCACACATGAGGACAATACCAGCCAATCGACAATGCTCATCCAGAACAAAATCAGTACAGTCCAATGGTGTGCCACATTAGTTCTTCCAATCCGAGGCAATCATGGTGCAAAGCCCTTCTCTGGCAGCATGGACTAGTGGTGTGCCACATTGCTCGCTGCTACCCAGGGGTGTGTTACTGGAGGGTTGGCCCCAATTTGGTAAAGTTAAAGGGTCGGAGCTTCTTCCTTTCACTCTCTTTCCACCTCCCCTCCCTCCGTCCCCATTGTGTATGGGTGGTAGTTAACCTCCGCCACTTCGAAGATGGATGGAGGTTACTGTTTTCACCCTTCTTGTTTGTTTGTTTGTTTGTTTGTTTGTGAACAGTATTACGGAAAAACTCCTCGACGGATTTCGACGAAACTTGGTGGGGGGTTAGGTATGGTCCAAGGATCATGCCATTAGATTTTGGACTTGGTCCAAAATCCAATATGGCCGCTATGGCGGCCATTTGAAGAAAAATTTGAAATTTTTTTTTTGCATTTCTACATGTTTTAAGTGATTTCCAACCCCCCAAAAAAAAAATTGTTACCCCCCAAAAAAAAAAATTTTTTTTTTTGGATTTCTACATGTTTAAGTGATTTCCAACCCCCCCCCCAAAAAAAATTGTTAGAGAAAATTTTTTTTTTTTTGCATTTCTACATGTTTTAAGTGATTTCCACCCCCGCAAAAAATTGTCACCCCCCCCCAAAAAAAGATTTTTTTTTTTGCATTTCTACATGTTTTAAGTGATTTCCAACCCCAAAAAAAATTGTTACCCCCAAAAAAAATTGAGAAAAAAAATTTTTTGGCATTTCTACATGTTTTAAGTATTTCCAACCCCCCCCCCAAAAAAATTGTCACCCCCCCCCCCCCCAAAAAATAGAGAATTTTTTTTTTGCATTTCTACATGTTTTAAGTGATTTCCAACCCCCCCCCCAAAAAAAAAGTTAGCGCAAAAAAAATTTTTGCAACTTTTTTTTCAACAAAATTTCGATTTCTTTTTTTTGCATTTCTACATGTTTAAGTGATTTCCAACCCCCCCCCCCCCCCAAAAAAAATGTTGGAGAAAAGAACTATAACTCTGTCAGCACTGTTGACATCATATTCATGAATAAGATATAAGGTTCACTTGAGTGACCCAGTAGTATTGCGCGCGAGGTTTTGCACTCTCCCGAGTGCTCCCCCCCTAGTTCATACTGTAGTGCATTCCTAAGTCACAAGCCAGCCATGTTGATTTTGGAGATGCCCAGAGCATTTCTCTGTTGCCAGCTACCGATAATACTTGGGGGGGGGGGACAAAGGATGATAAGCTTACTCTAACGAGGTCAAAATGAATTGGCCTGTCCATCCAGCTGGCCACAAAAAGACAACTTTACCTATCACAAGCACTTAATACAAGTGGTCCAAATGTCTTATTGCTGCATGAAACATAGGTGCTGAGGCCTATACAACTATATACAGTATGTAGCAATATTAATTTCCTTATATTTTATGGGCAGCGGATGACCAATCTGTCATTTAGTAGAGCTATCCTTCCCTTTCTTCTTGATAGAGTTGATTTTGGTCAAGCAGCCAAAAGATTGGAGGCACCTCAAAAGTGAAGGACTTGTTAAAAAGGACAGACAGAGGAAGGACAGACAGGGAAGGCACGTGAGGAATGGGGAAGGGAAGGTAGCGTGAGGAATGGAAGGAAGGCAGCGTGAGTGGCGAGGAAGGGAAGGCAGCATGAGTGTGTGGGAAGGAAGGCAGCATAAGAGCAGAGAAAGAAGCAGCCTGAGGAGCAGGGAAGGAAGGCAGCATGAGGGGTGGGGAAGGAAGGCAGCGTGAAGGAAAGGAAGGGTGATAAAATGCGCCAAATAATATTTTCTTTTTAACAACGGTTCTATATAAAATCGGGCGGAGCATTTAAAACCCACGGATAGAAGTGGGCGAGAGAGTGAGAAGGATGGAGTGGAGAGAGAGAGAGGAGAGGGACAGGGGTGGGAGAGATGGGGGTGGAAGAGAGAGGGATCGGGATAGGAGGGAGAGGGATGGGGTGGGAGGGAGAGGGATAGGGTGGGATAGAGAGAGAGGGAGAGGATAGAGGTGGGAGAGAGGGTAGGGATAGGGGTGGAGAGAGAGGGAGAGGGATAGGTGGATAGAGAGAGAGGGAGAGGGATGGGAATGGGAGGAGGGAGGGAGGATAGGGGTGGGAGAGGTGTGGAGAGAGGAGAGGTGTGGGAGAGAGGAGAGTGTGGAGAGAGGAGCAGGAGAGGATTGGAGAGAGGGAGAGGGTGGGAGAGAGGAAGGGGTGGGAGAGAATTGAGAAAGGAGAGGGGTGAGAGAGAGGAGGGGATGGAAGAGAGGAGAGCGGAGAGTGTGGAGGGAAAAGTGGAGATGGAGAGGAGGGGGGGTTTGGTAATGCCTGGACTTACGGAGCACGAGCCGCTCGCTCAGGGTGACGGAGCACGAGCCGCTCGCTCAGGGTGACGGAGCACGAGCCACTTGATATTAATGAAAATGGACTCTTGAAGGGTTGATTAGTTGTATCGTAGAGTTAATTAGTTATACTGTCATTTGCATGTTTGGAGTCGATGTATTGGAAACCCCAATTGAGGCCTGCCAAGATGGTGTTTAGTCAAGCCTTGTCTATCCTCCAACCCCCTGTAATTTCACTGTTAAATGTGCTTATTTCTCATTTATATATTTGATTCATCTCTTAACCCCTTTCTCTTCACCGGCCTTGCGACCAATGGCTGATGAGCTGAAGGGGATGTGTTTCTTTTGAATCGCACCACCCAACAGTGTGCTCGAGCGAGACAACCAATCAGCGTGCCCGATGACCTTACGCGAGGGACAGTTTTGAGCAGGGAATCTCGAGAGTGAGGTCCACGTGTGGTTTTTCCCAGCCTCTCTACAGAAGTCATGAGCAGGACTCCCTACCGGAGCATCGCTCATGGTTCTTTAGACCACCCTCCCCAGGGGAAGGAAGAACCTATCCTGTTATCATGGGAATGATGGCGGCGAGTTCGTCCGTACTGGCTGGAGATCCAACGCACAGCATGTTGTGCATGGGGAAATTGTTAACTGTTCGCCCCATCCAATCTAGGCAAAGGTGCCTCGCTCAGCTCAACCTTACCTGAACCACTGTATTATTTATTTTATCCCAGCTGCATCTTATAACCCCTTTTGTCCTTCTGTGTGTCCAACTACCTCTCAAATGAGTGTGCCTATCAGGATAGGGAAAGTTAGACTAGAGCGAGATCTTAAAAGGTTACTAGACGACCCGTGAACCCGTTGGGTTCCCGTTGTGACAGCAGTTGATAATACTCCCGAAGAGTACTTGACTGAATCAGGAATTGATTTCTTAATAATTTTTCTTGTTGCCCGATTTCAACGAAACTTGATACTGCACACCGCAGGAGAATGCTGAGTAAGGTGGCCCGAAAAATGTTGTGCTATCGTGTACCGTTTTGGCTGTATTTCGGGAACATACATACATACAAGATGAGAGTT
>CM068963.1:92201582-92220673 GCA_035128595.1 Eptatretus atami | reverse complement strand
TGGGGCCAACCCTCCAGTATAACCACCCCTGGGTAGCAGCGAGCAATGTGGCACACCACTAGTCCATGCTGCCAGAGAAGGGCTTTGCACCATGATTGCCTCGGATTGGAAGAACTAATGTGGCACACCATTGGACTGTACTGATTCGTTCTGGATGAGCATTGTCGATTGGCTGGTATTGTCCTCATGTGTGAGAGTGGTGCGCCATTGGCTAGCACCCGCCAGGCACTGACGGCAAACATCTTGAAGATGGGGAAAGGGGAGCTGTTAGCAAGTTCATAAAGGCCAGGGACCTGCAGCTGTTCTCTCGTTCGCCTCCCCCCTCTCTCCTCTCCCACTTCCCCTCTACCCCTTCCCCCTCTCCCCTCCCTCCCTCCCTCTCACTCACCGTGAAAGATACACCTGGTCATGGTGAATGACGAGTGTGGTGGAGGCCCTGAGCCAGGATTTTTTAGCTTTTTGTACAAAGTACTTGTTTGTTTCTTGTGTCTGTTTCATCTGAGACACATACACACTTGTGTGTCTTGTGGTGTCTATTTAATCCGGGATTAATTTTATTGTCCTTGTGTGCGTGACTGTACAATTAAATGATTTATCCCCAAGTTCCCATGTGCACGTTTCGTTTCTTCCATGTTTCCCGCATTGACCGATTTGGTTTACTGAAACCTCCTGGAGGGGAATTTTTTTTTTTGAGTAACCGTGTGTATAAACATGTGCGAGGGCAGAGGCAGCTCACACCACCACTCAGTGGTGCATCATCCAAAATTGCTTGCGGTTTTGGGTGGGCGTTGCAGACGTGACAATCCTGATTCTGATGTACATGCACCGTACTCCGTTACACAGCGTCGGTGCTGCTGAAGCAGTTTCTTTGCAAGGGTTATATTGTGTGGTTTGCCATTGCCTTCCCAGCAGTAGTTGGGGAAGGAATTTGGAATTTGTTCATGGTGCCAGCAATAGCTCGCCTACTCCTGCGAGGGACACCAAGGGATCTTTAACATCCACCAACTATTGCCAGTAGACAGTACGCCCAGTTTAACGTCCCTCCAAGGGACGGCACACACATTGATGAATCACCTTGCCTGTGAAACACAGTTAGTAGCTTGGGATTCAAACCCAGGTTAGACGGCTTAGAGGTGAGTGTGCGAATATCTAAGCCATCCTGCCAATCCTAGAAGTGACAATATAATCAATAATTACCTCCACCACCAAAAAGTGGACAGAGGTTATGCTTTCACCCCTGTCCGTTTGTCTGTGAGCACGATATCTCGAAAAGTTGTGTACGGATTCGGACAAAACTTCTTGGACTAGTTGGGTGTTTGACGAGGACGAATTGCTTCGATTTTGGTGAAGATACGGATCCAGATCCGGCCTATCGGTGGGATACAAAACGTAAACTGGTTCAGTCTGGTGGAGGTGTGCGCATTTGTAGCGAGTGCCGTTGTTGTTTGTTCATGTTTTATACAGTCATGAAAACGAGTCGTGAAAAGTGGCAACAAAAAAACAAGGAAAAGTTAAATAATCCACCAAACTCATCGGCATAATCGTTATATAGTGTTTGCTCTGATCTTGGAGGTAGGTGGTTCGAGTCTGACCTTGGCCGAGTCATTGTAAACCGGGAACTGCAGGACACGACCTCGCATTCGGTACGACGACGACGACGACGACGATGATAAAATCGACATCACAAAATCCTGGAAAGTTACATCATTTACCCCAAGGTCACAGGCTGTGTTTGTGTGAAGTCAAATCTTATGTTGTACGACCCTGAGGACCCAAATGACCCCGAAGACCCAAAGTACCCCGAAAACCCTTAAAGACCTAAAAGATGCAAAAGACCCCAAAGACACAAAATACCTCAAAGACCTTGAAGACCCCAAATAACGTGAACACTCAAAGGACATAAAAGACCCTGAAGAGCCAAAAGACCCACAAGACTGAAAAGACCCCAAAGACCCAAAATACCCTAAAGACCTCGAGTACCGAAAAGACCTCAAGGACAAAAAAGACCTAAAATACCCAAAATGACCCAGAGGACCCAAAAGATCCCAAGGACCCAAAAGATCCAGAGGACGCAAAAAACTCCGAGGACCCCGAACACCCAAAATATCCAGAGGACCCCCCCAAAAAGACCCAGGGGATCCAAATGACCCGAGGACACAAAAGACCACAGGGACCCCAAATATCTAGATAACCCAAAATACCAAGAGGACCCAAAAGACCCAACGGGACTATCTGGGACCCATGCAAATTCTGCATAATGTAAAATGTGACTTCAGGTCCTTAACCTCACCCACCCCCCCTCTCACACACACAGTCCAAAAGTCCACAACCCCCCTTCAACTCTGTCCTCTCTCTGCTTCCCCCACCACCACCCTCCTCCTCCCCTCAAAAGCCTCAAACCCCTCGATCCCAACTCTGTCCCCACTCTGCCCTCCCTCACCCAAGCCAACTTTGTCATCCCCTCCCCCTTTCTTCTTCAAGTCCTCAACTGCCACAAACCCCAAGTACTCAACATCCCTTCCAACCCCAAGTCCTCAACCCCCCCCCCTTCCGACGTCTCAATCGCCCTCTTCCAACTGCATGTACTCTCACCCGCTACTCTTTGTCCTCCCCTCCCCATTTCTTCCTGTTCTTAACAACATCACACAAAAATACACAGGGAACTTTGGCACGTGAGAAGGCCATTCTGCCTATCATGCCTGCGTTGTTCCTGTTCCCGTTTGTAAAGAACAATGTTAAAAGTAAATAAAGGTGGAACGTTAAATTCACAATCACCTCTCCCTTTCTTCTGTTATCCTTTACTACAATTCACGGACTGGTGTTTGCGTGTTTGTTTGTCGTGCTACTCCTGCAGTTGTGGGCCAATTACATCCAGACTTGTTCCAGAGGACCAGCATGCCCCCAATTAATGTATAGGGGTGTATTTTTCTTTGCCGGTGGTCTTGGGGGGGGGGGGGCGCAAATTCTCCATGTAAATGTGTATCATGTTGTGCCGCCTCCAGATGGGGGAAGCTATTACAAGTCCCCACCATTTACAGTACTGTGGGGTATTCCCGTCCCCACGTTTTCCAGCGCAGTGAGGTGTTTTGAATTACAAGCAGTAGGTATGTTTTGGCTTCATGCACATAACTTCACGGATTATAATTATTATTTTGCTTATACAGAGCTGTCAGTTGCCTATACACCGCCCAAATAAAGGTATGCATCAGAAGAACGTGTTGCATGCTTGGAATAAGACCGCCCGTCGGGCGGGTACTCTGCAAGTAATAATTCAAATAGTCACGTTAAATATTCGTTCATATCGTTTTGGTCATCCGGTTCGTCTTGTTGTCCAGTTCTAATCTGGCGAGTCGCCTCGACGTGACTGCAATGGCCAGGTGTTTCGTGTTGGAATCCCTCAATGGGCTTTTCCTAATCACCAAGGAGAACACGTGAAGCCAGAATTCACCCCAAGACCGGATAACATTATTATACACCATGCATGGGGGAAGGATACAAAAGAAAGCAAACAATAAATGATGTAAACACCTTTAACCCACATCCGGACATACGCACCCATGGAACGACGAACGATTGCGGATGCCTTAATAACTGCTTTAGGGCCCACAGGCACACCACAGGAGATAGAGATAGATAGCAGAGGCTGACGAGACTGAACACCTCAAACTGTGTCTGGCGGGACACGGCTCGGATAGGTGCAGGGTGGCAAAGTGGAACTCAAGAGCAGCCCTGCTTCAGACAGGAGCTTGATGTGAGGTACGGGAGGGGAGGGGGTGGCTGGCTGGATGGGGGCATGGTGTAGCACGGCAGCTTTGCAGATTTCCAGCAGCCTCTCTGCAGTCAGTCCCAACCATCTGCTTCCCCCTCCACTGCGTACACTTTTTTTTTATTACATCTGGCCCCCATTTCATGCCATGACATCCCGCACTCCTCCGCTCTCACTCACCATTGGACTGAAGCCCAGTCTGGGGGCAGGGCAAACACTTCCTCGACCTTTACAATGTTCCTGGTGCTGCGGGATCGGTTGTGATGGTGGAGCCGGCTCTCCCCACCTAAACTATGGGCCGAAGGCCCACCCAAATGCTAAAAATTACATTTAGGACAGATTACAGAGGGTAAAACAGTAAATAAAAGGTTCAAAGCGATGGCAGTTGGCCGGTTGTTAGACAGACGCAGACACTGGGTATTGAGGGATTAATTGTCAGGCCAGGCCAGACACCATGAAAACCCGAACTAACCTGTTTCATGGTTGGGTTGGCGATGACTAAGCCGTCCCCCCCCCCCCACCAGGTTTCCTGGTGAGGAGGGTGTATGGGTATGGACACCCAGCAGGATTAAAAACAAAACCTGTGAAAGGGAAGACGAGTTCCTTGTGAGCCAACGGCCATCCATACCTTTAAAAAAAAATTTTATTATAGTTTTTATGTTGAAGGCTCCAGTCATGGACTAAATCGTCCTCATCGAGGCCAGGCCTTAAAGAAAGAGAAATAAAAGAGAGAGAATGTAAAGTTCGGAGTGAAAATGAGTGAGTAAGAAAAGTGTGTGATGTTTGTTTGAAAAGTGTATAATGTTTGTTTGTAAGAATGGGAGATTAAAGCTAGCCTGGGAGTTATAGTTTGAGTGAGACAGAAAGTAAGACCAGCAATCTTGACACGGAGAGTGCGAGATGGTTCCGGGCACCACTTTAACACTCCTAAGTCGGAACGGTAGTACCACCCTGTGCGGTTGCTGTCTACAACCTCCGACCTATAACAAAAACCCTAGTGCCCAACTGTGTCTGCGGACATTCTTCCTGCAGTTGGGTACTTCTTATTAGGAGGTTGGTGCAGGATTTGCACTCCGCCACCGTAAAACTCTTCATTCCGCAAAACATTCTCGAAGCATAAAAAAACATCTGAAACCCCAGTCCGTGGGAGTACCTCCTGTGCTGCTGCCCTTCACAGGGCAGCTCCCTGGATGATGGGATTGGGTAAAGCCTTCAGGACCCCCAACTCCTTGATGATAGGAGGAAAAGCACAGAGTAAACCCCCTGGGTCAATTGCAGTGGTGTGTGTGTCGGGGTGGTGCTGAGGGTCATCAGCAGACGGCGGTCTCCTTGGGTTAACCTGAGGCGGTCCCTTTGGGTGAGTGCCTGGAATGTCCTATCCCTAAGAGAGGATGATCACCTGAGCTCCAGCATTTGAACATCGGTACTGCAGCACTCTCTGAGGTTCGGAGACCGGAATGCGGCGAGATCATGGTGGGTAGTTACACCTACTATTGTTCTGGTCGCTCCTATGGTTACCATGCCCAAGGAGTTGACTGGTAAGCTAGTGTCCAATAAGCTGACCCCAATGATAATTGAGTAACACCAGTCATGAGCGTATTATGAGAGAAAGATTCGTCACTCCTTAGGTTGTCATTTCCTGGTCTCTGTTTATGCTCCGACTGAGGCGAGTGATCTCACCGTGAAGGACGCATTCTATGCCACGCTCGAGTCTATGGTTGATCAGTGCCCCATGCGAGATACACTTCTAGTCTTGAGGGATTTTAATGCATTGACTAGAACTGATAGGATGGTTATAAGGACACGTGGTGGTCCCCTGGTCTGGACTGTGAACCAGAATAGCACTAAGTTCCTTGACTTTGCAAAAGTCATGGACTTAGGGTGGCCGGTTCAATGGTTCAGCGTCCACAAGCTCATCGCTGGAATTTGATATTCCAACGCTGTGTGTGTGGTAAAGGAGATTGACTGTTTCGTTCATGGACACTGCAGGATGATCAGAACTGCATGGTCTACTGGCGTGCTCAGTGCCTCAATATCGACCACAAGGCTTGTTGTAAACAACTCTAAGTTGCAGCTTAAATCCGGAGAATGGTACATCCAGCTTCGCTGGGTGTTTGCAAGCTCTAAGGATGAAGAGGGTAATTGAGGAGTTTGCGAAAAGGCTAGTGGGGATTTGGGGGGGGAGAGGTCTTGGGTACTTTGGGGAATCAGAAGAATTGTGGAGTGCCTTCAAGGCTAACCAATCCTTGATGTTGGCCTGTGTGATGTCGGGAACTCACTCTGGGGCGAAGAAGAATTTTGTCTCCCAACGCACACTGGATACTATTGACCAGAGACATAGGGCCAGGTTTAATAGCAGAGCTGAGCAGTTCAGGGAGTTCAGGCATAAAACTGTACATGTGCTGAGGATGGACAAGGAGGCCGATGTGCGAGGAATCTGTGAGGGGGTGGAGCATCACCTGTGGTCAAGTGATTCTCCTCCTGCTTTCAGCGGAATTTGCGCATTGCGTTCCTCCAAGCCCGTTCCTCGGTGTTCAGCAGTTAGAGTGGAGGGTGGTGTACTCTTGACTGAGGAGACCAAAGTGAAGGCGCGCTGGGCTGTTTACTTTGAGCGGCTTCACCAGGCTGACCCACCAGCCGTTGAGTTGGATGTCAGAGGTGTCACTATCCCTATTGCTGACCCTCCAAACAACTGTGATCCAACTTCATTTGTGGATACGCAGACTGTAGTGAACCGGTTGAAACGGGGTAAAGCTCCTGGGATCTGTGGCATCCATGCTGAACTTCTCAAGGCTGGTGGAAATGCTGTCCTCATGTTGTTACATGAAGTTCTGTGCTCTGCCTGGAACACAGGCGTCATCCCAACTGACTGGAAGAGGGGCCCCTTGGTTCGTCCTCTCTGGAAAGGGAAGGGTGATCGCCAAGACTGAAACAACTACCGAGGGGTGACGCTGCTCCCAGTGCCGGGCAAGGTCTTTGCTTGGATAATTTTTGATAGGGTTCACCACCATCTGCTTGAGCATCAGCACCCAGAGCAGTCAGGCTTTACACCAAAGAGGTCAACGATTGACCGTATCCTTTCTCTTCGGGTCCTGACCAAACGCAGATGAGAGTTTCAGCAGGGGCTGCTTGCAGCCTATGTTGGTCTCTGTAAAGCGTTTGATTCAGTGAATCAGGATGCCCTCTGGAGGATTCTTGGTCTTCGTGGGGTGCTACCAAAACTGATCAATCTGATGTCTGAACTCTACTCTGGTACTGAGAGTGCTGTGAGATGTGGTGGTACCATCTCTGACTTATTTCCAGTTGTTACTGGAGTTTGTCAGGGGTGTGTGCTGGCCTCCACACTTTTCAGCACTTGTATGGACTGGATTCTGGGGAGGATGTTGGAGAGATCAAGCTGCGGTGCATCGTTTGGGAAAGTCAAGATTTCTGACCTTGATTTCGCAGATGATGCAGTCATCTTTGCAGAGACTCTGGATATTGTTTTGGGGGCCCTCGAGGTGCTGAATGAGTTGTCACAGCTGCTGGGATTACGGGTTTCCTGGGTCAAAACTAAGATCCAGGCTTTCAATAAAATCTTGGATGCTGCTATCTTGTGTGTACTAGTTTGTGGTTAGGATGTTGAGGTCACAGAGAGATTCACTTACCTTGGCAGTGATATTCATGTCTCTCCTGGCTGTGAGCCAGAGGTAAACAGACGTCTGGGTCGGGTCTGGGGAGTTATGGATTCATCATGTCCTCCCGATCATCATGAATTCCCCTCAGGCTGCACTAATTCCAATTCAGCCCTTTCCCTTTAGTGCCTGAGCCTTCCATTCCTTCCTCAGAGCACTGACATTCACTATTCAGTCTACCCTTGCACCCACTCAGGCCTGAGCCAATCTTCCATTCCCTTTCACCATTGTAGCAGCCTCCATTCCCTTCCCTTACAGGACCTGCCCATTCCACATTCACCCTTCACCCCATCAAAGGCTGCACATTCACAAATTATTTAAATAATTTGAAATCTCTCTCATATTATTATTTATATTTTCAGTATAATTTAAATTAACATGATATATTTTTTATTATATAATTTATATACTATCAATTTAATTTTTTAATAATATCTGACGTCATTTGATTAACATTTTAAAAGTCAGTTTTAGCATAAATATATACGAATATTTTATAATACTTCGAAACCCAAGCACAATTTAAATATTTAATTATAATATTTCATAATTATCAATTAAATAGTTATTAAAATAAGTTTTTTACATATTTGATACAAAGTACTATCATATGATTATTTGTATTTATATAACCCATAATAATCTATTGAATATTTGAATAATATTTATAATTATAATTACTTATTCTAATTCAACACTTCATGTTTATTTTCCATTATATGATATTCTATTACATATCTATTATTTTTTTTCATCTCATATTTATAGATTATTATAAAGATAATTTCCTTTCTATATGTTTCAAATTTATCTCAATGCATGTAACTCTTTTTCTTTATCTTTTGTCCAACATATTATTCATTTTAATTTAATTTAATTGATTTACAATAGATAATTTCAATTTTAAATAAATTTATTGTTTCAAACATTTGATAACATAGAAATTATATGATGTTTCAAGATATTTAATCAATTTAATAATCTATTCAAACCATTTTTTATATATATAAAAATCATTATCTTTTATTTAATTATATTTTGTAGAAATGTATTATCAATTATATTCAATAATATGCATTTTTTACTATTACTGCCATTTTTTTTTTTTTTTTTTTTTTTTTTCTTTATTTTTTTTTATTTTTTTGTTTTTTTTTTTTTTTTTTTCGTTTTTTCTTCCATCTTTTTTTTTTTTTTTTTTTTTCTTTTCTTTTTTTTTTTTTTTTTTTTTTTTTTTTTTTTTTTTTTTTTCTTTTTTTTCATTTTCATTTTTCTCTCTCCATTTCCTCATTTTTTTTTCTCTTTTCTTTTTTTTTTTTTTCTCTTTCCTTTTTTCTCTATATGTTCTTTTTTTCTCTTTCTTTGTCCTTTTTTTTTATTATTTCTTTGTTTTTTTTTTTCTCTTTTCCTCCGCCTTCGTTTTTCTTTTTTCCCGCTCTTTTCTCTTTCTTTTTTTTCTCTTTTCTTTTCTCCCTCGTCTTTTTCTTTTTTTTTCCCTTTCCTTGGTGCCTGCTTCCATTTCTCCCCTCAGGCTGCCTCTCCATTCCCCTTCCCCTCAGGCTGCCTTCCATTCCTTCCCCTCAGGCTGCCTTCGCATTCCCTTTCCCTTGGTGCTTGCCTTCCATTCCCTTCCCCTCAGGCTGCCCTTCCATTCCCTTCCCTCAGGTCTGCCCTTCCTATTCCCTTTCCCTTGTGCTGCCTTCCATTCCCTTCCCCTCAGGCTCAGGCTGCCCTTCCATTTCCCTTCCCCTCAGGCTGCCTTCCATTCCCTTCCCCTCAGGCTGCCTTCCATTCCCTTCCCCTCAGGCTGCTTCCATTCCCTTTCCCTTGGTGCTGCATTTCCTTCCCCTACCCCTCACCGCTGCCTTTCCTCTCCACTCCCCCCCCCCCCCCCTCCGTGGACCTCCCCGGCAGTCAGCCAGTAAACTGTTATAATGTGCTGTTTTAATGTGCCCCATTATTGTTCAATCCTGTACTACCCCCTCCCCTATCCACAAGTCTCACTACCAAACGCAAGTCGAGAACCCTCCCTTCATGTTTACCTCTTCCAAAAACCCCTCCATCTCCCCAATTCCCCTCTCTCTCCCCCCTCTCTCCTCCCTCCTTCTCCCTCACCTTCCCCTCTCCCTCACCCTCCCCTCCCTTCTCTCCTCTCTCCCACCCTTCCATCCCCTCTCCCTCCCCTCTCCCTCCCTTTCCCTCTGCCTCCTTTCCTCCCCTCCTCTTTCCTCCCTCCCTCCCTTCCCTTCCCTCCCTCCCCTCTCCCTCCATTTCTCCCATCTCCCTCCTTTCCTCCCTCCACCTCACTTCTCTCCCTTCCCCTTTCTCCTCCCTCCCTTTCTTCCTCCACCTCACTTCCCTCCTCCCTTCCTTCCTTTCTCCCTTCTCCCTTCTTCCCTCCCTCTCTCTCTTCCTTCCCTCCCTCCTCTCTCCCTCCTCTTTGCCTCCTCTCCTTCTTTCCCTCTTTCTCCACCCCCCTTTAATATACCCTTCGGTGATGTGATGGGTTGTATTTGTTCGTTAACAAATATGGAGGTATCATTGACCGCCACCCCTCCCCCTATTTATATCATGTCCAACCCAACGAATCCAACTACACAAGTCGCCTTTTCGCTGATAAGACAGGAAAGTAAAGTCCCTTTAAAGGTCCATGACACCCAAACGTACTGAAATTGATATGTATATATATTAATATGAAGACCACAAGGGGAAAACAGAGATGTCACTTTTTATAAATTTCAGGGTTATTGCACCTGCCAATAGTTGGCAACATAAGGTTTCCTCTCACAATATTACTTTAACAAATAACCAGGGGCTGTCACATAATTTATAATGGTATAAGTTTAGCCGTGCAATGAAAAACAGTGTTGTCAAAGCTGAACAAGTAGAACCAGAGTTGTCAGTACTTTACTCCTGGTTATCTCCCTTTCATTCATGTTAAGTGTTCCACCATAATATTCAGAGTTTGAGAACTAAAAAAATGAAAGGTTGTAAAACTTTCACAGCATAAACTCTGAGCACTACAATGGCCTATTTGGTTATATCATGGCTCCGTAGTTGGTGCATATCGTGTCTTCAAGCCTGGTCAACCTTTATTGTGACTTTTATGGGACCCAGCCGTGGCTTAATGGTTTAGCGCGTCTGAGCACCCATCCTCATTCGATGTACACCACCGCCCAATCAACCTGCTTAGGTATATGAGGGAGTCACATGAGGTGACTTCGGCTATAGCGGGGGTGGTTTATCCTTGGTTTCCTCCCCGTTTTTCCATCATATTAAGTAGTACGGAGATAAGAAAGGGAGAATCCGTCGTCATATAAGCGAAATACCTTGAGTATGGGTTGAACACCAATCAACAAAAAAACAATGACCGTTTAATGTTGAAAAAAATAATCTGTGATCACCAAAGTCATGTAATGTATGCTAATAACCAACAAGCATGAATTTGCTACACATCCTGGGTTAAAATTGCATGGCAATTATATTAAACAAGGGAATAACCAGTGATGTCAGTTTGCAACATTGATTCGTTTCTTTGCTCTTAAATTAAATAACACAGAAGCTTGGCAAATGCTACATGCTTAATTTGATCGGCCAATGATCACTCTTCCTTTTTACTGGAAATAAATCTATATGACAGTTATTAAACAGTCCACCACGAAGTCTTGAAACTTTGTTTTTCAGTTTCTTCAAAATTGACTTATCCTGACATCTCTGGTTTTCCCCTTGTGGTCTTCATATATATATATTATATATTATTATATATATATATATATATATAATATATATATATATATAATTTATATATATATTTATATATTTATATTATATAATATATATATGTCCTAGAGGAGTTTTTTCATCGTGATTTTCAGATCTGACAATGTTTTTCACAATACTCATTCTGTAAAATGTAAATTTAAAAAAACAAAACCTCTTCGGAACGCCCTAAAAATTCTGCCGAATCTACTGAAGGGGCGTAACCCACATGATGTCATCTCCAGAACGACAAAGGCTGCACGTAATATTACTCGGGTTGGTGGTCTACGTGATCCTATGGCTTCCTGTGTGTTTCCACATTCGATTGGTCGACTCAATCGCTTTGTTCATTTCTTCTTTAAAAAAATCGAACATTTGGTTTTGAATAATGGATGACATGGACTTTGATTTGTCTGGTAACGACAGTGAGTGTGAGAGAAATGAAGGATTTTGGTCTGAATCACATGGAGAATTGTCGGATAACGTAGTCGCGGGAGGTGAAGTTCAGGCAGCTGGAATTAAATACGGCCTTACCGTTCGAGCCTGAAGCAGACAAGCAGAGGAAAATGGCGATGAAATTCCGGCGTTCATGATGATCGGGAGGACATGATGAATCCAAACTCCCCAGACCCGACCAGACGTCTGTTTACCTCTGGCTCACAGCCAGGAGAGACATGAATATCACTGCCAAGGTAAGTGAATCTCTCTGTGACCTCAACATCCTAACCACAAACTAGTACACACAAGATAGCAGCATCCAAGATTTTATTGAAAGCCTGGATCTTAGTTTTGACCCAGGAAACCCGTAATCCAGCAGCTGTGACAACTCATTCAGCACCTCGAGGGCCCCCAAAACAATATCCAGAGTCTCTGCAAAGATGATGCATCATCTGCGAATCAAGGTCAGAAATCTTGACTTTCCCAAACGATGCACCCGCAGCTGATCTTCCAACATCCTCCCCAGAATCCAGTCCATACAAGTGCTGAAAAGGTGTGAGGCCAGCACACACCCCTGACAAACTCCAGTAACAACTGGAAATAAGTCAGAGATGGTACCACCACATCTCACAGCACTCTCAGTACCAGAGTAGAGTTCAGACATCAGATTGATCAGTTTTGGTAGCACCCCACGAAGACCAAGAATCCTCCAGAGGCATCCTGATTCACTGAATCAAACGCTTTACAGAGACAACATAGGCTGCAAGCAGCCCTGCTGAAACTCTCATCTGCGTTTGTCAGGACCCGAAGAGAAAGGATACGGTCAATCGTTGACCTCTTTGGTGTAAAGCCTGACTGCTCTGGTGCTGATGCTCAAGCAGATGGTGGTGAACCCTATCAAAAATTATCCAAGCAAAGACCTTGCCCGGCACTGGGAGCAGCGTCACCCCTCGGTAGTTGTTTCAGTCTTGGCGATCACCCTTCCTTTCCAGAGAGGGACAACAAGGCCCCTCTTCCAGTCAGTTGGATGACGCCTGTGTTCCAGGCAGAGCACAGAACTTCATGTAACAACATGAGGACAGCATTTCCACCAGCCTTGAGAAGTTCAGCATGGATGCCACAGATCCAGGAGTTTACCCCGTTTCAACCGTTCACTACAGTCTGCGTATCACAAATGAAGTTGATCACAGTTGTTTGGAGGGTCAGCAATAGGGATAGTGACACTCTGACATCCAACTCAACGGGCTGGTGGGTCAGCCTGGTGAAGCCCGCTCAAAGTAAACGTGCCCAGCGCGCCTTCACTTTGGTCTCCTCAGTCAAGAGTAACACCACCTCCACTCTAACGCGAACACCGAGGAACGGGTTGGAGGAACGCAATGCGCAAATTCCGCTGAAAGCAGGAGGAGAATCACTTGACCACAGGTGATGCTCCACCCCTCACAGATTCTCGCAATTCGGCTCCTTGTCCATCCTCAGCACATGTACAGTTTATGCCTGAACTCCTGAACGCTCAGCTCTGCTATTAAACCTGGCCCTATGTCTCTGGTCAATAGTTCCAGTGTGCGTTGGGAGACAAAATTCTTCTTCGCCCCAGAGTGAGTTCCACGACATCCACCGGCAACATCAAGGATGGTAGCCTTGAAGGCACTCCACAATTCTTCTGATTCCCCAAAGTACCAAGACCTCTCCCCCCCCCCCCCAAATCCCACTCAGCCTTTTTCGCAAACTCCTCATTACCCTCTCATCCTTGAGCTTGCAAACACCCAGCGAGGCTGGGATGTGTACATTCTCCCGGATTTAAGCTGCAACTTCAGAGTTGTTTACAACAAGCCTGTGGTCGATATTGAGGCACTGAGCACGCCAGTAGACCTTGCAGTTCTGGATCATCCTGCAGTGTCCATGAACGAGCAATGGTCAATCTCCTTTACCCACCACCAGCGTTGGAATATCAAATCCAGCGATGAGCTTGTGGACGCTGAAACCATGACCGGCCACCCTAAGTCCATGACTTTTTGCAAAGTCAAGGAACTTAGTGCTATTCTGGTTCACAGTTCCAGACCCATGGGGACCACACGTGTCCCTTATAACCACCCTATCAGTTCTAGTCAATGCATTAAAATCCCTCAAGACTAGAAGTGATATCTCGCATGGGGCACTGATCAACCATAGACTCGAGCGTGGCATAGAATGCGTCCTTCACGGTGAGATCACTCGCCTCAGTCGGAGCAATAAACAGAGACCAGGAAATGACACCTAAGGAGTGACGAATCCTTCGTCTCATAATACGCTCATGACTGGTGTTACCTCAATTATCATTGGGGTCAGCTTATTGGAACAGTTACAGCAACTCCTTGGGCATGGTAACCATAGAGCGACCAGAACAATAGTAGGTGTAACTACCCACCATGATCTCGCCGCATTCCGGTCTCCGAACCTCAGAGAGTGCTGCAGTACCGATGTTCAAATGCTGGAGCTCAGGTGATCATCCTCTCTTAGGATAGGACATTCCAGGCACTCACCCAAAGGGACCGCCTCAGGTTAACCCAAGGAGACCCGCGTCTGCTGGATGACACCTCAGCACCCCCGACACACACCACTGCAATCTGACAGGGAGTTTACTCTGTGCTTTTCCTCCTATCATCAAGGAGTTGGGGGTCCTGAAGGCTTTACCCCAATCCATCATCCAGGGAGCTGCCCTGTGAAGGGCAGCAGCACAGGAGGTACTCCCACGGACTGGGTTTCAGATGTTTTTTTATGCTTCGAGAATGTTTGGCGGAATGAAGAGTTTTACGGTGCCGGAGTGCAAAATCCTGCCACCAACCTCCTAATAAGAAGTAACCCAACTGCAGGAAGATGTCCGCAGACACAGTTGGGCACTAGGGTTTTTGTTATAGGTCGGAGGTTGTAGACAGCAACGCACAGGGTGGACTACCGTTCCGACTTAGGAGTGTTAAAGTGGTGCCCGGAACCATCTCGCACTCCTCCGTGTCAAGTTTGCTGGTCTACTTTCTGTCTCACTCAAACTATAACTCCAAGGCTAGCTTTAATTTCTTATTCTTGCAAACAAAACATTATAACACTTTCAAACAAACATCACACACTTTTCTTACTCACTCATTTTCACTCCGAACTTTACATTCTCTTCTCTTTTATTTCTCTTTTCTTTAAAGGCCTGGCCTCGATGAGGACATTTCAGTCATGACTGGAGCCTTCAACATAAACTATAATAAAATTTTTTTTAAAGGTATGGATGGCGTTGGCTCACAAGGAACTCGTCTTCCCTTTCACAGTTTTGTTTTTAATCCTGCTGGGTGTCCATACCCATACACCCTCCTCACCAGGAAACTGGTGGGGGGGGGACGGCTAGTCATCGCCAACCAACCATGAAACAGGTTAGTTCGGGTTTTCATGGTGTCTGCCTGGCCTGACAATTAATCCTCAATACCAGTGTCTGCTGTCTGTCTAAAACAGGCCAACTGCCATCGGCTTTGAACCTTTTATTTACTGTTTTCCCTCTGTAATCTGTCCTAAATGTATATTTTAGCATTTGGGTGGGCCTTCGCCCATATTTAGGTGGGGAGAGCCGCTCCACCATCACAACGCGATCCCGCAGCACCCAGGAACATTGTAAAGGCGAGGAAGTGTTTGCCCTGCCCCAACTGGCTTCAGTCCAATGGTGAGTGAGAGCGGAGGAGTGCGGGAGTATGGCATGAAAGTGGGGCCAGATGTAGTAAAAAAAGTGTACGCAGTGGAGGGGGAAGCAGATGGTTGGGACTGATGAAGAGGAGCTGTGGAATCTGCAAAGCTGCCATGCTACACATGCCCCAACCAGCAGCCACCCCATCCCCTCCCGTACCTCAAACATCAAGCTCCTGTCTGAAGCAGGCGCTCTCTTGAGTTCCACTTGCCACCCTGCACCTATCGAGCCGTGTCCCGCCAGACACAGTTTGAGGTGTCAGTCTCGTCAGCCTCTGCATCTATCTCTATCTCCTCTGGTGTGCCTGTGGGCCCTAAAGCAGTTATTAAGGCATCCGCAATCGTTCGTCGTTCCATGGGTGCGTATGTCCGGATGTGGGTTAAAGGTGTTTACATCATTTTTTTGTTTGCTTCTTTGTATCCTTCCCATGGCATGGTGTATAATAATGTTATCCGGTCTTGGGGTGATTCTTCTGGCTTCACGTGTTCTCCTTGGTGATTAGGAAAAGCCAATTGAGGATTCCAACACGAAAACACCTGGCCATTGCAGTCACGTCGAGGCGACTCGCCAGATTGAACTGGACAACAAGACGAACCGGATGACCATAACGATATGAACGAAATATTTAACGTGACTATTTGAATTATTAAGCAGAGTACCCCGCCCGACGGGCGGTCTTATTCCAAGCATGCACACGTTCTTCTGGATTGCATACCTTTATTTGGGCGGTGTAATAGGCAATGACAGAGCTCTGTATAAAGCAAAAATAATAATTATAAATCCGTGAAGTTTATGTTGCATGAAGCCAAAACATACCTACTGCTTGTAAATTCAAAACACCTCACTGCGCTGGAAAACGTGGGACGGGAATACCCCACAGAACTGTAAATGGTGGGGACTTGTAATAGCTTCCCCATCTGGAGGCGGCACAACAATGATACACATTTACATGGAGAATTTGCGTTCCACCCCCCCCCCCCAAGACCCCGCGCAAAGAAAATACAACCCCTATACATTAATTGGGGGCATGCTGGTCCTCTGGAACAAGTCTGGATGTAATTGGCCCACACTGCAGGAGTAGCACGACAAACAAACACGCAAACACCAGCGTGAATTGTAGTAAAGGATAACAGAAGAAAGGGAAGTGATTGTGAATTTAACGTTCCACTTTATTTCTTTTAACATTGTTCTTTAACACGGGAACACAGGAACAACGCAGGCATGATAGGAGAATGGCCTTCTCACGTGCCAAAGTTCCCTGTGTATTTTTGTGTGATGTGTTATGAACAGGAAGAAATGGGGAGGGGAGGACAAAGAGTAGCGGGTGAGAGTAATGCAGTTGGAAGAGGGCGATTGAGACGTTGGGAAAGGGGGGGGGGTTGAGGACTTGGGGTTGGAAGGGATGTTGAGTACTTGGGGTTTGTGGCAGTTGAGGAATTGAAGAAGAAAGGGGGAGGGGATGACAAAGTTGGCTTGGGTGAGGAGGGCAGAGTGGGGGACAGAGTTGGGATCGAGGGGTTTGAGCTTTGGGGAGAGGAGGGGGGTGGTGGTGGGGAAGCGAGAGAGACAGAGTTGAAAGGGGGGTTGTGGATTTTGGACTGTGTGTTGTGAGAGGGGGGTGGGTGAGGTTAAGGACCTGAAGTCACATTTTACATTATGCAGAATTTGCATGGGTCCCAGATAGGTCCCGTTGGGGTCTTTTGGGTCTTCTCTGGTATTTTGGGTTATCTTAGATATTTGGGGTCCCTGTGGTCTTTTTGTGTCTCCGGGTCATTTTGGATCCCCTGGTCTTTTTGGGGGGTCCTCTGGATATTTGGGTGTCGGGCGGTCCTCGGAGTTTTTTTGCGTCCTCTGGAATCTTTTGGGTCCTTGGGATCTTTTGGGGTTCCTCTGCGGTCATTTTGGGTATTTAGGTCTTTTTTGGTCCTTGAGGTCTTTTCGGTACTCGAGTCTTTAGGGTATTTTGGGTCTTGGGGTCTTTTCAGTCTTGTGGGTCTTTTGGGCTCTTCAGGCGTCTTTTATGTCCTTTGAGTGTTCACGGTTAATTTGGGCGGTCTTCAAGGGTCTTGGAGGTATTTTGTGTCTTTGGGGTCTTTTGCTCTTTTAGGTCTTAAGGGTTTCGGGTACTTTTGGTCCTTGGGGTCATTTGGGTCCTCAGGGTCGTACAACATAAGATATTGACTTCACACAAAACAACCCAAGCCTGTGACCTTGGGGTAAATGATAGTAACTTTCCAGGGATTTTGTGTGTGTCGATTTTATCCATCTCGTCGTCAGTCGTCGTCGCTACCGATGCGAGGTCGTGTCTGCAGTTCCCGGTTTATCAATGACTCGGCCAAAGGTTCAGACTCGAACCACTACCTCCAAGATCAGAGCAAACACTATATAACGATTATGCCGATGAGTTTTGGTTGATTATTTAACTTTTACCTTGTTTTTTTGTTGCCACTCTTTCACAGACTCGTTTCATGACTGTATAAAACATGAACAACAAGACAACGGCACTCGCTACAATGCGCACACCTCCACCAGATCTGAACCAGTTCACGATTGTGTAATCCGACCGATAGGCCGGATCTGGATCCGTATCTTTCACAAAATCGAAGCAATTCGTCCTCGTCAAACACACCACTAGTCAAGAAGTTTGTCCGAATCCGTAACACAACTTTTCGTAGATTCGTGCTCACAGACAAAACGGACAGGGGTGAAAGGCATAAACCTCATGTCCACTTTTTGGTGGTGGAGGTACTTATTGATAATATTGTCACTTCTTAGGATTGGCAGGATGGCTTAGATATTCTGCACACTCACCTCTAAAGCCGTCTAACCTGGTGTTGAATCCCAAAGCTAACCTAACTGTTGTTTCACAAGGCAAGGTGATTCATCAATGATGGTTGTGCCGTCCCTTGGAGGACGTTAATGGGCGTACTGGTCTACTGGCAATAGTTGGCTGGAATGTTAAAGTCCCTTGGCTGTCCCTCGCAGATGAGTAGGCCGAAGCTATTGGGCTGGCACCATGGAAAAATTCCAAATTCCTTCCCAATACTGCTGGAAGGCATAGGCAAACCAACACAATATAACCCTTGCCAAAGAAACTGCATTCAGCAGCACCAGACGCTGTGTACAGAGTACGCGTGTGCATGTACATCAGAATCAGGATCAGAATCAGGATTGTCACGTCTCTTGAAACGCCCCCAAACTGACACCAAACGCAAATTTGATGATGCACCACTAGAGTGGTGTGTGGAGCTGCCTATGCCCTCGCACATGTTATATACACACAGGTTACTAAAAAAAAATTCCCCTCGGCAGGAGTCTTTCAGTAAACCCAAATCGGTCAATGCGGGAACATGGAAGAAGAAACGTGCACAGCGGGAACTTGGGGGATAAAGTCGATTTAATTGTACCAGCAGCACACAAGAAAAAGGACAATAAATTAATCACCGGATTAAAATAGACAACGCACAAGACCACACAGCAAACAGTGGTGTATGTGTCTGCAGAATGGAACAGACACACATAAGAAAGCAAAAAGTATTTTTCTTTTTACAAAAACTAAATTCCTGCTCAGGCGTCCGCACCACCGGTCATTCACCATTGACAGGTGTATCTTTCAGGTGAGTTTGAGAGGAGGGAGGGGGGAGAGGGGAGGGGTAGAGGAGTGGGAAAGGGGGGTATGAGGGGGAGTGGGAGAGGAGGAGGAGGGGGAGGCGAACGAGAGAACAGCTTGCAGGTTCCCCTGCTTTAATGAAAACTTGCT
>CM068963.1:92159187-92170499 GCA_035128595.1 Eptatretus atami | reverse complement strand
TGGATGATGAAAGCGGAACTGACGATGATTCCGACGACGAACTGTGAATGCAGGTGTCACACTGCTTTTTCTGTGGTGATCTACTACTCAGTAGTATTCAGATTGGTTAGCATGTAATAGTGGACTTGAGTTTTGTAATAACAGCAGTCAAGAGCCTAGTTCAGCAACTGCTTCAGAGCAGAATACTGGAGTTCTAAGACAGTAATCTTCTTGTGGCGGTTCTACTTTTCATCAGGCTGAGTGCGCAGTCTCTTGTCTTTGATTAATCGTAAGAGCCAATGTAACTGTCTTTAATAGGCGCTGTAACTGTCTTTAATAGCAATGTAACTACCTTTAATAGCCAGTGTGCTGCCTTTTAAGCAAAAAGTTGCCTTGGTCAACTCGAAGGCTGTCTGGTCGTCCAGACGTTTTCGGCCGGTAAAAATATGTAACTGCTTCGGTTTACGACCTTTAATTATAACATCTTTAATAACAGTGAATAGGGCTCTGTATAAAATATTGTATCATTTTAAGACCTCACAGAGTTTTCTTGACATACATCAGTCTATCCTTGATTCTTCATTTCTGTGTCAAAATCGTGCTTTAATGTTGGTGTATCTTTAATTGCCAAAAATGACCAATTGTGTCACATCCTCGACGTGGAAACAGTGGATTTGGACTCGCGCGTCTAAATTCTTTAAGTATGCCAAATTTCATCCAGATTTGGTGGATCTGCACAACAAAAATCATTTTCTGAAGGTAATAGCGAGTACCTCCACATGGTCTAATTGTGATGTCCTTGCCTTTTGCACTCCAATGTTGTCACCTTGCACCATGCTGGGGGTAATATATTTTTTATTTTTTTAAAATATGTTGCAGCAAACGATGTAGTTTGAGGCAATGAGTCTTAATGATGTCTTCATCATTGCCTTGGTTAAAAAAAAAAAAAAATTGTATTTGCATTGTAACGCCCTTAGTTGACTTTGATAACTGTGGTGCATGTGTTGAATCTTGGCATCGTTGACATCTTTGCACAATTTGTCTCAATATTTTGCTTGTGAAGCTGCAAAGTTGCCTGTTTGGCAGGCGACCATGTTGGCCATTAAATGCGAGTCACGAGCACTTTGTCCATGATTTTCCAAAAGCAATCCCTCTTGGCCATATGACGTAACAAGTTGCATCACCCGATCAATATCGTGTTAGTTAGACTTCAGTAAATCATCAAGAAGATTGTTGTTTACACCTAGATTGCAAAAATTAACTTGGGAGTGCTATATAGCAATGATGGGCCAAATGGCCTTCATTTCCTTCTTCAAGGTCATACAAGATCATGTGACCATGTGTTACACTCAGTGTTGTCCTGTAGAGCGTCAGAATGTTTTGCTAATCTCCATTATGCATATGGAATATGAATAAAATGCAATTTGTTTGATTCTCAACAGAGCATTGACCCTCAAACACGAAAGCACAAACCAAATACGCAGGTGTGATCGGGGGTGGGGACACACCTGATGTTTGATGGTTCATTGCTCAAAGCATCATTACCTCTGCCACCGAAGGTGAAGGAGGTTATGTTTTCACCCCTTTGTCTGTCTGTCTTTGTGTACAGGATATCTCAAAAAGTTGTGGATAGGTTCGGTTTGTGACAAGGACGAACTGATTAGATTTTGGTCAAGATCCGGATCTGGATCTGACTACCTGAATTTTTGAAGTGATTCTTCACTATTGAGACATCGGGCCAAAAACGATATATAGCATGATATTTAAAAAATGTATTGGGCCAGATGTGTTCTCATGGATCAGGCATTGCGTGGTGGAGGTATGCATTTTACCGATTGCCCTTCTAGTTATCCCGCCCCCTGGAGGGAGTGGGATATTGTAATCGTCCGGTTTGTTATCTTGCCAAACGAAGTTTTTGCAAGATATGTTAGTCAGCTTGTATTTATTTTTTTATTTTTTTTTTATTTTTTTTTTTGTCTGTAATCACGTATAAAAAATTCTGCAGAGCACAGTTATCATTGGAAATTTTTGTAACTTCGCATATCAGAGGCCTATAGAGGTCCCTTTCAGTGCATAAAATTTTGAAGGTCAAGGTCAAAGGTCAAGGTACTTTGTCGCAAATCAGGGGAGTCGACGAAACCCTTCTTTTTTAAGTAATTTTGATCAGATCGTCTTCAAACTTCATGGGAATATAGTTCATGGTCTGGCGCTCAGCTGATTAATTTTTGGTGGCGATTGGCCTTGACCTTAATATGTTTTTTTTTTTTAATTTTTTTTTTTGTCTGTAATCACGTAAATCACTCTGCGAGCACAGTTTTCATTGGAAATTTTTGTAACTTCGCATATCAGAGGCCTATAGAGGTCCTTTCAGCGCATAAAATTTTGAAGGTCAAGGTCAAAGGTCAAGGTCACTTTGTCGCAAATCAGGGGAGTCGACGAAACCTTATTTTTTGAGTAATTTTGATCGGATCGTCTTCAAACTTCATGGGAATATAGTTCATGGTCTGGCGCTCAGCTGATTAATTTTTGGTGGCGATTGGCCTTGACCTTCATGGTTAGCGCCTAAGGTCAAACATATTTGACCCCAAGGTCAAATTTTCAAGTTTTGGAACCATATCGTGTAGTACCTCAAATTGAACACCTCGATGAGTGCTTTCTAGATATGTCAAGCTTGAGACATTATGACGTCATTTGGTGACGTTATGAGGCAAACGCATATTTTTCATGGTTACTCTGTAGAACGATTCTCATCGGAATCTCTCGTAGGCAGATATTCCTCAAGGAGTCGCTCCTGGTGGATAGCAGCTCTGTTCACCTCAGTGTGACCTTAAAGAAGTCACACGTGGTCACCTTTTGGCAATACGGGTCGTTTTATTTGTCTTTGTTTGTCTGTCTGTCTGTTAGCAACTTTACGGCAAAACGGCTTCAGCAACCACTATCAAATTTAATCCACAGGTGGGCAATGAACCTTGGACGACCCCATTAACTTTTGGGTCCAATTGGATCAAAGGTCAGGTCAGGTCACGAAAAGATCAAAATCGTTTTTCGCTCATAACTTCGTCAAAAATGATCTGATTTACTTCAAACTAAGCTTATAGTGAACCTTATTCTATTTGTCACTTATAATCCTACCCATTCCTATAGTGAAAAATGCATATTTGTGAAGATCGGTAGGGTCCGAAGTTTTTGGGGGTCATGGTCATCGGTCAAAATTACAAATTTTCCATTAAAACTAAAACATGGTTACGAAAATACAACTTTACGGGAAACGGCGGCTCAAACCTGTCAAATTGTATCCACAAAGTGGGTAATGAACCTCAGACGACCCCATTAACTTTTGGGTCCAATTAGGTCAAAGGTCAAGGTCAGGTCACAAAAAGGTGAAAATCGTTTTTCGCTCATAACTTCGTCAAAAATGATCCGATTTACTTCAACTAAGCTTATAGTGAACCTTATTCTATTTGTGACTTAAAATCCTAACAATCCTATAGTGAAAAATGCATATTTGTGAAGATCGGTAGGGTCCGAAGTTTTGGGGGTCATGGTCATCGGTCAAAATTACAAATTTTCCATTGAAACTAAAACATGGTTCGAAAATCATTTTACGGTCATACTTCGTCAAAAATGGTTTAATTGACTTCAAACTAAGACTAAATATTCCTTATTCTATTCTTATAATCAACATTCAGGTTAAGGATGTATCAAAATTAAATTGAAATCCCCAAAATAACTTTATGCCTTAAATGGGTGGGATTTGTTGTGCCTGGCACCACTTGTTTGTTTTGTTTTGACATGAACCCTCTGCATATTAATATAATGCAGGACACTGATGCCCCACACTGCACGACCCCGCTTTATGCGGTTCACTTTAGTGTGAATGAACTATTCGATTTGTAATTACAAAATTAACTGAAAAATAACAGCAACCTTTCAAAAAAATTTCATCAAGTGAGTCCAAAGTTAAGTTTAAATACAACCATTGGTGTTGACGTTGCTGGCAGCCAATCAGAGAGCGTTTATACGATATTAAAGAGCGGGTAGGTGGGGGGTTTAACAAGGTCATGTTTATGACTAGTCTTAGGTGTTCATTAGATAAAAAAAAAATTGGATGACTTTCATGTAACTGGCGAAGCTGTGAGTGTGGACAAATGTGCAGCAGCTGAATTTGTGTCCAAGTTTAAAGCCCTTGTGCCAAGTTTACCCTCCCCAGCTAATTTAAGCTCACCTGGAACACCGTTCCAAGGAGCTTATTTATTTATTTTGACGAAACGGGGCTTTTTAGGAAGAGGATGCCGTATTGTCAGTTCATTTCCAAGGAAGAGCGGCATGCCTCTGGCTTCAAGGTAGCAAAAGACCACCTGACACTCCTCTTTGGCAACAATGCTTCAGGAGACTTGAAGTTAAAGCCCCTTCTCTTGTACTGTTTTGAGACTCTCCAGGCTATGAAGGGTTATACCAAAGATCATCTGCTTGTCTGGAAATCTAACAAAAGGCCTGGGTGACAATGGACATTTTAAAGGTCCCCTGACATGCAAAACTTCTGGTTATTATCTTGCCAAAACGAAGTTTTTGCAAGATATGTTAGTCAGTCTGTGTTTTTATTTTATTTTTTATTTTTTTTTTTTGTTTGTTTGTTGTCTGTAATCACGAAAAAAATTCTGCAGAGCACAGTTTTCATTGGAAATTTTTGTAACTTCGCATATCAGAGGCCTATGAGGTCCCTTTCAGCGCATAAAATTTTGAAGTCAAGTAGGTCAAGTCACTTTATCACAAATCAGGGTAATCGACAAAACCCTTATTTTTTGAGTAATTTTGATCGGATAGTCTTCAAACTTCATGGAATATAGTTCATGTCTGGCGCTCAGCTGATTAATTTTTGGTGGCGATTGGCCTTGACCTTCATGTGTTTTTTATCTTGCAAAGTTTTGCAAGATATGTTGTCGTTTATTTTTTATATTATTATTTTTTGTCTGTAATCACGAAAAAAAATTCTGCGAGACCACAGTTTTCATTGGAATTTTTTGTAACTTCGCATATCAGAGGCCTATGGAGGTCCCTTTCAGCGCATAAAATTTTGAAGGTCAAGGTCAAAGGTCAAGGTCACTTTTTTGCAAATCAGGGTAATCGACAAAACCCTTATTTTTTGAGTAATTTTGATCGGATCGTCTTCAAACTTCATGGGAATATAGTTCATGGTCTGGCGCTCAGCTGAATAATTTTTGGTGGCGATTGGCCTTGACCTTCATGGTTAGCGCCTAAGGTCAAACATATTGACCCAAGGTCAAATTTTCAAGTTTTAGGAACCATATCGTGTAGTACCTCAAATTGAACACCTCGATGAGTGCTTTCTAGATATATCAAGCTTGAGACATTATGACATCATTTGGTGACGTTATGAGGCAAACGCATATTTTTCATGGTTACTCTGTAGAACGATTCTCATCGGAATCTTCGTAGGCAGATATTCCTCAAGGAGTCGCTCCTGGTGGATAGCAGCTCTGTTCACCTCAGTGTGACCTTAAAGAAGTCACGTGGTCACCTTTTGGCAAGATACGGGTCACCCTGCGGGTGACATTGGTTTATTTATATATTAACTTGACCTCCCTAGTGAAGAATCACCCATGTTTTTTTTTAATCAAAAATGGGATAATTAGAGCAATATTTCGATCATTTATTGTGCTTTTCACAACTTGCTATGCCCCGCCCCTAAAAAAAGTTGACTTCAGCGAATCGCAGCGTTGACGTCACATACAGAAACTTGCACAGAGTGGATTGACTCGAGATCTCTAGAGTCTAGACTCTAGACTAGTCCGATAAATCCGTCGTCTGTTCCGACTAGGCCGATAAATCCGTCGTCCGTCCGACCAGGCCGATTTAAATCCATCGTCCGTCCGATAAATCCGTCGTCCGTCCGACTAGTCGATAAATCCGTCGTCCGTCCGACTAGGCCGATAAATCTGACGTGCTGTTACTTTTTTTTTTATTATTCTCTCTTCTTTTCTTTGTTTTCTACTCTCTCTCTCTATTGAGTGCAGCCTGTGGCTGCTGGTTCCATCATTGGTTGGGACGCTGCTATGCCGCTGATGCAGTGTCCCCCTTACCAGTACACTGGTGCTCATTTTGCCGACCTCGGAAGGATGAAGGCTGAGTCAACCTCCTGGTGTATTTTAATTCAGCGGCCAACGAGACTTGAACTCAGGACCCTAGGATCCCAAGCCGCCACCTCACCACTAAGCCAACACCAGGCTTATTGTTTTCTACTGGTGCTACAAGATGACAGTAGGATTAAAAAATAAATAAAAATGCAACAGAACGTCAGATTTATCGACTACTCGAGACAATTGTGTCACAAGGTGTGTTCTGCACACAAGTTTTCATCGTATCCGGACAGCGAGATTGCTTCGTTTTATGCGTGGAGAGATACGGCTGATGACATGCGCCGGCCTTGCTTGCGATTTATTCGCCGCGGAGAACCATGTCCGCTGCGCTGCGCTGCGTTGGTCACGTCACGTCACCTCACTAAAATATTTCTGATATCGAGCAGTATGCAAGTCGAATTTACATTATTGAATTACGAATAGGATTTAGTCTAACCAGTTGATATTGCCAAGTCTTCCTTCGATGTCCTCCAATCATCATGAACACCGGGAATTTCATCTCCATTTTCCTCTGCTTGTCCTGCCTCGGGCTCGAACTGCTAAGGCCGTATTTCATTTCCAGCTGCCTGAACTTCACTTCCCGCGACTACGTTATCCGACAATTCTCCATGTGATTCAACAAAAATCCTTCATTTCTCTCACACTCACTGTCACTACCAGACAAATCAACGTCCATGTCATCCATTATTCAAACCAAATGTTTGATTTTTTTAAAGCAGAAATGAACGAAGCGATTGAGTCGACCAATCAAATGTGGAAACACAGAAAGCCAATAGAATCACGTAGACCACCAACCCGAGTAATTTACGTGCAGCCTTTGTAATCCTGTATATGACGTCATGTGAGTTACGCCCCTTTCAGGAGAATTTTTAGGGGCGTTCCCGAAGAGGTTTTTTTTTTTAATTTTACATTTTACAGAATGAGTATTGTGAAAAACATTGTCAGATCTGAAATCACGATGAAAAACTCCTCTAGGACATATATAAATGAAATTTCAATACTTTTGCGTGTCAGGGGACCTTTAAGGAAATGGTTCTTGCGCAATTTCTGTCCAAACCTGTAAAGACCTTGCGACAGGAATGGCTTTGAGCCAACAGCATTGTTACTCCTGGATGATGCCCCACGTCACCCACAGAACCTCAACATGCTTCGACTTTGCTCCCAGTCAAAGTTGTGTTCCTGCTGCCAAACACTACTTCCTGCAGGTCCTTGTATCCTCATTAACACATTGCTTTATGAGCCCTGTTCTGCGTGAAATTGCAATTGCATGAATATCTCAGGAACCTGTCCTTCGTGCAAACCTGGGTATTACTGTACAGCAGGCCCGCCGCGATCATGGGTTACCGCATCGTGGTTTCGCGCTCTCATGGTTGGTACATTTTACCACAATAATTCAATCACAGCACGGGTCCCTCGCTCTATTGCAGTCTGGTGTCAGGTGTAGAGGAATACACAACTCTGCATCTCTGTCTTAATTCACAGTCCCAGCTGCCCTCCACCGCAGACTCGGTTGCTCTTTCGATATCGTGCCACACGAACTGTTATGACGTGATGGCACATTATTTTGTTTGTCGTGTGATATCACGTGATTTGGTTTGATATCGTGGGGTGTTCGTGACAGTAAATAGTTATGAAGAAGAACATGTGGGGTTATTGTGAAATAAGGCAAATGAAACATGATAAAATGTTATTAAAAGCTTTTAAAGTAAGAAGCAAATGAATTCAATTTGCTATGGAATGTGAATTCAGCAAATGAATGAATATGAGGAATGTTGGTTCAATTGGGAAGTAATGCGAAAAGAAGAAATAAAGAATGAACCAAGGAAGGAAATGCGAACAGAATGAGTTCATGTTTTTTTGTTTATTTTTTAAGAGCAAAAATATTTCTTTGTTTTGAAGTGAGGAGGGGGAAATAAGGTAAAGTTGAGGAGCTTGAAAGAGAACACTTGGGATAAAGTAGAATGAGGCACACATCTTGAGAGGTTTTCACGAGTCTTTATGGAGTTCCCTGACTCTCCCGAACAGACCAAGCAATCCTCCACAGGCTCAGACTCAGACATTGTGCTCTAAACTCTTATTTACATAGGATAGGGTGTCATCTAATAGGGTTCTATGAACGGTGTAAGGTTCCCGATCATTTGGATCACATCTTCACACAATGCCATTGATGCAGATCACACCTTTTTCACTCTGCTTGAGAGATGGGGCTTAGATGGTTGGGTGTGCCGACCGGACACACTGTGCCAATTGAGCCAGAAGCATCCTCGACTCTGCAAATCGTCGTTGAAATTTATAAAAGAAACGGGTCGAACAATATAGGGTCACCCGTACTTGTCTGTTCCAGCCGAAGCATTTTGGTGCATGGCGTATATAGAGTCTCATGGCTCTGAAAACACCATTAAAATCAAAAGAAGTCTTCAGGGAGAAATTCAAGTGCGTAATGGACACTGTCTTGGCACCTAATATGGAGGTCTTTAAGCATATACAGAAGAAGGCAAAACAGACAAAGATCACCTCCTTCACAAAGTCTGATGACCATGACGACCCCAAGCCAGGGATGTCAACGTCGTCTCAATAACCTCCAGTGCCAGCGGTATCATCATCTTCATAAAAAGTCGTGACAATTTTAAATGTTTTTCATTTTTACAACTGCAATTTAGGCAAAAAGTCGATAAATTTTAGAGTTGGTTCCTCTAGCCCTATTTTCCCCATAAGGTCTCAACTTTGCGCATCGTGGTTTTGCCCAATGTGGGGTTTTTCAAGAATGTAACCCAGCAAATGGGG
This sequence comes from Eptatretus atami, assembly GCA_035128595.1. NCBI lineage: Eukaryota > Metazoa > Chordata > Myxini > Myxiniformes > Myxinidae > Eptatretus > Eptatretus atami. Next base: position 92,161,578 of record CM068963.1, on the reverse strand, counting down.
AGGGTCTGCTGTTCAGCAAATGTCAGGGAAATTGGCTTAGGTGTTCAGAAATGTGAAAGGAACAAACAGACTCGCTCATGTGTGGATTGGCTCGCTGCGCTCGCCTCACCGCATGTTGCTGCAGAGGGCTTGTTTTTACTGCCACCGCAGTATTGAAAAACGCCTCTCCGCTGCGGTATTGAAAAATGCCCCTCCGCTGCGGTATTGAAAAACGCTCCTCCGCCGTGGTGTTGAAAAACACCCCTCAGCCTTGGTATTGAAAAACGCCCCTCGGCCACGGTATTGAAAAACTCCCCTCCGCCGCGGTATTGAAAAATGCCCCTCCGCTGTAATGCACAAAACTCCCTCCGCCGGTATTAAAAAGCCCTCGCCTTGTTATTGAAAACGCCCTCGTCTTGTTATTGAAAAACCCCCCCCGCCACGGTATTGAAAAACGTCCCTCCACCGCAGTATGAAAACCGCCCCGCCTTTTATTGAAAAACGCCCCTCCGCCTGTGTATTGAAAACACCCTCTCGCTTGTTATGAAAAACGCCTCCCTCTGTTATGTGAAACGCCCTCGTCTGTTATTGAAAAACGCCCCTCCCCGTATTGAAAAACGCCCTCCACCGCGTATTGAAAAAGCCCCTCCGTCTTGTTATTGAAAAACGCCCCTCCGTCTGTGTATTGAAAAACGCCCCTGCGCCCGAATATTGAAAACCACCCCTCCAGCGCGGTATTGAAAAACGCCCCTCACCACGTATGGGATAAACGCCCCTCCGCCGTGGTATGAAAAACCCCCTCCGCCGTGTATTGAAAACGCCCCTCCGCGTGGTATTGAAAAACGCCCTCCGCCGTGGATTGAAAAACGCCCCTCCGCCGTGATGAAAAACGCCCCTCTGCCGTGGTATTGAAAAACGCCCCCCGCCGGGTATGAAACACGCCCCTCCGCCGTGGTATGAAAAACGCCCCTCCGCCGCGGTATTGAAAAAACGCCCCCGCCGCGATGAAAAACGTCCCTCCACCGCGGTATTGAAAAACGTCTCTCCGCCGCGTAATAAAAAAACGCCCTCCGCCGCGTATTGAAAAACGCCCCTCGCCGCGGTATGAAAAACGCCCCTCCCCGCGATTAAAAAACACCCCTCCCCGCGGATTGAAAAACGCCCCTCCGCCGTGGTATGAAAAAGCCCTCTCCACTTGGCAGCTTGGCTTCCGGGTAGCTATCATGTTGTTGGGACCGCAAAATGGCACCAAGTCGCTTGTCTCGTAGCAGGACAAAACGTACGCCAGGCAATCCTCAAGCGGCACCCAACACCAAGGCCCAGAGAGTGATAGGAGGAACGGAGGAGTGTCGAGTGAGAACGTAGGTAGGAGATGGCCTGTAACAACAGGGCTTTATGGCTGGCTTTCCTTCGATGCATGAAGAAGACTGCACGGTTCTCGTATCCGTGCTGAGGCAATTTGGCTCGCATGGTGAAGCGAGACGCTGGCCATCGACTCCTGGCTTATCGTATGAGACGGGCCTCGAAGCCTCGTGTATGTCACCCAAGGAGACGGCGCCATTCTCAGCTGCATGGGGTCTCTGAGCCTTAGTGTTGAATACCGCTCACGAATTGCTTGACGTACGTTTGTCCCGCTGTGAGAGAACGATTTGGCGCTATTTTGCATGCGTCTACACATGCAGGATGAAGCGCCTCAATTCAAAGTTCCACAAACACCATCTTTGAACCTCAGCTAAGTGCCAGAATAAAGGGAGGATTTGCTTTTATTTTGTTTCCCCTTGTCTGTATTTAAGTCTGTGTGTCGAGGCGCCTCGACTTTAAACTTTAGTTTTCCTCACGTATTATTACATTCTAAGCCTGGTGTTGGCTTCGTGGTTAGGGTGGCGGCTTGGGATCCTCGGGTCCTGAGTTCAATCCCCGTTGGGCCGCTGAATTAATACACCAGGAGGTTGACTCAGCCTGTCATCCTTCTGAGGTCGGCAAAATGAGTACCAGTGCACTGGTAAGGAGGACACTGCACCAGCGGCATGGCCACGTCCCAACCAATGATGCACCCAGCAGCCACAGGCTGCACTCGATAGAGAGAGAGATTGCATTCTGAATTATTGCACCTTGCAAATGTTTGTCTATTTTCGTTAAATTCCTGTTTATTTGAAGTTGCTGTTTCCGTGTATTTGTCATGGGGTTAGCCGTTAGAGTATACACCCCCCTGTGCCTCCGTTGCTTTGCCATTGCACCCTGCCCTTCCCATGCACGTTCTAATCTGCGAGGATAAACATGTTCACCTCCTAATAAGGAATAACCGCTCGGCTATCCGGGCTGGCTGAGTTAACCGCCTGTCACCACAAATTGGGTTGGGGGGGATTAATCTGGAACGCCAGCACCATGACAATATACAGTACATACATGCAT
>CM068963.1:92124223-92158169 GCA_035128595.1 Eptatretus atami | reverse complement strand
GCCAGATTGCCTCACCCTGTGTTCAAGTTCCTTGTGTTACCTTTAAATTGCACTTTACTTTTTAGAGGTGGTGAGAAAGAAATGTTCAAAATAAAGTGAATCGACCTTTGATATGATACCGATGTTTGTTGAAGGTGTATAGCTTGAATCTAATGTAATCTTAGAGAGGACACTTGTCCAGTTGAGGTTGACGACCCTGGATTTGGATTACAGGTTTTGGCCGTAAGGATGTGGTGGAACACCTTCTGCAGAATGGGGCGAGTGTGCACGCGCGAGATGATGGAGGCCTCATACCATTGCACAATGCCTGCTCTTTTGGCCATGCTGAGGTTGTGAACCTGCTCCTCCACCAAGGAGCTGACCCCAATGCACGTGACAACTGGAACTACACACCACTCCATGAGGCAGCCATTAAGGGAAAAATTGATGTTTGTATCGGTGAGTGCTGCTTTGTGAATAGAGGGTCTTTATACATTTTGGTTACCGTATGTTTGGTTTTAAAAATGTTTTTTTTTTGTCACCCCCCCCTCTCATTCATTTACACAGCAATTTGTTTTTCCCTTTTGTGCTTTATGGATTTTTTTTCTCCCTAATTGGCCATGCGCCTCTTGCATCGTAATCATTTTGAATCTTGTGTACATTTTTAACGAAAAGTGAGCAATCTAGGTTTTGCAAAGGCCAGCTTCTCAAATGTGTATGCTATCCCTCCTTGTCACTCATTCTTCTCTGAAGATGTCAGTCCCAAGAAGTAACCCCTATTGCTGCTGTTATTACATATTTTTTCCCACTCAAGTACTCATTTTACAACATGATTCTTACTGTCCTTTGTTGAAGCTTTCTTTCACTTGAACATCATACATTTCTCTGGAAGGTCTGGCACCTTGCCACAGTCACACAAAGCATGCGGACAGTGCTGAGCAAGCTGAGGAGGGCTGGTTTCTTAAAATGGGGCGGGCTTGGGCGGGGTATGGAAATGGGGCGGTCGAGAACCCCCGAGCGAAGAGTGGGATGGAGCTGCATCCATTTGCGGCACGGGTGGCAGTTTGTTCTGTGCATTGGACGACGATGCAGGAGCTGGAGCGATTGCATATATCAACTTGTGCATGATGACAGAATGCCTCTGCCTGTTTTGAGGAATCTCTCCTTGTTTTGACGTTGGGATTTTATTTTTCAGCATGATTTGGAAATCGTTCGACAGTTTTTTAGCCTTCGTCTTTGCATGCAGCGGAGTGCACGTCTACTCTCCACAGATGATTCTTTTCTTTGAAGCGGGATTTGAAGTGGATTGCATTTCATCGGCATTGCTTTGGCAGATGTTTAGGTTTCATCCTCTGTTGAAGACGATCCCACTGACAATGTAAATTCTGTCTTCGAAGCTTTTCAACTGAACGGCAGTTTGTCATTTTTCACTTTGTTCATGGACAACATCATCTATTTCATTTGAGTATTGGACCATTTTCCAGTCATACTGCATTGCTTTTTTGTATTGGAGAGCATGCCTCTTGAAGACCATGTACATTTAGCTCATTTAAGCTGGGATTATTGACTGTCTACCAGATCAATCTTGTATGGTTTTGTGTGGACTTGAAGACAACAATCTGCAAGTTTGGGCTATTTTGCGTGATGATGAAAAGAGCAGCTCGTCACAGTTTGGAAAAGTTGAACGTGGAGCTTTCTTTAATAGGTTCTGCAGATAAATATCATTTATTTGTTCATGACTTGGATCTTCTTGTGAAGAATTAAGTTTTGAAATCCGTGTAACTACAGTCTTGCTGTCTTGGTCTCCGAATGCGTCGTCCCAACACCTGGATGGGGGATGAACATTGGACAGAAGGGTATGAGCTGTGTGTGACTGTGGAACCAACAGCACAAAGTGCGACTGACATGTGGTACTGTCTTCCGTGCTTCCCTTGCCTAGTGCTGCTTCAGCATGGCGCAGATCCTACCATCCGCAACACGGATGGCAAGACTGCACTTGATTTGGCAGAGCCAACAGCGAAGGCAGTGCTCACAGGTGAGATTTACTTTGCTCTGGCCTTCCACGCTTTATTTTTATTTTTGTAATTCACCCATTCTCACTCCTTCCCCCCCCCAACTGAACAACCCCACTGGCTTCATTACCTGTTGCCCTGTCACCACCTGTCCCCTACCACCTCGACCTATATGCCCTCTTGACCTCGACTCCCCCACGCACCTCTGCCTGTCTCCCCTGCCCCCTCTTATCCCTGCTCTTCTTTCTGCCCCTGCTTCTCCCTTCCCACCCCTATTTCTCCTCCCCCCCCCATCCCCGCTTTTGTCGCCCCTCTCCCAGTTCTTCCTCCACCCTCCCTCTCCTCGCTTCTTTATCCACCCTCTCCCTCTCCCCGCTTCTTCCTCTCCCCTCACCCCGCCTCTTCTCCACCCTCTCCCCTCCCCACTTCTTCTTCCTCCCTCTCCCTCTCTCCCGCTTCTTCTTCCTCCCTCTCCCTCTCCCCGTTCTTCTCCACCCCTCTCCCCTCTCCCGTTTCTTCCTTCACCCTCTCCCCTCTCCCCGTTTCTTCCTTTACCCTCTCCTCTCCCCCTCTCTTCTTTTCTTCCCCTCCTCCCCCTCTCTACTTCTTCCCCTCCAAACCTCCCCTCTCTGCTTCTTTCCCTCCAAACCCTCCCTCTCTGCTCTTCCCTCCAACCTCCTGCTCTCTGCTTCTTCCCCCTCAAACCCTCCCGCTCTCTGCTTCTTCCCCTCAAACCCTCCCGCTCTGCTTCTTCCCTCCAAACCCTCCCGCTCTGCTTCTTCCCCTCAAACCCTCCCGCTCTCTGCTTCTTCCCCTCCAAACCCTCCCGCTCTCTGCTATTCCCCTCCAAACCCTCCCGCTCTCTGCTTCTTCCCCTCCAAACCCTCCCTCTCTGCTTCTTCTCCCTCCAAACCCTCCCGCTCTCTGCTTCTTCCCCTCCAAACCTCCCGCTCTCTGCTTCTTCCACTCCAAACCCTCCCGCTCTCTGCTTCTTCCCTCCAAATCCTCCGCTCTCTGTCTTCTTCTCCTCCAAACCTCCCACTCTCTGCTTCTTCCCCTCAAACCCTCCCGCTCTCTGCTTCTTCCCTCAACCTCCGCTCTCTGTTCTTCCCCTCCAAACCCTGCCGCTCTGCTTCTTCCCCTCCAAACCCTCCCGCTCTCTGCTTCTTCCCCTCCAAACCCTCCCGCTCTCTGCTCTTCCTCCAAACCCTCCCGCTCTCTGCTTCTTCCCTCCAAACCTCCCGCTCTCTGCTTCTTCCCCTCCAAACCCTCCCGCTCTCTGCTTCTTCCCTCCAAACCCTCCCGCTCTCTGCTTCTTCCCCTCCAAACCCTCCCGCTCTCTGCTTCTTCCCTCCAAACCCTCCCGCTCTCTGCTTCTTCCCCTCCAACCCTCCCGCTCTCTGCTTCTTCCCCTCCAAACCCTCCCGCTCTCTGCTTCTTCCCTCCAAACCTCCCGCTCTCTGCTCTCCCCTCAAACTCCCCCCCTCTGCTTCTTCCCCTCCAAACCCTCCCGCTCTCTGCTTCTTCCCCTCCAAACCCTCCCGCTCTCTGCTTCTTCCCCTCCAAACCCTCCCGCTCTCTGCTTCTTCCCTCCAAACCCTCCCGCTTTCTGCTTCTTCCCCTCCAAACCCTCCAGCTCTCTGCTTCTCCCTCCAACCCTCCCGCGCTCTGTTTCTTCCCCTCCAAACCCTCCCGCTCTCTGTTCTTCCCTCCAAACCCTCCTGCTCTCTGCTTCTTCCCCTCCAAACCCTCCCGTTCTCTGCTTCTCCCCCGCCAAACCCTCCCGTCTCTCGCTTCTTCCCCTCCAAACCCTCCCGCTCTCTGCCTTTCCCCTCCAAACCCTCCCGCTTCTGCTTCTTCCCCTCCAAACCCTCCCGCTCTCTGCTTCTTCCCCTCCAAACCCTCCCGCTCTCTGCTTCTTCCCCTCCAAACCCCCCGCTCTCTGCTTCTTCCCCTCCAAACCTCCCGTTCTCTGCTTCTTCCACTCCAACCCTCCCGCTCTCTGCTTATTCCTGCACCCATCCGTGCTTCTCCCGATTCTTCCTGCACCCACCCTTGCCCTCCCCAGTTTCTTCCTGCACCCATCCTGTGTCTTCCCAGTTTCTTCCTGCACCATCTGTGCCTTCCCCAGTTTCTTCCTGCACCCATCCCTTGCCTTCCCCAGTTTCTTCCTGCACCCATTCCCGTGTCTTCCCCAGCTTCTTCCTGCACCCATCCCATCTATTCTGCAGCTTCTTCCTGCACCCGTCTGTCTCTGTCTCTGTCTCGTCACAGCACGCTTTGTTGAGCTTTTGAGATTGAATTTGATTCCCAATCCGACTATAAACTCTTGCCCTGCTGTTTTACAGGTAGCGCTTTGTCCTGTCCATTTGACAGGATGTTAAGTTTGGTGTTGCATCTACCAGCCTCTTTTGTTGGGGGACGTAAAAGCTGCTATGGTGTCTTTTTATTTTTTTATTTTTTTTATTTTTAGGCCATTGTTTGCCGACACTGGCTCAATTTCAAATTCCTCCCGACCACTGTCAAGGAAGGCAATGGCAAAAAACATCCATTGTTTTCCTTGCCCTCAGGCTGCTTTGACAGTATCGATATGCTGGAATGGGTATGGACTCTATCAACAGCATTGTCTTGCTGGTGGCCAAGTACGCTTCCCAGCAATGCAAGGGGCAGTGTTTGCAAGAGCGGAGCGAGAGAGTGATTTTTTGATTGTGACCAAAGGATTTGCACGGCAGTGCTCATGTGTAAATGTCTATTGATTTGTATACCTGTGTAATGTGCAGTTGAGCCAATTATTGAGCGAATCCAGAATATGAATTGCTGTTGTTTTGATACAGCTCTGCATTGCATCAGTGGTTGTTTTAACTCTTGAAATGCTTGCAGGAAGCTTGTACTCACAGCATGATGAACATGGCCTGCTCGTGTTGACCTTTTTGAAAAATCCATCATAAAGCACATGTTTATTGTCCATCTTGATGGTTGTGCCTTCTCATCTTGAAGGGTTTAGCTTGTGTTGAGGATTCACCTGTGAAAATGTCAGTATTACTTAGAATCACAAATCTCCTTGCTCAGATTAATAACGATGGAAATAACCGTCATTGACAGTAAATGTCAAAAATGGTTTTGTTAGTATTGTAAGGTCATGAAAGCTGATCATGTTTTGGAATGTTTTTTATTTTATTTTATTTTATTTTAATATTTACTCATTCTAGTGAACAATAGTTTGATGTTGAAATTAATATGCTGTGTCGTTGTCCCAGTCCAAAGTAAATATGGCCACATGAGTTTGCTTCCATCCATTAATTATTTTATAATGGGTCTATGCTCCTCATTCATTCGTGTGCAGCACCTGGCTGCACGCTGCAGGTTCGCATCATTTGTGGGAGTTTGTCTGTGTCTCAAATGCAGAACCTTATTCTAAGTTTGAACAGGAACTTGGAATTAGTTCAGTGGGCCGGTGATAACTCGCCTCTTCTTCGTGAAAGTCACAGTTGGATTTAACATCCACCAATAACTGCTGCTGGCAGACGGGTCCTCTATCTTGATGTCCTTCTGGTGGACGGCGCACACATTTTGTGCCTCGCACTGCATGCGAAACACAGGGGTGACAGCTCATTACCTGGGTCAAAATTTGAACCCAGACTCACAGCTTGAAGAAAAGTGCATACCCTTGAAGCAATCCTGCCAGCTTGTAGCACCAGCAGCCTTCTTCTATCACTCTCTTAAACTGGCCACTATTCTCCATATTGGTATCGTCGAAAATATGGATATATATATTTATGTATGTGTATGAATGAAGGCTTCCACGACATTGTTTTTACTGTCAACTGTTTTGGAGGTGGTGTCTGAAGTTCAGCCTCTTGCTCGTGCTCATTTGCCTGTTATTGTTCAACTTGAATTAAATCCTTGTTCTTAAAGTCATCCCAATGTGACTCGAGCTGTTGAACTGCGTCTTCCTCATCCACCTCGTCAAATCCAACCTCCTTTGCCAGCCCTATGATTTGCCACTGAATATCCAGGACATTGGCAAAGCCTTGGAAATTGTGGACGCATTCTGGCCAGAGCTTCCTCCATGCGGCATTCATCGTTGCCTGTGCGACCTTCTTTCTTCCATGACGCCCCAATGTTGGCGATGGCCTTTTTGATGTTGAAAGGCTTCCAAAAGTCGAGCACAAGCAAGGCTTTGTTGTCCAAGATTTCCTGTGCACAATACCTCTTGATGCAGGGGGAGAGGTATGACACAATCCAATCTTGAAACAACGCCTCAGTCACTATGCCTTCTTGCCTGACCTCCATAACACAGCGAGATGAGTCTTGGTGAACCCCTTCAGCGCCCCGCAGTTCTCAGAGTGGTACATTTAATGATTTTAGCTTGGTGTCCCCCTCTACATTACCTCTGAGTATGGTAAGTTGATCCTTTGCACCGTTAAAGCCAGAGGTGGTTCTTTCTTCCCTCGAGATGAAGGTGCGGGACGCCATTTTCTTCCAATACAGGTCTGTCTATTCAATATTAGACTTGCTTGGGAGAATAGCCGCCCTCTTCAGTGATCCTCTTGAGTGTCTTGGGAAACTCATCGGCAGCAGCCACGCCCGAGCAACTTGGCCTTTTCTTGAATGATAGAGAAATTCAGAGGCACATTTTGCTGACTGGTCTTCTGTCCACAAGGTGAATGTGGGTTCCATGTTCTCCATAATACCTTCTCTATTCCTAGTGATACATAACAAACCTAGTGATACATTCTCTATTTCCTAATTTATTTGTGATGTTCTGTGAAAACTCTTATTTAGCACGATGTACATCAGCGAGTTCTTGTATTTGATCCTTATTCACAGACAAATTTGACTTATCTTTTGTCTCTCTGCGACAAAGTCGCAGGAGGCATTATTTTTTTTGGCTGTCTGTCCGTGATGGGTTTTCACTTCTTTCTGCATGTTTTTCATAATAAACTTTAATGATATTTAAGAACCGCTGAAGAGGGGTCTAAGTCCAACTTGATACAAGTATGGATAATGATGTAAATATGAACTGCTAAGATTATGGGGGTAAATAAGTCAAAGGTCAGAGGTCCTGTGAGGTAAAAATTATGTTACCGTGCAAACTAGTGAACCAGTAATGAGATTTTGACCAAACTTGGTACATGTTGTATGATGCAGCGATGAACTGATTAGATGTTGGCATCAAGAGGTCAAAGGTCAGATGTCATGTCAGATAAAGATGATACTTGAGGACAGCTGAAGGGATTTTGATCAAACTTGGTACAAGTGTGTATAAACCTCCGTCAGTCCGTCCATCCATGATCGATTATTTGTTACTAAAAGGTCAATGGTCACAGGTCACATTAAAACTCCTGTTAATGTGATACCATTGACTATGAGATTTGAACTAAACTAAGTGCATGTACCATGATGCATACGTGCAGATTATATATTGAGGTCAAATGGTCTTGAGGTTTTTGTTCAAAGTTAGCGTAAGCAAAGACTTGATGTAGGTGGAGGCATATCAGTCAAATTATGTCGAGTTTTGATACACATTCCTTGTTTGCATCTTCTCTTGGTGATGAGACCCGATAATTCATTCGAAGGTAATGGTGGAGTGTGGGGTGGCAGAAGGATGGTTGTGGTGATTAACAACGTAGCACTGCCATTGTAAAGAAGCTGCAAAGATCAGTTTGAACATGACAGAGATGATCATTATTCTGCCTTGCTTGGCAAACAATTCGGCGAAACTACAAGACATTCTAATATAATTCACCTATGAAGTGGATTTTTTTTTGTGAAACTTGTAAACCCCATACGGTAACTTAACTGATGCATAAATTTGCGTAATTGGCTCTGCCTAGGACCACTTGTGTATCTGCTCACTTGTCTGCAATGACTACTGGTAAATGTATTTGTGCCAGCAAGGCCAACAGTCATTTCGGTGATAATTTCATTTGTGCAGCATTCACCTTCTGCAGTTGCGTCAGGGCACAATATGGGTTGGATACACCAGTGCTTTTGAATCCTGCCACCGGACTCTGAAAGCAAAGCTTCGGGCTAGCAACAAAACTGTGGTTATTTATTTGGTACAGATTCAAGCAAAGTGTACCAACCAAGATTATCAGGGACCAATACCCAGGCTTCTTGTCCCGTTCCACCCCAGCTTTCACTTGGCATGCATTTTGCGTGACCCAGATTTAATGTGAACCACCCGAAGTTGTTTTTCCTCATTGGTCTTATCAACCTTTCTGTTGAAACTAGTTTGTGTTTCGGAGGCTTCTGCAACTGAAAGATTTTTCATAAACTTCATGTCGTAGCATAATTATAATACGTTTTAAAGTAATTGCAATCATTTTTCCCCGTGCTATTGCTCTGACAAAAAGCAAATCTTTAAGCTGTCCTTCACCAAATTGCAAAATTTGCGAGTTTCCAATTAAAATTGAGAATGACGAACCGGTCTTGCCGGTGAAGGCGTGTCTCTCTGTGTTGGCGGACACGTATAACAATGGATTAATTCAACAGGACGTTGATTGAGGTATGCTATCCGCCATGGGAATTGTGGAGAACTTGACTTTCCAGGCGTTTAGCCTTCGTCGGAGCAAAAAAATAAGTGGGTTGGCGGGATGTGTTGGAGCTATGTTCACTTGCCTCTGAGATGTCTATCCCAGGTTCAAATCTTGCCCCAGGTATAAACTATTATCGTGGCTTTTCACATGCATAGCAGTCCATCAATGTGCACGCTGTCCATCCGAAGGACGTTGCATCCATTCTGCTAGCATTAATTAGCGAACATTAAAGATCCCACCATGTCTTTTGTGAAGAAGAATGCACGTTCTCCCTCCCCCTCCCCTCCCCCCGACCATTTGGATTGTAACCCTGGCAAACAACTGCTTTGGTGGACCGGTGCCCTGTAAAGAGCACGTCGTGGTACATTGTCAGTCAGCTTGTCGGTGTGTGTGCACTTGTGTTTTGGGCACAAAGTGTTGACATGACTTTTTTTTTTCGTTTAGTTGAATCACTACTTTTGAGTCGGCAAAATATTGAATTCTATTTTCGCTTTTGGTCTTTGGAGTTATCTTTCAGGCAAAGAACGATGAGTTAAAATATTTTTTTTGGTTGTAATTAATAGTAAGGCTTTTGCATATCCACAATTTTTCATTGGACCTTAAAAAAAAAAAAACCCCAAAATCTGTGACTCTTCCAAATGTCAATTTAAAGCTCGGGCCAAAATGGTGCTGTTCCTTTGTCAAAATCTTTGTGCATAAGGATTTTCTCATTCGTTATACAGTACTTTGAAGAGGCTCAAATTCAGGTGGAATATTGTTTTCCCATTCCAAATGTTGATCTAGCTGTTAAGAAAGATCTCTCGCTTTGTTTGTATCAGGAGTTCATGATGGGAAGTGTTTCATGACATAATTATATGTCATTATTATTTAATCTGAAAAGTAGACACATTGGATTGCCAAAAGTAATCACTTGATTCCTTATGAAATCCTTGCTACGTCTCCAGTTTTTGGTCGGATGTCGTCACCATGTGTGTTTGAATGTGTCAGCGTGTGTCATGTGTCAGCATGCAACCAAAACCATGTTTTGGTCGGATGTGTGTTTGAAGCTCGTCAAATTGAACCTTCAGTTGGCAAAAGTGCTGCAGCCCCCCCTCCCCGCCCCCCTTTCCCCCAAAAGGCACTTGCACCAATTGCTGCTGAATTGATTTTAGTATCAATCAGGACACTGGAAGTATATCTGAATGAGTCATTCAGCAAACAAATGACATCACATGCCGGTAAAATAAGTGGTCTTTTTGTGTACTATACCAAGTTTTGAGATTGTTGCATGCATCCCACAAATGTGAACAAAGTGGAACTCGCATTCTACCCTTATCCCTTCCTAATTCCTGTTAAAATGTTTGTTCCATTTTATTTTTTGCAATCTCCAAAATGTTTTGTTTTTTTAACCTCTGTCACTGAAGGTAGACTGAGGTTATGTTTTCACCTCTGTCTGTCTGTCAACAGGATATCTCAAAAAAGTTGTGGATAGATTTGGACAATTTGGTGGACAGGTTGGGTTTGTGGCAAGGACAAATTGATTAAACAATGGTGAAGATCCGGATCCGATTTGAGAATTTTTAAAGTGATTATATATTTACCATTGAGAGATGGGGCCAAAAATTATACATCATCGCACGATATATCAAAAAGTTTTGGACGGATTCGGACGAAACTTGGTGGATGAGTTGGCTTGGTGACTAGAATGAGGCGATTAGATTCTGGTTCAGGTCCGGATGCAGATCTGGCCTATCAGTGGGACGCAAAACGTAAACTGTTCAGCTTGGCAGAGATGTGTGCTCTACCGAGTGCTGTTCCAGTTATTACTATTTTTCTCCAGCCAGTAAAGTAGAGGGGTTAAAAAAAAAAACAAAAAAAACATTTGTGGTTAGTGGGCTGTGATTGCACTGAGCTCTAAAGGCATGCCATGTCATTTTATTGAGCAGCGTGCAAGTCAAACGTGTTTGTATTGTGCTTTTAATTCACTCGTAGTTCCTGCTGCACAGGCCACTAATGAGCGGCCTACCCAGCAGGAACCGTTGGCCATTCAATCACATTATACACATTGAAGCACGTACATCTTTTTAAACTCTCGTGAGCGGCCAACCCAGCAGGGACTGGGACAGTTTTGATGTGAGGCTTAACAGGCTTATCATCATGCTTGCCTTTGGACAAGAAAGGCAGGATAGTAAGTGCTAGCAAGGATAGTGTGATGTACCACCATTTTTGGGAGGCATCTCATGTGCAGGCCCTGGTTGAGGTCTGCTTATAGCATTAATTGCAATCGAGCAGCCATAATTAAGCTGTTTCGGGCTGTCTCAATAATTTAAATTGCTGGATATAAATAAATTGGTTGTTCAATGCAGGGAGATGTTGGAAGCAACCAACTGACAAGAATATAAATCATCGCGTAAAGATCAGTGAACAGAATAGGACTGATCCAAATATGAATATTTCATGGCATGTTTGACTCAACTTTCAGAGATATGAGCAATAACGTGAGTTGACTGTTTGACCATGTCAACTAACCCTAACATCTGGACATATTCCGAGATAAGGCGTGTGCTTGTGTGTTACCATCTAGATTGATTCTTCTTTGTCAAGGTATGCAAGGCATCAATCTTTGGATCAACTTGTTACATAAATGCTAACCTGTGCGCACAAATGTCTATCCTGAGGCAAGCCATATAAAAATCTCCAAATCTCAAGGTTGAACACTTAAGCTAGTCTCCTTCCTCAGTCATGGTGGTGCCTTGTCAAATCCATCTCTGGTGTGAGTTCCCCTTACACCCTTACCCCCCCCCCCACCTCAAATAGCATATCAGCAGATTTTGTTTGAGATGGGGCAGAACGTCTTAACTCGGTGTTTGCCTCCAAATCTCACGTACCCTTCCAATACTATTCTGTCTGTATCTTATCTCTTCATACTCACTGTCTACGTGATCCTGGCCTTCTCATCTGAGAAGATCAAAAAGGTTTCAGAAACGGGCCCAGATGGCATCAGTGCCCACATTCCCAAATCCTGCTATGCTGCTTGATTCAGCCTGGACTTGTTTGGCCGCCTGCCGTCAGCCTGGAACTCAGGAAATATAACTCCCGTCCACAAAAATTGTACAAAACGGCTCATGTGAACAATAGTCCAATAAGCTTGCTTCCACTTGAAAGCAAAGTAATGGAATTCATCTTTACTACCAACGTTGTCATTCTTGTTTTCAAATCACCCGATCTCTGACCGTCAGTTTTGATTTTGTCCTACTCAGTAAATGATGGATCTGCTGCTGCTCCTCTCTCAGCAATGGTTGGAGGCCCTAAATCTTAAACAAGAGTTCATTCCGATTTCCCTTTTCGACATCTCTTGGCATTCGACGTAGTCTAGAGTTTGTGCTTTGCTTGCCAAACTTTCTGCCTGTGGCATGCAAGGCTGCCTTCATTCTTGGATTTGTGACTTCCTCTCATCATGCAGTCAATGCATTGCTATCAATATAACCCTTTCTTCCATTGGAGGCTGGGGTGCCCCAAGGTTGTATGTTGGATCAAATGTTATTCCTTGTCTGTATTTATAAGCAACTTCTCCAATGCTCGGGGAAATGTTATCATCGTCTTTGTCAAAGACTCCACACTGTCGTATCGTACTCCATCCCACTCATTAGCAGTCAGCAGCTGCATCACTGCTGATTTGTAAATAAATGGATGCTGGTCTGATGAATGGAAAAAGTCCTTCAATCCTGGATTATCTTTGTCTTACCCTATCACTCAAGAAGGATAGTCAAACAAATCCTATCTGTTTCTGTGGTGAATTGCTGAAAGAGGTTCACTCTCCTCACCGTCACCCATAACCTCTCCTGGGCCACCCATATAGCAAATCTGGTCTCCAAAGCCAACTGCAGACTGGGCATCCTCTGTCATTGCAAGTCTTTCCTCTAAAATTCAGAACTACTCAGTCAATTAGGCCTTTGTCCATAGCTCAAGGAAGTACTGCTCTTCCCCATATGCTGGGGTCCCAGAATCATATCTGTCTTCCCTGTATTGTGTTGCATCTAAAGCTCTCAAAATTATTGGAATCTCCTATGATGAGGCAGATGCAAAATGTCTGCTGTTCTCATGTCTCATCACAGACAGACATGATGGTGTTACTTTCTTACCACCTCTCCTCTGGTCGATCTCTCTACGTCTCTCTCTCTCTCTCTCTCTCTCTCTCTCTCTCTCTCTCTCTCTCTCTCTCTCTCTTTCTCTCCTTCTCCCCCCCCCTCTCTTTCCCTCTCACACTCCCCAACCATGCCATGATACATGCATACTTCCAGTAACCCTCTCCATTTTAAACTTCCAAAATCCAGGCTGAATCTACACCCTGACGTTTTTAAAATTCCTCGCTTCTTTCCTGATGTGAAACTGTTTTGGAGGCTGTTCTATCCCACCCTTTTCTCCAGGGGTTAAAGCAGACTGTGCACCACCATCTCATATCTTCCCACATCCTTACCCACAATCTTTATTATTCCCATTAACTTTTCTTAACCCAATCTTCTTACTTGACATTGCTACATCAAGGGAATGAATGAATAGGAGAAGAAACAAAGTAGCAGGCAAAGTGGTTGGGTGAGGAAAGGTTAATGGGGGTAATAAAGTCCATGGGATTGAATTTGGGACGATACACTTTTTTTTTTTGGTGCACTGCTTGCTTTTGAAGCCCTGGAGGAAATCCTGACACAGAACAGCCTCTGGAAGGTCATTCCATAGATGGAAGAAGTGAGGACTAAAAGAGTCAGGGTGTGCATTAATCCTATATTTTGGAAGTTTAACCCGGAATGGTTTCTGGAAGAACTCATGCATCCTGGAGTAGATGGGTGGTGTCAGAGGACAGAGGACAGAGAACAGAGGGAGCAATATTGGAGAATAGACGGTAGAAAACAGAGACCACCGATTATGCCTCTGATGTGAAAATTGTCCAAGAGTTGGTGTGCTACCCTGCTATCAGGTCATACCTTCCCTCAGTTTGCTTACCATGGGCAGAGATATGAGACAGAGGGAGAGAATACATCCTGTTTAGTGGAATTGCCTTTCTTGTCCTGTTCAGAATATCTGTTCAGCCGATTGGAGTAAATATATACTTCACACCTTGTAATGTATTTATGGATGGGGAGGGAGGATATAAAGTATGATGCTGGCAGAAAGCCACAGTATACCCACTATCAATACAGAGTGCTGGAAATACAAAAACCTGTGTTTTCGAGGATAGAAACGAGGTGGAATAAACACAAATAAAGTGGTTTGTAAACGAGTAAATGCAGAAGATTAAAAGTTGAAAGTAAAGCCGAAATGAAGGTAACTTAATTTTTGCACTATCTACATATTTGCATATTGAGTATATTGACTACTCTCTATTTTATATTTCATTTTTCAAAATATACACCAATAAAAAGAATAAGATTCTATTATATAATGTTGGTGTTTATCACATTCACAAAAGTTAAATGAAGTCCTCTGACATCCTTTGTGAAGTCTGTGTGGTTTTTGTTTGTTTTTTTTCTGCAGTTTCTCAATGAAGAGCTGTCACACACAAATCATATGCTCACATGCAGACAGACAACAGAATTTGCCATTAGACAAACAGGATGGTTGACTTTTTTGGAAGTAACTTACCCAGAACACACTGGGTGCCAGCGGAAGCATCTATTGGCAGAACTTTTCTCTCCGTAGTCAGCAGGGAATTTTTAGGGAGAAGTATCCCCAAAGGATTTCCAAGCCCCGGGGGTTTGTCCGTTGTATATCCTCCAAATGCTTAGCATCGAGCGAGGAAGCAGCTTGTGCCGTTTTTAAAAGTCCTTGGTATGACGACCAGGGATCTTAATTGAACTATTGACCTCTGACTCAGAGTGGGCGCTCCATTCACACTGCCACTGAGTGTTGTTTGGATTAAATTTGCCTGGACTAAAAAAATTGTTGTGTGGGTTGCTTGACAAAAATCCATGGTCGGTTTTTAAGGATACTTTTTGGACTGAAACATATTCATCTTCACGTATATTGCCATTGTTGAACGAAAATCGGTGATTTTACTAATCCCAGAAGGATTTATAAAAGCAAGGTCGTTTGATATTTCGAGGTACTAGGATGCCCACTCCCTCCGGAGGCAGCAGGAAGGGTCGTGTTCTCCTCTGGGGTATATAGATTACAGTAGATCTTGGCTCTGGTTTGTTAGTCTGTGGTGTGCGTCATAAGCATAGGATGCCTCAAGGATGTCAGGATTCCTCCAAATTTTTCAGTTCAGTGTTGGTTGTCAATAACAACTGTTTAAAAAGGTAATCATAGGTGGATCTTGATACTTTAGGTGTTTTTTGTTGATAATATTTTTTATCTTCTGGTGGGGTTGCTCCAGGAAACACCATGATAAGCTCTTTATACACGTTACCACTGCGTTTGGCCATGGAGGAAATAAAAAATAAAAACCCTTGGAGAGTGTGACAAATTAAGTTGCTACAGCCTCCATTGTGTGACCTTTCGTAGTCTTGTCAAGTTTGGTTGAGATTGGATAAGTAATCACCAAATGTATTGCGATCAAACTAACAGTCAGTCAGATAGACAGACACCAAATTATGTATTTTGGTTTGATGTTTGGCTGCAACAGTTAGGTTTGCCTTTTTAAAATTCTAAATACCTGAATAGAAGTTTAGGTTCATGGGGAATTCAATGACAGAAGGTAACAAGTTTAAGACTTGCAGGGTAATGGGGGGAACAGGCCGTCACAAATGCATGGACACTAAATGAGGATGGGTGTGAGGGAGTCAGTAAGACTACATGAGAGGTGGGTATGAGCAAAAGAATGAGCAGTTATTCACGTTATATAGCCGTTATTCTTTTTCTGCTTTGCCCCTCTGATTAGAACTTTATTAATATCCAACCCATGTCCTCAGTATGATTAATTTTGGCTGAGCTCGGTTTTCATACTGTCAAGCTACTTGGTCAGAAAATTGCTTTTGCCAGGCTTTACAGTTGCCTGTGAGTGTTCCTGATTCCTCTCTCTCTTTCTTTATAACCAGGCGAATACAAGAAGGATGATCTCTTGGAAGCAGCCAGGTAGGTAATGCTGCCTTTGTATCATTTCATGTTTTGGATTTGTTTCCAACAGGAGCAATTTGCTTTGGGTTTTGATCTGGCCAACAATTTGATTAATGTGCATTGTTTTAAATGCAGACGGGCACCTACATTTCTCTGAAATCCATGGAGTGTCCAGGTTGCACTTGATAAATACATTTTGGCCACTTTTTCTTTGGGGCCAGGATTATTCATTCATTGCTATGCTAATATGGCAAAACGCTACAACCTATAAATTATACCACTCACAAGAATCTTAGCAACAGAAGTTTTGATGTTTCTGTTGTCTTTATGGTATGATCAGTTGTGTTGATATTCTGGTTGAAGATGAGCAGAGCATTGATCTGTACATTCCATTTATAAACAAATGTAATTTAAGTGGGAGCCAAAGTTAAGTAATGCGAAAACATGGCTGGCTGAAATCGGTGTGAAAATCGGAAATTATGCCATCCGACAAATGGTCACAGATGAGTTTACATTAGCAGATAACTGGTGGAGATGACTATGACGACCGACGTGCGCGTGTGTGCGCACACACGTATACCTGTTGTTTGTGTCCTTTATAATGTCCTTTAAAACAGTAAGTTTCCTGTTTGGAATAATTTTCAATTTTGTTTGACTGCTAGGCAGGCAGACAGTTAAAAAATATTTTTTAAATCTCACTCCTCTGCATGTGCGATCGGGATGGATTCAGAGCCAAAGTATTGCTAAACTGCAGGTTTGTTTTCTGATTAGTGTTCAAAATATAACATACAATTGAAATGCAGTTGTTCCTCGATCATAAACTGACGTTTAGGGACCGAGACAGACAGACAGAACTGAACCAAATGCTTAATCCCGTTTTTCGCTTCATATGTGCAGGGTAATAACCTCATCCCTATATGTTATACCAGTAATAGCACATCTCCGAATGATGCAAAGACCAGTTTCTCGAATGCCCATCCATACCATCAGTGATCACACTGCCCCCACCAAACCATGCAGCCGAATGGCATAATTTGCAAATCGCTCCCATGTCTCCAGACTCAAGCACTTGAATCATTCATATGTAAGCAGAATCTACATGTGTCGTTGAAAAGAACAAAGCACCAACGGTTCACCCACCAGTTGTGATGATGTTTTGCACATTGCATGCGTTTTTTGTCGATGTGTTGGAGATGCAGAATAGTTTTGTTCTGTAGCTCACGCCACTGGCGTATGAGGCTTGTTATTCACTCTTTGGGTCAAAATTTGATGATTCATTACTCTCTACAGGCCTTCCTCGAGAGAGATTTCTGTTTAAAAGTGTTTCCTTGTGACAAGGGTGACAAGATGATGATCCACAGAGGTTTTTCTTACCTTTGGATGACCTGAACGAGTTCTCTCTGTGAATTGTCCACTCTGGCTTCACCTTGTCATTGGTCTCGAAATTGCACTTTTATGAACATTGCATTGGGAATCAATGACAGTTTGAGTTGTGCCCTGTTGAACCATCCTGATGACTTTGAGCATTTAGTGTTAAATCATGCCTAGCCATTTCTAAATGAACTTGGACCATTGCCAGTTTATAACGGGTACAGTTGTGGCCAAAAATATTGGTACCCTTGCACCTTTTTCAAATAACTCACAATTTTCTCAAAAATAAGTTGAAATTGACAAAAGTATTTGGTCTCCACAATTCTTTATTTCACTGTTAATATCACAGAACCTTTGTTTTTGATTCAGGACTTAATATATCCTTTTAAATCAGAAAATAAATATAAATGGCTGTCAAAATTATTGACACCCTCGACTTGATATTTGGTAGCACAGCCTTTGGACAAAATATCTGCACTCCAGCACTTCCTATAGCCATGAATGAGCTTCCTACACCTCTCTACTCTCAGTTTGGCCCACTCCTCCTGTGCAAACTGCTCCAGTTCTCCCAGATTTGAAGGGTGCCTTCTCCCAACTGCTGTTTTCAGATCTCCCCACAGGTGTTCAATGGGATTTAGATCTGGACTCATTGCTGGCCATTTCAGAACAGTCCAGTGTTTTGTCTTGAACCACTCCTGAATGCTTTTTGAAGTGTGTTTGGGGTCATTGTCCTGCTGCAAGTCCCATGACCTTCGACGGAGACCCAGCTTTCTGACACTGGGTTGAACATTGCACTCCAAAAGTCTTGGTAATCTGGTTTCATGATGCCATGCGCACATTCAAGGCACCCAGTGCCAAAGGCAGCACAGCAACTCCAAAACATCACTGAACCTCCTCCATGTTTGACTGTAGGGAAGGTGTTCTTATCTTTGAAGACTTCATTTTGTTTTCTGTAAACAGAGATGATATGCTTTAGCACAAAGCTCGAATTTGGTCTCATCTGTGTACAGGACATTCTCCCAGAAGGATTTTGGCTTGTTCAGGTGTATTTTGTCAAACTCCAGTCAGGCTTTCTTATGTTTCTCTCTCAAGTTGGCGACAGATGGTGCGAGTTGAAACTGTCGTACCTTGTGTCTGAAGGTCAGCTTGAATCTTTTTGTCAGTTGATCGAGGTGCTTTCTCCACCATTCAAACAATCCTTCACTGCAATGTTTGATCAAGTTTTCCCTTGCACCCACGTCCAGGGAGGTTGGCTGCAGTGCCATGGTTCTTAAACTTCCTGACAACATTGTGCATGGTGGACACAGGAACATCAAGATCTCTGGAGATGTACTTGTAGCCTTGAGATTGTCCATGCTTGGCTATAATCTTGTGTCTGACCTCCTTGGACAATTCTCTGGTTTTCTTTCTTTTCTCCATGCTCATTGCAGTACACACAGTGACACAAAACAGCAGAATGACTCCTTTTCTCTGTTCAAACTGGTTGAGTGATTTAAAAAAAAAAATAAAAAAAAAAATATATATTGCAGGCACCTGCAACTCACCATAGGTGAGTTCAATTCCAAAGTAAAGGACAATCACCTGCTTGAAATCTAAACATTTCTAACAACTTCTAAAAGGTGCCAATAATATTGTCCAGGCCATTTGAGGACTTCTGTGTGGAATAAGCTAAGATTGTCATTTTATCAGCTTTTTTTGTTTTGTTCCACTGCAAACCAAAGAAATTCATTTGTGGATACCAAATGATTTTTTTAATTTCAACATTTTTCTGGAAGAAATGGTGCACTATTTGAAAAAAGTGCAAGGGTGCCAATACTTTTGGCCACGACAGTATTTACACAAGTCGTATGCAGACTCTCTGGGAGACGTGATTGGTACATAAATTTCTCGAATCGCTCTGTTCAGTTGAGCATAATTACCCTCGCCGGTGGAGACTGTATTTAATCCGGGTCTGTCCATTCGTGCTGACGAAGGACACAGACACCCACATTGTGGTAGCCAGTATTACATGTTATCTTTTTTTTCATGCAAGTACGTCTATAAAGGATGTGCTATTTAAAAATATAAAGTACGTAGTGTTAGAATGTGCGTACGTCTATAGAATACGTACAATTGGAATGTGAATTGAAACAAAACCAAAAAGGTCTGTTGTCCGCTGTCTGAACATAAAACTACACCGTCAATGCATCATCTACGCACCACACAAACACACCACATAAAACAAGTCCTGGTGAGGGTGTGTAATCTCTGATTGCTCTTTCTAGTTGTACTATGTTATTGAATGTCCAATTTCTTGATTTGGGTTCTCTGCTCAATCGTCATGGTTTCACATCAACCTCATTAAGAAATTTCTGAACTGTGAATTCATAGTTTTGCAGTTGTTGCAGTTGCAGAAGTTGTTGCTTAATGTTGTTTGTGAGTGTATCTTTGTCAATTGGGTGTGACATTTTCACTTCAAAAACCAATTGCTAGCTCAAGTAGAGCCATATCTGTACCAACTGTTTCCAGTCCATATCACCAATAAATTCTGGACTTGTAAACACATCAATAAAAATTTAATTTTTTTATTGTTAAGTTGGGTTGAATTCACAAGATTTTAATCCACTACAAGTACTGCGCAGTGAAGATATTTTACAGAAGTTGGTGTTCTCAATGTTAACAACAGTTGGCAACATGCCCATGTAAGTTTGCCGTGTAACATTCCACGTGCCTGTGTGCGTTTACAGGAGCGGTAATGAAGAAAAGCTGATGGCATTGCTTACACCTCTCAATGTCAACTGCCATGCGAGTGATGGGCGCAAGGTAAAATAATGACATTTTGAAATTGCAAGTTAAAAAGCACAGAAGAAGCTGTATTCCTTGTTTTTATTTTGACTGACTCGTGCAATTGCAAAGTTAAGTAATAGTTTTAACCTTCAAATATTTGAAACGGGTCACTTTGGACCCCCAAGATGTTTTTTTTCCTGTTGTTGCTGCTATCTATATGCAGTAAACTCTTAAATATCGAGGGGGTTACGTTTCTGGAAAATGCCACGATATTCAAAGCAGCTTGGTTAAAACCAATTTCCTATGGAGAATAAGCGGTTTAGGTCGTGGGCTTCGACAAGATATAGAATAAATTCGGTGGCAGCCAAAATACAAGATATCACAATTGAAATAAATGTAAAATAAATATAAATATGCTTTGCGATGACGTCTCCTGCTGCGTTGAAACATAACATAGCTCCTCACCCTGAACATTCCTCCACTATTTATCTGAAATCATTTTCCTTTGTTATCTGTTGATGTGCTTCTTTCATCAATTGTTCTGCAGCTCCATAAACCAGCGAATAAATAAAATTAAAAGAATCACTTTTGTCTATCGTTTTGCACTTTTCCAGTGTCATTCCATTATCAGTGTGCGAGAATCAACAAAAGTCTTGTGGAGCGAGATAACCATCCCAGCTCAGTTCAAACTGTAATTGGTCAAAAATAAACCCCGCGATAACTAAATCAGTACAAAGAGGTTGCCTACGATTGGTCAAAACCGTGACACTTCTTTTTGTCTTGGGGGGGGGGGTGTTGTTAAAACATATATAATTGATTTGCAATGTTTACACATGAATATTCAAATTTCCCCTGTTCATGAAGAGGACCAAGTTGGTGCATTGAATTGCAGAAAGAAACTTCCAACTAAGGGCTGTCAGAAACCTTAATGTATTTTTGTTTTGCAGCATGTTATTCGTAATGAAGTTTTTATTTTTGTTTATTTATTTAATTTTGTGAATCATCGTTGAAATGAAAAATACACTCCCAATTTCAGTATTTTTCGATTTGTTGGAAATAATTGCTTTCCACTCAAAAAATGCAGTAAATAAAGGTTTTCAACCAATTGCACAAAAAAAAGAAGTTCCAAACATGGGGTCACATGTGACCCCATTTCTAACAGTGTAACAAAACCTTTTTCCATCATCCAAAGGTTAAGTTGAGCTCTTGATCTTGTCCACCTGAACCCATGGTTCGTTGTGCCAGGACCCCATCTTAAAACCACGTCCACTGTTGATTTGTTTGGTGCCTAACGTTCAGTAATTCTGGGAAAACGATATCTCCCAATTCTTAATCTTGTATATGATTTGTGTACAAGCTTTTCCACAAGCCTTGGATTGTAGAGAAAAAATAAAATAAAATAAAAAACAACAGTGCTGAGTAAAATACAAAAATTGGCACCTGCATTGCCATTATTCCGTCGATTTTTGTGCCAAGAAGTTGAATATGCAGTGAATACTATGCTTGGATATTGGCCACACTTAATCATTTGTGCTAAATGAAAGAGCTGATTTGACATCAATCAACGGAAGCACAGTTAATCACTGGCTATTGACTCTATGCTGCCAAAATATATTTTTCTTGGCATTGTTGCAGTGTGCAGTGATGTGTGGCAGAACTCTGGTCGACTCTGCCTCAATGGGCCATCATAAAAACAACACCACGCTGCTGGTTTTGCATACTTATGTTCAAATTTATGGTGTTTAGCAATCCTTATTTATTACTTGCAAAATCAAAGATTCGCAAGTATGTTCGTGTCCTGTCTGTCAGTCGCACACACATCACAATTCCAGATCGATCTTCACTAAATTTAACCAACTGGTGTTGCTAGTCAAAAGCTAGAAGCTTGGTTTTGAGATCAATAGGTCAAAAGGTCAAGGTCACATTGACAATTTTCATCCAATTGACTTCGCATCGATATCTATCTATAAATCCGAAAAGCACGGTCTGAAGCCTCGGTCGACCCACATACATTTGATGGTGTTGACCCGTTGGACCCTCTCATCTCGACCCTTCCAGACCTTTTCAAACATTTCATTTGCAATCGAGGAACTTTCATTTATTTATAAATTACATTCTTACATTGTAAATTACACAAACATCTGCCACACTAGGTTAATTTACATGTCCATGTTGTGTTTGATTAACATAACAAAGGGGATATGGATTTTTAAAGGGAATTTTCTTCATTTGTTGAGATCTAACATTGCAACTGTCAGTGGCTGTTAAAATGTGATTTCCCTACAGTGCTCTGAGGCTTAATCTGAGGTTTTGCCTTGTAATAACACCGACTCACACCACAAAAACATCTATAGACTTACTGCAATGTACAGAATGTCCTTTTTTTTTCAGCAAATGTGCAAACCTCCACTGGAGTTGGTGGGGGGGGGGGGGGGGTTGGGGTTGGAAGTACCTGCGAGTTTTAACAGAATTTGTACAGGTCAATTGACTAACTGAATTGGTTACCAAAATCATAACGATCAATTAAGCCGTTTTGATGTGTCATTGGTTTCCATGACAATTTCACGACATTGTAATCAAACAGTACTTTTAGTGATTTTATTATTGCCACACCTCAATTATCTTTCAACCTGTCAAAATGAAACTTACACAGCTTATTTGTAGATATCTTAAATGGTAATTGATCTGCCGTGAATAAGAGCGAAGCTGATGTTTTGGGCCTTGCCCTTCATCCCTCTTTTGCTCCAATAAAGGGTAAGTCCTGAAACATGAGCTTCTCTTTTATTCACAGCACATCAATGACCATTTAAGATGCGTACAAATAGGCTTTGTAAGTTTCAAAATTTTCCAGCCAAACTTATCAATCATAATGAAATGGAAGACCAAGAAGGAACCCGAAGTGAAGAGCAAAGATGGAGTTATCAGGAGGAACCTGGACAGGATTTGGGTTTCAGCCGCTACGCCCCAACCCGCAAACCCATCCAGGCGCAGCTAAGTGAACCTTACAGAAAATTTTCTGCAAGAATTCACTTCTTAGAGACTGATAACAAAAGAGAGAAATAAAGAGTCAAAGAGATGAAAGAGAAGAAAAAGCAAGAATTAGAATGAATAAAGAGAATTGTGGGGAAAAAAAGAAATGTGAAAGGAACAAAGATGTCGGGAAGAACCTGAACAGATAGATTGCAGCAGTTACTCCCCAGGCTCAAACACAGCAACATGTACAAACTACCAGTGGTCAGATAAAATACTTGATAGGTCAAATTTTCAAAATTGACAAATTGCTGTTTCCAAGGCAACTTTTTTGGGGATTTCGCAAGTACCGTGCTATGCACATTTCTTGTTTATATATTTTTACTAGTTCCATTTTTTTCTACATGGGGTCGATAGGTCAAAGGTCAAGGTCACCACCAATTTTATTCTGATTGATTTGATATCTCCCTCTCTCTCTCTCACACTCTCCACTCTCACTCACCCATATAACAGTAGACTAGGCGTAAGTCGGCAGTGTAACTCGTCACTTCGCCTAAGTCGCAGCGTCAAGTCCGAATTTTTCTCATGTTAAATCCCTTTGAATAAAGGGTCATCCCTCTGTAAGTCGTCATCTCTAAGTCGTCACTTAGTCTAAGTCGTCAGATGTCTGTTCCCGCGTAATGGAAACTCAAGTAAATTACCACTCCTAACTCGTCACACGGAACTGCTGCCCTCGTGAGAAGCCCGATTTCATGGAATCGTGATGCTCGCTCATTGGTTTACACGCCATTGATAGGCTATTTATAACTGCGTACACACGTTGATCCACTGCAGGCAGGACAATGGCGACTAAGCGTAAGCTTACAACTAAAACCTACCAAGAAAAATACGACATTATCCAGTTTTGCGAGGCAAACCCACTGATGAAGAAAACAGCCATAGCTGAGAAGTTGGACATCAAATGGCAGACATTGAATGATATCTTGAAGAATAAGGGCAAGATATTTGGACAAGTGGAGAAGATCGCGAGGCCGGTGGTAAGTGTGAAACGCGTGAAATGTGTGTCCTTTGAAGATGTCGATGACGCGCTCATCATCTGGTTTCGGCAAATGTCGGCTCAGCAATATTCGGTTTCGGCCGATTCGGCCAAATATTCGGCCGATACTGTCTTTCGGTGGAGGATTGCCCAGACAACATCATGGAATACAATGACCGGTTTGAGTCCTTTCTCATGCACCAGATTCCCAAGAGTTTGAGGCAGTCAAACATAACGGATTACTTCGCGAAGGAGTAAAGGATTGATCGAGCTTAGTGTTGAAGTCCGATCATGGTTTTATATTGGCTTGTTTTGTCATTACCGCACTCACTTACACATAGGCATTGAGTGGTAATCATCACCACGATGACTGTGTGTCATGTAATTTGTCACCATACCAACACCGATGGTATATGAGTTGTCTTACAGTTGTTCATTATCTTTACTTTTGATAAACTGATTCATGAATTCCATCTTTGCTTGATCACTTTCCAACTCACCAATGAACCCCCACCTATGCCCCGAGGATTGTGTTTTCTTTTGGTCAATAGCCGGCTCTCACACATACGTGTCCAGGCCACGCGCGACTTCATCCTTCACCCCACAGTCATCATGAATGTTCGCATACGCGCAAGTTGTCACATTTCTAAGTCATCACTTTTTTCTCGTCCCGATGGTGACGACTTACGATATATATATATATATATAACTGAAGCCTCAGTCGACCCACGTACGCTACTGTGTGGACCCATTGGACTCTAGATCCCTTTCTTTCCCTGTCCCCATCTCGCATTTCTACTGCCCATCCTTACAACATTGCTCCCAGTACCTATAGTCAAACACAGAAACTCGGCCACCCCTTGATGTGTCCAACGTAGATTTGCTCAAAAAAATAGAAATTAATTGGTGTTGAGCATGGTGCATAATTTTGCTTGATGCAAAATTAATGACCACCATTCTTCACGGTACATTTCATAACAAAAATTTCAAATGTATGACTCAGCTTGTGTATTCGTCGAGCTGTGCCCACATTGGTTTGAATCGCTTCAGTGTCGGTTTAATGTGCATTCAGGTCCACTCGAGTGTGCAGTGTTTTCTGGCTTGTAATCCAGCTCTCTGGTGTGATGTGCAGCTTCAAATGATCTAATTTGTTAAATTGCCCAAGTGAGATCTCGTTCTGTTTATCTTATGCCCATTTAAATGCTGCAGCAAATGTGGATATCGTGATTGAAAGGATCGCCTCCCAAGTATGGAAAATACTTAAAAAATATATATTATTGACATGATTATTGTTGACTCATTAATTTAATAAAATACCTCCGCCCACAGAAGGTGGACGGAGGTTACATTTTCACCCCTGTTTGTTTGTTTGCTTGTGACCAAAATTTCTCAGTTGGGGACATATTGGGAGGAAACTTGGTGGACAGGTTGGGTATGTAACAAGGAAGAATTGATTCGATTTTGGTGAAGATCCGAATCCGGAACCGAGAATTTCAGTGATTCTTCATCATTGAGTGTGGGCTAAAACGATAAATAGCATGGTATCTCAAGTCATAGATGGATTCTGATGAAACTTTGTGGATGAGTTGGTTCGGTGACAAGAACAAGCCGATTAAATTTTAGTTCGGGTCCAAATCTAGATCTGACCTATCTGTGCGATACAAAACATAAACTAATCAGCTTGGTGGAGGAATGCGCTCTCGCGAGTGCCCTTCTAGTTGATTCAAGTTTATCCTCGTAATTCGGCACACCAACCTTACTACTTGGCTTTCGAGACCCATCCAATTTGGGTAAATTCACTCGTTTTACTTCCTTGACATTTTGCAGGAGCAGTGTTGCTAGTTTTGTGACCATGGCAATAACCATGGGAATGAAGTCATGCTCACAGAGCAGCTCTCTGTCTGTCTGCCTTCCATGCTGTACGTGCAGTCTACACCTCTGCACTTGGCTGCTGGCTACAACCGAGTGCGCATTGTACAGCTTTTGCTGCAACACGGTGCTGATGTACACGCCAAGGACAAGGGGTGAGAAATGTCTTTTGCTTTGTGTAGCCTCTTTGTCTGGATGTGATCTCATGTTTTCCAGAAAAATCGCTGTTAGAATCTATAGAAATGACCACAGTTACTCTGCTTTCAGGTTTGGTGCTTGCTCTTAGTTGCTCTTGCCTTTTGCTTCGGAAACTCATCTCGCTTTACTTACAAAAGCTCTTTTGTAAATGCCTCACTTTCCATTGCACGGATGTTGGCAGTCGTCCAAAGAAATGCATTTAATCAAAACTATATTTAAGCATTGCAAATTTTTATTTATTTATTTATTTTATTTTATAGAATATTCATTAATTTTTGGCTTTAATAACTTTATGTAATTAATGGATAGGAGTTGAATGGTTTTCTGTGCTTGCTACGTTTTATCATCTCATTTCTACTGGCTAGATTGTTCGTGTGTAAAATACCACATAATCTGGTGCAAAATAAAATAAATCATAATAGTTGTAATTACAATAAAATGCACAACTTTTTGCATTGTTATATTCTGATCATAGTTGTAGATTAAATGCTGTAGATTGAACCTGTTTGATTACTTTCAAAAATTGAATTTGCTAATCTATTGTACACCGCTCCTTCCCAATTCCATATCCCGGCGATGCATGACGACATCGCCGGGTGCCAAAGGAAGGGAGTACTCAGTTTTTACTTTGTTTGTTTTCTTCTTTGTTTTCTTGTTTGTTTGTTTGTCTGGGTGATATCTCAGCCATCCTTTGAGCGAGGAAGCTGAAATTTGGGCACAAAAGTGAAGATGTGCTTTGGCATAAATGTTGTTAAAAAAAATTTTTGATTAATTAATTGATTACTATCGATTTATTTATTATTTATTTATTTTATTTCTCATCTGGGCAATATCTCGGGCACCTTTTGAGTTAGGAAGCTGATATTTGGACACGGCAGTGAACTAGTGATTTGGCCATCAAGGGTATTTTTTAATTTTATTGATTAAACGATTAATTAATTTCCTTCTTTTTTTATCCGGGCGATATCTCAGCCATCTTTTGAGCTAGGAAGCTGGAATTTGGGGACAAAAGTGAAGATGTGCTTTGGCAAAAAAAGTATTTTGTTTATTTTTTGATGAATCAATTAATTGATTACATAATTATAATCGATTTATTAATTACTTGATTTTATTTCTCATCCTGGCAATATCTTGGGCACCTTTTGAGCTAGAAAGCTGATATTTGGACATGACGGTGACCAAGTGATTTGGCTATAAATGGGTATTTTTGATATATCTTTTGTACATATTTACCTCAGAAGTACATTTGTACACACAACCGAGGTATAATTTGTACCTATTTACCTCAGTATCATTTGTACTATGCCTGGTGTTGGCTTAATGCCTTAATGGTTAGGGTGGTGGGCTTGGGATCCTCGGATCCTGAGTTCAATTCCCACTCACCTGTTGAATTAATACCAGATGGGGTTGATTCTGCCTGTCATCCTTCTGAGGTTGGCAAAATGGTATCCTGTGTCGGAGTTGCGACCCGTCCAGGATTGCGCCCAATAGCAAAGGAGATTGCTTCGGCAGCACCAACGCTCTGCACAGAGTATGGTCCCAATGGATGGATGGATCATTTGTACACATTCACCTCAGAAGTACACCGCTCTCTCCCAATTCTGTCTCCACGTGCTGCACGGTGGCATTGCTGATGCCCTGGCAATGTCTCGCGCTGGAGGATTTATTAATTTATTTGACATGGGGGTGGTGTACTTTGTACCGCTACTTGGTCTCGCCCGAAGGGGTTGTGAGACTGTTATAACATTCGTGCGCATGTGTCCACTTCGATATATTTGCTCTTAAATTTTTTTTTCTCTCTTTAATCACTTCTCTGATTGATGTGAAACTTCAGGTCAGGTCAGGTATCAGAGCATGCGCCGGAGTAGCGTGTCGCTGCATCCACTTTCCGTTGGTACTCCAGGGGCCTCTGGCCATCCCCCAGGCAGATGCCTGGCCCATCCCCATTTCCTTGAGATGCTGATCAACCTGCTGCAACCACGAGACACGTGGTCGGCCCATTGGCCTCTTCCCCTCGTGGGGCTCCCTTGCTGAGAGAATCTGGTGAGCAGGATCAGCATCAAGAAAACGTGCCACATGCCTAGACAGCTGCAGCTGACGCTCACGGATTATGCAGTTAGCAAATCTCATTTGAGTCTCTCTCAGCAATCGCTCGTTGGACACACAGTGTAACCAGCGATAGCCAATGATTCTCCGAAGAGACCTGGTACCAAAGGAATTAAGTCTCTGTCTCAGATCCCTGGTCAGAGTCCAAGTCTCACATCCATAGAGCAAGACTGGAAGCACCAAGGACCTGAAGAATCAGACTTTCGTCGTCCTGCACAGGTACCGACAGCGCCACACCCCATGATCTAGTGAATCCATGACTCCCCAGGCCTGACCCAGATGTCTATTGACCTCTTGCTCACGGGCAGCTGAAATTACTGCCAAGGTAAGTGAATCTCTCCACGACCTCACCATCCTCACTTGAAACAGGTACAGACAAGATAACAGCATCCAATATATCATTGAAAGCCTATATCTTAGTTTTGACCCAGGAAATCCGTAATCCTAGGGGCTCCGACTCCTCATTCAGTACCACGAGGGCCCCCAACCGGATATCCAGTCTCGCAAGGATGGCTGCATTATTTGCAAAATCAAGGTTAGAGATCTTTACATTCCCAAATGATGCACCGCAGCTTGATCTCTCCGACATCCTCCCCAGAAGCCAGTCCATACAAGCGCTGAAAAGAGTGGGGGCCAGTACACAGTACACACCCCTGACGAACTCCAGTAACAACTGGAAATACGTTGGAGATGGTGTCACCACATCTCACAGCGCTCTCAGTACCTGAGTTCAGTTCAGACATCAGATTGATCAGTTTTAGTGGCACACCACAAAGAACAAGAATCCTCCAGAGGGTATCTCAATTCACTGAATCAAACGCTTTGCAGAGATTAAAATAGGCTGCAAGCATCCTCTGCTGAAACTCTCATCTGTGTTCGCTGAAGACCAGAAGAGGAAGGCTACAGTCGATCGTTGACCTCTTTGGTGTAATGCCTGACTGCCCTGGGTGCTGATGCTCAAGCAGATGGTGGCGAACCCCATCAAGAATTATGCGGGCAAAGACCTTGCCCGGCACTGAGAGCAGTGTCACCCCTCGGTAGTTGTTGCAGGCCTGGCAATCACTCTTCCCTTTCCAAAGGACAACAAGGCCCCTCTTCCAGTCAGTTGGGATTATGCCTGTGTTCCAGGCAGAGCACAGAACTGCATGCAATGACATGAGTATAGCATTTCCACCAGCCTTGAGAAGTTCAGCATGGATGCTGAAGCTTTACCCCATTTTGAAGGCAGCTTTACCCAGGAGCTTTACCCCCATTTCATCTGGTTCACCGCAGCCTGTGTTTCCACAAGCGAAGGTGGATCTCAGTTGATTGGAGGGTCAGCATTAGGGATAGTCACATCCCTGACATCCAATTCAACATGTCGTGGATCAGCCTGGTACAGCCGCTCAAAGTAACCGGTGCTGCAGGCTTTCACTTCGGACTCCTCTGTCAAGAGCCTAGCACCCTCCGCTCTAACTGCAGTACACCGAGGGATGGGCTTGGGGGAACGCAATGCGTGAATTCCCTTGAAAGCAGGACGAGAATCACTAGATCACATGTGATGCTCTACTCCTCACACATTCTTCTCACATAGGCCTCCTTGTCCACCCTTAGTGCACGTACAGTTTTATGCCTCAGCTCTAGCTCTGCCATTGTCTGGCCCTGCGATTCTGGTCAATGGTATCCAGTGACCGTTGAGAGACCAAATTCTTCTTCACCCTAAGGTGAGTTCCAAGACATCCACCGGCAACATCAAGGATAGTGGTCTTGAAGGCACTCCAGAACTCTTCAGGATTCCCCCAAAGCATCCAGACCCCCAAAATCCCCACAAGCCTGTTAACACATTCCTCAGCTACCCTCTCCACCTTGAGCTTGCCAACACCCAGCCGAGGCTGGGATGGTACCATTCTCCCGGATTTAAGCTGCAACTTCAGAGTTGTTTACAACAAGCCTGTGGTCGATATTGAGGCACTGAGCACGCCAGTAGACCTTGCAGTTCTGGATCATCCTGCAGTGTCCATGAACGAGCAAATGGTCAATCTCCTTTGCCCCACCACCAGCAATGGAATACCAAGTCCAGCGATGAGCCTGTGGGTGCTGAAACCATGAACCAGCCACCCTAAGTCCATGACTTCTTGCCAATTTAGAACCTTAGTGCTATTCTGGTTCACAGTTCCAGACCCATGGAGACCAAGACATCTCTTGTAACCATCCCTATCAGTTCCAGTTGATGCATTGAAATCCCCCAAGACTAGAGAAGTATCTCGCCTGGTGCAATGATCAACCACAGACTCCAGCATGGAATAGAATGCGTCCTTCACGATGAGATCACTCGCCTCAGTCGGAACATAAACAGAGACTTGGGAAACGATAACCAAGGAGTGACGAATCCTTATTCTCATAATACTCTTGGTGACTGGTGTTACCTCAATTATCATTGGAGTCAGCTTATTGGACACAGCTGCAGCAACTCCTTGGGCATGGTAACCATCAGAGCGACCAGAACAATAGTAGGTGTAACCACCCACCAGCTGCAGCAACTCCTTGGGCATGGTAACCATCAGAGCGACCAGAACAATAGTAGGTGTAACCACCCACCATGATCTGATCTCGCCACGATCTGGTCTCTGACCCTCAGAGAGTGCTGCAATACCGATGTTCAAACCCTTTAGCTCAGATGATAACAGAGACAGGTGATCATCCTCCCAGGTATAGGACATTCCAGGCATCCACCTGAAGGGACTGCCTCAGGTTGACCAAAGGAGATCTCCGTCTGGTGGATGACACCTCAGCACCACTCCGCCACACACCACCAAAATCTGACCCAGGAAGTTTACCCCGTGCTTTTCCTCCTGTCAAAGAATGGCTGTTCCGAAGGTTGTGCATCAATCTCATCATCCGGTGAGCTGCACTGCGAAGGGCAGCAGCACAGGTGGTACTCCCACAGAGTGGGTTTTCAGTTTTCTTTGCATTTGTGGGTTTTGCGGAATGAAGTGTATTACTGTGGCCGAGTGCAAATCCTGCCACTAACCTCATAAAAAAAAAAGTAACCCAATTTCAGGAGGACGTCCGCAGACCCAATTGGGTACTAGAAATGGATGGCCGTTGGCTCATAAGGAGCTCCTCTGCCCTTTCACAGGTTTTGTTTTTAATCCTGCTGGGTGTCCATATCCATGCATCCTCCTCACCAGAAAACCTGATTGGGGGGGCGGGGGGGGCGGAATACGGTTTTGTTGCCGACAACCCGACTATGAAACATGTTACTTCAGGTTTACGTGGTACCTGTAGCAAGTCACAGATCTAATCGGGCTTGATCTGACAAGAGGGTGTGTGCCTACCCCTATACTAAAACAATGGGTCGTCACAAAATGCACTTACCCTACCTCGTGACTCCAGCAGCTGAAGACGTTAAAAAATGGTACAAATGTGAAGCATTCCTACTCTGTCCTGAAATTCTCAAAAATACATTTCTCTTTGATCATTTGGAAATCCCTCCATCTACGGTGGTTCCACGCAAACAATTTACCCGTTGTCCTGCACGTTCGTGCTCTTCCAGTTTTTGGCTCAACCCTCAAATTTTCTTTCTGTGCCCTCTGTGTTTTCTTTAAACTTGGCATCTGTGCTACTGGTGTACCAGTACCTGATTTACGACACCTATTTAACGATTAGGGGGAGGCATCTCCTGCCTTCCACATTCTGGTGCCCTCTCTGGCCACCTCCTGCATGCCTGATGGTCCTGTGTGCACACTACCCTGGGTCCCAATGTGACCCCTCCCTGCAGTCTGTTTCCAGCCTAATCCACTAATTGGTGCTGGAAACACCGTGTGAAAATTATCCTAACTTCCCGCACCTTTTTTCCAAGGTTCTCTCAGGATATCCTGTCTCCTGTACCTTCCCCTACTTTTGTGTCCTTGTCTCCATCGGCCAGTGAAGAACCCTGCAATTTCCGCAAACTTTGCCACAAAACGCCTATAGTAGGAGAAGAATCCCAAAAATCGCTGCACCTCTGATGTTATGAGGTGTGGGCCACTCCTCTACCACTCAGGTAGGCCACCTCTTTCAGAAAGTACACTTGCTGGGGCTCAATTTCAACCCTGCCTGTGTGAGGCACCCAAACACTGGGTCCAAATTGTTAATGGATCGTTAAGTTTTAGCATGCACCATGATGTCATCTGGGTACACGAGGCATGATTATCATGGCACACTGCTCAGTCCACACTCCATGAGTCTCTCAAAGGTGGCGGGGGTGCTACACAAACTAAACGGCATCACAGTGAACTGACATTGTCTCTTACTTGTGGAAAATGCTGTCTTCTCTTTCCCTGTTTTATCCATCCCCACCTGTAAAGTTCAAGGTGGTTGAGAACCAATTTGAGCTCGCAACGGCATTGAGGGTATCGTCAATTTTAGGCAGGGGATAGTCTTTCAATGTGACATCGTTCAGCTGATGATAGTCCTGTCAGATTGGGTGAGCCCACAATCGCGCCTGGACTATTGCTGTGGCACCCGGAGGAACGGTCATGGAATCTGGAGCCTCCAGCTCCGCTTTATCATCCGTGCTCACAACACCCAATGGCAGCTCTTCAGATCCCACCTGCAGAATGCCCCGGCCCAGATTGTTACTCACTGGCGGTCAACAAATCCAACCCTATTAGGCATGAGTCATGCACCTCTGCTACCCAAACCTCCACTTTTCTGCTTTTCCGTACCCAATTTCAGGTAGGCCCAATGACAGGAGCCATCGCTCCAGTAGCCAGCTGCAAGCTATGATTTTCTAATCGGTGGATATTATCTCAACTGGTTGCACTCAAATTTAGTACGAAGGGCTGATGATCGTGGTATTCGCTCCTTTGTCTGTCCACCGCGGCATATATTTTCACCTGGCGCGCTCCACAATTTAGCTTTGAGGTGTGATCACCCGCTCCTCGGGTCCAATCCCACTCCTTAACACCAGTGTGACAGGAACATTGCCCTGGATAACCGAGAGGATGGAGTGTTTCAGAGTTCATGGACACCGTTTGCAACTCTCAACTCTGGCTGTATCTTCGCTTCCAAGGTCAGTTTACCGTGCCAGTGAGTTAAGCGAGGCAACATGGGAACCATGCTGGTGGTTATGTGCAACAGGCCTTCATCAGTCGGCTGAGTGGAACAAATGTCATGGAACCGCATCTGAGATTGAACTTGGATAGTGAATCTGAGCTGGCCAAATGCCTCAGCAGTCTTGTGCTGCCATTGGAATGGACAGAATATGTCAGGGGACAGTTTTTTTTTTGAAGAAATGGCCTTTAGTGGCAGTAATAAATAATTCAAGTATTTCCAATGGCAGGCAGACAGATATTTACAGGGAGAGAAAATAATGGAATGATATAATATGTGCAACAATCACAGCACGTATCAGATTTCTGATTCCAAATTATCCCCTACGTGACAGACCTGCCTTTGGAACCTTATCAATGACTCAACACGATACAGTACAATATGTTGGCATCGTGTATCCCATTTGGAATGGAGATGAGTGATTGGAAAATAATGATGGGATGGGATGAATGATTGGTGAAGAAGATGAGATGAGGATAGAGAGAAATAGATGGTGACAGAATGGACCCTCTACACCAGTGGTTCTTAACCTTTTTATGTGCTCGTACCCCTTGAGCTTTCATAATATTTCCCCGTACCCCCTGTCTAAAATGACTTACGGAAGTAAATGAAATTATAATAATTGATATGAAATACAATGTAATGAATATAATTCTTTATACAATGCGTTGAATACATACAAATATACTGAATACAAAAATAGCCTTTCAAGTACAACCGTACTTACACAGTACACCGACAATCAGACATATTACTAATGGCTCTTTTGTTGTTGTTTTTCATCAATGATAATGCTGAAACGAGGTTCTTTTTTTGAGATAGCCACACGCATGTCATCACTTGCATCCAAACGATTCCTGGCCTTGGTTTGATGTGTACGAGAGTTGAAAAACCAGTTTCACATTAGTAGGTAGTCGCAAATGGCACAAGGACCTCCAAAGCTCTATCTGCTGACTGGGGGAATGTGTTGAGTTGTGCACACCAGAAGGTAT
>CM068963.1:92111918-92124079 GCA_035128595.1 Eptatretus atami | reverse complement strand
ACCTCTCCATGCTGAAAGTATCCCTGGAAGGACTGACTCAGCACCTGCAAATGTTCTTTAATTTCAGTCACAATGAGTAATAAATTTTCTGCATTAGATACTTCATCAAGCTTTGGAAAATTTGCATAGTTTCCAGACCCAATGCGATTTATCCAGATTGAAGGCTTTATAAGTGAGGCAGACATCTATTCCCTGGCTGTGATCATGTTCATCCCTTTACCCTGGATGGAGGTGTTCAACTCGTTGAGGTGGCTGAATATATCTGCCAGGTATGCCAGGGACAAAATGAACTTCTCATTTTCAAATGCTCTGCTATGCCACTGCCTCGCTGTCTAAGAAACTGCTGGATTTCTTTGTGCAGTTCGAAAACACGAGTAAGCACTCGGCCACGGGATAGCCACCTCACCTCTGTGTGGTAAAGAAGAACATTGTGTTCAGCTCCAATTTCGTCACAAAAAACTTTGAAGAGACGGTGATTCAAGGCTTGTCCTCTGATAAAGTTTACTGCACTCACAACAATTGACAACACATTTTTCAGTTGTTCTGGTAATGTCTTAGCTGCAAGGGCATGGCGATGCAGCACACAGTGGGTGACTGTGACGTGAGGCACCTCCTTTTCACACGGGCAGCAAAGCCTGATTTGTTTCCAAGCATGGCAGGAGCTCCATCGGTGCAAAGTGAACCACACATGTCGAGAGTCATCCCGTGCTTCAAGAAGAAATCCTTGACGATATTGAAACATCAATTTGCTTTTTGTGGTTGTTGTCAATGGTTCACAAAACAAGAATTCTTTCACCACTTCTTTCTCCTTCACATACCACACAAATACTAACTAGAACGGGCACTCAGTAGAGCGCATACCTTCGCCAACGCTACATTTTGCCCCCCCCCACAGGATATATAGATTGTGAGGGATTTAATCCATACCACATCTGCCATCTCATATGTGTTATGATGAGACTTAAAAATTAATTCCTGTGTCATATCGTATATCACAAGATTGGGCATATATTCACAACATTTTTGGGGTTGCATGCAAATTGGATAAAAATCGACCGCACTATGGCAAAATGACGATTTTGACCTTTTCATGACCTCGACCTTGACCTGTACTCTTAATTTTGTAATTGGTATTGGAGTGTGGGGAACAGAACAGTCAACATTTTGGTGTTGGTTTCATGCAAATCGGATAAGAATTGACCGTTACTTATAAACCGCACATTTTGCAATGTCGTGACCCCCCCTGACCTTTGACTCCCAACCGCTAATAGGTTATTACGTCATTGTGTCATGTCACATATCACAAGGGGCATTGAATTCTGAACATTTTGGCATTAGTTGCATGCAAATTGGATACAAATTGACCGGCTATGGTAAAAAGACGATTTTGACTTTTCTTGATTGACCTTTGACCCGATCGCTCCAAAATCTAATCAAATGGTCCTCGGATAATAACCAATCATCCCACCAAATTTGCTGCGATTCAGTTCAATACTTTTGGAGTTATGCGAAAAACAAAACAACAAACAAACAAACACACATATTCACAATAAATAAATAAATACACAGCGATCAAAACATAACCTTCGCAACAAAGTTTGCGAAGGTAATAACTGACTATAAAAACTGATCGTCTGTTGACTCATCTAACTGAAGACTCACTTTGATAGGACTGGCTTTGATATCGGCAATCACCTGCTGCAAGATGTCTTTACTCATGTCACAAATCCTGGAACAGATAATGTCATTTGACAAGGGTACTTGCCTTAGTTTCTTTCTGCCTCAGTCCCCAGTACTGTTTTTGCCATTTCTAGTGCACAAGGTTTCACCAATTCTTCAGCAACTGTATGAGGCTTTTTTTTCTTGGCACACAAAAATGCAACTTGGTAAGATGCTTGCAACATGGCTTCTCATCGGTACAAATCCCTGCTTTGGTAAGGTACCACCACGATCAAATCGTCCCCTTTTGATCTTCAAGGTATTGAAATAATTTCCGACTTCGCACCCCCGTGCCGATTATTAAAATGTTCATCAAGTCTTGAAGGTTTGAGATTTGCATTTGTAATACTGTGCTGCATAGTATGCACCGTGGTCTCTGAGTTCCATCTTTTTCTGTCATGCAAGTGAAACCATATCGAACATAGTTATCATTCCACTTGCGTTTCTTGGACATGGCTCGGCACTGAAAATAAATGCACACAATTAGTAAACGAAATTTTGAATCAATAGCAAAAGTAGTGACAAAGTCGTACACAAAAAAACAGTGAAATAATAATTCTAGGACTCGGATCCTAGGATTCTTCATCTCCACAAGATGTGGAAAACAAAACAAATAAATGCACAGGAAATCACACAAAATACCGCTTATAATTCAAACCATCTCACAACCACAGTGATAAGATGGACTCCTGGACAGCAGGAGGTATTAACAACACACTTCACATTTACAAATATTATATGTCTCATATCTGCACCTTCACAATGAAAACCTTCACAACACATCACAACCCATCCTACAGCTTCATATTCCAAAACCATTCCACTACTACAATTTCATCACAGGACAACACCACAGTGCAGCAATATTATCACTTCTCTTCCCATTGTAATACCTCCTTTGCTGCACAATAGCTTATCAGATCATTGCACCATCTTTATCACACTACAACACCACTTTCTTGCAATATATCAAACAAACACCACACTGCAACAGTACGAACCTGTTCCTCCGAAGCCCAAAACACAACTGAGCATGTCCAACTTCCAAGCAACAGTGCCAGTCATATAACTGAACGCGTATTATACGAGTAAAATTGACAACGTATGAAGCACGTTAAGTCTCAAACCATAAGTATAAGCCAAGTAACACTGTCTTATACAAATATAATTACATCATAATTTGAGTTAAAAACGGTAAAGAATTAAAATTAAATGCTGCTCAAAAATATAAAATATATAATATTTGATTATAATATTTTAAAATTATTCATGAATTGAAACATTTCTTATTAGTTATTTATTTATTTATTATTTATTTATTATTATTATTATTGGAATTTAAGTACTATACAGTATTGAATTTGACACCATATATCGTACCCCCTGCATGGATGCTTCGTACCCCCAGGGGGTACACGTACCCCTGGTTAAGAACCACTGCTCTACACCTTATTGGATCGAAACCTGAAAGGATTGAAACCTTGATGAAAAACGGTACCCAGCTGATGATCCGTGCAGTTGGGAATTCAGGCAATTGCTTATATGTTAAGATTATAATAACTGTGTGTGTGTGTGTGTGTGTGTGTGTGTTTGGGACTACAGTGCAATAATTTGGGTTTATTTTGATTTCACTTGTTGACTGGCTCCCACGTCCTGACGGAAACCGGGAACCTCCACGCTCCGCTCTCCTCCTCCTTGCACAGCCCTGGCACCTGTGTTTTCCTGTGGAGCAGTGATGAGGGAAGATGCAGAAAAGAATGAATGATGAAGACAAATGTGTGTTACGAGAAATGAATCGGCAAAGCGTGAAGCAGAGTGAAAGAAAGAACGTGACCGGGTGAAGCAAAGTGAAAGGAATGACGGAGAGAAGGATGAGAAGAGCCACTCGTTAGTGCGAATAATAATCGCTCAAGCCCCAACAGAGGCCGTAACCCTCTCAAGCTGCAAAGCTTCAAATCTCTGTCTTTCTATGCCCTTCTCCTCAGATGCTCTACATGTAGCCTTTTATAGAGCCTCAAATCCCCCCATGCTCCTTCGCCCTCTCCCCTTGTCCATGGGAGGAGCTGCCTTCAAGCTGGGTCTTGGTGTGATAACCTTTTGCAGACACTTAAGAAACCTCTTCGAAGCTGTTTTGAGGTGCCCGTGAAGAGAATCTGCTTGTGAGCCTCCAGTTTTGGCACAATCTTTTGTCACAGGTGTTCTTGAAGCGATTTGAAAGGGTTTTGGGGGCTTCTCGGATAATGTGTTCGTGTGTGAAGAAAATATGCGACAGATGGTTTTCTAGAAAAGAATGTGGAATGAGAAAAATGACGTATGGGATTTCTAACTACACAATCGCAACGCAGATCTATGCAGATCTGGACTTTAGACAGTTAAATTGAACAATATAACTTTGAAATGACTTCTTTAAATATGCAAGGATCTTTTTGGGACTCCTCAAAACCACAGCAATAATTTGAAAAAAATTTCATGTTCACCTTCATTGACGCAATTTCGCCTTGATGTGCACAAAAGTTGACGTTAAATACCCTTCTAATCAATCAATCAATTTAGCTGCAGATAATGGCATTGCATGTGACATAATAAGGTGCATGGATGATTCGGGTATTTGGGTCATAATGGTGTGTTTGGTTAACGATGGTATTTTTGTTCAGAAAGAGCGAGAGGTGAGACGATCCGCTCCACCGAGTGCTGTTTTATTTTTTACCAAGTACCGACTGCCTCTCAAAGCAAGTTCACAACAGCTTGTGCTTCTGTTTTGCAAGCTGACATTTATTTTTATGCTGCCTTCAGTATATTTTATTTTATTTGTTAAATGTAAATAGTTATTTTGTAAATATTTGATTTATTCTTCACAAAGCGTGAACATTGAACAACCTAAATTTTAGCATGCTTCTTGAATATCTGCCTTTTATGAACACATGCTGGCCATCCCCTAATCACATTGTCGACTCTCTCCAGTTCAAATATATTTCCAGAGATAATACCAATTGGCAAAAACTTTTGTTTCCTCCTGCTTGGTGGATGGAGCAGAGCCTGGTATGCTAAACATTTAATCAAAAATGTGCAATTAAACAATGATGTAACTGTAATGAGAAAGTGTGCGTAAGATTTGTGACCTGCTACAAAACCCCGGGCAATACCATCGTGTGGAATTGTGTGACCATTTGAATACTGTGTACTTGTTGCAATGAGTATTTTGTACCAGTACAACACCACAGGGAATGGTAAAAGTGTAATTTTAAATTTAAGCTGCCCCAAGTACAATCCACTAAACTATAATAAAATGAAATAACACGTAACTTATTCTACATTTTTGATCTTGAATGTAATGTACGTCTTAAAGTGCATTTCGGACCATCTGGCACAGTCGTGTTCAAAGAAAGAGCACGATGTTCAATTAACGAGCGGCCAATATCTGCGTTGGACCTTCTCCCTGCACGGATGCAAAGTGGCAGTGGAGGTTGACTATTATTTATGGGTCAGCTAGTAAGCTTTTGCTCCTGGTTTTTATTTATTTATTTATTTTAGTGGATCTGCAAGGCTGTTGTACATTTCCAATCCTTTTTATTGGCACAGTAGACTGGAGACTCTCTGCGCATACATTAGCATCCAATCGGCAAGATCTCGATGTGGCCTTTGCTTTGTCATGCATGGGCCATTGAATAAGTGAGAATCTGAGTTGTTGCATGCATCACCATCCTAACGAATACTTCCAGCCATACAATGAAAATAAAATAAATTTTTAAAAACAGATATAAAAAGGGCATTCAAATATATTATGAGGATGTGTCGAAAAGCAATGCCTCCTGTTCTTTTTCTCCAAAACAGGTAAAGATATTTGAATAAAACAGATATAAATATGAACAAGTAGAGCTATATTCCAAGTACTGTACACCACCCCCATGCCAAATAAATAAATAACATATCCTCCAACGCGCGACATTGCTGTGGCACCTTCGGTGCTCGGCGATGCTGCCATGCAGCACGTGGAGGCGGAATTGGGAGGGAGCGGTGTACAATAATTGATTGATTAATTGCGTAAT
The DNA here is from genome assembly GCA_035128595.1 of Eptatretus atami. Lineage (NCBI taxonomy): Eukaryota > Metazoa > Chordata > Myxini > Myxiniformes > Myxinidae > Eptatretus > Eptatretus atami. The sequence continues at coordinate 92,118,314 of CM068963.1, read as the reverse complement.
TAAAATAAATAAATAATATTCGTCAAATAATTACTTTCTTAATTGGCTAATAGCATACCTAAACCACCACTGTTTCATCCGAATCTGTAACTTTCTGAAAATTAAGTAAATAATTGATTGATTGATTAATCAATACATCAAAAATACCCTTTATAGAAAAATCACTTGTTCACTGTTTCCAAATATCAGCTTCCTAGCTCAAAAGGTGCCTGAGATATTGCTCAGATGAGAAAGAAAATAATAAATAAATACTGAACAAATCGATAATAATTAATTGATCAATCAAAAAATAAATATTTTTCCAAAGCACTTGTTCACTATTGTGCCCAAATTTCAGCTTTCTAGCTCAAAGGATGGCTGAGATATCGCCCGAACAAACGAAAAAACAAATGTAGTGAAAGATGAGTATGCCCTTTCGGCTTGCGTCACCGATGTCGTGCAGCACCTGGAGATGGAATAGGGAGAGGTAGTGTACAATATCAACCTTTATTCTACCATGGTACATATTTATTTCTCAACATAATCACCACTGTGGTTCACACGTTTATGCCAACGTTCGAGTTGTTTTGTGAAACCATCACAATGGAACTGTGCATCCTGCTGACTTGACCATCGCTTCACAGCAGCCATGACATCATTGTCGGAAGAAAAAAATGTTCTCCTTGAAATTGTGCCTTAAATTTGGGGAAGAGATGAAAATTTAACGGAGCCCAGTCGCGGCTGGTGATCCCTTGTGGTGGTACTCCATTGACCGTTTCTTACACTCAGGATTTTAATGGTGCACCCAACTCTCATGTCTCCAGTCATCTCATCTCCAGCGTTTCACGCTTCACATCACCGACATCATTGTGCTGCCCTCTGCCATCTTGACTAACGTAGCATTGAGACGTCTGGTGTCGGAATCAAGAAAACCTCACACCCAGTGGTGGGAAGAACTAATGTGCGGACTACACTTTTTCATTAAAATATCTTCACCTGTATTGGATGAGGAGAATCTGTGGAAATGGACAGGGAATAAGTTTGGGACAGGGCACTATCAAGGAAATGGGGAGAAAGGAGGTGGCGGCGTGGGTGTCTTCAAAAATAATGATTTGAAATGGTTGGAAGAATGGTTGAATTGTTGGATATGAATTGGCACGAATCCACTTGGTACTTTACTGAACTTTTTCTTAGATTTTATTATTTCTTCAATGACCTTCCTCTGCTTTATATTTGACCGATATTTCTAATCTGCTTCTCTTTGGCACCTTATTTAAACTCACTTCATTTACTACCTTTCTTGTCAATTGCCATAGCTTCTTCTTGTATCCTTTATTTATTTATTTTCCAATATTCTCCCATCATAGTTTGAGCGAATAAACTTTGAATGTACCAATATAAATTAAATTAAATCTGTTGTGTAAGTGCAAATTGTCCAACCCAGGTAGTGTTGTTTCTTGATCTCGATGTTCATCTGACTGAGCATTACGTCCCCTGTGCCAAATTAGATCCCAATTCATGGTAAACTATGTATGTTGAAGCTAACGAGATATGTGCAAATGTATTGGCTATGCTTTATTGTTATCAGAACCGACTCGTACAGCTGTAACGGGGGGGGGGGGGGGGGGGGGGGGAGGTTGCGTGCGCCCATGTCCGTGTGTGTCCCTGTCTGTCTGTCCAGACCATGACTTTTTGTTTTTTTTAACCATTTGGGCTTTTGTCATCAAATTTTCAACAAACCTTTATTATGAGAAGGGAGAACACAGGTGAATAAAATGTACAATTCTTTTAAACTGTAGTTTTTGTTAAGTTTAGTTCGAGTACAAAGCGGACGTGGACGGGTTTTGCATTTTGAGATCTTTCTCGTCATTATTTTTCGAATTAGTTGTCAAAATTTCAGTTGAATTCATTGTGAAACACCATCTGGATTGTTATTGTAATTTTACTTTGGTTCCAAAATGCCACTGGAATTAAAGGGGGAAAGGCCACTTTCCGATGAACGGTTTTGTGGAATTCAGTAGGAAAGCACATTTGCCTTGATTTAAAATGTCAGCATATACCATAACTGTGACGTGCTGCACTACAAGGAGACTATCTAATTTCCCTGTGAAACTGATTGCAGCCTTGGAGCATGTCAGCTGTGAGCACTCTGCCACAACAGAAGCATGTTGGTTGACTACTAAAAGCTATCTGTTATGCAGATTTTTTTTTTTGCGACTCGTTGAAAGATTATCAGATTAATTTATTTACTCTTATATTTTGCTGCTTTTAGACTCACCTCCTACTCTTGAACAATATTCACGTTATCTCACTTGAAGTTGAATATGTGGCATTGAATATGTGGAAACAGATTATTTGCTGAACAAATACAATTTGACACTACAGGAAATTAAGCAAACACTCTGACTCACAAAGACGGAGCATTTAATAATGCATAGCCTCGCCAAGGTATATAGATTACAGTCGATATGAGAATAGCACTATCTTTATTAAATTATATTTACATGCAGACTCACACACAGCCATGCACACTGATTACAATATCCTCTCCTGTCCCTTTAACAATGGCCTCGGCTAAAAATACTGAGTATATTGGAGGTTATAATTCTCCTGCCACACATCTGAAATTTAAGCACATAAAGGGAATAATCTGAACAGTATGAGAGAACAATATAAGGAAAAGAAAAAAAAAATTGTGGAGGAGGTTTGTGCCTTTATACGATTGCATCTCATGTCGTAAGTAAACGTGTCAACAGCTTTTGTATGTGCTCTGTCAGGAGCAACATCAATGATATTGAAAGAGGAAGCGAAGCATCAAGTGTGTGAGAACATGCTGAGACAATCCATTGGCACACGGCAGCATGACTGGACATCAACCATGGCCAGAGAATGCCCCCACCCTATGCTGGCTGATAAAATGTTAAGACGCAAGGCTGCAGACAACAGTTGTCATGGCAACAGCTGCCACTATGCAAGCTGAGTAGGAGAACAAAGCCGGTATTTAACGGATGGCCAGGGATGGATGATGCACGCAACAGCATTGCAGATAACGAATCGAACATCATTCAGACCACTGATGTTCCTTGATGTATTTAAAACTGGTTACATGCACAAGACTTGCATCCCAGAGGATGTGAATTGAAATCCAGCTCAAGGCAGAAATCTTAAAGATTTTGAAACCAGGTTAGTCTCAGGAGAATTATTGTCTGCGTTTATCAGTGAAAATCCAGCTGGTTTATGAATGACCTTCAGTGAGTGGTTATATTTGACATTGTTCCACTCGTTCATTCTTTATTCCATCATGGCAACTTCGGATTGGTATGAAACTGACAAAAAGCATTGCTGCCAAAAATCCCCCAAGTTGTAGGAAATAAATAAATAAATGAATGAATAAAATAAATATTTGTGTGCCTGCCACCCACCACAGTAGTCTGAAGAATAGAACTGTATTTCTGTATGTATGTATGTATGTGTGTGTGTGTATATATACAGCTCTGGAAAAAATTAAGAGACCACTGCAAAATTATCAGTTTTTCTGGTTTTACTATTTATAGGTAGTTTTTGAGTAAAATTAACATTTTTGTTTTTATTCTATAAACTACTGACAACATTTCTCCCAAATTCTGAATAAAAATATGCATTCTTTAGAGCATTTATTTGCAGAAAATGACAACTGGTCAAAATAACAACAAAGATTCAGTTGTTTCAGACCTCAAATAATACAAACAAAACAAGTTCATATTCATTTTTAAACAACATAATACTAATGTTTTAATTTAGGAAGAGTTCAGAAATCAATATTTTTGTGAATAACCCTGATTTTCAATCACAGCTTTCATGCGTCTTGGCATGCTCTCCACCAGTCTTTCACATTGCTGTTGGGTGACTTTATGCCACTCCTGGCGCAAAATTCAAGCAGCTCGGCTTTGTTTGATGGCTTGTGACCATCCATCTTCCTCTTGATCACATTCCAGAGGTTTTCAATGAGGTTCAGGTCTGGAGATTGGCTGGCCATGATAGGGTCTTGATCTGATGGTCCTCCATCCACACCTTGATTGACCTGGCTGTGTAGCATGGAGCATTGTCCTGCTGGAAAACCAATCCTCAGAGTTGGGGAACATAGTCAGAGCAGAAGGAAGCAAGTGTTCTTCCAGGACAACCTTGTACGTGGCTTGATTCATGAGTCCTTCACAAAGACAAATCTGCCCGATTCCAGCCTTGCTGAAGCACCCCCAGATCATCACCGATCCTCCACCAAATTTCACAGTGGGTGCGAGACACTTTGGCTTGTAGGCCTCTCCAGGTCTCCATTTAAGCATTAGACACCCAGGTGTTGGGCAAAGCTGAAAATTGGACTCAACAGAGAAGATGACCTTACTCCAGTCCTCTACGGTCCAATCCTTATGGTCTTTTGCAAACCTCAGCCTGGCTCTTCTTTGCTTCTCATTGATGAAGGGCTTTTTTCTAGCTTTGCACGACTTCAGCCCTGCCCCTAGGAGCCTGTTTCGAACCGTCCTTGCCGTGCACTTCACCCCAGCTGCCGTTTGCCATTCTTTTTGTAGGTCACTTGATGTCATCCTACGGTTGTTGAGTGACATTCAAATGAGTTGGCGGTCATCCCGGTCAGGGGAAAGTCGTTTTCACCCTCTGCCAGTCTGTAGCATTGTTGTCCCCAATGTCTGCTGCTTGACCTTGTTCTTATGAACCGCCGTCTTTGAAATTTTAAGGATGGAAGCAACGTGACGCTCACTGTATCCCTCTGCCAGTAAAGCCAGAATTGAACCCTTCTTTCCTCACTCAAAATTTTCTTTTCAACTCTTTTGGCATGGCCAATAGTTATTTTTTGATTCCAATACTTTAGAGGTACTACTAGCACTGTTTTTGCCATCCAGCTGGTCCTATTGCAAGAGGATAGTGATGACACAGCAGTGGTTTTTATACTTTTCCTTGTTAAATAAGATTCGGTTCAGGTGATCACCTAATCAGTAACTCACTAAGTAGAATGAGGTGTGCCTGTGTTGGAATTCAACAAATACTGGAATGGAATGGCTGCCATATATGTAGAGATGCTGATTTAAAAAATTTTTGGAGTGGTATCTTATTTTTTTCCAGAGCTGTATGTATAATATTTATATGCATGTATGTATGTGTCTATATATAATAATATTTATATGTATGTGTATATATAATATTTATATATATATATATATATTATATATATATTATATCTGTATTAGTATTTATATGTATGTATATTTATATATATATATATATAAAATATTTATATGTATGTATATATATATATATGTTGCGAATTCTGGCCCGCCGGCGTGCGATCGGCCGCTCGACTCGAATGGCAGCCGCTTCGCCCACCGAACGTGCAATTCAGTCATGACCCTCTCGGAACAACGCCGGAGCTAGTCACGGGTGGGGGTTTAACCTCACCACAACTCAGTCCGCATTCTACCGCGCGAAATAGGGTCCGATCGCCGAATGGTCGATTTACCTAAGTACCCGTGCGGATAGCGTACCGAGGAGTTGTACCACGCCACAGGTCGACTCCGGACACGAACCGCTTAAGCGGCTCGTTCCGTACTACAGGGATAACCGAGCGGAGTTATCGTCGACCTTGACGGTTCAGATTATTTACCGGGCGTTTTAAAACCCACTACGAATCCCTTACGTGATGCAGGATGGAGATTCAATAAAAGGAAAAGACGAAGCAAAACGGGGAACAATGGGACCAGCACATTTAATACGCGACACACGGAAGCACGTATTTACAGTCAGCAACAGTTTTTATACACATATTCAATCAAAGCAAAGAAACAAAAGCAAGACACAATGCAGAGCTACAACCGAATATAATTTACACGAGCACAGGAACACTTAAACGATTCACTTGACCAGACTGGCGCCACACACACACATTTACACCAAACCCCAAAAGAAAATGGAAGTCGCGACTTCCCTTTGTGTGTCGAGTCCTTCTCTCGTGACCGCAACTCCGAGCTCCTCCGGCGTGGTCCGCGAGCTCGTGCCTCGCGCCGCACGTGTGGTCCGCTCGACAGCACGGACGGGTTTTGGGGAACGGACGGGGTTTTCCGGCGCTATCTCCGGCCTCGCTCCACGGGATTCCAGGGCTCGCGCGAGGATCGAGGGCTCGGCAGGAACAACAAGCTCACGACCCGAACCAAAAGACCACACGAACCCTCCTCGTCCGCCCCTTTTTGTAGCGCGGGGCTCCGCCCTTCGCCCCGTTCCGTTTCTGGCTCCACCTCCCTTCTGGAAGCTTCCCAAAAAGCGCGGGCGTTTTGGGCGGGAGATCTTGGCGGGAGATATTCAACTGCCACTCCGCTCCGTTTCATCCGTCCCGCGGAGATCGTGACCACACGGTGCTCGTTGAATGGCGAGTGG
>CM068963.1:92066567-92079643 GCA_035128595.1 Eptatretus atami | reverse complement strand
GATAACTCAGAAATGTAGTTTGATTTCTGAGGTTTTCCATCCTTTTTACTCCCCGGCTTTCGTCTGTACGTTGAACCAAAAGACAAGACGACATCAAAGCCATTCTGAGCCAATCAGAGATCCACATCTAAAGAGCTTCAGAGATGACCGCCACCCCCAACCGGGGGTAATTTATCCTCATTGCCCCCTAAGTTTGTGAGTTGCAGTTCACACAGATTTTCAAGAATATAACTCCCATGAACAGCAAGGCCCTTCTGTATATATACTGAAGACTGCATGGGGTATCATGTTCTATGAAGTATGAAGTCTTTCATTTTGTTTGTGTTTTGGTGTGTATGGTCGTTTGTTTGTTACGATTTCGTAAGTATATTGATCAGTTCCGTTTCTGTTTGTTAAGAGAGAATTAACTTGCTCTTTTGAGGCGCGGTCAAAACTCGGCTTCAGGCGACCATTGAATCTCAAGACAGGATCTGTTGTTTGCGAATTTTATACAACTTTGCATCTGGCCTTGGTACTCCTGGGGTGATTGGGGAGAGCAGAGGTGAGAGAGAACAGGTCACATATGTTCCTCAGAATCCCTCACTGCTCATCTTCCAAATGTCCAGACTGGTTGCTGATTATTTGATCCCCTTCCCAATGTGTAATCGTCTCCTGTGTCTGTCCTGCCTTCATTTCAGTCTTTCAAATGTGTTGCCCTCCACTACCTAGTGCATCTACTTATGCATATGCGTGATCACTTCAACGATGCTGATCTTTCCCATTTGGTTACTCTTCAGGCTATTGTTACTTTTCATGTTTTTCCTCCTTGTGTATGTTCATCCCCTTCCTCTCCCTCATCGTTTGGTCATTTGTCGACCTGCTGCCCTTTGTCCTTTAGCTCCTCCGTGAGCCAGGACCTTTTATTTAAAAATATAATATGTTATGCATTATGAGATATTTCTTACAGTGGTTGTGATAGGCATTGGGACATTTTTGCTCTCAATGAAATGTACTTTTGCTATTTTTTTGGTGGCATCTGTTGCTCTGGTTAGTAAGCTTGCAGAGATTTTTTTGTTGTTGTTTGCTTTACAGATTGCAATTTAGGCTGCACAGATTGATGACCTTGTACAATTGTCATTTACCATGTAATTCTGGTGCTCTCTTTTTTGTTGTTTCAACAAATGCTGTGGGACACACATACGCTCATGTTTTTTATTATCCCATGCTTTTTTAAAAACAAAACAAAAAAACAGGCGATATTGTAAATTAGCTCGTTTGTTACTGTCTGTCTGTCTGTCTGTCTGTCCGTCCGTCGTCATGCTTTCCCTAAGCGGTTGTGCAGAAATTCACGAAACTTGGTAGTTATTGAGTACACATGGCCATGAAGGTGCAAGAGACAGTATCATTTTTCCCCACACCCCCTGGGATCAAAAGGTTGCATGCCAAAATTGCAATTATGGGCACATTTTTTAAATGAAACTTTGTACATGGTAATCAGCATTGGGGGAAGAGTGGCTCAATTGAAGGGAGAAGGTCCCATAAGCAGGAGAAATGGGCACAAGTAGGTGATGGTGAGCTGACGCCCTTGATGCTGTGTGGTTAACCAGGCAGTGGTTGCTTGATTGACATCTGTTTGGATTGATCCCACCCTTATATTGTATTTTGATTTGGCCTTCCATGCACTGGTAAGAGACGCGCAGCATGATAGCCAAGCAGTTTTAAATGGCTGTGATTATGTAAAGCTGAATTGCTCTTAGGTCATGCTGTTTGAGAAAATAATCCACCTCTGTATGTTAATGATATGCATTATATGCCTTGCTTGCTCAAGGAATGAAGCTGACTCGTCTATATAGTTTAAGATGATTGGTTTTTGCATCTTTATTGAGAAATGGGTGATCCTAAACGTATTCGACTTTGTCTGGTCACTCGTGATGACTAGGAAAAGGGTGGATGAGGTAAATGGGGTTGCACAAGAAGGAACAGGTTGGACCCTTGAGTGTGGATGGGGTAGGAACGGGTAGGTAGGAACAGGAGTGGACGTTGAGTTTGAGACGTTTGGTGTTGTGAACTTGCTTGCGCTGTTTTGTCATGTTTTAACTAAATACCCCCATTTTGTTTGTTTATTTGTTTCTTTCTTTCCTCCGAGCTAGTGAATGCTTTTCCTTTTTATTGCACAATAATATTTATTACAGTGCAAAACAATTTCATATTCATGTGAAGGCACAATCTGATAGGATTGCCGTTGTTAAGTGCATTTTTGTTTATTGTATTCCTACCGCGTTGATGATTGCAATTGATAAAATGAGCAAAGCCTTCTTGATTTAAAAAAAATAAAAAAGGCAATCACTTTGAGAGGAAAATGGAGTTTCTTTATCATGTGGGACTGTAATCGTCGTTATAATTTGCACAGAACTATTTGATTATTTGAGCGAAGCATTTGGTGTCGACTGCTTTTGCTCCACTTGAGTACCAACCACCATTTTATGATCTCTGGTTTGCCACAGCAAGTATTTCCTTCAATGACGTCAATTGGCTTGGTGGATGTTGCTCAAAGTAACGGCTATGCATTAATAATTCACAATGTACAAAAAAAAAAGAAGTTTGTTTGAGTGAATTTTTTGGTTGTTTATCTTTTATTAGGTCGTAAGAATGAAGAAAAAGCATATATTTTATGTCGCTAATCGTTATTAAGGAAATGACACCGATTTTTTGAAAAATAACAAAAATTGTATATTTACATTAGAAAATTGCAGAAAAATGTATTTGAACATTAATGAAACTATACAACAGCGTTGAAACATGCAGGGATATGCTAATCAGAAGTAAAACATAGCATACGTTGATCGTTTTGTGTTTAGAAAATATTTTGAAATTATTTTGAAAAAAATGATTTTTTCAAGTAGGTTATTCAAGTATGATTTATATGATTCATTCAAGTAGTCATTTGATATATGTTACATTTTATTTCCGTTCTTTCCTCAACTCGTCTTATTATATTTGTTCTTTTATTTACACATTGTCTCATGATGGCTTCTGCTCGAGGTTCCTGCAAGCATGATCCTGATAACTTCTGCTATGTCTGCGGAGTCTTTCTGAATGTCAAGTCAGTCAAGTACACCATCGTTGAAGGGAACCTCTTTCTGTTCGGCTTACAAGGCTATACTTTGGAGTTCAATTAGGGGACCAGGACAAGAGTTGGGCGCCACACGGGTTTGCGGAAGCTGTCGGTCCACTCTGGAGTCGTGGTACAGAGGGGGAAACGAAAACTGAAGTTTGGCATGCCAAGAATCTGGCGGGAACCAACAGATCACTCAAACAACTGCTACTTTTTGTATGGTGGTAGTGACGTGTCACGCAGGGGAAAGAAGACGGATGTGTTCGACTACCCGATCTGCCATCATCTCTTCGTCCGGTGATGCATGGGAGGAGATTCCAGTTCCCAACCCTCCTCCGGTGATCACGAAAGATGCTTGCACAAGTTCCAGCAGCGAAACAGAAGATGCCCACGACGATGTCTTTGTTGCAGATGATACCAGGCTATTCCGCATTTCCCTAACCAAGCGGAGCTCAATGATCTTATCAGGGACCTAGGACTCACCAAATCAAAAGCAGAATTACTGACATCCAGGTTGAAACAGTGGAAGTTGTTGGACGAGAACTGTCGGGTAACAAAACAGAGACAACGTCATGACATATCTCTCTCAGTATTTCACACTGGATGAGAAAGTGTGTTATTGTCACGACATCAACGGCTTGTTTGAAGAAATTGAATTCCCGTATGATCCCAGCAACTGGCGACTGTTCGTGGACAGCTCAACTAGAAGCTTGAAGGCGGTGCTGTTGCACAATGGTAACAAGTACCCAAGCATCCCTATCGCCCACTCTGTTCAGCTAAAGGAAGGCTATGAGAATGTGAAGCACCTGTGCGCCTGGTGAAGTACGAAGAGCATGATTGGGAAGTGATTGGAGACTTTAAGATGATTGGCTTTTTGACAGGTTTGCAAGGCGGCTCACAAAACATCCCTGTTTCCTCTGCTACTGGGATAGCCGAGCGACAGCGAGACATTATGAAACGAAGGACTGGCCATCAAGAACGGGCTTTGTCATTGGCGAGAAGAACGTGAAGTGGCAACCGCTGGTTGAGCAGGAGAAGATCTTGATGCCACCCATCCACATCAAGCTGGGCTCATAAAGCAATTTGTGAAGGCACTAGATCATGAGTCCGCTGCCTTCAAGCATTTGGAAGCGGTATTTCCGAAGTTGGCGGAGGCAAAAATAAAGGCAGGGGTGTTTGTTGGGCCGCAAATTAAAAAGCTAATGAAGGACCGGAGTTCTCCGGAAAGTTGTTGGACCGGAGAAACGTGCCTGGCGCAGCTTCGTTGCGGTTGTTCAGGGCTTCTTGGGTAACAACAAGGAAGAAAACTACCGGAACTGGTCGACAATCTTCTCAAGTCCTACAGGGGATGGGTTGCAGAATGTCCCTGAAATTGCACACGATGCATTCCCATTTGGATTTTTTAAAATCCAATATGGGAGACTACTCCGAAGAGCATGGTGAGCGCTTCCACCAAGATGTGATGGAATTTGAGAAGCGCTACCCAGGGCCAGTATAATGAGCGTATGATGGGCGACTACGTCTGGGGTTTGGTCCGAGAAACCCAGCCTCTTCACCGAAGAAAGAGCAGAAAATCTGTGTGTTTTCATAAACAGTCTTATCGAATATGTAGTATGCTATATTTTACTTCTGATTAGCATATCCTGTATGTTTCACGCTGTTTGTATAGTTTCATTTTATGTTCAAAGACTTTTTCTGCTATTTCTTATGTAATATACAATTTTTTGTTATTTTTCAAAAAATATATGTCATTTCCTTAATAACGATTAGCAACATGAAAGATATGCATTTTTCTTCATTCTTACGACCTAATAAAAGACAAACAACCAAAAAATTCCACTCAAACAAAATCTTTGTTACATTGTGAATCGAAGCAGCTATTGCTGCAATGATGCTGACTATACAGTATGTCGGTTGAATGTACTCGTTCGTGGTCGATTATAGTTCCAAAACCTTTGCACAGGTATTTTTTTAAGCGGCCCGTCTATTAAAGCCAAATGAATTGGCCTGACTTGAACATTGCTTGGCAGTTCCGCCTCAGCATGGATTTGCCTTTTTCAACCTAGGCAGCAAATAACCTGCTTCTATCAGGAATAATATCCTTGCTACAGCAATGCCTTTGTCATTTGGAATCATCTTGAGCACTCTGATAATTTGTTACATGAACTGATGTTGCCCCGACACAGGAAGATGCTTTAACTGGGAAAGGCCTGTGAATGACTTGCTCTGTAATTCCAGCAGGTGCCTATCCATTTCCTATGTTTCACTCTTCTTTCAAAGTCTCGGGATACAATTTTATGCATTGTTGGTGTGTCAGCCAAATGTTTTTCAGAACTTGTTGCATTAACCTTTTGGATATTTGCTCTCAGCGAAGGAATCAACCTTTTGGAGCAAAATATTGAATTGTTTTATTTGATGGTGTCTGTTGGCAGCTTGCTCTCACCGTTGCACGTGGCGTCGGACAAGGCCACACAATGATGTGATTGAGGTCCTACTCAAACATGGAGCAAAGTGTAGGGCTGCAGGAAAAGAAAACAACGGAAAAAAATTCCTGATTTTTTAAGGGTGCGCAACCCATGGGATGTGAGAGGGAAGCTATTTGTAGTCGACTCACACTTTGCCAACTCGAGTGCATTAGCTTGGATTGTTCTGAATTGATTTGTATCGGCCTGCCGTCTGCTGCATTCATCTTGCTTAAGACTACCAATGATTAGTGTCAGCAACTTATTAGGGATGCAATGCATGGCCTTGTACCCAGAAAGTGTTTTCAACTCACCCTTAATTCTCTATTGTGTCTTTGTAGACACACCAAACATGTTTTTCTCACATGCCAATTTATTTGATTATTTTTACCCTCATCAGATATGTGATCCTTAACATGATTAGTATTAAAATCATTGAAAAAAAAAAACAAGTAAAAGGATGTAAACAAGGGAGGGATCATCACAAGATATTATCATCTTTGAAAAATGGTTTTGCATGCAAATGACTCAAAACATCTCTCTCGATTTGGGGTGTGTGTGTGTGTGTGTGTGTGTGTGTTTGTTTGTTGTGGTGTGTGTGTGTGTGTGTGTTGTGTTGTGTTTGTGTGCGCGCGCGCATTTGTGTTTGTTGTTTTTACCACACGAAGCAAAAAGTGGGGTTAAGCAATTTGTTAATGTCTGTTCGTCCGTCTTTTCAGTTTATGATCGAGGAACAACTTATTTGAATCATTATGGCTATGCACCAATCACCCAATCTCCTAAAATTGTGACTCAGCATCGTCTTATTACAGTGGATAAGGTGGTTAGCATACAAGACTGCTTCAGGAGCACAAAACTTCTGGATTATATAAAAATTGAAGGATTGTCGGACCCCGCTATTCACTATTCGCGATTTATAAACTGAGACCTGCTTCGACATTCGCGGCTCTGCGCTTCGCGTATTCGCGGTTTTTAGCGGGTGGAAAAAAAAAAAAATTCCACGAGCCGCATGTTACATCATACTTGGGTTGGGTAAATATGATTGAAATTTTTTGCATAGCATTTTCTATGGCCGTTTTCCATGCTGAATCCGAATCCGTTTTTTTTTTTTTTTTACCTCCGATGACCTTTGACCCCCGGAACCTTAATTTATTCAAAATGGCGGCCAAAAATTGACCTTTTTCATGTTTTCCTTCTCTAATGTGACTAATAAGGCTTGTAATATATCATTTCATATGTTTTTCAGGTCAAGGAATACGCTAATCACATTTTCAAATTGATTGGATGTTGCATAGGACCGAAATCAAGTAATTTAGGAAAAAGGAAGACTTGAAGAAAAAGAAAAATACTAGCTATTGAATACTATACAAACTTGCAAGAAGCACAAAGGACCTTTGACCCCAGACAGTCTATATTTACTGAGTACACTATCTGAGAAAGAACTTCTAGCGGAAGTGACATATTTACACTTAACTATAGCCCCAGAAATACGCCAACAAAGACGTGTGAAGGATGGAGCAGGGAAATTCCGCATTCAAAAATTCAGTTTGACCGAGCTACACAACTCTATAAAGAATGCTATCAAACCCGATGAATCCATGCAGGATAACATTGATGAACTTTTGTTGGCGGCACTGGTGCGATCTCGGTGTTATGTTGATCTGAGAATGACAAAAACAGTTCAATTTTGGCAAAATATTGTGCGGTTTTCAAAAATTGTGTTTTAAAAATCATCAAATCGTTGCATAAGTGTCATTTTCATATTTCTTTGATCGGAAATTTCCTCGAACGGTTCGTGTGTGTATAAGGACGAACTGATTAGATTTGGTGAAGATCCGGATCCGGTCCGCCGACGAGAATTTTTAAAGTGATTCTTCCCATTGAGAGATTGTGCCAAAAACGACATATTGCACGATATCTCAAAAAGTTGTGGATGGATTCGGACGAAACTTGATAGACACATTGGGTGTGGACAAGGAAGAATCGATTAGATTTTGGTGAAGATCCGGATCCAGATCTGACTACTAGAATTTTTAAAGTGATTGTTCACCATTGTAGATAGTGCTAAAAATAATATATATATATATATATATATATATATATATATATATATATATATATATATAATATATATATATATATATATATACACACACACACATACATAGCACGATATCTCAAAAAGTTGTGGACGATTCAGATGAATCCTGGTGAACAGGTTGGGTGTATCGCAAGGACGAATTTATTCGATTTTGGTGAAGATCCAAATCCGGATCTGAAGACGAGAATTATTTAATTTTCAAAGTGATTCTTCACCATTGAGATATAGGGCCAAAAACGATATACAGTAGTACTGTATAGCATGGTATTTCAAAAATGTATTGGGCCCGATATGTTCTCGTAGATCAGGCATTACGTGGTGGAGGTATGCGCTCTACAGAGTGCCCTTCTAGTATTAAAAATGTACCCAGCTCATTCTGTCTTTTCCTCCATTGGTCCAGCGTCGTCCGCACACAAGTTATCCGGGAAGTTCTGCCCCACTAATTTGCTCTCATTAACTGGTGCGTACTTGGCAGCTCTGCTTGACTGCACCTGATATGCTAAGTTAACGCAAGTACGCATCGATGCACGAAACTCACTTGGTGCATTCAATCCACCAGAAATGGTAACATGACAAGTAGTGTAATCCTGCCAGGATTGCTCGTACCAATTGGCGTTCGTGGTTGCTTCGCAACCCGCCGGCACACGGGGTTGTCTGTTCCCAGCGGTTTCGGGACCGGGCGTTTGGGAGGGACCCGAGTGCTTCCCCTCGTTGCAAGCCTCGAACCCCAGATCAGATCCGCAACAATACTTTATTTTATGTTATTATTAACTCTTTTATTCATGAAATATAATAGCACAAAAACCATGCATCAACATGTTAATTAAGGGTGCAGTTTGGACAAATTTTTAAAGTTGAAGTCCCTAACCCTAACGAGATGACCTAATAAAACCAGTCTCGATGTCCGTCTGTCCGTCCGTCGGACATACGTAGTACGTACGTCCCCATTTTTTTCTTCCGATTTTCTTGATATTTGGTATGTGGGTAGATGTCGATGAGGGATGCATGGCGGTATGACCTTTGACCCGATTGAAGTTTAAGGTCAACGTCAACGTCACTCCAAAGTTGTGAAATCGTCCATTTTCAAAATCTATCTCCTCCGCCGTTTATGATCCGATCTTCGAAATTCCTTCGGATTCTGATAATAGGGAACAATATCTAAATTTTGTCAGGCCGCTTTTTTATATTCATCCTGGTTATCGAGTCACGTGTCTTCAAAGTTGGAAAAATCGTCGATGTGATACGGTCAAAACAAATTCGCCCGATCTTGATGAAACTTGGTATGTAGGTAGGGGTCGATGAGTGATGCACGACGGTATGACTTTTGACACGATTGAAGGTCAAGGTCAAGGTCAAGGCCACTCCAAAGTTGTGAAATCGTCCATTTTCAAAATCTATCTGCTCTGCCGTTTGTGATCCGATCTTCGAAATTTCTTTGGATCTGATAATATGGAACAATATCTAAATTTGGTCGGGCCGGTTTTTTAAAAAATTCGTCCTGGTTATCGAGTCACGTGTCTTCAAAGTTGGAAAAATCGTCGATGTGATAAGGTCAAAAAAATTTCACCCAACCTTTTGAAGACACATTGATCATAATGTTCCAAATCAACCATTTTCAAAATCTTCTCCGGATAACTCAGAAATGTAGTTTGATTTCTGAGGTTTTCCATCCTTTTTACTCCCCGCTTTCGTCTGTACGTTGAACCAAAAGACAAGACGACATCAAAGCCATTCTGAGCCAATAGAGATCCACATCTAAAGAGCTTCAGAGATGACCGCCACCCCAACCGGGGGTAATTTATCCTCATTGCCCCTAAGTTTGTGAGTTGCAGTTCACACAGATTTTCAAGAATATAACTCCCATGAACAGCAAGGCCCTTCTGTATATTAACTGAAGACTGCATGGGGTATCATGTTCTATGAAGTATGAAGTCTTTCATTTTGTTTGTGTTTGGTGTGTATGGTCGTTTGTTTGTTACGATTTCGTAAGTATATTGATCAGTTCCGTTTCTGTTTGTTTGTTTGTGTGTTTGTTACTTACGAAATCTAAAGATTTCGTAAGTATATTGATCACTTCCGTTTCTGTTTGTTTGTTTGTGTGTTTGTTGTGTGTTTGTTGTGTGTTTGTTTGTGTGTTTGTTTGTTAGTTTGTAGGCACGATAACTCGAGAACGGAAGAAGCTACCAATGTCAATTACACCACGTGATTCAGGAGGGTGATGGCTAGCGCTGATTAGATTTGATCAAAATCGGTCAAGGTCAAGGTCACAGTGAGGTCAAACATAATTCCGTAAATTAATGTGGAGAAATGGAGTATTTTTGCTTCGCTCGACCTTACGAGTTCGTTTTAACTTCAATTTTAATTTTGTCTTCGGTTTTTGTGATCGCTTAGGACGCTTAAAACTCGGTTGTCGAAATTCTGGTAAAAATCGGATGTTTTGGAGACGTTTTAAGATTGTAATAAAAATATTTCACTCGACGCGTCACGGGTCGTCACGTGATGCAGTGCGCTCGAGCAGACGTGTCGTTGAGTCACGTTAAGGTTTTGCGTGTGCGCGCTGACGGTGTTTTCGATAAAGATGGTGTTTAAAAGTCATTTTTTATCCCAATAAAGGTTATCGTCGCATGCCTGACTCGCTGAGCCGTCGGATTATGTAAAGATTGTTGGTGGATGGCCGAATATTACGGTTTTGTGACTGATAAAATAATATTAAATAATGCGTGGAGAAATGGAGATTTTTGCTTCGCTTGACGTTACGAGTTCGTTTTAACTTCGATTTTAATTTTTCTTCGGTTTTGCGATCGCTTAGGACGCTTAAAACTCGGTTGTCGAAATTCTGGTAAAAATCGGATGTTTTGGAGACGTTTTAAGATTGTATAAAAAATATTTCACTCGACGCATCACGGGTGGTCACGTGATGCAGTGCGCTCGAGCAGACGCGTCGTTGAGTCACGTTAAGGTTTTGCGTGTGCGCGCTGATCGTGTTTTCGATAAAGATGGTGTTTAAAAGTCATTTTTTATCCCAATAAAGTTTATCGTCGCATGCCTGACTCGCTAAGCCGTCGGATTATGTAAAGATTGTTGGTGGATGGCCGAATATTACGGTTTTGTGACTTTGATAAAATAATATAAAATAATTGCGTGGAGAAATGGAGATTTTTGCTTCGGTCGACGTACGATTTTTGATGGTTTGGTACAGAATCATCGTATAAACTTCTGGTTTGCGTCGCTACCTTCTCTAGAGACAGCTTTTATTAGACAAGGTCAGAGGTCAAGTTGACGATTTCGTAAGTACCAGTCTATGACTGCTTATTTGTTATCTTGCCAAAACGAAGTTTTTGCAAGATATGTTAGTCAGTCTGTATGTTTTATTTTTATTTTTTTTTGTTTGTTTGTTTGTTTGTTTGTCTGTAATCATGAAAAAAAAATTCTGCAGACCACAGTTTTCATTGGAAATTTTTGTAACTTCGCATATCAGAGGCCTATGGAGGTCCCTTTCAGGCCATAAAATGAAGGTCAAGGTCAAGGTCAAGGTCATTTTTCGCAAATCAGTGTAATCAGCAAACCCTCATTTTTTGAGTAATTTTGATCGAGTCGTCTTCAAACTTCATGGGAATATAGTTCATGGTCTGGCGCTCAGCTGATTAATTTTGGTGGCGATTGGCCTTGACCTTCATGTGTTTTTTTTTGTTGTTTTTTTTTTATCTGTAATCACGTATAAATCACTCTGCAGAGCACAGTTTTCATTGGAAATTTTTGTAACTTCGCATATCAGAGGCCTATAGAGGTCCCTTTCAGCGCATAAAATTTTGAAGGTCAAGGTCAAAGGTCAAGGTCACTTTGTCGCAAATCAAGGGAGTCGACGAAACCCTTATTTTTTGAGTAATTTTGATCGGATCGTCTTCAAACTTCATGGGAATATAGTTCATGGTCTGGCATTCAGCTGATTAATTTTTGGTGGCGATTGGCCTTGACCTTCATGGTTAACGCCTAAGGTCAAACATTTGACCCCAAGGTCAAATTTTCAAGTTTTAGGAACCATATCGTGTAGACTCAAATTGAACACTCGATGAGCTTTCTAGATATGTCAAGCTTGAGACATTAGACTTGATTTGGTGACGTTATGAGGCAAACGCATATTTTTTCATGGTTACTCTGTAGAACGATTCTCATCGGAATCTCTCGTAGGCAGATATTCCTCAAGGAGTCGCTCCTGGTGGATAGCAGCTCTGTTCACCTCAGTGTGACCTTAAAGAAGTCACACGTGGTCACCTTTTGGCAAGATACGGATCACCCTACGGGTGACATTGGTTTATTACTTACGAAATCTAAAGATTTCGTAAGTATATTGATGCCTTCCGTTTTTGTTGTTTGTTTGTTTGTTTGTATGTTTGTTTGTTTGTTTGTTTAGGCACGATAACTCGAGAACGGAAGAAGCTACCAATGTCAAATTACATCACGTGATTCAGGAGGGTGATGGCTAGCGCTGATTAGATTTTGGTCAAAATGGGTCAACGGTCAAGGTCACGGTGAGGTCAAACATTCGATTTTTGATGTGTTGGTACAGATAACTCGAGAACGGAAGAAGCTACCAATGTCAAATTACACCACCCGATTCAGGAGGGTGATGGCTAGTGCTGATTAGATTTTGGTCAAAATCGGTCAACGGTCAAGGTCACGGTGAGGTCAAACATTCGATTTTTGATGGTTTGGTACAGAATCATCGTAGAAACTTCTGGTTTGCGTCGCTACTTCTCTGAGACAGCTTTTATTAGACAAGGTCAGAGGTCAAGTTGACGATTTCGTAAGTACCAGTCTATGACTGCTTGTTGTTGTTTGTTACTAAGTTTCGTAAGTATGTTGATGACTACCGTTTCTGTTTGTTTGTTTGTTTGTTATGTTTTTTTGTTTGTTTGTTTGTTTGTATGTTTGTTTGTAGGCACGATAACTCGAGAACGGAAGAAGCTACCAATGTCGAATTACACCACGTGATTCAGGGAGGATGATGGCTAGCGCTGATTAGATTTTGGTCAAAATCGTTCAAGAGGTCAAGGTCACAGTGAGGTCAAACATCAAAAAAAAAGTTATAACTCGAACGGAAGAAGCTACCAATGTCAAATTAGACCACGTGATTCAGGAGGGTGATGGCTAGCGCTGATAGATTTTGGTCAAATCTGTCAAAGGTCAAGGTCACAGTGAGGTCAAACATCAAAAAAAAATTATAACTCGCGAACGGAAGAAGCTACCAATGTCAAATTACACCACGTGATTCAGGAGGGTGATGGCTAGCGCTGATTAGATTTTGGTCAAAATCGGTCAAGGTCAAGGTCACAGTGAGGTCAAACATTCGATTTATGATGGTTTGGTACGAACATCGTAGAAACTTCTGGTTTGCGTCGCTACCTTCTCTAGAGACAGC
>CM068963.1:92030827-92066542 GCA_035128595.1 Eptatretus atami | reverse complement strand
TTTTATTAGACAAGGTCAGAGGTCAACTTGACGATTTCGTAAGTACCAGTCTATGACTGCTTGTTTGTTTTTTGGGGGTGTGCATTTGTGTTTTTGTGTGTTTTGTAGTTGCAAATGGATGGCCGTATGGACAGGGCACAACCATTATTCAATGAAAGATGTAGGGATGGTTTCACATGATAATTTCTTGTGACCATCCCTACCTTGTTTACATCCTTTTTTTTAATACTATTGCTACATCCTTTTACATTTTTAAAAGGTTTTCATTACCTGTGTCTGTACTTACATGGTGGAGTTTTTTTTTTTTTCCAAATATTTACATGCTGGAGTTTTATTTTGATGTCATGATTAATTATCTTGTCAATTGTGTGGGAAAATACTTCATGTTAAATAGTGTTACTATGATATAATGGGCAGCGATAATCACATGTACAGTGCTATGCAGTTATGTACCATCCCTACACAGGAAGACCACCAGCATTCTCACATTTGTCAATACCATCCTCACACTTAGTAGCATGTGGAATTATAAACACTTGTTAGCTAGCCCGATATAATATAAAATTGAAAGTTATACAAGTAATTATTATTATTTTTATGCCTCCACACCAAGGGTGCCGGAGGCATTATGTTTCCGGGTTGTCCGTCCGTCTGTCCATCCGTCCGTCCGGATTTTCGTTTACGCGATAACTCAAGAAGCAAATTGTAGAATTTCATCAAACTTGGTAAAAAGGTAAAGTAAGACGGGGCAATTAAGTGATTAGATTTTGGGCAAGATGTGATAAAGGTCAAGGTCAAACTCTGAAATTTTACTGTTTACACCCTAACTCAAGAAGTATTGGACAGAATTTCATCAAACTTGGTACAAAGGTAAAGTAAGACAGGTTAATTAACTGATTAGATTGTGGGCCAGATATGATAAAGGTCAATGGTCAAATATGTCAATACTCAAGTGTTTGTGCGGGAGAGCGGAGGCATACCCGTCGACTGCATGCAGTTGAATTACTCTAGTTTAAATTATTGTTGTTATTAGAAATACCATGTGGAATTATAAACACTTTTTTAGCTAGAAAACTATCTGGCTCCATTATGGCTATTGGTTAAATTGAACACTTTATAAATGGCAGGCAGTTATTACGAAGGTTATTCGACTTTAAGAAGCGAGTCGTTTTGTTTGTGTGTGTGTGGTGCGTCTTGTCTTTTGGTTCAACGTACAGACAAAAGCCCGGGAGTAAAAAGGATGGAAAACCTCAGAAAATAATTAGTGCTTGAAAATTGAAATTTCTAGACTTGCTGTACACTGCACAGCCATGTGTTCAGGCACACTGCACTTTCAGTACGACCTCCACCATAAACGTCTAATGGGCATTGTCCTGAAAGGTCTCGACATAGTCACGGTGCAATAATACGTAATTAATAGACATACTCACGCTCCAATACTATGTAATTAAATAATTGACAGAAGTATAGTACAGTCCTCACATTCAAATGGTACGTAATTTGACAAACTCACATGGGCCGACTGAGGTTTCACCATGTTTTTTCTGTTTTATATAGATAATTATTGTCTCTGGCACCAATGGTTGTTGGACGGTATGTAATTTTCCACCATAAACTAGGTCTTTTTTTAATACATATATATATATATTTTTAAGTGGTTTCTATTGTTGCTACTCTCTGACTGTACTATGTCATTTTACGCAGTTAACCACAACCATTTAGGTGTGATTGGCCCTCGAGCAATTGTCATGGCCCGGCCCCCACCATGCTGATTGACGTGTGTGGTCCCGTGCACCCCTCATTTCTCTTCCCTACTCGATGCGTAGTTTAGCAGTTATGCCTACTTTTCATGGAATCCTTTCAAGTTGTGAAAAATTTGAGTCGTCATGGACCTTCCCACGATAAAATGCAGTAGATTCATGTTTCCACGAAGTCCTTAGCTTAAAGCAATTTTGAGTTTGGGTGTCTGGAAAGAATGATCAGAAGAATATGACGAATTACAATTGGGCTATTTTTAGAATGTCGGTTTTGTAGCTCAGCGATACTGTCCAAAAGTTTAATGTGTTATTGGATGTGAAATAAGCTTGTGGTGAGGCTGTTGTCCTGAAACAACTTGCCTTTGCCTCATGGAAAGCAAATCCGACTGAAGGCAATTGAGGATCATTGGTATCTCCCGTTATGAAGCTGAGTCTTTCGGTCTCTCACTCTCTCACCGGAGGCAGGTCGCTGGTCTTTCTGTCTTCTACCGTCTCCTCTCCGGCCTTGCCCGCCCCACGCTCTGTCTGTGATCTGTCCCCCCCCCCCCAATATTTCCTCAGGGCGACTGCCTGATACATATTGCAATCGGCTTTAGCATATTAGGCTGGTTCCTTTTTCAATAAATAATCGTGTTGGGGGGCAAATTGGAGAAATGTTTCAGCCTAATTTTAAGGTGCAGATTCTGAATAAATTGTATGCTTGGCTCAATTTTCACACTTTCAGCCTCTAAAATGAAAAACAAAATGGCCGTCATTTGAAAACGATATTTGGCACGGTTTTGATCCATATGAAGCCCTATACTCTTTTATTCGGTGTTCAAATCGATTTCTTTCTCATCATTAAGTCTAATGATGTATGCATATAATATTTTATGGCAGCCATCTTTGATTCCAAGATGGCTGCTATTTTTTGGCCTTACTTTTGCTGTTCAAGATGTTCTCTCCTCACGGCACATCTCGACTAGAGACAATCAGCACTCAATTAGTGTTCTCCGTAATCCGTGGACATGAACCGCATAAAATAGCCACAAACGTTTACCGATTGCGTGGCCAGACAGAAATATCCTTAATGTTCTCTGTGGCATCATAAGTGGGAGGTGGTGGGCCTCTCTCTGTCAGGTAGCAGACTGAGTGGTGTGAAAATAATTATTTCCATCCAGACTAGCCTCGTTAATGTCGATATTGTCTACTGTGAAATGGACAAACATCCTCCTCCCTCCTACTAAGTTAGGTGGAATCACAGATCCATTATCGTCCATGTATTCAAGAGTGTTTTTCAGCAATCGCTGTGTCCACCCTCAATATATCTTTACAGCTCATGATATGGTCTGCATTATGAAACAATTGAACTAGTTGTTTGGAGACTGCCAGAGAACTCGAGAGAACTAGAAGACTGCTACCAAGTCCAATATGCTTGGGTGTCAAATGTTTGCTCACCGCATGTACCAAATCTTGTGCGATACTGAGAATTTTAGTACGACTCAGTTCTTCTCGTTTACTATGATCTTCACTGCCATGGTTTTCCAGAACCTTTTGCCGATCAAGCATGAGGTTGAGAAACGTACAAAGACTATCTGGTTTCCAGTCAGTATAATTATCCTGATTTAAATCGAGGCCTTTGAATGGTAGTTGGGATAATATATCACTCCTCATTTTCAGCACCACGTGAACTCGATCAAGGAACTCTGTAGCTCCTTCTGCTGGTACATATGATGGAATGTCAGATTCATAGTCCTCTTCATCAGCAGCAGCTTGTTTCCTCATCATTGATACTGGCATGTGTGCATACTTTTTCATGGTATTAGAAGAGTATGGTTGTGACAAGCCTAGTGTTGGTGTAGTGGTTAGGGTAAAGCAGCTTGGGATCCAAAAGGTCCTGAGTTTAAGCCCCGTTGGCCGCTTGAATTAATACACACCAGGAGGTTGACTCAGCCTGTCATCCTTCCGAGGTCGGCGAAGTGAGTACCAGTGTACTGGGCCCGGTGTATGCCCCGGTTAGAATAGGTGTACCATATCCCTGTGTCGTAAGAGGCGACCAGGGTTGCGTCAGGAAGGGCATCCGGCGTAAAACCTGTGCCAAATTATTATGCGGATCATAACGGATGATCCACTGTGGCGACCCCTAACGGGAGCAGCCGAAGAAGAAGAAGAAGAAGAGTATGGTTGTGAGTTGACTTTGATTGTGGAGAACAATGACATTATACATACCATGTATCTGCTCTGACAATTTATCTGTGAATGTGGTCACACGGCTGATGAAAGTTTGGGGGGGGGAGGTATTTTCAAAGCAGAACTTTGAGATATGACACTATCTCGTTCATACCTCCTGTAAAGCCAGAACATCTCCATGGTCAGCAGTGAGTTCCAATTCACCACAACAGCCACACCATTGTCGAGTTACATTTTTGTGTTGATACTTATTTCTTTCGCTAGGTGTTTTCTCTTAAATTGTTGGTGTCACACTGTATGTATGATATTTTCCACTATGACCACTAGGTCCTTAACACTAACATTTGTACTTATCATACGGTGCAAGCATTCCAATATACGAGGACTCACCTCCAATGTCTGAATGGATATCAACTTGGATTTAGAGGGTTTTTGACAGAATATACAAAGATCTGGATTGAGTGGTCTTGTACCACATTGGAGTATTTGAGTAGTAGATGTAGATGTCGATGCTGATTTGTTCTGTGCGGGCTGGGTGCGATTAGCTTTCTTTAACCTGGAAATCTTCTCTCTGCTGGTATAGGTCGAATAAGAGTTTGGTTTTTTTTGACAGAATGGGTTCCTGGAGAGATTTACTCGGAGCTATTTGTATTCTGTCTATATTGTCGTGCTTTTTTTATATATATATCTTTAATTCTGGCTTTGTTGTGTGAATGTTTCCAAAGTTCTCAATCCTATCACTGTTTTGTGTAGAAGGGGCAAGTTTGGTCTGTTCCTGGCATATAACGCATGTTCATTGAAACTGGCACACTTCTCTTCAGACACTGGGTGACGTCCATATTGTCAGTGTTCAGAACCAATAATAGAAAACAAAACTTTGTTGACATCGAGAATTACTGCAATGCATACAATAAAATGTTATAAAATTTCGGATAAATGGTGGCCATCTTGAAATTCAAGATGGCCACCATGGTATATGATATGCATGCATTCATCAGTGGACTCGATGGTGACGCAACATGCATTTGAACAGAAAATGCAGGAGAATCGGTAAACCAAGTATCGTAATCGTGCCAAATAACATTTTCAAATGACAGCCATTTTGTTTTTCATTTTAGAGGCTGAAAGTGTGAAAATTTAACCTTGCATTCAATTTATTCAGATTCAGCACCCTAAAATTAGGCTATGGCACTTGCATGCCTGGCATTACCCCCCAGCTTTCCTCCAGCATTGTTTTTTTATTATTAACTTGATCAGGATTTGGGTCCAGACTATGTTGTCATCTGCTATTCTGGGATGCCACTGAATATGATGGTGTACAAATGCCAAATCACTCCATCCTACTTCATCTTGTTGTATTTTAACGCTGCTGCCTTGGTCGTAATTTTCCTGGTGTTCATACAGTTTTCCTTCGTGTCCCGTACGGAGCTTATCCAGGATTTATTGACGGTTCAGAATTGGAACATTGACGTCAGCCCGTCTTTGATTATCCTGAGCAAACTGTTGAGACCATTTGTTTGTCATCAGCCAGGATTGTGTACAGGTTGTGCACTTTTCTTTGATTCCAGAGATGATAAACTGTCCCATTGGTGCATTGCTGGCAGAGCCTTGCATTCAAAAGTCATCTGTCCCTTTCCTTTGCAATAAGCTGTGATCCCACCTGCTAACATCATTAGTTGGTAGAAGTTAAAGATCCCATCGTGTTTTTGCCGAAGAGTAGGCGAGTTAATATTGCTGGCAACCTGGCCAAATTCCAGATTCCTGCCCAAGCCGGCTCCACTTGAAAGTGTAATGCCTGGCCAGCCAGTTCGTGGAAGACTTGACCTTGTCTGATCTCACGAGATTGTGGGATTTTTGTGGTGGTAGTGAGACAGTTTTTAGCTCGCCTGTTCGAAGAACAGAGAGCTATAGCGATACCCCCGGCGTCAGCGTGAGCGTGAAAATGTTAAAGTTTTTGGTGCAAGTTATTTCCTTTCTAATGTTTTTATCTACCACACTATTTTTTACTGATTACAATGTACAAATACATATATTGCTTTAAAATTATTTGGATCAGACTTCACTGCAATGCTTTATTAAAAATATTATTAGACTAGTCTTTTAAAAACGAAAAACGATAAATGTATAAACAGGCGAGCATTGGGTGGCTTTGACACCACTCTGGTTAATTATTTCTGTTTGCAATGGTCCGTTTTATTTTTATGTACCATGTTGTAGTTTTCACTGTTACCTTGCTTTTGTGAGCATGGGTTTATCGATAAAGCTCGAGCATAAAAACGATAACAAACTCAAAGTGTGCTAGAAAGCTCTGGGAATAGGGGATTTAACCTTGTGGCACAGACATAATTCATTGCATGTACAGTCCTGTACTTCGCTGACCTACTTGTGGGAAGTATTTTGCTTGCAATGTGGGTGCTTTCAATTTCAACTTCACTGCGGTCACCTTCTTGAAAATGTTTCTTACTTTAATGAGGTGAGCTTTAAAATTGCATTCTGGAGAGTTTTGCTTGCAGTCCACCTTGTCACTCTAATCCTCATTAGCTTCTGCCTCAGTTCTTTCATTTCAAATATCCAGCCATAACATTGCATTTCCCAGTATGAGCTCTCACTCTTACCTTTCTTTTGATGTGCTCTTGACAGTGTCCTTGATCCTGATATTACTTATACCCTGCCTTCCAAGTTTTTTCCCCTTCCCCTCACTTGTTCTTTACTGTCATCAAACACCTCGTCGTCGTGCTATGTTTCTTGTATAAATTAATGTAATATTTAGGTATTAGTGGAGGGAGAGGGAAGGGTGATTGATTAAATTAGGTATTTCTGCATATGTAACAAGTACATTTACTGGACCCTTATGGCCATGCTTCTGCAGGTCAACATGACCGAGTCGTTAGGACAGACTGCACTCCATCGTGCTGCACATGCCGGGCACCTACAAACGTGTCGATTGCTCCTGTCCCACGGCAGTGACCCGAGCCTGCCATCACTGCAGGGCTTCACTGCCGCCCAGCTCGGAAATGAAAACATTCGTCAAATTCTGCAGGGTAAAGCGAGTACGAGTGTGATATCCAACTGTTAAACGCTGCACTTTGTTTTTCCGTTGTTTATCCAGATAATCAATGCTTCTCCATTTAAACATAAAATTGCCATCTTGCTAGTTGAGCAATTCTTTGCTGTTGTGGTGCACTGGTGTAAGCCTTGTAGTCTTTTACTTGATTTGTTGTTAACAACATTTTAACTTCTTGCAGAGAATTGCCTTCCAGTTCGTAATTCAGATGGAGAGCATCAACTGTTGGAGGCAGCTAAGGCTGGAGATTTGGAAACCGTGAAGGTGAGATGTGAAGATAGTGAAACAGCTGCCTCTTTCTGGCCTCTTTGAGGGCAAAGCTGCCTCTCTCTCTCTCTCTCTCTATCAGCTCTGCGTTGGCTAACCCCATCCCCAATTTGCAGCAACTGTGCACAGCCCAGTCAGTGAACTGCCGAGACATGGAAGGTCGTCACTCCACCCCGCTGCATTTTGCCGCTGGGTATAACCGTGTTGGTGTGGTGGAGTTCCTTTTGCAACACAGTGCTGATGTACACGCCAAAGACAAAGGGTACATTTTGCACCAATTCAATTATTTTTTATGACCATGTGCAACATGGTCTTTGTGGGTTGCCATGTCGTCTACATTTTATTTTTATATTTTCATTTAGTTTACTTAGATCAAAGTATTTGAAGTTTTCTCTGTGGTTAGTTTGCAGGACATTGCTAAGACTCTCACTGTTTATGCCTAGGGGCTTGGTTCCACTCCATAACGCCTGCTCATATGGACATTACGAGGTGGCAGACCTGCTGGTAAAACACGGTGCTGTTGTGAATGTTGCTGACCTCTGGAAGTTCACGCCGCTCCACGAGGCAGCAGCCAAGGGAAAGTACGAGATCTGCAAACTCTTGTTGAAGGTCAGACCACTGTGAGGCACATCCTTGCCGTTGAATAATGGCCACTTATTCATTTCATTTTCTTTGTATCTTCTTGCTTCCCCCTTACCCCACTTGCCTTTGCTCAATATCTTCATTAAAAAAATACATTGTTTCATGTTTTGTATAATTGTATACATATGAAATATGATTATTTTTCTTTTTTGGAGGTTTTATTTTTTTTTTACATTACGTGGAATATCTGTGAGTCCTCTCAGGTTAATAATTATGAGTTCCCTTGCAAGGAACTGCAACACAGGAGGAGGCCATTAAGCTCATCAGTCCTACACAATTGTTCTTTGTCTGTGCTCTATCCTTTTAAAATGTTGAACGTCAAGCAAGGAAGCAGCACGCACCTTTTTATTTTTCCCCCAAAATCTTTGTTATGGCTCAGCCTGGGTTGGGTTTAAGCCACCAACTTCCCATACTCAAATTGGATTCTTCAACCTTCATGCCACAAACTCTGGTTTTGTTTCTTATTTTCTCATAAGGCCATCTAAATATTAGGTACATATGATTTTTTGTGTGGAAATAATGGAGAAACAAAAATTGACAAAAAGGAAGGAAAAATATTATGATGGGGGAGAAAATGGGTCAAAATAAATTGGGGGGAAAAGCGTTTGGGGTTTGACAAGGTAATTGTCTTAAAATGAGAGGCAGCCAAGAGAAGTCGGTGAATGTCTTAATCCAAGTATGCTCTACACATCCCTTTCCTTTATCTCCCTTCCCTTTACTCATTTGTCCTCTCCTCCCTCCTCCAAACCTTCTTTCCCTTCTCTCCCACTCCTCCCAGACTTTTCGATCTATCTTTCTTTGCTTACATCCTTTCTCTTGATTCATCAATGTAACACGTCCACTCCCCATTTTGCACACGTATTGAATTAATAATGGATGGCTTCTAACCCAACCATCCATAGGGGGAAAAAAAGCTCCAATGTTTTATGAAAATATTTCTCATCAAAATTCAAGCAAACACGAGGAGCAAGAGCGCAATAGAACAGCAGGTAAAATGGAAAAAGGAAACGTTTAGAAAACATGAGGAACATTCGAACATGATAACGCCACTTGCGGAGAAATAAACACCACCTGTGATCTTGGACCTTTCTTCTTCCCTTTTATTGAGGCACAGTTTTAATATCTTGTATAGTTACATCAATGACAATTGGCCAAAATTGCTTACATAGATTCAATTTCCACATCTCATCACTGGTAAATAGACAAAATACGAGCTATGCTGTCTGGTGAAAAGCATTTGAGCTTGTCATTTCAGAAATCCTTTGACTCTGTCTTGGCAAATGCAGGGCCTGTTTGCAACAGTAATGCAATGGTATTACCTATCATGTTGTACTGATGCATGCATATGTGCCAGTCTTTTATATTTAAAAACAAACAAACAAAAAAAAACCCCGTAATAACTCGAAACACCCTCTCCCTATGAGAGAGTAATATCCCTCCCACTGGTGGGGGTCAGTAAAGCACTTGCGCTCTGTCATGTGTGCAGTGGGACATTGTCATCTCCACGGCTGACCTGTAATGCTCTCTCCCACCACCACTGGGTGGCGCTACACACTACACATTGTGGTTGATGCCAAACCGTGTTTTTCGGCTTCACGTGTACCTGCTGAGTTTTTAGGTTTTCTTAAATGCACGATTGCTATTTCATACAAGCAGTTCAAACAAAGTTTTATTGAATTGAATATTTGCTTTATCTGACTGGAAGTGTGAAACATTCCTTTACTAAATATGTTACAACATTCTAGATTTTATTTGCTTGTTTGTTTCATCGCTGCAGCTAACTGGCCTCCTTACATCATATTGCTGCTTCCTTTCTGGACCCATATATTAATTTTGGAATTCGGTTTGGGTACTACGTCAAAAGGCTTTTGTGGGCTCCTTAATTTCCGTGGTGTGTATTTTATAGCAAGTCTGTTTAAAATAAATAAATATCCCTCGGGCCAAAACGTTTTGATCTGTAAATTGTGATTTCAGAGGTGATGGCAAGTGTTTGCCATGTGGCGTTCTACCTGCAAGGAACGTGTCAAACATTTTGCGGCACAAGGCCGAGAAAACAGAATTTTAAAAAGAAGTCCTACGTCATTTATATGCCGCAGGATCTAAAATTGAATTGCTGTTTTCAATAAAAAGAACAACAAAATGCTGTGAATTAAAGGGAAATAATACTTGTGGTTGCCTTTGCTATAACAGCATATAATTGTCACCCTTGAGTTGCACATGCACTTTTTACTTCCAGTTTTTTTTTACATCTGGCAAGATATGGAAAGGTGCTGATTATTATTATTATCTCTGCCACCAAAGGTGAAGGAGGTGATTTTTTCACCCCTTTATGTCTTTGTTTCTTTGTTTGTTTTGTTTGTTTGTCTGGCTGTTTGTTTGTCTGTGTGCAGGATATCTCAAAAAGTTGTGGACGGATCCGGATGAAATTTTGTGGACAGGTTCGGTGTGTGACAAGGACGAACTGATTAGATTTTGGTGAAGATCCGGATCCGGATCCAACTACTAGAATTTTTGAAGTGATTCTTCACCATTGAGAGATAGGGCTCAAGGATATATAGCACAATATCTCAAAAAGTTGTGGACGGATTCAGACGAAACTTGGTGGACATGTTGGGTGTGTGACAAGGAAGAATCGATTCAATTTTGGTAAAAATCTGGATCTGATAATTTTAAAAGTGATTCTTCACCATTGAGAGATCGGGCCAAATACGATATAGTACTGTATAGCAAGATATTTCAAAAATGTATTGGGCCCGATATGTTCTCGTGGATCAGGCATTACGTGGCAGAGGTATGCGCTCTACCGAGTGCCCTTCTAGTTTTATTTATTTATTTATTTGTGGTGTTGCTCGCAATTCAGTTAAGATGGTTGTCTAGATTTCGATACAGGCTACATGTGGTGGAAAGTGTTAAAATATTCCTGTTGCCTCGATCAGTTGACTTTGTGACGTCAATGATGTGGCTCACGAGTTATTTGCTTGTAAATTGGGCCCCACTGACTCGTTCACTTTTCCACCTGACATCCGGCTGACTGGAGGGAGATGAAGCGATTTGTGACATTGTGGTTTCTATTAACTGCACTGAAGTGGGAGATATTTTGAAATCATCTTTCCGCATTGGCATTGTGGGTAATCCTGTTGATCGTTTTGAGTGGTACTTTTTATCCCCCGCCGCGTGGCGGAAGGGGGATATTGTTATCACCCGGGTCGTCCGTCCGGCTGTCCCGTCCGGCTGGCTGGGCGTCAACATTTATAGCTGTGAGTGCGATAACTCATAAACTGTTTGCCATATCGATTTGAAATTTGGGTCACACATGTACCACCTGAAAAGGAAGAACCCTATTGATTTTGGGCGTGGCCGGCTCCAAGATGGCCGACTGGGGCGGCGTCAACATTTATAGCTGTGAGATGCGATAACTCATAAACTGTTCGCCATATCGATTTGAAATTTGGGTCACACATGTACCACCTGAAAAGGAAGAACCCTATTGATTTTGGGCGTGGCCGGATCCAGATGGCCGACGTGGGTGGTCGTCCGGCTGGCTGGCTTGTGGCGTCAACATTTATGGCGTCAACATTTATAGCTGTGAGTGCGATAACTCATAAACTGTTCGCCATATCGATTTGAAATTTGGGTCACACATGTACCACCTGAAAAGGAAGAACCCTATTGATTTGGGCGTGGCCAGATCCAAGATGGCCGACTGGGCGGCCATCTTGAAAAAAATATTTTTTGTAATAAATGAAAACCGCTTATCTGATTTCAATAATATTTTTCAATGGCGGGGGATTCCCCATCTCTGATGGTATATTATTAATTAATCTGGTTACAAAAACAGCCAGAAGTAGAACAGCACTCGGTGGACCGCCTACCTCCGCCAGGCTGAACAGTTTACGTCCTTGTCACACACCCAACCTGTCCAACAAATTATGTCTGAATCCGTCCATAACTTTTTGTGAGATATCCTGCTCACAGACGTGAAAACATGACGTCTGTCCACCTTTGGTGGTTGAGATAATTTTTCAGTTTTCCATAACTCTTACTGCAAACTTGCACTCATCCATCCTCACCAACCTGGTCAGGTTTATTGCTGACATTTTTGTTTTTGATGAATGGCAAAAATACGTTTTGGCATAAGAAGCCACTGAAAACAAACATGATCTTGACCTGGCTATATTAAAAAAAATCCAGTACCGTTTGCTCTTTTCCCTGAACACAGCTGTTGCATCTTTATTGTTGACATTAAAAAGACAATTTGGGTTCTGGAATCTTGGAACAACATCTTGATGACATTCTTACTGGATGGAATTTTAGATCTGCTTGGCTGAGCAGAATGAAATTTGCAGTTTGTGTTATTATTTTCACCTATTTTGATATAATTGTGTATAAAACATTATTTTGCTGATGCTTCTTTCCTTTGGTTTTGATTTTTCAAATTCTGTTTTCAGCAATATTGTTTTTCACCCTGTTGTAGATGATGAGCTGTACCATACTCTTTACAGAGCGTCGGTGCTGCTGAAGTAGTTTCTTTGTGAGGGTTATACACAGTAGTTTGCCATTGCCTTCCCAGCAGTCAGTCAGGGGAGGAATTTTGGAATTTGTTAATGGTGCCAGAGATGGCTCGCTCACTCCTCATGAAGGAAGCCAAGAGATCTTTAACGCTCACAAACTAATGCCGGCAGATGGGACACCCAGTTTTTTTTTAATCAAAAGGTATCTCCACCAAGTATTGTAACAGGTCAATGGCTCAAGCTTCATGTCCTTTTGTTCACCGTGCATTCCAAGATGAAATACTGGCTGTGCTTATGATTTGCATGGTGAATATACACTGAAATGCAAAGAAACTTACCACTTGTTTGAAATGTAAATAAATTGTAACAGTTCAAAATAAAACAAACCAACAATTGCTAATTGAAACATTGCATTTTATTGATGACATGTCAAGTTTTTGACCAAGATACACCATCTCATCAGTTTGTTCTACAGTACAGAACAGCACAGGGTGCAATGTCAGTCCCCTTTCAATAGCGTGTGTGGCCACATTGTTTTGGATACAGGCAGTGCATCGTCGGCGCATACTGCCTACCAGTCTTTGGATGGATTGCTGCTGGATTCTGTCCCACTCAGTCCTCAATGTCTGAAGCATCTGACTTAGGACCATCTGCCTGTCCTGCCTTGCAGTGGTGACTCTTGGCCTCCCTGATCCAGGCCTGTCATCTGCAGAGTTGTGGAGGTGTTCTTGTTCACCAGGGCCGATATCGTCTGGTGTGAACAGCCAAGGCGACGTGCCACCTCACGGTAGCTCAATCCGCCTTGCAGTATGCCAAGGCACACTGCCGTTGATCCCTTGACAATCGTGGCATGTTGATTGAAATGCCCATTTTGCACTGGCCTTTTTAAAGCCATATACAAGACATCACGTGCAGCTCATTAAAATCATCCCGTACCCCTTGGCTAATCACTGACAGTCAAAACGGCTGTTCAACAGCTGTGCTATGAAGTGACCATTGAAGGTTCAAGTGACCATCCGTGACCATTTTGTCTGACAGTGAGGACACTATTGTCACAAATAAGTTCACACATTTACATACACGCAGTGTTATTGTTGATATTTGAAGGTTTAAAAGGTGGTAAGTTTCTTTTGCGTTTCAGTATACAAGTTCCTTTATGATGCTGTGAGTGTCATTGTTCAAATAATGGGCTCATTATTGGGAAGGTTGCGAATATAGTATCGAGACTCTGCTGGAGGCTAGCAGGATGTCATTGAGATACACATACTTGCCTCTAAGCTGTCTAACCTGGATTTGAATCACCACGCAGCTATAAACTTTCATTGCGATGTTTCACCGGCAGGGCGATTCAACAATGTGCGTGCTGTCCCTCGGGTGGATGTTAAACGGGCGTCTCGGCTACCGACATTAGTTGGTGGACTTTAAAGATCCCACAGTGTCCTTCGCGAAGAGTAGGCGAGCTATTGCCGGCATCATGAACAAATTGCAAATTCCTGCCGTAACTACTGACTGCGAATGCAATGGCAAACCACCACCCAGACAACCCTTGCCAAGAAACTGCTTCAGCAGCATCGACGATGCTCTTTAACAGTGTATGGTACATCAGAATACTCTGCAGGAAGTCAAACTTGCTTTAGATGTTCGGATAAAATTTCCTTACTCGGTAGCAGTCGATGTAACACTAATATCTCGGTGATTTGTGAGGTCTTTAGCTTACCACATTAAATAACCGTGCCAAGTTTCTTCGGCATTTGTACTTTTGCTTCATTTGTTTTATTTATTATTATTCTGGTAAAAAATGACAGCCTGTCCTGCACATATGTATGACGTGCTTGGTTTTCCTGCAAAAATTACTTTGCATTTCATTTTGCTGCTGAATTCTTAGTCTTAAGCACCGGTTGGTATTTCTCCATTAATTTTATATGCCGGTGTTTTTCATTGTTGTTTTTCTCGGCAGCCAGCCAGGGCCTAATTTGCTAATGAAGATCGTTAACGGTAGAATGTTCCGCAAGAGACCAGAGACTCTGATCTTCTCATTTTTTAATTTTTTTTTCTGTTTGCTTCAAGTATTATAATAATAATAATAATAATAATAATAATAAACGGCTGCGTTGTAAACAACCATAAAGAATTGTGCAACTATTCCCATTTTGGAAGCATCGGACTTTTAGCACATATCACAAACACACCACACACTTTCTTTAGCAGGATCTATGGCTGTTCCCCTTGTGTGGATATTCAAAATCATTCAAGTGTAAGAAGTTAATCCAGCGTGCTCGCCACTAGCAACCTTGTAATTGAATTGATTTATTGAGCCTTGTGCATTCCTCTGCCTGCAGGCGTACGTGACTTCGTCGTGATGTGATTGCGTTGTGGAATAGCCATTTTGATGTCTCCATTTATTCCTGTCTGAAAGCAGCTTTTCAGTAAGAGTCATTGTGCCATTAAACGGTAAAGCTTCATAATGGTTTTCAGGATAACAGGCACTTTATACACATTGGACTTCCATTGAAAAACCTGTGGGCTGTATGCTAACTGCACTACGTTTTTATTCACTTCTATATTTTATTAGCAAACGTAACCACAAGCATTATTATCCCCACACTTTTTGAAAAAAAAATAATTGGTGTGGTATTCTAATCGCCTCCTGTCTGTCTGTCCGTCTGTCTGCCTGCCCGTCATGCTATCTCCTCGAAAACAGTTGTGCAGAAATTCACCAAACTCGGTAGTTGCGATCACCACACGGCAAGAAGGTGCGAGAACCATATTATGTTTGACCCCACACCCTGGCCCGGTCAAAATGTCAAATACCAAACATGTGATTACAGGCACATTTTAAAATATTTTTTATGAAACTTTGTACAATATATGCAATCGACATCGGGGGACGCTTGAAATATGTAATTTTTTTGGGATTCGACTCCCGGTTCATACCCCAGGTGTGGACTTTGGGTAACGGGGGTCAAAACGGGGGGGGGGGGGGGGGGGGGGAAAAAAAATTTAAGTCAAAATTTGATATTGGATTCCTCGTGGAACTTTTTGCCATCTTTCAACTTTGCTTTCGGTGGGACGTGTGGGGATTTGCAATGGCGTACCTGTGTCCTGTCCTGTCCCGTCCATCAATGCTATCTCCTAAAACGGTTGTGCAGAAATTCACCATCGACTTTACTTTATTGTTAAATTTGTAAGTGCGCTACTCCCTTCCTCTCATTCTGACCCCCCCCCCCCAATTCCCAATTTTTTAATTATTAAATTTGGAATTTTATTGTCATGTTTTGTCTTTAAAACCAGCGCTTAATAAAATCAAGGTTGGGGTACATAGGGTGAAAGATTGACAAATAGACGACTGGGTAGATATGAATCTGAGGACAACACAGGCTTCTGGCCATACATCACAGTGAGTCGGTAAAGCTGCAGGGAAAATGTAGAGTTAGGAAAAGTTTAGTTAGAAGTTTAGGAGTTTAGGAAAGCTCGTGGGTAAGGTAAGTCTCCAAAGGTAATTAACTTGCAATAACATTAGTTGATTGAGCTGCTGTTTTTGATTTGCTGGAGGAATAACATGATAGGACAAAACCAAGGAGACAATTCAACAAATGAGAGAAACTGGCCAAAAGAGTTGTGATCAAGGTTGGGACTTTAGGTGATTCATTGGCAATGGATTGCTGAATAGATGCACACAGTCTGTTGGAGCTGGGAAAGAGCAAAGGACAGAAGAGACAACACACAAAGAAGATTGAGGGCCTTGAGGCTACAAACTTGTCAGAGACCAAAAGGCCCTGTGCCATGATAGACTTCTGCTGAACGATCGAGGTGTCTTTGGGCATTAGACCTTCATTGGGGCAAGATGTGTTGCAGCAGAACCATCTAATCGAGTAAAGCCTTACTCCATGACACTGTAGAGTGTAGATGAACATATTCCACAAAGGAACTTGGCTCTATTATTCCAGTGGATTCCAAGGGGGAGACTGTCCTTGGGTGTTGGTTACATTATTTTCGAATCTTTGTGAAGTGACAGTGTGAGAGAAAGTCAGCTTTGGACTAATCAGCTTCATTGGAGGATATGCAATATATTTTGTTGTTTGCATTAACGAAGTGTCAAGTTTATCAGTGTAGCGGTCTCCGAGAAAAACGTGTCATAAAAAAGTGCAATGGAGGAAAGAAAAGTTTTGCGTGTCAACATTCATAAAATGAAGGTTCATAGTGAGTGGTGAAGAAGAAAGGAAAGAAAGTGGACAGTGGCTTCGTTCACTATGTGGAGTTGGAAGGAATTCAATTCAATGTAGATGGTGTCAAGAGGTGCAGTGGTATCACAGGAAATTTGGAAACAAAAGCTGGGATTTTCATACTTAAAATGTGTGAGGAACAATCATTTCAAGAAAAAGATGAAGAACAAAAATAAATGCTCCTGTGCTAAGAATTTAATTTAGAAAAGGTCAAACGTTTGTTTCCTTGGACACCTGGTAGAGGCATCAGGAGAAACAGAATTGGCCACGAGGTCGGGAATAAAGTCAGCCTGGAATATGTGGAGACAATTCGATGGTATGAAACAATCATTCCATTATGTGTAAAGGTATCAGACAGTCCATAAAGCCTGTTCAAACGTGGTTGCTGTTGAGCAGGTGTACATAACCACTGGCCATCTTTTTTACTTTTTTATTTTAAATGGAGAACACCGGTGGGCAAATTGATGAGCTGGGTGTTGTCTTGCCTGGCAGCATTGAATGATCTGGATGTGTTGAGTTAGAATTTCCTTTTTGGGGGTGGGGGGGGTGGGGGTTGAGGCTCATTGATCCCTCCATTGCTCGAAAAACAGCTGAGGGATGTTTAGGGTGAAGGTGCCAAGAACACAAGCCAAGTTAACGACTTGAGATCAGTGTTCTGTCCAAAGGTGCCCCACTCTGTTCCCCCCTTCTCTCTCTCCTCCCCCCTCTCTCTCTCCCTCTTTCCCTCCCTCTCTGCCCTCCCTTCCTCCCCTCTCTCTTCCCCTCCACCCCGCATGTGCCTGACCAGAAACAGCTATTAAAATTAGTTTTTGCCTTTTAAAACATCAATATCCGTACGATTTTCTTCCCATTTTTTGCAAACGAGTCTTAAACCATCTCAGCCATGATGAAAAATGAAATTAGATATCAAATGTGAGTTGATAAATCTGTGAGAGTCAGCGTGAGCCTTACAAAAGAGGCCTATGAAACCTCAGACCTATACAGAATATAGAAATATATGGCAGCGGTAGTGTAGAAATTTTATGGAGTCAAGCAAACCGTCCAACCAATGGGTGAAACTCGCACGGCATACTCATAGCCATAGCTCATTTTATAATATAGTTATATATTTGAACACTAGAAACACAAATCACCTTGGTTGACTTCCTAATCAAAATAAAGACCAATTACTGCACCATATTTCCAAGAAGGAAAAACCACACACACACACACACACACACACACACACACACACACACACACACACACACACACACACACACACACACACACACACACACACACACACACACACACACTGTACTGGTAAGTGCTTATAAAAGCTGTTTTATTTGAAGTTAAAACCTGAACTTTAAGCTATTGACTGATTCCCAACTGTCTGCGATCTCAGCCTGGGCACCGTTTATCATCGAGGTTTCAATCCTTTCAGCCCAGAACCTCTCCAAACGGCGGATCCACAACCCTGGTCACAGGTCCACATCAGGAGATTATTCAACACCAATGGAACCACAACCAAAAGTTGTCCAGACAGTCAGTCAACACAGCAATGCAATATCCTTATACAAACTTATTTCAATCTTACTTTTATTTAAAGTATTACGACATATGAATAACTTTAATCATACACCACTTTATATGATAATATATGAAGTGATAAACACTTTACCTTGTGGACATGTCATTACACAGCACCTCTATCTCACCATACACTCAAACTGTTATTCATATATTCAAACTGTCTTTAACAAACGATTTTAACTGCTGCACTGCATGTCCTCACAACTACCAATAAATTATATTGATGCTTATTTATAATGTATTTTATAGATAATATTTATTTATTGTATTTTATCTAAATACCTCCATTATTTAATACCATTTATATATATGTATATTTATATATATATATATGTTTAATCAATAGTGTTAAATAAAGAATTTACCACACTAAAATAATTAACATTCAGTTTAGCAGTACTTGAACAAAATTTTATGCCACCTCGACCAATTATATCGGTGACAATTGTTTTTTTTTAATTTTTTTATCCATTTTATATTCAGGCTGTAACACAACAAAAGGTGACAAAAGTCAAGGGGTGTGTATACTTTCTGAAGGCACTTTATTTGACCATCTAGTTGTAATTTTAAACTTGTCTATTTTAGATTATTACTTACAAACGTACTGGCCAGATTATTCCCATGTTTTGGTCGGCCATGGGGAACTATTCTGCCAAGTCTCTGGAACTCACGGGCCAAGCCTGATGGTTTATGGCAGGTTTATGTGAAAGGCACCCTGTAATCTTCAATGTTCACCATTGCTGTTCAGAGCCGCCAGACAGCTCGTCTCGATAAACGTCCTTCCAAGAGATGGCACACAGTGATGCATCACCTGGCACGAAACACCAGCATGGTATTTTATAGCTCGGTCAAGATTCAAACCCAGGCAATACGGCTCAAAGGAGAATGTGCATACCTTTAAGGCTTAAGGTTTTCTGCGAGTCCTCTTCCTACCTCAAAGTGAAAATGGATAATTCTCTTATAAGTCATACTTTTCATGTATCTTGAACAATTTCTGATTTCACATTTAGATTTAACTTTGTTCAGCTTCTATGATTTTTTTTGTTTTTTAAACACAAGCTTAATCAACATGTGGTCTTTTGTTTTGAAGAGAGATTTTTTGTGATTAAGCTTGTTAACGAGTGTTCAAGTACACCATTTTCTCCACTCTTCTGATTCAATCAATTACTCTTAAGCTTTTTTTACACTTTTCCTCCAGACATCCAGACGTTCTTCCAGACATCTTGTCCATTTGCTGTCAAAATGACAGTGATTTGAATATTTGGAAGTGCAGTGTTGTATTTTCCTTTGTTATCTTGCCAAAACGAAGTTTTTGCAAGATATGTAGTCAGTCTGTATGTTTTTTTTTTTATTTTTATTTTTATTTTTTTTTGTCTGTAATCACGAAAAAAAAATTCTGCAGAGCACAGTTTTCATTGGAAATTTTTGTAACTTCGCATATCAGAGGCCTATGGAGGTCCCTTTCAGCGCACAAAATTTTGAAGTCAAGGTCAAAGGTCAAGGTCACTTTGTCGCAAATCAGGGTAATCGACAAAACCCTTATTTTTTGAGTAATTTTGATCGGATCGTCTTCAAACTTCATGGGAATATAGTTCATGGTCTGGCGCTCAGCTGATTAATTTTTGGTGGCGATTGGCCTTGACCTTCATTGTTTTTTTTTATTTTTAATTTTTTTGTAATCACGTATAAATCACTCTGCAGAGCACAGTTATCATTGGAAATTTTTGTAACTTCGCATATCAGAGGCCTATAGAGGTCCCTTTCAGCGCATAAATTTTGAAGGTCAAAGGTCAAGGTCACTTTGTCGCAAATCAGGGGAGTCGACGAAACCCTTATTTTTGGAGTAATTTTGATCGGATCGTCTTCAAACCATGGGAATATAGTTCATGGTCTGGCACTCAGCTGATTAATTTTGGTGGCGATTGGCCTTGACCTTCATGGTTAGCGCCTAAGGTCAAACATATTTGACCCCAAGGTCAAATTTTCAAGTTTTAGGAACCATATCGTGTAGTACCTCAAATTGAACACCTCGATGAGTGCTTTCTAGATATATCAAGCTTGAGACATTATGACGTCATTTGTGACGTTATGAGGCAAACGCATATTTTTCATGGTTACTCTGTAGAACGATTCTCATCGGAATCTCTCGTAGGCAGATATTCCTCAAGGAGTCGCTCCTGGTGGATAGCAGCTCTGTTCACCTCAGTTGACCTTAAATAAGTTCACCACGTGGTCACCTTTTGGCAAGATACGGGTCACCCTTAAGGGTGACATTGGTTTATTTATCTTGTTGTTTGCATCCTGAATTCTTCTTGTATGTAAAGTTATCCTTCATCTTGCTTCTGACAGAATATATTTCTGAATTGCTCTCGGGCCGCACCACGCCTCTTGCTTTGCCCAACTGACCAAAATGTCTTGTTGTTCAAGATTTCTCAAAATTGAATTTTTTGTTGTTGCTGTTGTTGTTTTTTCTTGTTTCACTATCAAGGTGCTCTGCAATTAATTTTCATGAAGAACAATATGTTGATGTTTTGTTAAGGTAATTGCTCACGCTACTTTATTTTGACCCCCCCCCCTTACCCCACCCTTCCCACCCATCTCTTCTGCATACCTATTTAATCGCGATTTTGAATTTTGACTCTTCCCTTCATAAACCTGGAATAGGGATAGATGTGCTGAAAGAGTCCCAGGATTTCTGAGCATGTCAAGCTAGGCTTTTGTTGGCTGCTGCATTCGCAACTGCATAAATGTGAACGAAGTACAGCGTCGCATTGTTCGTAAACACATTCATACTTGGTGAATGCCTGTCTGATTGGGGTCAAATTATTAATTTGGTCTGATGGAAACCTTATTACTTCTCCAAATTATCTTCCCAGGTACTTAGAGTCATGCTTGAGGAACTTATCCAGTGCCCCCAAGCCAAAGTGTCCATATATGTACAAGGGATTTGACACGTGGTTCGTTTACTGGCACGAGATGTACTCTTTCTTTTTTTAATTATTATTATGTTTGTTTTTAATGTCCATGAGATATTTCACGTCCAAAAGCAAGTGTGAATAAACAGAGCAGCTGGCTGAACATTCCCTGCTGAGTAGGGAATGTTCCACCATGCATTGTTTCCAAATGGAACTACACTCGGGCGGTTTTGGCAAGTAATATAAATCAACTCGGGACCTGACGGACGGCTCATTGGTTATTTTCTGAGTTCAACAATGTTCCTCACTCTTAATAATGTTTGCATTCTCTCCTGAAGAAGACAACTCGATTATTTATGCATCGGGCCTGCTTGTGCCTTTGTCCTTGTGACGAAATTTAATTTACTTTATCACTTCATCATATTACTGGCCCTTATCATGTTCTCAGCACCCTGTAACAACGATGAATGGCAGATATACCGAAGCCCACATATTGGTGTTCTTGTGAGATTGAAGAGTTGCTTGTGCTTTGGGCAGAAGAGAATATCTAGGCTGAACTGGTGTCAGGTTAAAGGAATGAAAAGTTAATCAGGTGCTTTTCAGTTAATCTGTTATCCAAGGGCAGGGCATGCATTTTTCTGTTTTTATACAGGTATCGAGGTCTTGTGAAACTGTAATAACAGGACATCATTTCATTGGACAAATTGTGCCAAGGGATAAATAATAGGACAAGAACATACAACTGTATCACAGCACAAGGGGAAGAGGTAAAGTGTGAAAGCAGGGTGTCTGGGCAGGTGGAATAAAGTTCAGAGGTTATGTATAAATGAGAGAAAACGTGAGGTTGACAGTGGGCAACAGAGTTGAAATCCTGGAGGGAAGAGGATGAGAAAAATGAGCTTCTACGAAGCAATCTTAGGATCAAATGTGAAGGCTGAAATTTGTGTCAAAGCAATCAAAAGGATCACAGCAGGAAAATAAAAGTAGGGTGATGGATGATGGGATGAGCCCTCGGTTTGACAGATCTCAACTGGTGGCGGCTTTCATGACAGAAACCAATGTTATAGGAAGTGCAGGAGCGACCACAAATGTCACATGTAACCAGAACCCGGTTGCACAGTGCCCTTCCTCCCCCCTCTCTCTTTTCTTTGGCCAATTGGATATGCCGCCACTCAAACCTTTCAAATCCTTTCCAGGAATTTTTTTTCTTTTTCCATAGTGTCCTGTTCAGAGCAATTATTTCCCAAATGGAAATGCCTATCATTACATTTTAAAGTTTGCTTCAAGCAAGTCTTTGCAGCACTTCTTTTGGCAAATATGTGAATTCCCTCCCCACCCACCCCCTCAAATGACCATAACATATGGCTTTCAGGATCCTGGTGACAGACTTGTGGACCAAATGGCCTTCCCAGTGAAAATAATCCTTGATGAGGAACACTTCACTGCTTGCTGGACCTCTTGCAAATATCAGGGACATTCTCGATTTGGAACTTTGTCTTTGCATTGGATATGAGTGATCATGTGAGGATTTTGCATGTGGAACTAGTCCAAATGCTTTATCTGAAGATAGGACAATGTCCAACTCTGATACAACCATGTAGTAAGGTGGTGAGGCCAACATTTATCCATTAATTTGAGTACTGTGAGGATGACGTGCATGATAACCACTTAGCTTTGTCTGGAGGCTGATTTCATGACCATTCCATAAACTTGTTACCCTATGCAGAGATTTTTGTCAACGATAGCGTTATGAGACTAGAACAGCAGTCGGTAGAGTGCATATCTCCGCAAAGCTGAACAGTTTACATTTTGTATCCCATTGATAGGCCGAATCTGCATCTGGACTTAAACCAAAATATCATCAGCTTGTTCTTGCACCGAACCAACTCATCCACCTCGTTTTATCATAACTTATTCACAACTTTTTAAACATCGTGCTACATATCATTTGTGGTCCTATCTTTCAATTGTGAAGAATCGCTTAAAATTGTTCTTTTTAAATTCTTGTATCCAGATCTTCACCAAAATTGAATCGATTCTTCCTTGTCACACACCCAACCTGTCCAGCAAGTTTCGTCTGAATCTTTCCACAATTTTTTGAGATATCGTACTATATATATCAGTTTAGCCTTATCACTCAGTGATGAAGAATCGCTTTAAAAATTATCGGATTTGGATCTTCACCACAATTGAATTAATTCGTTCTTGTCACACACCCAACCTCTCCCAAATTTTGGCCGAGTCCATCCAACTTTTTGAGACATCCTGTTCACAGGCAGACGGGTGAAAACGTAATAAAGTGCTTCCAAGGTAACAGAACTTGTCCACTGTAGTCGGTGTAGTTTTGTCCACCGTGGCGGCGTGGGTAGAGAATACGCAACTCCTGGTCTGAGTTGAAGCGTAATAAATCTCTTCAACTTGATGGTCAACCCAAATCTTTGTTCCCTGTGCAAGAATGTTTGTTGCATGCTGGATGTCAGCAAGGGTGTTTGTGACATGTTCACAGTCCTCAGCAAACTGTAATCAGAACATGAGTTCCCTCACAAGGAACTTCCACGCAGGAGAAGGCCATTTGGCCAATCAAAGCTTCTGCTATTATTATCGACCTATGGATGTTTGTCCATGTTTTATTCTTTTAAATGCTGAGCGTCAAATATGGAAGTAGCACGTGCCATTTTTAGTTTTTGGTATGACTGGGCTGGGATTTGAACTGCTGACCTCCCACACTCAGACCTGACGATCAAACCATTACACCGCCGAGGCTGGATCATGGATCAGGATCTCACTGATAATTCAGAGATCAGGATCTCACTGATGGTCTTGGCTTTCATTCTCTGGAGATAAAAAATAATATTGTCATCAGTATGCAATTGAATGTAGCTTCTTATTGGCATTTTTGAAGGATAAGTGCAGCGTGGTTTTAATTATTATTTTCTCTTCTTAACAAATGTATGTTGTTTAGCTTGTAATTAATAGTTTTTTTTGTTTTTTTAGAGGATTAAAATCCTTTTACCTCCCACTGGATGTGTTGTTGGTTTGAGGGTGTCGTCATTGTCTGTTGTACTTCAATTAATGCCTCACTTGGTGCTGCTACTTATGTAGGTGTCATTATATCGAAATGATGACACTAAATTTTGTCGTGATGTAATAATTATCTTGTTTTTCGACTGTTTTGCATTGTCAGCCATCCCTGCATCTTTTTTTCGTTTAAAATTATTTTTTGCATGCAACTGGGAATGGCACCTCTGAATCCATCCATTGGGACCACACTCTGTGCAGAGCGTTGGTGCTTCCTAAGCAGTCTTCTTGGCTATTGGGCACAATCCTGGATGGGTCACCACTCCGACACAGGATACTCAGCAAGCTGGCACTCATTTTGCCGACCTCGGAAGGATGACAGACAGAGTCAAACCCACCTGGTATTAATTCAACAGCCGAGGGGGATTTGAACTCAGGACCCGAGGATCTTCAGCCCACCAACCAAACCATTAAGCCAACACCAGGCATACCTCTGAATAATAGTTTTGATTTACGCAAAGTAAACAATAACCTTTTGTCATGCCCTCCAAAAAAACAATTGTTGAAATTATTTTCATTAACAGTAAATTTTGGCACAAATGTCATCCATCGTTTCTTGCAACATTGAGAATTAATCAAGGAAAATTAATTTTTTGATTTGTCCTTTAAGCCTTTTGCTTTGAACATTGAAATATTTAATAGACATGAGTTTGAGGGACTCTCAGCAGCTTATGTCCATCTTTCTGGCTAGTCAAAAACTTCAATTTGTTATGTTCTTGGGTTATCTAATGAGG
This sequence comes from Eptatretus atami, assembly GCA_035128595.1. Classification (NCBI taxonomy): domain Eukaryota; kingdom Metazoa; phylum Chordata; class Myxini; order Myxiniformes; family Myxinidae; genus Eptatretus; species Eptatretus atami. The sequence continues at coordinate 92,041,604 of CM068963.1, read as the reverse complement.
TTGTTTGTGCCCCCCCAACCCTCCGCTACCAAAAAAAAATTGCATTTTCATTTTACTTTATCTAAATATTATCTTTTATTTATAAATTAATTGATATATTTTTTAATTATTTATTATTTATTTTATTTATTTTTTATTTATTTAATAATTTTATATTAAATTTTATTTTATATTTAATATTTTATATATTATTAAAATTTTAATTATTATTTTTATTATTTTTAAATTTATACATAAAATTTTTTTAAATTAATATTATTTATTATTTTTTATATTTTATTAAATATTATCTATATTTAATTTATTATATTTTTCTTATTTATTAATTTTATCATTTTATATTTTATTATTAATGTATATATTTATTTTTTATTTTAATATTATTATTTTATAATTTATTTTAATTTATATTAATATATATTTTAATTGATTTTTTTTTTATATTATTAATTATATTTTTAATATTTTTAAATGTATTACTTATATTTTTTATTTTAAATATATATTTATTATTTTATATTAAAAATTATAATTTTTTTTTTTATTTTTTATTTTTTTTTATAATTTTGATAAATTTATTTATATTTTATATATTATTTTATTTATTTAATTTAAATACTTAAATATTTATTTAATTTTTTTTATTTTTTTATTTTTTATTAATTAATTAATTTATTAAGATTTAATAATATACTTTTAATTATTTATATATAATATTATTATTATATATATTTATTTTTTTATAATATATTATACTTTTGATATTAATATTTTATAATTTAATTAATTTTTTTTATTTATTATTATAATTATTTATTTATTTTTTATAATAATCTTATTATATATTTTATATAATAAAATTTTAGGTTTATTTATATTATATTTTTATAAATTATTATTATATTTTATTAAATATATTTATGTTTTATTATGATTTTTTTTTTTTATATTTAATGATTGATAATAATTTTTAAATATATTTTATTAATTATATTTGAATTATATATTATATAGATTTTTTTATATTTTATAAAAATTATAATTTTATATTTATATTATTAATTTTACATTTTTAATAATTATAATATAATACATTTAAATTATTTATTTTATATTAATTATTTATAATATATAATTTTTGTATGAAATATTTTATTATTAATTTTTTTATATTAATTTTATTTTTAATTTATATAATATTTATTTTTTTAATCTTATTTAAATTTTATATATTAAAAAAATTATATAATTATTTTTTTATAATTTTATATAATTTAATATATTTATATTTTTATAATTTTTGAAATTTTTATTTATTAGTCTTAATATCTAAAGTTTAATACTTTTTTGATTATTTTATTATTTATTAGTAATTTAATTTTTATTCAGAATAATATATTTATATTTTTTATTATAATATTCAGTTTATATATTAATTATTAAGAATTATATATCTATAATAGATTATTTTCTTATTTTTTATATTTACATATTTTTAAATTTTTTATAATTTAATAATTTATCATCTTTTAATGTATATATTTATTATTATTTTATTATATCTTTATTTATTATAGTATTATTTTTTATTTTTTAAAAAATTATTGTATCAAATTTTTTATTATTTTCCAATGTCAAGATAATGCTTCTGCAGCTTAAAACACTGGTTAGCATATGCTGGCCAACTACTTTATCGAATAATTATTTTAATCAAAATTCTGAATGCAACTCCGGCCAGTATTGTTTTTTTTTAATTGCTCGCTGACAACGTTGCTTGAGCATTATGTTTCCGGCTGTCCGTCGTGTCCTCCGTCCGTCCGTGATATGTTTTCGTCGCGCGATAATCAAGAACGGCTGATGGGATCCAAGTCAAACTTAGTACAGTATGTATAATGATGCAAACATCAACTAACTAGGTTATGGGTAAAGTTCAGGGAGGTAAAAATTCTTACAGCTAACTGTGAACCAGTGATGGGATTTTGACCAATTTTGTCTTATATCTAGTATATATATATATATATATATTATGCAAAGATAAACTGTTGAGATTTTGGCATCGAGGTCAAAGGTCACATTGAATAGGTTTTCATTACCACGATAACTGAGAATGGCTGAAGGAACCAAGTCAAACTCTGCACAGTATTTACTCCGCCACCGAAGGTGAGAGGATTAGTTTTCACCCCTTTCTGTTGCTGTCTGTCTGTCTTTGGTACAGGATATCTCAAAAAGTAAGGACGGATCCGGATTAAGTTTTTTAGACAGGTTCGTGTGTTGAAGAGATGAACTATTCGATTTTAGTGAAGATCTGGATCCGATCCGACTCTATAATTTTTAAGTGATTCTTCACCATTGAGAGATCGGGTCACAAAATTATATATCGACGATATCTCAAAAAGTTGTGGATGGATTCGGATACCTGGTGGACACTTTGGTGTGGACAGAAAGAATTGATTCAATTTTGGTGAAGATCCAGATATGTTATATTTTAAGTGATTCTTCACCATAGATAGTAGCTAACACAAGATAGCACGATATCCCAAAAATGTTGTGGACGGATTTGGATGAAACTTGGTGAACAGGTTGGGTGTCGCAAGACGAATTGATTCGATTTTGGTGAACATCCGAATCTGGATTGGATAACGAATTATTTATTTTTTAATTTCTTCACCATTGAGAGATGGCCAGAAAAAACATGCTGTTAGCATGATTTTCAAAAATGTATTGGGTTCGATATGTTTTGTGGATCAGGCATTACGTGGCGGAGGTATGCGCTCTACTGATGCCCTTCTAGCTAATGATGTAATGTGACCAGAGGCATATCGGTCAACGTTGCCGATTGAAGAGCCGTTCTATTGTTTTTTTGTTTTTTTTGAAATACATAGTCGAGGCTCGTGGAAGAGCTAGCACACTGAATGGATCAAATGGAAATATGCATGCAGAGAAGGAAACTCCAAGGAAAACTGAAATTAGAGGGATTGGGTGGAGTTCATGAAGGTAAAAAATATGGTTTTTGGATTGAGGACTACTGAGATGGCGGTGAAAAGCTATCTTTGAAGAACTGAGGGAATAAAATGGAGATTGCAATGGATGTTGAAGTTATTCACAGTTGGGGGGGTGAGAGAACACAATGAGTGGAGGTGAGCAGTGATCCTGGATTTAGGTAGTTTTACAAGAAGAGTTGTGGTGGGCCATATGAGCCCTGCAAAGCCTTGGTTGGACAAAGCATGGAAAGAGAAAGGGTGCAAGACCAAAAGGATGCATATAACAGAGATACCAATGACCAGGTTTTCTGGTGAGGAGGGTGTAGGATATGGACACCCAGCAGTATTAAAAACAGAACTTGTCAAATGCAGAGGAGCTCTTTGCGAATCAACCGCCATCCATTCTCTGGCCAACTGTGACTGTGGATCCTCCTGCAGTTGGGTTATTTTTTTTTTAGGAGTTTGGCAGGATTTGCACTCCGTCCACCGTAAAACACTGCATACCGCAAAACCCACCAAAAAAACAGTCTTTTTACAGCCATTTTCCCTGCTGAGCGGGGTTAGCTTTTTGCGGGCTCCATGCAATCATGGTTCCCTTCTTGAGGCAATGTTTTACGGCCGGATGCCCTTCCTGATTCCAAACCTGGTCGCCTCTACGACACACAGGATATGACACGATTCTAACCGGGCATGCACCGGACAGTACACGTACATCATTTGTCGACTTAGGAAGGATACGGCTGAGTCAACCCCTGGTGTTAATTCAGTGGAAACGGGCTCGAACTCAACCCGAGTATCCCAAGCCAGCCACCCTAACCACTAACCAACACCAGGCTTGCAAAACCCACAAATGCAAGGAAATCTGAAAAACCACTCCATGGGATACCTCCTGTGCTACTGCCCTTCCAGGGCAGCTCACCAGATGACCGATTGGGGCAAAGCCTTCGGACCCCCATTCCTTGATGATAGGAGGAAACCACGGGGTAAACCCAGGGTCAGAGTTCGGGGTCGTGGTTGGTCTAGGTGTCGTCCACCAGATGGCGGTCTCCTTGGGTTAACCTGAGTCTCTCCCTTCGGGTGGGTGCCTGAAATGTCCGATCACTAAGGGAGGATGATCACCTGTCTCTGTTATCATCTGACCTCAAGCGTTTGGACATCGATATTGCAGCACTCTCTGAGGTTCAGAGACCGGATCGTGGTGAGATCATGGTGGGTGGCTACACCTACTATTGTTCTGGTCGCTCTGATGGTTACCATGCCCAAGGAGTTGCTGTACCTGTGTCCAATAAGCTGACATCAATGATAATTGAGGTAACACCGGTCAACGAGTGTATTATGAGACTGAGGATTCGTCACTCCTTGGGTGTTGTTTCCCGGCCCAGCCTCGGCTGGATGTTGGCAAGCTCAAGGATGAGAGGGTAGCTGAGGACTTTGCGAACAGGCTGAGTGGAGATTTGGGGGGTGGGGGGATCTGGGTGCTTTGGGGAATCCTGAAGAGTTGTGGAGTGCCTTCAAGACCGCCGTACTTGATGTTGCTGGTGGATGTCTTGGAACTCCCCGTAGGGCGAAGAATAATTTTTTCTCGAGGGATACTGGATACCAGTGACCAGTCACAGTGCCAGGCTTAATGGCACAGCTGAACTGTTCAGGGAGCTGAGGCGTAAAACTGTACGTGTGCTAAGGGTGGCCAAGGAGGCCTATGTGCGAGGGATCTGAGGGGGTACAGCATCACCTGTGGTCTAGTAATTTTCGTCCTGCTTTCAGGGGAATTCACGCATTGCGTTCCTCCAAGCACTGTACTGCAGCTAGAGTTGAGGGTGGTGGGCTCTTGACAGAGGAGTGAAGTCTCATTCCGAAGTGAAGGCTCGCTGGGCCAGTTACTTTGAGTGGCTGTACCAGGGTGATCCACCAGCTGTTGAGTTGGATGTCAGGGGTGTTACTATCTCTATAGCTGACCCTCTCATCAACTGTGATCCACCTTCGTTTGTGGAAACAGGCTGCGGTGAACCGGTTGAAATTGGGTAAAGCTCTTGGGATCTGTGGCATCCATGCTGAACTTCTGAAGGCTGGTGGAAATGCTGTACTCGTGTCGTTGCATGCAGTTCTGTGTTCTGCCTGGAGCACAGGCATCATCCCAACTGACTGAAGGAGGGGCCTTTGTTGGAAAGGGAAGGGTGATCGCCAGGACTGAAACAACTACTGAGGGGTGACGCTGCTCTCAGTTCCGGGCAATGTCTTTGCTCGGATAATTTTTGATAGGGTTCACCACCATCTGCTGGAGCACCAGCGTCTCGAGCAGTCATGCTTGGGGAATCATAGATGCATTGGATCATGAGGTGTGGTGCTGCCAGTAACTGTGCAGGATGACAGATCTCAATAACTTCTTGGATGCTGCTGTCTTGTCTGTACCTGTTTGTGTTGAGGATGTTGAGGTCACAGAGAGATTCACTTACCTTGGCAGTGATATTCATGTCTCTGCTGGCTGTGAGCCAGAGGTCAATAGACATCTGGGTCGGGCCTGGGGAGTCACGGATTCACTGGATCATGGGGTGTGGTGCTGCCGGTACCTGTGCAGGAGGATGACAGTCTGAGTCTTCAGGTCCTTGGTGCTTCCAGTCTTGCTCTACGGATGTGAGACTTGGACTCTGACCAGGGATCTGAGACGGACACTTAATTTCTTTGGTACCAGGTCTCTTCGGAAAATCCTTGGCCATCGCTGGTCGGACGAGCGATTGCTGAGAGACTCAAATGAAATTTATTACCTGCATCATCCCCGAGTGTCAGCTGCGGCTGTATGGACATGTCTCGTTTTCTTGATGCTGATTCTGCTCACCAGATTTTCTCTGCAAGGGATCCTCGTGAGTGGAGGAGGCCAATGCGCCGACCACATGCCTCGTGGTTGCAGCAGGTTGATCAGCATCTCAAGGAGATGGGGATGGGCCAGGCATCTGCCTGGGGGATGGCCAGATAGAGGCCTTTGGAGTACCGGTGGAAAATAGACACAGCGACGCACTGCTCTGGTGCATGCTGCCATACCTGACCTAACCTGCATGTTAGTTTACGGAAGTAACTTCGTTATTTCCAGTTTGCTTTTTCACGATGATTGCTCATATGTATGTGCAGACGTTGATCACTAGGTGTGCTTGTCCATCCCTTCACTGATGGGTTTAATTAAATGACTACATGTACTTCACAAATGCATCTCAATGAGAAATGAGATCAGTGAATCTCGATGAGGATGTAAAATGAAGTGAAACGCATGAAAAACTAGGACACTCGGAGGAGTGCATAACCCTGCCACACAATGCCTGATCCACAAGAACATATTGGGCTCAATACATTTTTGCAATATCTTGCTATATATCGTTTTTGGCCCTATCTCTCAACGATGAAGAATCGCTTTAACATTTAAATAATTCTCGTATCCGTATTCGGATCTTCACCAAAATCCAATCACTTCGTCCTTGTCACACACCCAACCTGTCCACAAAATTTCATCTGAATCCATCCACAACTTTTTTACATATCCTGCACACAGACAGAAAGGGTGAAATCATAACCTCCTTCCACCTTCGGTGGCGGAGGTAAAATGGACCTTTTATAACATCGTTGTTGCTGCTGTCATGGTGGATGTGGTTGTTACTTGTGTTCTTTCCATTTACGTATTGTAGATTTTTCTATTGCTTCGAGATGTTTGACTATATACAATTTTGTGTCCTTCTCAAGGGTCCCTGCTGTCGTAGAATAGTCGTCACTTGGAATTGCTAAATTAAAGCTTGATGTCCCGCTTCTTTTTCTTCTGCAATCCCAGAAACCCAGGCTTTTAAAATGGTGATCTTTGTGATTAAACGGACACAAATTTTAGTTCCAAGTAAATTGATCTTTGCTTTCCAACGATACCATTTTTTATCATTCTACGACCGCAGGAACCCTTTAGAATGAAGTGTGATGGGGTCGGAAGGGGACGAATGGACGGAAGGATGCTTCTCCTTTTAGTTAAATATGTGACAGGATTGTGTTTTTTGTCTCCAGCATGGTGCGGATCCTAGCAAGAAGAACCGTGATGGGAACATTCCACTCGACCTTGTGAAGGAGGGTGACACAGACATTCAGGATCTGCTTCGAGGAGATGCGGCACTCCTTGATGCAGCTAAGAAAGGTTGTTTGGCACGTGTACAGAAGCTTTGCTCGACTGAGAACGTGAACTGCCGTGACTCACAAGGACGCAACTCTACCCCGCTTCACCTCGCTGGCATGTGATTCTGATTACAACTCACAACTCTGATTATACATGGAAATAGAAAAACCATCGTCATGAAATAAATGTCATAACCATGTGCTCTTCTTACTTGCCTTGCAGCTGGTTACAATAACTTAGAAGTTGCTGAATACCTTTTGGAACACGGGGCAGATGTGAATGCACAAGATAAAGGCGGCCTCATTCCCTTGCATAATGCTGCTTCTTATGGGGTATGTGATGTGCTGGTATGAAGCATGACCCTGTGCTCTTTGAGCTCCTTTGATCATGGATAAGCCACTGCTCTGGAGGAAGATTACAAGTCCTTTCTTTGCTTGTTTGTTTGTTTTTTTTCAAACAAGAAACTAAATGTTTCCAGAAGTCACGTTCTTGATAACCGTGAGTATCGTGTTTGATTTCACCGAATTTCATCCACCGTCTCCACCCTCACAGCACGTTGACATTGCTGCCCTGCTCATAAAATACAGTGCCTGTGTTAATGCCACCGACAAGTGGGCCTTCACACCTCTTCACGAAGCCGCACAGAAGGGCCGAACACAGCTCTGTGCCCTCCTCCTGGCCCACGGTGCTGATCCTAGCATGAAGAACCAGGAAGGACAGACTCCGCTGGATCTTGCCACGGTGCGGGCCTGGGTTTTGAGCAATGGCTTTTTGTTCTGGGTAGAGTGGAGATTTGGATTTGTCTGCAACAGAATTGGCCCCCATCTTGTCAAGTGCCAACTTGCGAGAATAAGATGCCACTGTTTCTGAAAAGCTCCCCTGTGAAGGAAAGGTGAAGGATCACAAACTAATGGGAGTTGTGATTAATTTATGTGAACGAATGAAATCATGCTTGAGAATGACAGAGGATCACGATATATTTTCTCAAGTAATTTACCTGTTCCACTTGTAATTGAATAAAATGAAATATTTTAATTGTCCGAAATAACCCAAATTTGCTCTCAACAAAACACATTTAAAAACAAAAAAATTTGGAATTGTATTGAAAAGACGATGCAGAATTCCCAGATCTGACATTGATTGCAATGATCATACTCATGATAAATATACATATATATATATATACAGGGTGTCCATAAAGTCTCTTTATAATTTATAATTTATACCGTCCTGATGTGCTTCGTGCAACTAATGGTGCCCATATAGAAGTGTATTAAATGAGCCAAAAAAACTTCAATATCTACTCCTCATTTTGTTATAATTTCCACAGGTTTTTCTATTCATTTGCTTTTGTAATAAATTTGTTAAATTGTAAAGAGACTTTATGGACACCCTGTATATGTGTATGTATATATAAAAATAATTCTGCTTGTATGTTTGTGCATTTGTTTGCCTTATATGTACCACTAAACTGCTGGATGGAATCAGTTTATATTTACCCTCGCCAAAGGATTCGGAGAGGGTATTACTTTTGGGTCCGTTTGTTTCTGTCTGTCTCTGTCTGTCTGTCTGTCTGTCTGTCTGTCTGTCTGTCTGTCTGTCTGTCTGTCTGTCTGTCTGTCTGCACAGAACTTTCGTGTTTTTCTCAGCAACCACTTATCGGATTGAGACAATTTTCACCATTGGTGCGACTACTCATGTAGAATAGTTCAACGATAATTATGATGTCATCGGTCACGTGGTGTGACAGCCATATTGGAAAACCAGAAAAAATTTGGACCTCTATCTCTGAAACCGCACCAAGGAAAAATTTGAAACTTGGCACATGGCAAGTACTCATGGGGAATGAGTGCGATTTATTTTTTTAATGACGTAATAGGTACCCTCGTTTTGACATCATAATTGCATTTGTAGAAAACTATAAGGCAAACAAATCTGATCAGTAAGAAAATTTTTGAGGGTCATCTGGGGATAAAATGGTCCACAGAAATTTTTTTGATAATGTCATCGGTCACGTGATTCAGCAGTCATATTGTTAAAAAAAAAATTGTTTTAACCTTCAAAAATCTTCTCTGAAATGGCTGAAAAGATCGAGGCGAAACTTTACACAGAGTAACTATAAAGTAGTACGGTTTGAATATTATAGTACTACTGCAGCACATTTTGTAGTTGTACTACAGTAACGATAAATTACTACACTATAGTTTATATTTTATTTATTTATTTAGTTATATATATATTTATATACGTGATTTTTTTTTATTTTTTATTTTTTGAAACCGCTAAAACCCTACCTGGGCACGCCCGCAGTATTACCACCAATTCTTAATTCATTGTGTCCAGCGATTTTGCAGTGCATAGAAGTTGAACAACAAATAAACCAATGTCACCCTTAGGGTGACCCGTATCTTGCCAAAAGGTGACCATGTGTGACTTTTTAAGGTCACACTGAGATGAACAGAGCTGCTATCCACCAGGAGCGACTCCTTGAGGAATATCTGCCTACGAGAGATTCCGATGAGAATCGTTCTACAGAGTAACCATGAAAATATGCGTTTGCCTCATAACGTCACCAAATGACGTCATAATGTCTCAAGTTTGACATATCTAGAAAGCACTCATCGAGGTGTTCAATTTGAGGTATTACACGATATGGTACCTAAGATTTCAAAATTTGACCTTGGGGTCAAAATGTTTCGACCTTAGGTGCTAACCATGAAGGTCAAGGCAATCGCCACCAAAAACTAATCAGCTGAGCGCCAGACCATATACTACATTCCCATAAAGTTTGGAGATGATTCGATTAAAATTACTCAAAAAATAAGGGTTTCGGCGACCTCCATGATTTACCGCAAATGACCTTGACCTTTGACTTGACCTTGACCTTTATGTGTGGCTGAGGGTATTGTAATAATACTACGATATGTGTACCCACAAGAGTTTCCGATGAGAATTGTGCTCTACAGAGTGATATAAAGGTGAAAAATCCAATGATTACAGACAAACAAACAAAAAAAACTTACCAAGTAACAGATCTTGCAAAAACTTCGTTTTGGCAAGATAACAAACCCACAAGCTGAAATATATATCTAAGAATATATATGTATATGTATATATATATATATATATATATATATGTATATATATATGTATTATATGTATATATATATATAATTATCATATATATATAGTATATAATATATATATATATATATACATACATATATATGTTGTAATATGATCCTAGACTTAATGTATTCTTACTCCAGTCACTTGTTTTTCCTGGAACTAACAATAATTCCACTGTGGTGGACAATTTGTAATGAAGCATTACTGCAGTGAACTGCAGATTATGTAAAGTAACGAGTTATGACAATCTGACCACTGTGTAGCTCTTGCCTGAGTACCATATAGTGCCACCTGGTGGTGGTGGGAGGGTATTTAATACAAGTCAGTTGTGGAGATTACTTGTAATGTTGCACTGTACACGTGGCAGAATGCAATTGCTTTAACGACCCCTGCCAGAGGGAGGGATATTAGTCCCTTTGCTGTTATTATGTGTTCCATTGTCAACCTTGTTGATGTGGTAAGTGTATGGTTTTATGATTGTTTTGGACTAACATGGGTCCATTAATAAAATTCAGGTTGGTTGCCGGGG
>CM068963.1:92007186-92030802 GCA_035128595.1 Eptatretus atami | reverse complement strand
CACGGTCTCCACCCTCACAGCACGTTGACATTGCTGCCCTGCTCATAAAATTACAGTGCCTGTGTTAATGCCACCGACAAGTGGGCCTTCACACCTCTTCACGAAAGCCGCACAGAAGGGCCGAACACAGCTCTGTGCCCTCCTCCTGGCCACGGTGCTGATCTAGCATGAAGAACCAGGAAGGACAGACTCCGCTGGATCTTGCCACGGTGCGGGCCTGGGTTTTGAGCAATGGCTTTTTGTTCTGGGTAGAGTGAGATTTGGATTTGTCTGCAACAGAATTGGCCCCCATCTTGTCAAGTGCCAACTGCGAGAAATAAGATGCCACTGTTTCTGAAAAGCTCCCCTGTGAAGGAAAGGTGAAGGATCACAAACTAATGGGAGTTGTGATTAATTTATGTGAACGAATGAAATCATGCTTGAGAATGACAGAGGATCACGATTATTTTCTCAAGTAATTTACCTGTTCCACTTTTAATTGAAATAAATGAAATATTGTAATTGTCTGAAATAACCCAAATTTGCTCTCAACAAAACACATTAAAAACAAAAATTTGGAATTGTATTGAAAAGACGATGCAGAATTCCCAGATCTGACATTGATTGCAATGATCATACTCATGATTAAATATACATATATATATATATACAGGGTGGTCCATAAATTCTCTTTATAATTTATAATTTTATACCGTCCTGATGTGCTTCGTGCAACTAATGGTGCCATATAGAAGTGTATTAAATGAGGCAAAAAAACTTCAATATCTACTCCTCATTTTGTTATAATTTCCACAGGTTTTTCTATTCATTTGCTTTTGTAATAAATTTGTTAAATTGTAAAGAGACTTTATGGACACCCTGTATATATGTATGTATATATAAAATAATTCTGCTTGTATGTTTGTGCATTTGTTTGCCTTATATGTACCACTAAACTGCTGGATGGAATCAGTTTATATTTACCCTCGCCAAAGGATTCGGAGGAGGGTATTACTTTTGGGTCCGTTTGTTTCTGTCTGTCTCTGTCTGTCTGTCTGTCTGTCTGTCTGTCTGTCTGTCTGTCTGTCTGTCTGTCTGTCTGTCTGTCTGCACAGAACTTTCGTGTTTTTCTCAGCAACCACTTATCGGATTGAGACAATTTTCACCATTGGTGCAACTACTCATGTAGAATAGTTCAACGATAATTATGATGTCATCGGTCACGTGGTGTGACAGCCATATTGGAAAACCAGAAAAAATTTGGACCTCTATCTCTGAAACCGCCACCAAGGAAAAATTTGAAACTTGGTACATGGCAAGTACTCATGGGGAATGAGTGTGATTTATTTTTTTTAATGACGTAATAGGTACCCTCGTTTTGACATCATAATTGCATTTGTAGAAAACTATAAGGCAAACAAATCTGATCAGTAAGAAAATTTTTGAGGGTCATCTGGGGATAAAATGTCCACAGAAAAATTTTTGATAATGTCATCGGTCACGTGATTCAGCAGTCATATTGTTAAAAAAAAAATTGTTTTAACCTTCAAAAATCTTCTCTGAAATGGCTGAAAAGATCGAGGTGAAACTTTACACAGAGTAACTATAAAGTACTACGGTTTGAATATTATAGTACTACTGCAGCACATATTTGTAGTTGTACTACAGTAACGATAAAGTACTACACTATAGTTTATATTTTATTTATTTTAGTTACATATATATATTTATATACGTGATTTTTTTTTTATTTTTATTTTTTGAAACCGCTAAAACCCTACCTGGGCACGCCCGCAGTATTACCACCAATTCTTAATTCATTGTGTCCAGCGATTTTGCAGTGCATAGAAGTTGAACAACAAATAAACCAATGTCACCCTTAGGGTGACCCGTATCTTGCCAAAAGGTGACCATGTGTGACTTATTTAAGGTCACACTGAGATGAACAGAGCTGCTATCCACCAGGAGCGACTCCTTGAGGAATATCTGCCTACGAGAGATTCCGATGAGAATCGTTCTACAGAGTAACCATGAAAAATATGCGTTTGCCTCATAACGTCACCAAATGACGTCATAATGTCTCAAGTTGACATATCTAGAAAGCACTCATCGAGGTGTTCAATTTGAGGTTATTACACGATATGGTACCTAAGATTTCAAAATTTGACCTTGGGGTCAAAATGTTTCGACCTTAGGTGCTAACCATGAAGGTCAAGGCCAATCGCCACCAAAAACTAATCAGCTAGCGCCAGACCATATACTACATTCCCATAAAGTTTGGAGATGATTCGATTAAAATTACTCAAAAAATAAGGGTTTCGGCGACCTCCATGATTTACCGCAAAGTGACCTTGACCTTTGACTTGACCTTGACCTTTATGTGTGCTGAAGGTATTGTAATAATACTACGATATGTGTACCCACAAGAGTTTCCGATGAGAATTGTGCTCTACAGAGTGATATAAAGGTGAAAAATCCAATGATTACAGACAAACAAACAAAAAAACTTACCAAGTAACAGATCTTGCAAAAACTTCGTTTTGGCCAGATAACAAACCCACAAGCTGAAATATATCTAGATATATATGTATATGTATATATATATATATATATATATATATGTATATATATATGTATTGTATATGTATTATATTAATATATATATATATATATATATATATATATATATATATATATACATACATATATATGTTGTAATATGATCCTAGACTTAATGTATTCTTACTCCAGTCACTTGTTTTTCCTGGAACTAACAATAATTCCACTGTGGTGGACAATTTGTAATGAAGCATTACTGCAGTGAACTGCAGATTATGTAAAGTAACGAGTTATGACAATCTGACCACTGTGTAGCTCTTGCCTGAGTACCATATAGTGCCACCTGGTGGTGGTGGGAGGGTATTTAATACAAGTCAGTTGTGGAGATTACTTGTAATGTTGCACTGTACACGTGGCAGAATGCAATTGCTTTAACGACCCCTGCCAGAGGGAGGGATATTAGTCCCTTTGCTGTTATTATGTGTTCCATTGTCAACCTTGTTGATGTGGTAAGTGTATGGTTTTATGATTGTTTTGGACTAACATGGGTCCATTAATAAAATTCAGGTTGGTTGCCGGGGTGGCTACCTTGGGAACTCCTGTAATTTGCATAAATTCAAGATGGCCCTACAGGTCAGACGATGGGGCTAAGTTTTTAATCGGTCAACATATAATCCTGTGTAATACCTCTTTTCCATATGATTTTGACATGAGGAATTCAATTTTGGGGTTATTTTTACGTTCAGGAATAAATAGAGGTTCACATGAAATGTCCATGACTATTTTCTGCTGAAAATTATGCAACACCAATGCAAAAGTGAAGTCATGAATGGTTCACAACAGTATGTTGATAATCAGAAAGCATACACATTGTCATGTCATCATATTGGACATCTTAGGAACAGAGGACATAGAGCCTAGTAGACAACTTACGTATTGTTCATTCCCATTCATTGTACTCGTCCCCTTCCGTATCCTAGTCTCTTTCCAGTTCTGCTTTGACACTCCCTTCTTCCACTTCACTTTCAACTGTCCTCCACAGTCTTGTGTGGTTGAAGCACTTGTCACTGCAACCACAAGTGCAGTATAGCATGCAGGAGATCTTTGCATGGTGAAAACTGCAACTTGCAGTACTGCAGGCCTTCCCCTCTGCTTTGCATCCACACCGACACAACATCCATGAGGTCCAAAGGGGCTGGTGGAGTAGAAGTTGCTGGCACTGGGATTCCATCTCTGATGTCCCATCCATATTTTGTAATGTCAAGTTCAGGTGGGGCCTGCTGATCAGCTGATTTTGCAAGTACTGTCTGTAGATGTGCACGCAAAATATTGTAGGAAGAGATTGATCTCAGTTGGAGGTTAATGCCATGAGCTTGAGGGGCTTGCCAGACTTCCTTGTGTACATAAGTACCTCATCTCACTCATCGTGGTACCTTCTGGCTGACCATACAGGGCACAGAAGAATGTCCGCCCTTCAAACATGTTAAACAAGCAACATCGATTTCTCTTTCCTTTAAAAAAGAAAGTTGAACATTGAATTAACCTGACACTGATGAATCCCACAATTCTTTGCAGTTAACACATCATGACCGAATTAGTGATGGTGGTTCCTTCTTCTTTGCAGAGAAAGGAAGCAGGTTCCAATGCAACCACAGGACTGCACAGTGTGCATTATCCCAGGCCTCAGAATCACATTTTTAAAGCGATCAACGTCATGCCACTTGATTTGGCAAGCCACCATGTAGAGCTGGAGATCCACAGAAATGTGGACATAAGTCATTCCCATATCAGTCAATGACTTCTGAAGATACTCCAGTGAAGTCACTACAGTGTCTGGATGAGAAGCTTTGGCATCAATAAGGGGTCCGAACATGTAGGTACTTGCTGGCTTTTTTTCTGCATGACTGGTGAATGCTTCTTGGTTGTTGAACCCACCCCATTCCATGGCGTTCACCTGTTGTGCTGACTGTGTTTAGCCACTTCATGTCCTTTTCCTGTGCAGCAGCTAAACTAGCTTGCCGGCACACACTTCTTGGTAGGGGAATCCAGAGGTTGCATCCACAGCCGGGGGTTCACTTTGGATGGCCCAGTGTAGTGCTGCAGAGGAAGGCTCCCTGATGAGCTGCTGCTTGTCCTAGACTGGGCAGCTTTCTTAGACAGTCGTGGGATAATAAGGTCGCTCTTCCCTGGGTGAGCATGCCCATACTCAAGAATGCCTGCAGGATGGGGTTGCTGAAATTCATGTGAGAGGACATGAGTAGTGCGCCGACCATTAGGCGTGAACACTTGCAGATCAAGATTATCAAACCAGGCAAAAATCACGCCAACAGTTCTACTCAAACCCATGATTGGTGGAGAAGCTGAGCATTGTCACCGAGAAAATGAGCAGCGGATTTCCTGAATCTCAGGACCTCATCATATGACGTTGTGAACCCATGTTCATGAAGGAGCTTTAGAAGATCAGAACTGCCATGGTGGTCAGTAGTTTGACAGCCAGTCCTAATGTTGTCTGATTTCTGGTACCTGTAACATGACTTTGAATTGACTGGCTCAGGCTTAGAGATTTTCTTGGTCATTTCACCACCAGACACTAAGTCTGAAATCAACCTCAGTAAAGTTGGGCTTGTTGCCTTGATTGTGTTGGCTTGTGTAAATTCTGAGAGGTCATAATTGGCACTGTTGTACTTGACTGAGCGTGCCTCCTTGATCTGCCTTACCACAGAATCAATACTCCTCTCATCTGCATCATCCACTTTAACCATTTTCAGATGGTTAGCAATGGACTCACGGAAACCAACAATGGTAGCAACATCATCTACCTGAACTAACATAACGTCCTTACTCATGCACTCGTTAGTTTGCTAAACATATCACGTCGAGTGAGTTTGCCACCAAGATCACAGTACAGGGAATGCAGTTCAACGCTATTCCACATCTTTGACCTGTCACAATTCATGCGCTCTATGACGTTCTTTAGGGCACTTTCTTCTGCAACACCAGTTGGCAAATCAGCATATTTAGGGACTGTCATGAAACTGTTATAACAGCGTACATGGTATTTGCACTCAGCCGCAGGGAGATCAACCAAATATCCAATATGTAACTTGACCGTTCTGGCTACTTCATCATTACGTTGCTCAGCAGCTTAATGATGGCATCTTCATAGTTGGATGGATTACCTTCCTTGTCAAAACGTTCTTTAGTCATGCACTGACGAACACGATCCCATCTTTCTGGATGTTTGTCATCAACAGGTAAACATTCTTTGCCACAAAAAATGCAGTCACGTTTGTAAACAAACGCAGCACTGCCTGTGCCTGTTGCCTGTGTGCGAGATCTTGTTGTCACTGTAACACAATCATCTTCAGCTTTTCTTTTCTGTGATTTACGAAGTCTCTCAATTTTTTGTTTTGATGTGTAAGTACAGTAGCATCCTTTGTGACATTCTATGCGAACAGCATCACCACCACCATCAACAATGTCCTGTAGTTTTGCACGTAGCTCTTCATCTCCACGGGCTTTGGCACAGGAGATCAATCTTGATCCTTGATCAGCGAATTTCTTCAATTCCCCTCCACCATGACACACCGGAAGAATGCACCTTGAATCAGCCATATCTGTAAAAACAAAACAATGAATTAGTAACTCGCATTAATGTCGTATGTGAGCGTCCAGTTGTCAGAATAGTGACCTTGTTGTCATTCAAAATGTATCTCACACGGCAAACAATTGCCAGGAACTCGACCATTGACCTCAAATTACTTCTAATCACAAAAATAAGGTTGAATATCGATTCCTCGTGCCAAAATTATATGGAAAAGATGTCTCGTGTAATTTTAAGTTCATTACCTAAAAAGTTATATTTTCAGCCCGGTCGATGACTGCCATCTTGTATTTGCGCAAAAATACAGATTTCCCCATGGTTGCCATCCGGGCAACCAAGCTTAATTTTGTCTATGCATGCCTTGTGAACAAGAAACCACATAAAACCATACACTTTTGAGGACAACAAGGTTATTCTCTGGCAAATGGACTATATTGTGCACTCCTCTTGGAGTGGGGTTTTGTAGTTACTATAATTAGAGCTTCATTCATGAGTATTTTCTCTGTCTCTCTCTCTCTGTCTCTCTCTCTGTCTCTCTCTCTCTCTTCTCTCTGTCTCTGTCTCTGTCTCTGTCTCTGTCTCTGTCTTCTGTCTCTGTCCTCTCTCGCTGTCTCTCGCTGTCTCTCTCTGTCTCTCTCTGTCTCTCTCTGCTCTCTCTCTCTCTCTCTCTCTCTCTCTCTCTCTCTCTCTCTCTTCTCTCTCTCTCTCTCTCTTCTCTCTCTCTCTGGCGTCTCTCTCTCTCTGTCTCTGCGTCTCTCTCTGTCTCTGTCCTGTCTCTGTCTCTGTCTCTGTCTCTGTCTCTGTCTCTGTCTCTCTTCTCTCTCTCTCTCTCTCTCTCTCTCTCTCTCTCTCTCTCTGCGTCTCTCTCTCTGCGTCTCTTTCTCTTCTTCTTTCTGTCTGTCTCTATCTCTCTGTCTGTCTCTATCTCTCTGTCTGTCTCTATCTCTCTGTCTGTCTCTATCTCTCTGTCTGTCTCTATCTCTCTGTCTGTCTCTATCTCTCTGTCTGTCTCTATCTCTCTGTCTGTCTCTCTCTCTGTCTGTCTCTATCTCTCTGTCTGCTCTATCTCTCT
This sequence comes from Eptatretus atami, assembly GCA_035128595.1. Taxonomy (NCBI): domain Eukaryota; kingdom Metazoa; phylum Chordata; class Myxini; order Myxiniformes; family Myxinidae; genus Eptatretus; species Eptatretus atami. Next base: position 92,023,588 of record CM068963.1, on the reverse strand, counting down.
GTCTGTCCTATCTCTCTGTCTGTCTCTATCTCTCTTCTGTCTCTATCTCTCTGTCTGTCTCTATCTCTCTGTCTGTCTCTATCTCTCTGTCTGTCTCTATCTCTCTGTCTGTCTCTATCTCTGTCTGTCTCTATCTCTCTGTCTGTCTCTATCTCTCTGTTGTCTCTTATTCTCTGTCTGTCTCTATCTCTCTGTCTTCTCTATCTCTCTGTCTGTCTCTATCTCTTGTCTGTCTCTATCTCTCTGTCTGTCTCTATCTCTCTGTCTGTCTCTATCTCTCTGTCTGTCTCTATCTCTCTGTCTTCTCTATCTCCTGTCTGCTTATCTCTCTGTCTGTCTCTATCTCTCTGTCTGTCTCTATCTCTCTGTCTGTCTCTATCTCTCTGTCTGTCTCTATTCCTTGTCTGTCTCTATCTCTCTGTCTGTCTCTATCTCTCTGTCTGTCTCTATCTCTCTGTCTGTCTCTATCTCTCTGTCTGTCTCTATCTCTGTCTGTTCTATCTCTCTGTCTGTCTCTATCTCTCTGTCTGTCTCTATCTCTCTGTCGTCTCTATCTCTCTGTCTGTCTCTATCTATCTGTCTGTCTCTATCTCTCTGTCTGTCTCTATCTCTCTGTCTGTCTCTATCTCTCTGTCTCTATTCTCTCTGTCTCTATCTCAATGTCTATATCTCTATCTCTCTGTCTCTATCTCTCTGTCTCTGTCTCTCTGTCTCTGTCTCTCTGTCTCTATCTCTCTGTCTCTATCTCTCTGTCTCTATCTCTCTGTCTCTATCTCTCTGTTCTATCTCTCTGTCTCTATCTCTCTGTCTCTATCTCTCTGTCTCTATCTCTCTGTCTCTATCTCTCTGTCTCTATCTCTCTGTCTCTATCTCTCTGTCTCTATCTCTCTGTCTCTATCTCTGTCTCTGTCTCTATCTCTCTGTCTCTGTCTCTATCTCTCTGTCTCTATCTCTCTGTCTCTGTCTCTATCTCTCTGTCTCTGTCTCTATCTCTCTGTCTCTTCTCTCTGTCTTATCTCTCTGTCTCTATCTCTCTGTCTCTATCTCTCTGTCTCTATCTCTCTGTCTTCTCTCTTCTCTATCTCTATCTCTACTCTCTATCTCCTATCTCTATCTCTATCTCTATCTCTATCTCTATCTCTATCTCTATCTCTATCTCTATTCTCTATCTCTATCTCTATCTCTATCTCTATCTCTATCTCTATCTCTATCTCTATCTCTATCTCTATCTCTATCTCTATCTCTATCTCTATCTCTATCTCTATTCTCTATCTCTATCTCTCTCTCTCTCTCTCTCTCTCTCTCTCTCTCTCTCTCTCTCTCTCTCTCTCTCTCTCTCTCTTCTCTCCTCTATATATATATATATATATATATATATATATATATATATATTGTTTGTTTGTTTCCTTTCCTGGGGTACACAATTGTTGCTCCACTGCCCTACTGTCTGTTAATTCAATCTAGCTCTTCCATGAGCCTCGTTCTTGTAGAAAAAAACAACAAAAAAACGGTGCAACTTATAAGCAACTGAAGAGCTCATGGAACACCTTACCCCACACTGTCTTGAGAAAAAGGAAGGATCTCTTAACCTCCTACTTTGTGTTTCTAAGCACTATCTATATTTCCACGAGCCACCATTTTGTCTGAATCTTGATATTCCCCAATACTGAGTAAGATTGTTCGAGATGGCGTAATATTTTGTATAAGTACAGTACTGCTTTTAACTAGAGGTTTTTGGAAGTGGAAAGTATATAATTCAATTGCAATAAAAAAAAAAAAAATTTTTTTTAAAGATTGTTGGGAGGGGGGAAAAAAAAATTCAGAAGTCTATCGTCATTGATGCACCATCGTTTCGACTACCAAATTTAACACGTTAGTCCTTTGTGCTTGTTTGTGTCCTTTATGACGTCCCTAAAACCAGCGAGTTTCCTGTTTGGAATTATTTTCAATTTTGTCTGACGACCAGACAGGGAGACAGACTTTTAAAAAATAAAATAAATAAATACTCCAATGTGTGCGCGTGTGATCGGGGCGAGATTACGCACAATTTGCTAAATTCGGAGTCAAAGTCCTGCTAAACTGCAGGTTCGTGTTCCACAGTATTCAAAATATAACATTCAATTGAATTAAGTTGTTCCTCAATCGTAGACTGACATCTGTAGAGAGACACACAGACAAAGTGAACCAATTGCTTCACCTGGCTTTTCACATTTAACAGGGTAATGAAAGGGAAATATATTCACCAATTTGATGAAGTATTTTGCAAGAAATGGATTACTGGCATCAAAGAAAGCGTTGCCAGTTCAGCTTGAAAATAACCCCATCTCAGACTTGTTTCAATGTTGCTGGAAGTAAATATGAGCGTTTGTTTGAATAAAACAACAATTCCTCTTATTTGTATAGCTTATTTATTCGGCATTTTTATATTTGGTGCAAAAACTCCTCCAGCTGTCCTCGGAAGCAAGTTTGTATAACAATTTCACACATCTATTAAGTAGTGATTCTTCTCGACCTGTGGACTAGCAAATGCTAGATCCACTCCCACTCGTAACTTTTCATTCAAAATATTGTGTGTAACTGGTTACTGCTGTTGCCTTTATTGTGATAGCAATGTAACTTGTGAGAAACCAAACACATTTAAATATTTTGGTCAAAGGAGAAGGTGATACTGGATCCACATTTTGTTGTTCAGAGAGAGAATTTGCAGGAAGGATATTTGAAGCATGGATCATGGAAGGTTGTTTGCCATCATGGAGAGATGAGGAAATCATTTTATTATATTTGATGTCCTGTTATTGCTTTTTAAGAACTATAACATAAGAGGCATTTTTAAACAAATCAGTATTTCATTTATTTAATACAGCATTTGGGAAAATCCAAGGACAAAATTATGAGTTTCTCATCATCTGCAACCACCAAGTCAATGTTGTAAAATGAGGTAGAATGCTTTGTATATCTGAATTGTGAAATGTGTGCAACCCCCATAAGTTGGATGGCCACATAAGTGGTTTTTTATGGTGTATGAATAGGTTGAGAACCCCCTCTTCGTGTACATATACGACACCTCTTCAGTTCTCTTTCTGTCGGTGTGTGCGTGCGTGCATGCATCGCTTTTTGGAAGGGCAACTTCCAACTTGGAAAGTTGCAAACATCACTCCTATCTGTAAGAAAGGTCCAAAAACTGATCCCTTCAACTGCGGACCTATCAGCCTTCTGCCCATTATAGGCAAAGTGATGGAGTCCATCATGGTAGCTGACTTGAGGCACTATCTCTTCTGGAAGAAGATGACAAGTCCTTGTTCATCTGGGATATGTTACTTATTCTGTTACTGCATTGGATGGATTCCTGAAATGACAAGCAAGTGATTTACTAGTACGAGTAATGAATATTTACTAGTACTAGCTCTTCCATGAGAAAAACACAGTTGCCGGAAGAGGTACAGTCCCTGTAACTTCTTGGCCTCACTATTTCACCATAACCTTTCATAACTTTTCTCGAGAGAAACACGTCTAGCTTGCTAATCTTTGACGATTGTGGCTTCCGAAATGGCTATTTCATCTGGGATATGTTACTCATTCTGATACTGCATTGGATGGATTCCTGAACTCACAAGCAAGTGATCTACTAGTACTCATACTGAATATTTACTAGTACTAGCTTTTCCATGAGCCTTGACTATACAAGAAAAGTGGTTAGGGCCACATCTTTGGCCAACTCTCATGCTTTTGATACCGTCTGGTATCCAGCTTTGATTTACAAGTTATTATTTGGTCTTCAGTGCCCCCTGCTCAAGAAGTTGTCTGATTTCCTATATGAGCGGAAACAGTGGGTAGCCCATGATTGTCCTTTCCCATGATATTTCCCTTCAAACTGGGGTTCCATAAGGTAACGTCTTAGGACCTATATTTTTCTTGATCTGTATTGATGATTTATTCAATTCCACTTGAAAACCAACTTTACCATTTTGGTGAATACTCCATTTTGTGCATAACGTTACATCACACTTGTGAAAAGCTTACTGCTGCTGAATCCCTTTCATTAGACCTGGATAAATAGGTGGCTGGTCAACTACTTGGGACTTGACATTTAATGCTGGCAAGTTGCACGCTCTTACGCACTCTCCACAAGATCTGCAATCAAACGATCCAATCCACTAATTCGGGACAGTTGCTGGAAGAGGTACAGTCCCTGGAACTTTTTGGCCTCACAATTTCACCATAACTTTTGTCGAGAGAAACGCATCATCAAGCGAGCATCAAAGGCAAGTCATCGTCTGGGTATTCTCCACAGAGCTATGGCATTCCTGAGATGCATAGAACTCGTCATGATGTACAAGGCTTTCATATGGATCTTCATATTGTATGGCTTCATACTCTAGGCTGGTATCCTCACCTTGCTCCTCTTGAGGTATTCAAAATGTCCTTTCCTTGTGCACCATTGGTATTCCCAAAGACCATCATTCTCCCACCGGCAACAAGTTAGTGGAATTTTTTTTTTTTCATACAATCTTACATCTGGCCTTGCTCTTCTTGCTCTTTCCTACCTCTACCCTCCCCAAACCACCTCAGGTCACCCATGTTCCTCTAGAAACGCTCATTTGTTCACCTATCGAAAGTCTGTACTGGTTTCCCACATGCATTCATTCATCCTCTGACTCCAGATTGTGGAATAGTCTCCCTGTGCCTGGTGTCTCGTGTGCCCTGTGCCTGGTGTCTCCCTGTGCCTGGTGTCTTGTCCTGCTCAGAGTCGTGCGCAACTGTTTTCCAACAGGATGCCAGTTGCCCCCGACTCTATTGATTGCTAACCAAGACCGCTCAACCCTGCCCACTCATGGCATGCTTCTTTTTTCTTTTTTTTAATAGCTGGAGCTGTGAGGGATTTTGCACCCCTGTGGCACAGCATATACCTGTGCACCTTGCAAGTAAACCCATGCCAGATACATTTGTCTGCGAGATCTTTGGTTTATTCAGACAGGTGGTCTTTGGCGCACAGAATGGCATGGGTCTACAGCAGTGAAGTCATGGGAAGGAATCTTAATCATAAACAGGGAGGGGCGAGTGGAGAAGAGAATCCATACTCACGGGACATTTCGATATATTCTAATGAATTGATGTATGACCTCGCACGTACATTCACAAAGCACAGCAGATAGACATGGCATTTTGCCTTTGTGACGTATAAGCACACAGAAGGCCCCCACTCCTTTTCTTGCACGTAGCAATATCAATATTTTCAGATTGTGAGGATTTTAACATTCGTAATATAATTGAAACATTGAGTTGCCTCACTTGTTTTATCAAATACATATATTTTGTTCACCTAACTTGAAGTATCTTTATTTTGCCTTGTTTTTGATTCCATACAGGCAGATGATGTCCGAGCCCTGCTCATGGATGCTATGCCTCCTGAGGTACTCCCGGCAACACACAAGGCTCCAACTACAGCCACCACTCCTCCTGCACCAGCCCAATCTGTGGCTTCTCCAGCATCTACTCCGGCTTCTCTGTCAGCAGCCAGCAGCCTCGATAGCTTAACGGGTGCCTGTGGGGTGACCACCTCATCTGCAGATACAACATCCAACCCTGTGCCTGTGAATGATGGGACTGCAGGTGGCACTGAAGGAACTGAGCGAGTTGTTGTGGAAGGTAAGTAAAATAGGTATATTTGTGATGTACATGTTGGTTTTGTGTTTTTGTTAATTATTATTTTTAGTGAGTAGCGTGCTAACTTGCTTATTAGGTCGCCATCATTTAGGATATGGTTTCACTAATTGCTGCTGGGAAATTGTCAGATGCAGTGGAGATAAGTTATCTTTGGCTTTTTTTTTTTGCTGGAAACTTTATTTTTAAAAGGAATCAAATTAACTGGAATTTTAGCTTTGTGTCAAATATATTCTAAGTAGTCATCATAATTTACTTGAGCAAAGAGCAACAACGATTTCTCTCCAGTTTCCTTGGTTCAATTAATTTGCCTGAGGCGACTTGGCTGCCTCGATCTCCCAGAAATGCTTGCATTTTGACTATATATCTTAACTTTATAATTTTAGCTTCTAATTGTCAAAACCTAATAACAATAAAAAAAATCAACCAGGACCAGCAGGTTCAATACATTTTTGATTTTAAATCATTTGGAAGATATTTTGTGTTTGTACTTGTATTTGTGTACATGCTGTCTGTCTGTCTGTCTGTCTGTTGTTTATTTTGCTTGCAAACTCCTGCTTTGGTTGTTTCTTGTTCAAATTATTTGAAAAGTCTGCTTTTTTTTTGCATTCAAAGTGGAGAATTTCTTGTTGTTTAATAGTGTTAGAGTCGGACACAAATATCAACCAGTTCTTGAAGAACCTGGGCCTTGAGCATCTGCATGACATCTTTGAAAAAGAGCAGGTAGAACTTTGATGCATTCGTAAATTTTATCTCTCTGTAATCTCAGTGCGATGCAACAATACTCGTACGGATCAAATGAAAAATAAAAATATAAAAACCCAGCATCAGCTCAACCTGGTTTGCTTTGTTGGCAGATAACTTTGGATGTGTTAATGGACATGGGGCATGAAGAGCTGAAAGAGATTGGAATCAACGCATATGGCCACCGTCACAAGCTAATTAAAGGTGTGGAACACATGCTTGGAGGCCTGCAAGGTTTTCAGTGCTCCTAGCTCCAACAACCCCCCCCCCCCGACCCCACAGCCCCTCCTTTTTTTTTGATGATTCCGAACCTTCCATGCACCACACCTTTCCCATGCCCATTCCTATATACTTGTACAATGCTCTTGCATATAAGTGTATCACTTGTTTGATTCTGCATTCAAACATCCAGAGCTTTGTTGTGCTAATTCCAAGCAGTTAAAAGTTGTAACCTGCCTTGTCAAGTACTCGTTTCCAATGCTTATGTTGGTGCAAGTCTGTCATTTTGCCATTTTTTGTGCCTTTTGAATTTGGAAATAATGAGGAAATTGTGGGTTAAAAAATGAATTTGTTTTTGTTTTTGTTTTGTTGCCTCCAAATTCCCCTTATTCTTGTTATGCCATGATAGGTATACAGAGAGGATCAAGCAAACCAGATTGTGTGCTTAAGACAAACTTCATTCTGAGATGAGCTGAATAATTTTCATGTGGAATCCTGTTTGTGTGTATCCACAGGTAACCTGTCATGTCCTGGCACGAATCCCTATCTGTCGTACCACACTACAGCACAGGGAACAGTTTTGCTGGACCTTTCAACAGATGATAAAGAACATCAAAGTGTCGAGGAGGAGGTTGGCACTTGTTTTCATTAATGATTTGAAGCAAGGGAGCAAAACAAAAAAAAATTTGCTTGTGTTATTAAGAACTGTTAAACTTGTTCTGAAAAATGATCGTGTCATTTGTCTGCGAGTGCCATAATTCTGTTGCTATTTTCAGATGCAAAGCACCATCCGTGAGCACAAGGATGGTGGGCAGGCTGGTGGTGTCTTCAACAAATACAACGTCATTAAGGTAATTGACCTAAACACTCATCTGTTTGTCGTGATCTCAGATCAACTTCCTTGTAAATAATGGGACCAGATGAAATCCTCCAGCAACAAATTCAGATAATATATTGGCAAAGTCAAAGCAATTATGTTGTTCATGCTTTTGTTTCTTTTAAAGTTTATAGTACTCTTCCCATAATGCCTTGTTGAAAAGAAACAAAGGGGGTAGGGGTGAAACTTGGCTGTCTCTCTCTGTCTGTGTCTTCTGTCTGTCTGTTGTCTCTCTGTCTGTTTGTCTCTCTGTCTGTTTGTCTCTCATGTCTGTTTGTCTCTCTGTCTGTCTCTCTGTCTGTTTGTCTCTCTGTCTGTTTGTCTGTCTCTCTGTGCTGCTTTGTCTTCTCTCTGTCTGTTGTGCTGTCTCTCTGTCTGTTTGTCTGTCTCTCTGTCTGTTGTTGTCTCTCTGTCTGTTTGTCTGTCTCTCTGTCTGTTTGTCTGCTCCTGTCTGTTTGCTGTCTTCTCTGTCTGTTTGTCTGTCTCTCTGTCTGTTTGTCTGTCCTCTCTGTCTGTTTGTCTGTCTCTCTGTCTGTTTGCTGTCTCTCTGTCTGTTTTGTCTGTCTCTCTGTCTGTTTGTCTGTCTCTCTGTCTGTTTGTCTGTCTCTCTGTCTGTTTGTCTGTCTCTCTGTCTGTTTGTCTGTCTCTCTGTCTGTTTTCTCGTCTCTCTGTCTGTTTGTCCGTCTCTCTGTCTGTTTGTCCGTCTCTCTGTCTGTTTGTCCGTCTCTCTGTTGCTGTTGTCTGTCTCTCTGTCTGTTTGTCTGTCTCTCTGTCTGTTTCTGTCTCTCTGTCTGTTTGTCTGTCTCTCTGTCTGTTGTCTGTCTCTTCTGTCTGTTTTGTCTGTCTCTCTGTCTGTTTGTCTGTCTCCTGTCTGTTTGTCTGTCTCTCTGTCTGTTTGTCTGTCTCTCTGTCTGTTTGTCTGTCTCTGTCTGTTTGTCTGTCTCTCTGTCTGTTTGTCTGTCCTCTGTCTGTTTGTTCTGTCTCTCTGTCTGTCTGTCTGTCTCTCTGTCTGTCTCTCTGTCTGTTTGTCTGTCTCTCTGTCTGTTTGTCTGTCTCTCTGCTGTTTGTCTGTCTCTCTGTCTGTTTGTCTGTCTCTCTGTCTGTTTGTCTGTCTCTCTGTCTGTTTGTCTGTCTTCTCTTTCTTTTTTCTCTCTTTCTGTTTGTCTCTCTGTCGTTTGTCTCTCTGTCTGTTGTCTCTCTGTCTTTTTGTCTCTCTGTCTGTTTGTCTCTCTGTCTGTTTGTCTCTCTGTCTGTTTCTCGTTCTTGTTTGTCTCTCTGTCTGTTTGTCTCTCTGTCTGTTTGTCTCTCTGTCTGTTTGTCTCTCTGTCTGTTTGTCTCTCTGTCTGTTTGTCTCTCTTGTCTGTTTGTCTCCTGTCTGTTTGTCTCTCTGTCTGTTGTCTCTCTGTCTGTTTGTCTCTCTCTCTCTGTCTGTTTGTCTCTTCCTTCTCTGTCTGTTTCTGTCTCGTCGTCTCTCTGTCTGTTTGTCTCTCTCTCTCTGTCTGTTCTGTCTCTCTCTCTGTCTGTTTGTCTCTCTCTCTGTCTGTTTGTCTCTCTCTCTCTGTCTGTTTGTCTCTCTCTTCTGTCTGTTTGTCTCTCTCTCTCTCGTCTGTTTGTCTTCTCTCTCTGTCTGTTTGTCTCTCTCTCTCTGTCTGTTTGTCTCTCTCTCTCTGTCTTGTTTGTCTCTCTCTCTCTGTCTGTTTGTCTCTCTCTCTCTTCTGTCTGTTTGTCTGTTCTCTCTGTCTGTTTGTCTGTCTCTCTGTCTGTTGTCTGTCCTCTCTGTCTGTTTGTCGTTGTCTCTCTGTCTGTTTTCTGTCTGTCTCTCTGTCTGTTCTGTCTGTCTCTCTGTCTGTTCGTCTGTCTCTCTGTCTGTTTCTGTCTGTCTCTCTGTCTGTTTCTGTCTGTTTCTGTTCTGTCTGTCTCTCTGTCTGTCTCCTCGTCTGTCTCTTGTCTGTCTCTCTGTCTGTTGTCTGTCTGTCTCTCTGTCTGTTCTGTCTGTCTCTCTGTCTGTTTCTGTCTGTCTCTCTGTCTGGTTTCTGTCTGTCTCTCTGTCTGTTTCTGTCTGTCTCTCTGTCTGTTTCTGTCTGTCTCTCTGTCTGTTTCTGTCTGTCTCTCTGCTCTGTTTCTGTCTGTCTCTCTGTCTGTTTCTGTCTGTCTCTCTGTCTGTTCTGTCTGTCTCTCTGTCTGTTTCTGTCTGTCTCTGTCTGTTTCTGTCTGTCTCTGTCTGTTTCTGTCTGTCTCTCTGTCTGTTTCTGTCTGTCTCTCTGTCTGTTTCTGTCTTCTCTCTGCTGTTTCTGTTCTGTCTCTCTGTCTTCTGTCTGCTTCTTGTCTGTTTCTGTCTGTCTCTCTGTCTGTTCTGTCTGTCTTCTCTGTCTGTTCTGTCTTTCTCTGTCTGTCTCTCTGTCTTTTTCTCTGTCTGTCTCTCTGTGCGTCTTCTTTTCTCTGTCTGTCTCTGTCTGTCTCTTTTCTCTGTCTGCTCTGTCTGCTCTTTTTCTCTGTCTGCTTTCTGTCTGTCTCTTTTCTCTGTCTGTTTCTGTCTGTCTCTTTTTCTCTGTCTGTTTCTGTCTGTCTTTTCTCTGTTCTTTCTTCTGTCTCTTTTCTCTGTCTGTTTCTGTCTGTCTCTTTTTCTCTGTCTGTTTCTGTCTGTCTCTTTTTCTCTGTCTGTTTCTGTCTGTCTCTTTTTCTCTGTCTGTTTCTGTCTGTCTCTTTTTCTCTGTCTGTTTTCTGTCTGTCTCTTTCTCTGTCTGTTTCTGTCTGTCTCTTTTCTCTCTGTTTCTGTCTGTCTCTTTTTCTCTGTCTGTTCTGTCTGTCTCTTTTTCTTCTGTTTCTGTCTGTCTCTTTCCTGTCTGTTCTGTCTGTCTGTCTCTTTGTAGAGATGACCTAATAAAGCCGGACCAAATGTCTCTGTCCGTCCGTCCGTCCGTCGGTACGTCCGTCCGTCAACAATTTTCTTCTCCGATCTTGATGAAACTTAGTATGTGGTAGAGGTCGATGAGTGTTGCACAACGATATAACTTTTGTCCGGGTTCAAGGTCAGGGACGAGGTCACGAGTCACGTAAGTATAAAAATCGCCATTTTCAAAACCTATCTAGTCTGCCATTCTACAAGATATTCGGCAACTGTTTATTGATTATGATAGTAAAAAATATTATCTTGTATCTTACTGGACAGATTTTGAATTCCTTCCCGTGTTGATCGTCACGTGATCTGGAAGATGGCTAAAAACGCCGATGCGATCGCAAAGAAGGAAGGAAGGAGAAATGAAATATAAATAATAAACACATTTTTAGCCTTTTATATTTATACATTTTCCGCCGAAGGTGCAAAAGTTTCAAAACCCGAAATGTAAACGTCGGCATTTATTTTCAAAATATAATTTCGTGCGCGCGTGCCAAAATGCTGAGTCATCTTTAAGCAAACTGCGCAGTTCGAGCTGCGCAGTAGAACTGCACAGTCGAGCTGCGCAGTAGAACTGCGCAGTAGAACTGCGCAGTAGTCTTCGGTCATAACTGAACATTGAGAACTTGTGATATTATAGAGATGACCGTCACCCCACACGGGGTAATTTTCTCTGTCTGTTTCTGTCTGTCTCTTTTTCTCTGTCTGTTCTGTCTGTCTCTTTTCTCTGTCTGTTCTGTCTGTCTCTTTCTCTGTCTGTTTCTGTCTGTCTCTTTTCTCTGTCTGTTTCTGTCTGTCTCTTTTCTCTGTCTGTCTCTTTTTCTCTGTCTGTTTCTGTCTCTGTCTGTTTCTGTCTCTTCTCTCTGTCTTTCTGTCTCTCTCTGTCTCTCTCTGTCTCTCTATGTCTCTGTGTCTCTCTCTGTCCAAAATTCGCCTTTTTATTCTCCTCCCACGGCCGTGCCAGCGATCCCGAGCATCCTTTGCTCACAGCCCGGCATTGGCCAATGACCTGGTCCGTCACTGCTACCTTGATGACTTCATGTGGATGGAGTGTTGTCACTGCCGCCGTCTGCACCAATGACGCTCCACTGTTTAGGTGACCAATGGGGTTGTGCCCTCCAAGTCCTTGTGAGGGCCGATGCCATGCCTGTCTCCTTGCACTCAGAGGGGAGTCATTCCATCTGAAATCACCAAATTTAAGAAAATGTTCCCAGTTGACCCCCTCAGATCTACTTTAAACTTTCATAAAATAGTTCCCAGGTATCAAAATGAAGCTGCGTAAAATTTTATGTCCATAGATGCGGTCAACTCCGAGATATTGAGGGTTGAAAATGTGGTTGTGGCCCTATTTTTATGGTCGTTGCGAGCATCACAAAATGAATGGCTACTTTTAAACTCCCACAACTTTTTAAATATTAATGCTAGAGCCTTGAAATTTTCAGAGATTATTCTTCTGTAACTGCTCTGTAAGAAACAAACATAAAACGGAGTATACCTCTATTCATTTTTTTGACCTGATCAGTTGAAATCCAGAAAAAAAATGTTGGTTTTGTATGAAGACCCAACTTTGAGACGCAACATATATTTTTTTATTGACCCATCCCAGAAGCTTGAAATTTTTTCAGGTAATAACTGTATGGTAGTAGTATTCAAATACATGTTTACTTTTCTTAATCAGTCATATGTAATACAGTCATGATCCCTCAAAAATTAAAATTTTTCATTTTTCCCCGAAATCAGGTGAGGATTGCAAATATATGACAAGGTATACCACTTCAAATTGTTCACCATTGGAAAGAGCATATTCAAGTTAACTTAAGTCTAACATTTCAATGTGGTATAATGTTTCTATCAATATTATAAAAATATTTGAATAAATGATGTTCTGCCAGTGCTGTGCGCGTTGTGTGTGCTATTTAATGAACAGTCCTTTTACATGTAGTACATATGTGTAGTGCATGTATATACAATGAACATACATATCATCTGCTATTAGGATACCATGAACACAATACTTTGAAATTTGAATTTGTAATTCTTTGTTTCTCATTTGTAAATAGCAAGAGCTTAACTCATCTGGCTGGGGCTAAAAATAGAACTCAGGAATAGTGGCTGATCTGCTGATGTCAGCAGTGTATATAGTAGTTACATTCAAGGGAGGACATTTGTTGGGTTCCTTTGGTCCATGTGATGAAAGTTATTGATGCTCCCCTACAGTCAACTGGGAGGCAGTACAAGCTCGCACCTGACTTGGAAAAGCAGATCAAGGACCTATTCAAATCATTTACGTGAAATGTTTTATTACATTGTTATTGCAGTATGTGATATATTTGTTATTATTATTATTTGAATCATATAACTAATCATTCATGATTACCATGGTGCCCACACCATGCACACACTTCATGCATTCACGACTGTGTACAACAGTTTAAAAAAAAAATAGAAAATATATTTTTAAAAAATATACCACTTTGATATTTGACACTTTTGTAAACTTGAATATGCTCTTTCCAATGTGAACAATTGGAAATGGTATCCTTGTCATATATTTGCAATCCTCACCTGAATTTTGGGGAAAAATGAAATTTTCAATTTTTGAGGGATCATGACTATTATATATGACTGATTAAGAAAAGTAAACATGTATTTGAATATACTACCATACAGTTATTACATGCAATTTCAAGCTTCTGGGATGGGTCAATAAAAATATATGGGGTCTCAAAGTTGGGTCTTCATACAAAACCAACATTTTTTTCTGGATTTCAACTGATCAGGTCATAAAATTTAATAGAGGTATACTCAGTTTTATGTTTGTTTCTTACAGAGCAGTTTATAGAAGAATAATCTCTGAAAATTTCAAGGCTCTAGCATTAATATTTAAAAAGTTGTGGGAGTTTAAAAGTAGCCATTCATTTTGTGATGCTCGCAACGACCATAAAAATAGGGCCACAACCACATTTTCAACCCTCAATATCTCGGAGTTGACCGCATCTATGGACATTTTTACGCAGCTTCATTTTGTCTGTTTGGAACTATTGTAACCCTGAAAGTGTTAAAGTAAATAAAAAGAATCTCAGGGACTAAGCGAGAGACATAACCGAGTTATAAAAGCGTAACGAAGAGCGAGACGACGCGAATATTACAATCTTCTGGGAAACTATTTTATGAAAGTTTAAAGTAAATCTGAGGGGGTCAACTGGGAGGCCTCTGGTGATATGAGGTGGAATGACTCAGGGGGGATTATGAAGCTGGCACACAAACTGCCAACACATCCAATGTGGCTCCTGTCCTTACCTTGCCTGGTTCCCCACCTGGTACCACAGAGAGGACATACACGCATATTACATTTTCCTTTCTTATCCCAATGTCAACTCTACCACCTCACACGGTATACATAAAAATGGACAACTTTACTCGACAATGCCCCTGGTTATAGAAAAGTTCTAACCTCCACTGGCACACGACCACGCTAACTTAACATACTACCTAATTCATACCCCCTCCAATGTAACAATGCATTCATGGAATTGCCAAATTTTAGTATGATTCCATTGATTGCAGTGCGTCATAATTGGTTATTCTTCCTATGGAATGTCTTGGAAAATTGTCTGCATTAAGCATTGTCAACGTTTGTTAAAGTTTGAATCATACAGCAATCAAAGATTTTCTTCTTCTTCTTCTTCTTTCGGCTGCTCCCGTTAGGGGTCGCCACAGCGGATCATCCGTTATGATTCCGCATAATGATTTGGCACAGGTTTTACGCCGGATGCCCTTCCTGACGCAACCCTGGTCGCCTCTTACGACACAGGGATATGGTACACCTATTCTAACCGGGGCATACACCGGCCCAGTACACTGGTACTCCACTTCGTCGACCTCGGAAGGATGACAGGCTGAGTCAACCTCCTGGTGTGTATTCATTCAAGCGGCCACGGGGCTTGAACTCAGGACCTTTTGGATCCCAAGCTGCTACCCTAACCACTACGCCAACACCAGGCTTAGCAATCAAAGATTTTCTATCTTGCGTTACATATTTTATATTGGCAGGAAGAAGAACCATTAAGCCTTATACGCCAACACCAGGCTTAGCAATCAAAGATTTTCTATCTTGCGTTAAATATTTTATATTGGCAGGAAGAAGAAAACAACTTTATTGTGGAAATGATTGATTTGGTTGATTGATTGGAAATTATACCTGCTGTTGGCTTAATGGTTCGGGTGGTGGGCTTGGGATCCTTGGATCCTGAGTTCAAATCCCCCTTGGCTCAAGCATTAATACCAGGTGGGGTTGACTGCCTGTCATTCTTCCGAGGTCGGCAAAATGAGTGCCATCTTGCTGGTATCCTGTGTCGGAGTGGCGACCCGTCCTGGATTGTGCCCAAGAGCCAAGGAGACTGCTGAGGCAGCACCAACGCTCTGCACAGAGTATGGTCCCATTGGATGGATGGGTTGGAAATTTAATCAGAAAAAGCAAATTGAGAAAAGGGAGTAGGAAAAGCGGTAATAAAAGAGAATAGAAAAAGTGAGCCTGGGAGATGAGGGAAAGGAAGACGAATGTTTGGAACCTCTTGAGAGAGTTGGAAAATCGACAATTTTCATCAATCACACTTCGTTTGAACTCTTTATGGCTGATCGATGTTTAACCAGGTAAGCTGTTTGACTTACTTGCAACTAGCTGATGAATAAATTTCCCCACGACTATTGTCAGGTCAAGCAAGATTAGATCTGTGACTTGCTACAGGTACCATGTAAACCTGCACCAACCAGCTTCATTGTCTGCAACTAAACCATCTCCCCACCAGGTTTTCTGGAGTGGAGGGTGTATGGATATGGACAGCAGCAGGATTAAAAACAAAACCTGGCAAATGGCAGAGGAGCTCTTTGTGAGCCAACGGCCATCCATATCTAGTGCCCAACTGTGCCTGCGTACATCCTCCTCCAGTTGGGTTACTTTGTATTAGGAGGTTGGTGGCAGAATTTGCACTCTGGCCACTGTAAAACTGGTCGTGCGCTAAGGGTGGACAAGGAGGCCTATTTGTGAAGAATCTGTGAGGGGGTGGAGAATCACCTGTGGTTAAGTGATTCTCGTCCTGCTTACAGTGGAATTCTCGCATTGCGTTCCTCCAAGCCCGTCCCTCGGTATACTGCAGTTAGAGCGGAGGGTAGTGGGCTCTTGACAGAGGAGTCAGAAGTGAAGGCCCGTTGGGCTGGTTACTTTGAGCGGCGATACCAGGCTGATCCACCAGCCGTTGATTTTAGGGGCATTGCTTACCCTATTGCTGACCCTCCAATCAACTGTGATCCACCTTCGTTTGTAGAAACACAGGCTGCGGTGAACCGGTTGAAATGGGGTAAAGCTCCTGGGATCTGTGGCATCCATGCTGAACTTCTCAAGGCTGGTGGAAATGCTGTACTCGTGTCGTTGCACACAGTTCTGTGCCTTGCCTGGAACACAGTCATCATCCCAACTGACTGGAAGAGGGGCCTTGTTGTCCTTCTCTGGAAAGGGAAGGGTGATCGCCAGGACTGCAACAACTTACCGAGGGTGACGTGCTTCTCAGTTCCGGGCAAGGGTCTTTGCTCGGATAATTCTTGATCGGGTTCACCACCATCTGCTTGAGCACCAGCGTCCAGAGCAGTCATGCTTTACACTAAAGAGGTCAACGATTGACTATCCTTGCTCTTCAGGTCCTCAACGAACGCAGACAATAGTTTCAGCAGGTGCTGTTTGCAGCCTATGTTGATCTCTGCAAAGCATTTGATTCAGTGAATCGGGATGCCCTCTCGAGGATACTTTGTCTTTGTGGGGTGCCAACAAAACTGATCAATCTTATGTCTGAACTATACTCTGGTAGTGAGAGTGCTGAGAGATGTGATACCATCTCCGACTTATTTCCAGTTGATACTGGAGTTCATCAGGGGTGTGCACTGGCCCACACACTTTTCAGTGCTTGTATGGACTGGATTCTGGGGAGGATGTCGGAGAGATCAAGCTGCGG
>CM068963.1:91951246-91982557 GCA_035128595.1 Eptatretus atami | reverse complement strand
AGATTTAAAACGTTTCAAAATATTAAGTACGCTTTTTAATTGTTTTTCAACTAGAAAAAGCAATAAATTGCATATTTAACATTAAGGTACTCATTTCTTCACCACACGCGCTGGATTGAAGGATTTCACCTTGTTTATCTCGTCTTGTGCTTCCAACCACATTTTCTCCGAACCCAATCTAAGGTATCTTCTGATTCCCATTCTGATATCTCCCCCCTATGTAATGATACTTTGTCTGATGCACATAACTTGTTTCCACACATCTGTTGTAGATTCTCCCTATCTTTTAAGAGGTGCTTAAATGGTGTTTCAGTTTTTTAACCGGTGTCGATCAGGACTAGCTCAGGAGTTCGTCGTTCACGTCTGTGTTCGTTGCCACATATTACAACCACCACCCTAACCCTCCAAGTATTTATTTACCTGTTTTGTACTATATAATGGATGGAGCTAGTCGTGGATAGGAAAAATCATCCGTGTGTTTTGCTACGTTGGTGGTTGTTGTGAAATGACCGGCGTGACCTTGTTTTGGCATCTCATCGCTGAAGAAATTTGTGCTCATACCCCAATTCCTCTGCTTCCCACCTGACGGCAGGGCTGCCGGCTCCATAAAGTGGACACACTTTTATACTTTTGACGGTGTTGTCTCTGATACTGCGGTGACGTATGACCAGTTCACTCAAGAACACATACAGTGGGACCAACTTTGGAAAACTACACTGTGGACCCCACATCCATCCAAAGTGAAATGGTTGTTATGGCTATTTCACTTCTTCAATTGTTTTACACAGCTGTCCTTGTTCTGTAAAAAGTCAAAATCGATGAATTCTTTCTTGTTTTTATTTTCAAACCATGATAAATATATTTTTTATTTTAAGCCAAGAGCTCCTATAGAAGAAGGACTGGAACCTCCCATATGCTCGGAGTTTTTAACTTCAGTTTCTGAAGGCATTAACTTGAGTCCGGGTGATAAAATGACTTCTAGAACAGGCTAGAGACACTATCTCAGGCATCCATTATAGGGTGTTTGAGGACGCGAGTTCAATAGTGTCATTTTCTTCAACACCACCTGAGGTCATCTTTCAAGGCAAAAGGTCATATTTCAAGTACAAATTACTTGAATTTGGTATTTTCCCGCCGTTTTTGTGTCTAACTCATAAACGGTGAGAGATGGCTGATTTGTAAAGATGCAAGTGTGTAGAGCTGCTCAAACTTTGATATTTATTGTCATATATCGTATTAAAACAATTATATTGCATGTCACAACACTATGCCTATTACACTATGTCTATGTCTATCACTAGTTGGAGAGCTTTTCTTGCCTTTCCTGAGTATCCCAAAGCTTTTTCTTTGTCACTTAACATTGAGGGAACATTGAGCTTTTCAATAAATGTTAGCTAAAGTAGTACATGCAGCTTACTACTAGCTAAAGGTGCATCTACAGAGGATAACAAGCTCAGCAAAATGAAATCGGCAACGCCACCCATTTTTAGGGTCTGTGGTTCATTACAAATTATAGGCATTATCGTACAAAAAGACGTTGACATAGTCGGCACACTCAATCACCTCTATTCAAAATTATCTAGAAACTCAGAGATGGACACTCGTTACCATCTTTCATCATCAATTGATCTCCTCCATACTAGTGCTTCGCCAATATTTAATGAACAAGGTGTCCGGCCAAATAAATCTACTTTATGCTTAAGGGCATCGTTCAGACCCCAGAGAATCCTGAGTGTTCTTGAGGAGTAATCTCTGTCACAATGAGTTCACTTCGCTCATCTGGATTTATTGAGAAGTTGTACAGTTCTTGTCGCAACAATCACACTGAGAACTAGATTCGGGCAAAATGTCATGCTTAATGAGTGTTGCAAATTACAATTTTAGCTGCAGCCATAATGTCAACTACGTCAATGTAGAAGTTTCCACCGCTTCATTTCCTGGGTTGGGCCGAAAAACTTTTCAAAGCTTCATCTGCAAACTATAGCAGAGAGAACGTAGTACAAAGTCTTCTCTGCCAGAAGCAATTTTTTGCAGGCATCCACCATTATTACGTGTGTGGGACACGTAAAGCTCAGCAGTTTGCTGAGTTAGCTTCAGCTTACGACCACCACCTCCTTCACATGCGCAGGTATAGTATTAATTTGGCAGGCCTGCTTCCAGCCTAGTGAAACTTGCTACAGTCTGCCTGTCCAAAGCTTGCCGGATATCGTCCGCAGATGGATAGCTGAGAAACGGTTCTTTCACGTTCATCATCTTGAACCACTCACTCATTATCTGGCTGTGAGGATTGCATTGTGCCTTCGCTGATGGCCCAGTGAATTCCTTGAAGTCTTAAAGCCAGCGACAGTCTTGTCATTGAACACTTGGATTACCAATGGATACGCTCTGGCGTTGACAGGGCTTGGGGAAAACAGCGGCTGTGCGTGTAGCTTGGTTCAAGCGAATAGGAGTAGCCCGGTATCATCTCATAAACCTTCTGAATATCACTCCAGTAAGCTTTGACTTCAATTTACCATCTACCGACAAAAATGGAGAAGTTGTTCTTGCCATCAACAGTAATCCAGTTGTTTGCGAACCATTTTTCAAGCATGTGACACGTGATGTACACTAAAGAACATAGATTTGCTCTTGAATTGACAGCACTTGGCAACCTCCTGGTCCTTCCAAGTTTTGAATAAACACTGCGTTTTGGTATTGCAATTGTCCACATATCAAAAGAGAATCACATACCGCCAGCACCAAACTACAGCTGATGCAGCTTCGATAAGAGTTCCTTAGCTGATCGGCAGTTAGTTTTTTGCCATGCAATAATGCGTATAGATATATAGCGTGGACCACCGTAATGGCAGGCAACTTCAATCAACCATAGCATGTGAAGCAAGCATTTTATTTCGTGTGTTCACCACCGCTGGCTGCATTTTTGGAGCATATCCTACAACTATGCTCCTCCAGAAAAATCGCAATGTCTCGACCAGCTTTACCTCATCAAACATTAAATTGACCAAATCTGCTGTGGTTTGAGCTGGTCGAAACAGGTTTTTGAGGTTGGATCCTGCTGATACTATCAAGCAATCTGTGTTTACCTTTTCTTGTTGATGATAGAATGGATTAGCTGGAATCTACGAATCATTTGTATGCCACTGGGTGATGTTGTGAAGCTGCATGCGAAAAATCATTAGTAATTCAGTATCCAAATCCGGGCCGGACGCAAGAGGTTTGAACATAAATGCAGCTGCGACAGAAGGAAGTGAAATGAGGAAGCTCGTGTTCGCTCAGTCAATCCAACAGAGCTGGGCTTATTTACAAGCTGAAGATTCCTTGCTGTGCATTCATTAGATTTTACCGGTCAGTTATGGATCTAATCTGGACCTTTTGAGAGGCAGCGCTGTTCTTCTGCAAAAGGAAAAAGTCGTTTGGCACCTCAATGCCATTCTTTCTCAACTCTATTCAAGAATAGAAATCCAAAAAGGTTGAGTTGAAACTTGTTGGAAAGAAAACTGCTGACAGTTTGTCAGTAGCCAACAGTTCTTGATAGGTAAAGGTTTTCCTGGTCTTTTATTGACTGTTAAAAGCCAGGAAAGATAGGAAAGCTTGATTTTAGCCAGGAAGTGGTCGAAATCTTGGATAGTCTGCAGGCCTCATCAGTTTGCCTGCTATCTTCTTAGCCTTGATTCTGAATGTAAGAAGATGAATGTTGGGCGTGGGGGCTGGGTCACCTGGCGCTTTTCAAAAAAGCTTGATTTCGGTACTCAGGAATATTGATGGGGGTTTCTTTGGGTCGTTTGGCCACCCCTAACTGGACACCCAATCACAATGGAAATGTGTTCTTCACAATATATAATCTCCTTTAAGCACCTTCAAGCTTTCTTTCTCATTTTGCAATTGCCAAATATCCATCTCTCCCTTCTCCTCAGGATCTTTTGGGAAGGATATGACCTTACATAAGGGCGTCCACTATCATAGTTTCCTCTACAACCAAAGCAGCTGCAACGACGTGGCATATTGTCACCAAAGCAGGAAACAACACAAAGATCCGTGTGAGATCACAGTCTGGTCAGTTCTGAAGAGAAACAAACAAAAACGTACATTAGTTTAATGATGATAGGAATATCAGCAAGAGGGTTGCACAATGTCATGTTTTTGTCATAGAATTTAAAAAAGGTTTTCCGTCTATGAGTCTTGGACACAAAAACGGGCAAAAAAATACAAATTCAGTAATTTGACTCTGAAATATGACCTTTGACCTTGAAGATGACCTCAGCTGTGTGTTGAAAAATGGACCACTATTGAACTCGCCGTCTCAAACCCTATATGGAATCCTGGAGATCGTGTTTCTAGCCCTTCTAGAAGTCATTTTTAGCCCCGGACTCAAGTTAATCCTGTCGACTCAATTTACAACCCTGAAGGATCGTGAGGTTCCAGCCTTTCTCTTATAGGAGTCTATGTTTTAAGCAGTTATGTTTGATTTTCATTTGTGCTCTGGTTTTTCATTGTAATTAATCTCATTGATGCACATATAACTTGCCAAGTGGAATGTTTTGATTTCCTCCACTTAGCAAATTGCCATTCTTATTTAATAGTTTTCTTGTTACCACTTGACAATTAATCACCAGGTAGAGGTCCGGAGAAGAGGGAGAGCGGTTGGGGTTGTCCTTCTTGCTGAGACTCTCAGAGATGAACCAGGGGCTAGGAACGTCCAAAGAAACCGGCACCGAAACAGAAAGAACCACGAAGCAGAAAGAAAGCCGGAAGCACAGAGAGAGCTTCCCGCTGCACTCATCCTCTGTTTAACTCCCTCTTGGTGAAGCCTCGGTCCGCCAGCCACACGCTCATTGGCCACTCTGCGTGGACAGTCGGCTCCGACATTTTCGAGCCGCGTGTTCCCCTATGTTCAGCCCTCATGCAAGCCACGTGCACGCATGTGGCTCTCGGCATCGCGCTGGTGCCATTTGCATGACCTGCCTGACTGCTACTCCACATGTCACCTGCACTGTTCCCCCTCTGGCACAGACCTGGTCATGGACCACTCCTCATTCTATCCGTGAGCATAAGCGTCAAGTTTCAGCATGTATGAAAACCTATACGCCAAACCATAAAACAGCCAGGTACAGATACAGACTTGAAAGGCAGATGTCACACTCCTTGGTGTGTTAA
This sequence comes from Eptatretus atami, assembly GCA_035128595.1. Taxonomy (NCBI): domain Eukaryota; kingdom Metazoa; phylum Chordata; class Myxini; order Myxiniformes; family Myxinidae; genus Eptatretus; species Eptatretus atami. The sequence continues at coordinate 91,977,403 of CM068963.1, read as the reverse complement.
TGGGAATGAAAATGACAGACAATCAATCAGGTAAACACATAAACACAGAGGTGGAGAAATGTGAGCCAAGACACAAACATTGAGGGAAGGAGAGGCAAGAGCTTTTCAACCACTTCATTCGACACTGCCTTTTTGAGTACATTAATTACGTATGTTGTTGCTAAACACATACAATGAACAACTGTTATAATTTCTTTCCATTTAACTCCGAGCCATTATACTTAACAATATTGTGTGTGTGTGTGTGTCGTTGTGTGTGTACATTGTTATGGTGGTCACATTAGCCAATCAGCCCAGACGCACAGCCAGATCGATAACCTAATCACACATTTACCTAGCTCAATTTGGTTCATCGAGATGGGTAGAGTGACACCGCCGGATTTGTCCTCCTACCGAGCCACTCAAAATGTGACTTAGAGTAGTTTGTCATGCTTGAATGGAGGAGGGGTTTGGTGTCGATTGCTAATTGTCCAGCAAATCTGTCCTATATAGGACTTATAAGCCTGCACAGTTTATTGATCGTGGAGCCTCGTAAAACTCCAACAAGACCCAGTTCATTCATGTGTGTGTGTATTCAAGGAAGAGGGAAGGATGAACAGGGAATATGCAAACATTATATTTACAAACTTATTCACCGATGCTGAAATACGCGGTGCGGTTTTGGATGGCTGGAAGGGCCTGAAGTAAACTATTCCTTAATAGGCCCTCAAACACACCACATTAGATGGACAAGACAGAAAATACCAGGTACGGCTGTGCAAAGTTACCCCCGTAAGGGTGCCATGATGCTCTTTGTAGAGTGAATGGCTCCGCAGCCTGGTGAGGGGGTTTCAGCGCATGCCACACCGATGGGAGCCCCCGTTCTTGTGCAGGCGAGAGGTGTGAAAAAGTGATTGTGCCGGTGCGGTAGCTTGGGTGTCCTTGCCACTCGTACTGGAATGGACTCCCTGCTGGACTGCAACGCAACCTCAAGACAACCGGACTGGGGCCCCCACCGGGGGTGCACAGACGATAAATGGGCACCCGGAATTCTCTGCCTTGTGACGTCTCCCAAACCCTTTTGTGCCCCACACCGATTGATGGTTTGACGGAAATCATTGGCAAATCCTTCCCCTGAGCCTCAGACTTTTCCCAATGTTTAAGGCTCGTTTAGACACCAAAACTAGCGCCTCTTCAGCATTGCAAAGCAGGATCCTCTATAAGCGCATACAAGACATTACAAAGGATGGAAGATTAAGAGGGGTTTCAAGGGAGAAGCGTTTTAAACACAAACATTAGGGAGGAAAGAAGAGAGTTTGTTTTTTTGTATACATTGTTGAGGCTCGTACGAGAGCAAACACACAGAACATATAAACAAAGGGAGCAGGAGATAAGAGGGGTTGGAGAGGGAAGCACAAACAGTGGGGGGACAGAGATGGGGCAGGGTAACAAGTGACACTCCAGTGACTTTCAGGAAGGAAAGCAGAGAATTTGAAAGAGGTGTTTGGGGTGGATTAACAGGGTAGAAAAGATCATGGTTTTGGATGGGGAAAGATTTGAGGTGGTGGTGAACAACTTTTTTGAAGACTTGGAGAGAGGAGTGGGATTGAAGAGAGTTTGGGAGTTTGTTCTGGAGGCAGGAAAAGAGAGGAATGAAAGAGTGAGGGTGAGCAGTGATTCTTGATTTTGGCAGTTTCACCAGAAGGGTGTTGCTGACGGACCTTGAGCGCCCTGCGGAAATATAGAGACAGATCACAGACAAAGCAGGGCAGGCAAGGCCGGAGAGGAGACGTGGGAAGACAGAGACCACCGACCTGCTTGCAGTGAGAGAGTGAAAGACCCAAAGACTCAGCTTCATCATGGAGATGCCAATGATCTTAAATGCCTTGGTTTCCACAGCGTGAAGCCGAGAAAGGTGAGAGGCAGGAGCAAGCCCAGAGGGAGAGCAGTACTTTTCTAGACAAATGTCGACCCATAAAACCTTTATCACAATTAAATTACCTCACTCTTATGCTAATACATGAAACGAAGGAGAATAATTTATTCGAAGATCTCCAATTGTAAACCCCTACAAGCCATTTCAGTAACAATACTAGAAGGGCACTCGTGTGAGAGCGCATACCTTCACCACATAATGCCTGATCCACGAGAACATATCAGGCCCAATACATTTTTTTAAATATCAGGCAATGTATCACTTTTGCCCTGTCTCTCAATGGTGAAGAATCAGTCTGGATCTTCACCAAAATCTAATCAGTTCGTCCTTTTCCACAAAATTTAATCTGGATCCGTCCACAATTTTTTGAGATATCCTGCACACAGACAGACAGAAAGGGATGAAAACATAACCTCCTTCATCTTTGGTGGCGGATGTAATAATCAGTATATATTATATACCTTGCTGCACCATTCTTGGCTCGTCTTGAACCATTTTGAGAAGCTCGTCCTGAGACTATTTTGAATGGTTCTTGCACACTGTAATTCATTTTGAATTCCCCTAGATCTATTCCAACTGAGATGTTGCTGTTATATATCGGTCACCGGATGAAAATCATAAATTCAATCCATTATCATCTTCATCTTCTTTTTCTTTTTTTTAAAAATTATTATTATTGTGCATTGCTTTTTGTAAGAAAAACGATCTAAACGGATTTTACGAAAAACTAAAAATTCTCTATCTTTTCATACTGCAGATGTACCACAATCAGGGACCACTGGAGCATCAGCATCAACATCCATAACCACAGGTAACCACATTGTTTCAGGACTCGGATGACTTGTGTCCTTTGATTGTTCATCACCCCTCTCGTGGTGGTTAGCATCCTCTCAACATTTGTCATCCTTTTTGTTTGGTGACGCAGGACCGGACTCTCGTCTTTAAAAGGACTCGTTTTCAATTCTGTTAGCTGTGGTGTTGGGTTCTAGTACTCTGTGCTGTAATGAGTAGGGGATGAGGGAGGGATATTTATGGTGTCGAATATGGTGTAAGTTTGCTCTGTAAAATTGTCTTTTTGTATTTAATTTTCCTTGTACATGCATCACATCATTTCACTCTTCAGTTGCTTACTTTAACTTTCAGGAAAGTTCGTTGTTATTACTTTAGATCTACTTACACGATCACAAACATATTATGAGAAAAAAAAGATAATTTCCCTAATTGTTTCTTCAATAATGATCATTATTTAAAATACTGACAATACAATCTTCCTAATTTGTCCTTTAGGACTGCCACCCTGGCCCACTGTTAGCCCTTTCCCTCCATGGGCTGTGGCACTTGTTGTTGTTACGGCTGTGATTGTTTCTCAACATTTTCTCTTCATTACCTTGGTGAGTCCAGCACTATAAAACACACGGTCAAGATAAGGTTAACATTTCATTTCAAACATCACAAAACATTCGCTAGAACACCTTCATATTGGTACAGCCGTCGGGTCAGCCAGTTGCCTGGTCCGAATCCTGATAAACTGTATCAAAGTGGTCACGACAGCCAACGGATTCGATCGTTCTGAGTCAGGCCACAATACCATACTCCGATGGAACCACTGAGCCAATCGAAGCATCGCCGGATGAGACCGAGTGAAATCGCCGGATGCAGGCACGGTCCTGATGCTGGGCGCAATCCACCCAAACCAAACCTGTCCCTTAACAGATGTGTATAATTCTCATCGCGATTAGACACTCAAATGCAACCAGAGACCAAGTGGTCTTAAAATGCATTGAAACAAGCAAAGGGGACGAGAACACAATAGCAGCAATACAATGCAATAGTCTCCCGCAATATGCGCCCTGAAGTCAAAGAACGAGCGGGAACCTAAAATAAGCTAGGCCTTAAGGTCTCAGACACTCCTCGGTAGTTAGACAAGAGATAGTCAGACAAGACTGAATTCCAGAGGCTGCCGTCCAGCAAGTACGTAGTGAGTTCCAAGTGGAGACATGGCTTTGGCAGGAATCTTCAGGCCATGGACCAGAGCTAGCATGAAGGGGAGGTTGGCGTGGCTGTAAGCGGCAGCAGCGAGTGAAAGCCGTGATGCAACTCGCCGCTTGGCTGGCATTGATCTGTGGGGGGGGGGAACCTTTTACCCATAGGGTGCTCATGGCCGGGGTTCACTGGTCGCAGTGTTTTCTTGCCTGAACTTGTGCCGACAGCTGTCGCACACTTAAATAACATTGAGGACAGATTACAAAGGTAAGGATGTTAAAAAGGACGTCAAGGGAAAGCAGTTTTAGCAACCACACAACACACACACACACACACACACACACACACCACACACACACACACTTGGGGAAGGTTGACAACAGCTTTTATATAAACAACTCTACTACAAACATTGTTTATCAATCTGTATGGAAGTGATGTTATGTCAGATTTCTTATCAGTTCACAACTTGCTTGTGGACCTTTTAAGATTCTATGCTACATTTGATTGAAAATAATAGGTGACAGTGAGCTGGTACCCTTGTTCCTCCTTTGGAGGCTGGTGTTCCTCGGGGCAGTGTTCTGAATCCTCTCTTATTTTGGATTTGCATCAATGACGTCTTTGCTTCTTAAGAAAATATTGTTACAATGTGTGACGTACAGGGAAGGTAACAAAATGTTAGGCCTTAGCATGGACCACGTGCTCATGCAGGATAGATCATTTTTGATGTGTGTCAAGGACTTATTGTTAAGGTTAAGTTGTCCTGTTTAGTGACGCGCTGATGGAAGGTGTGTTGTTGGCCGTAGTGGTTAGGTTAAGGATGTCGTATGATCTGTTCTTCCTGTCCAAACTGGTGAGGACCAGGTGAGATAGGGTGAGGGGACCCCCAGAAGGTCATTTTTATGAACGTCATCACCTGGGGTAGGGATCCGGTGGAATCCTTGATGCAGTAAGAATGCGGCTCGCCATTGCCTCCCCCATCCCCTTCCACAATTGCTGGCAAGAAGAAATTCCGCTGTTGGCCAGAGCCGTTAGTGCATCGCCTGATTGGGATGACAGTGGAAGATGCCGCCACAGTGGTCACCCTGTGTCAGGTGGGGAGGGTGTGGGAGGCAGGAGATGTTGGGGAGGGGGAGAGGTATGTAATAGTATCTCCAGAGCAACATTCGTTTTATTTTGCCAGGGACAGTCCCTGATGCTGGACCACTGTGCTTCACTGCGATCTCTGGTCAGTACGAGCCCACTTTGCCCCTCTCTGTACCATCCTTTAGTCACCCTGAACTCTTTAAAAGACTCACCTGGTATCGTCCAGTGTGAGTGTGACTGAGCACATCGAGGATAGTCTCATCATGTTGTCAGGGTTTATTTTATTTTTTATTATCGTCATTAATCATCTGTTCTCATCCTGCTGAATCAGTCAATTTGTGACTCGTGACAGTCTTTTTATTTAATAAGTCCATATTCACAAGTTGTGTGTGCCTGTTCCATCCTCTGCTTCCCATGCGACTCTCGTTTCAGAGTCACTGGACGTCTCCGAGGGAAATAGTTGATTAATTAAGGGGAAATTAAGAGTATCCCTCATTTTGGCGTACTTGGCATCACATCAGAGACATATGCGCCATTCGTTCAGGTTGCGAGCCATAAAAAAATTGTCACTCTGAATTGGCATTGAAATGGCATTCGCAGGAGATATGTTCCGTCCAGCATGGACGTTCGTTTCCCGCGTCATTGGCGTTGAGTGGGACTGTTACCCAGGTGACAGCCTGGTGTTGGCTCAGTGGTTAGGGTGGCGTTGGGATCCTAGGGTCCTGAGCTCAAGCCCCGTCGGCCGCTGAATTAATACACCAGGGGGTTGACTCAGCCTGTATCCTCCGAGGTCGGCGAAATGAGTACCAGTTCCAGTGAGTGTACTGGTAGAGGGGCACTGCATCAGCGACACAGTCGCGCTTCAAGAAATGATAGCTACCCCGGCAGCTAAGCTGCCATACGACACCACCACCACCACCCAGGTGACAATACTGTAATCTATAAGCCTGGTGTTGGCTTAGTGGTTACGGTGGCTGGCTTGGGAATCTTAGGGTCCTGAGTTCAACCCTTTTGGCTGCTGAATTAACACCAGGTGGGTTTAACTCAGCCAGTCATCCTTCCGAGGTTGGAAAAATGAGTGCCGTGTACTGGTACAGAGCACAGCATCAGCAGAATAGTGCACCCCAACAAAAAAATGATAGCTAAAGCTACCTGTCAGCTGAGCTGCCATATGGCAAGAAGAATAAGAATAAGAATAATCTACATCACTTAATGGTGACTCCACCTTGTGTTGAACCAATTCCTGACTCCAGAAACAGCTCATAATGACCTATTTTTATGCCTTGCATTTGGCAAAAGTCATAAAAATAAATAACTAATTAAGATTTTTTAAAAAACCAAATCAATTGTTTTTCAAATCCTATTTAATTTGTAACTCAGCTTGGTTTTGCCCTGTGTGTAATCTCTGCGTATAAAACGTTACATTTTCCACAGGCTTCCATAGATTGCTTGTTATTACCTTGTTGTTTTTTTTTGTATTTTAGCTCTAAATAACAGATACCGTAGTCACATTGCATGGATAAATCCTTTTTGAGAATAATATATTCAGAATATGTATGCAGTACAGTACAAAGTCAGAAAAGTATAACACAAAGGAGCAGTGAATAACATGCACGAGTGTCTTCAAATACTATTACTGCCTCGTCTCATGACGTGGAATCTCAAGACAAAATACAAGCGAAATATATAAATAACAAAAGACAGTAGAAGAAGAAGAAGAAAAAAGTAATCTGCCATTAATAGTAATAATCCATGGATGGTCCAAAAGTCTACATGTCCCGGTATGGTGCCAAGAGGTCGCCTAACAAAGGACAAGGAGACATGGAGGCTTGTTTATTCCAGAGGAGGACCAGAGTAAAAATGGATGTGAATTCTGGGAAAATAATTTGACAATGTGACTTGAAATAAGAGTAAGAATACAGGAACCTCTCAGAACATCAGATCACGAACAGATCGCATCGAGTATAATATAACGTATAGCCGTAGTGAAATAGTACCGAATGGACCGGCTTGCAATTCATGTTGGAACATAAAGAGACCCTTTGCTAAAAACATCCTGAATCACTCCAACAATAGCCAGTGGATGAGCCGATAATGGTAAGAAAGAAATAACCAGGAACTCGATCCAGAGGTGGTGAAGCCAAAAAACAAAAACTTGAAAAATGTGTCATCAGTTGTTCACATGAAAACCTCATTTTTGGAAAGTGAGAACTCTGACAAATGCTTTGTGAAACCCGAGACTGAGCAATTTCGAAGAAGCTACCTTCGCCACTCGAACCAGATAAGGATGTGGTTTTCGGGAATTTTTTTGTGTAAACAGGGTAAGATCGGGGAGGTCGAGTGCACGCAGGTATTTCTACCTTTTTGGAAATTCAATTTGACAGAATCAGCAATGTTTTATGATTATTGGTAATAGGTGACCACAACCGGCTTTCACCATGTTGTGCAACGCCAGCTGAGGCCCTCGCCTTTTATTTCACCTTTATTCACTTAAATTTGTTTCTCCGCAACCGCTTGAGCGTGACGCGAGACTTGAACATCGGAGCGCCGACCCACGAGAATATTTTCTAACAAAGTTACCTGATGATTGGATGGAAAATGTAGCCGACGTTCCAAAAAAAACAAATCAGTTTTCTGCAGCCATGGGTTGCAGGGTGTTTCACTCATCAAGGAATGAACATTCAGATGGACTGGGAATCATCGGAAAACAGAATGGAATCATCAGGGAAATAAGAGCCATTAGTAATGCTTTTAGACAGATCAATATACAGTATGTAAATAATGATTAGTAATAATATACCTAATGCATTGTGCAGCGGAACACCGACGTAAACAAGAAGAGTGACTCCCAATAACGATTGTTGTCGTCCTTGAAATAGAAAATCGACAACCAGCACAAGGGAAAACGATCAATGCCCACGGAAGGAAGGTTTGCTAAGAAAAGCAAGAAGTAACAGTGTCTGAAGCATAAATATTTTACCCAAGAACACCACTTGTACTTTATATTTGCTACGGAAAGCCATGAACTTCACAACAGATTTATTGACAAGTTCAAAAACACTTATAAAATGGTACAAACTTATCCATAAGTGCAATTTTGACACTCACTCAAAACCAAGCCTCCTATAAATCTGATTGGTGCAAAAAAATGGACACTACTAGCTCACAAGCTTAGACACCAGAAGGATAATTTATTATTACCTTAGCAGCTAACGATACAGACGACAAATGCCAGCATGAGGGAATTGGCTGGAAGACACACTTGGCACGATGGGGAAGGGTGTTGCATGGTTGCGAGGATTAGGAAACGTGAGTGAAGTTTTGGAATGGGCAACAGGGGTAGAGGATATGAAACAAAGAATGGCAGAAGGCTACGGGTCATAATCAAAGTCTGATTGGTGGATATCTTACCAGTGGTGTATCTCATCCGTCACTACAAGTACAGTGTGTTATAACTCGAGCTACAATCCAAGTGAGCATCACAAGTCTTACCCAATGTATTCCACCTCTTCAACCTCCACAAAGACCGGATCTCTTTTCCAGAGGTATGTATCTTATTCAACATCATGCTTGCTGGTTATTCAACTTATGGGTGTGTGTGTGTGTGTGTGTGTGTGTGTGTGTGTATGTGGGGCCTCTTTGTTCATGTACTGTATCTACAAAGCTTCATGGTCTATGATTACCAGACACTTCCTTTTAGAGAATGTACTCGATGAAGCCGCTCCCTTTTCCTTTACAGACCCCCAACCATTTCACTTCTCACCTTGCGTATAGACTCTAGACTCTAGAGTAATTACGCGTACATAATGTGTGAAGTCCATTATCAAGCTCTGTAGATCAATATATCTCGTGATACCTTATCCTCGCAACGGTTTCCACATCGGATTATATCTGTGCAACTGAACACAAACAGGCACCTGTTTAACTGTGCTTATGGTGACTGGGCAAACTTTTCCTTTTACTGATATATTTGATTTGAGAAATCTAAATGCTGTACACAGAAATGGGAAGAGAGAAAAATTGTTGAAAAATGAAGGAAACAGGGGAGGGTGCAAAGAAAGAGGTCAACTTGTTATATGTGGTACCCCTTTCACACAACACACTGCTTACCCCCCGGGGAAAAGTTTCTTACCCTGCGATTCTTTACCCCTCCGTCCCTTTCACACCGGTTTTCGCTAAACCCGTGGTTTGCTTAACCCAGGACAAGCTTCCCCAGGGTATCTCGGTGCCTTTTCAGACTCTTCGTTCATTAGTATCATCATGTGAATCGAGTTGGCCCACAATGCTTTACTTTACAATGGACCACATGGGCAGTATCACAACATACAAAATGGCTCCTGTTCTCCAAGCTACGCTTGTCGGTTTTCTCGATGTTTTTGGATCTTCTTACGAAGGAGTATATAGTCCAGCCAGAGTGGATAACTGTCACCAACTTTGAAGATAAAGATTTAGAGCATTGTTTGAGGCTTGTCGAAGCCAGCAGCGGCTTGCTGTTGTCCTGTGGCTTTGGTAGACAACATACTCCACGTCGACAGAGCGCCAGTAATGCCTAAGTCACATTTGCTCTACAGCGAGGATACGGCAGCCGTACGCCCTCTGAATTGACAGAAACGTGCGGCGGCCGCAGAGTTTCTGCGGTGGCCTCAGGGTGGCCCTACGCCGTTTGGCTATCTTTTACAGGGCGTCGGGGTCGCCGTGAATTATAACGCGGAGTTATAACTTTTTTCATTTCTATGTTCGCCGTAGCAATTCGACAAGCCGAAAAAAAAAAAAAAATGAACCCACTCGTTACCGTCCGTCTGGCCGCACGTTCGCCTTAGGGCCCCCTGCGGTCACCTTGAGGCTACCTTGCATCTGCCTTGAAAATTCTATGGCCCCGCAGGGCACCCTTAAGGTCACTGTGCGACATCAAATCAAAGACCGTACGGCAACCCCACATTTTCGGTCTCCACAATTTCTAAATACGCCGTGCGGCCTCCCCGAAAAATAAAAACATATGTGACTGCTACATTGTGTGACCGTGGAAATACTGCGGCCGCCGTATAATTGCTAGTGGCCGTAGATTTTGGAGACCCAGGCCGCCGTGGCAAATGTGACTTAGGCCTAAACAACACTTTTAACGTTTGACCACATGTTATAACATAAACCCTAACCCCGCAATTATAAACCACACTCGTTTCACACACATCTAATACCCCAGGGTCCAATGCTACCCCTGAGATAACCATGGTCCTGAGCAGGGTTGACATACCCCGGAGTATCAGTCAAAAAATTCCTTCCCCGGGGAGAGAAGAGTGCAGTGTGAAAGCTTGAATTTGTGGAGGTAGAGTTGGTCATATGGATTTACCTCCGAGATTTTGTCGTGAGAATGGGATATTACTAGGGTACTTGCCAGAAAAGTAAGGACAGAAAAGGGAGAGGAGGTTGGTAGTCTGACGGATATCGTAACGTTTAGCATGGCGTAAGGTCCGGTTCGGGAGGTTAGAGTAACGTATTGAGCATTACGGTGAGGAGAGAAAGTTTGTCCATTTCGGCTTATTTATGGAATAGCCCCTCATCTATTGTCAGAGGTGCATCATGAACATTTTCTTTTTGCATACAGTCTAGGCTCGTGGAAGAGCTAGAACACAGAACAGATCAGGACGCAACATAACACAAGGAACAGCAGGAGAAGGGAGAAACGACAACAGCAGGGCGGAGGAGGAAATAGACTGAGACACTGAGATGGACAAACAAGAGATGCGGGTATGGGGGGACACAAAGGGTGGACAAGATGGATACAGAAGGAAAATTTGGGGTGGCGATGATTTAACGGGTGTAGAAAAGAACATGGTTTTGGATAATGATGGAAAGTGTTAAATAAATAATTATGTTAATTTTTATGTTTTTGAATAAGATCACCTTCAGGCAAGGAATAAGTAATTTGAAAAAAAAAAAGTTTAATTATAATCATGCATAACCTCCATGTGTGCATCTCTACATGTTTGAAAGTGGCATAGGTCGAGAGGCGGTGGGGGGGGGGCGGTGGGTGGGGTGGAGCAAGTTAATGATCTGATTATTTACAGGATTGAAATTCGAAAGTCAGCTTACAAGTAAAAAATGTCATTCAAATATCAAGAATAAAGAACGATATAGGATGACGCTGCACATATGAATCGAGCACAACATGGTCTCGAACCATTCCATTTCACATGTGATCATATGAGGCACGCGTGCGTCTTGTTTCACAGTAAAAATCACCCGAATGGGAGAAATAGCAGCAGTGTGACCGTCTCTCCCCTTGAAGAAAGTGCCCAGGGCTGGCTCTCACTTAATACAGCCTGAATATAACGATTTATTACATTTACAATAATGGCAGAATCTTTGGCCCTTCAGGCTACCCATCAGTTCCATACATGTCCATCCTATTCCTCCTATGTCCTATCTCCTACCAGAAGGATTTAACCTTTATTCCCCCTTCTCTGATACTACTCTCCTATTTCTCTTAGTTTATTTTTTCTTTCCCCCAATTTATTTTTCTTTCTCTCCCTTCTTCTGCTGTCCATGTTCAAGGGTCATGGTGATATAGCATCATGCATGATCAATGATCATGTGCTTTACTTCATTCTGTGTACGTTTACCATTGTTTGACACGAGATCGACGAAAAAGTTCGCTCTGCTTTATGAGAGACTGTTATTCTGTGAATACATTTTAACAAACAATAACGAACTAGAAAGCTTCTCAAAATGCAAAGGCCGTCTGTCTGCGTTTGCTTAGTACTCGAACTAAATGAATGAAAACAACTTCAACAAAAATTATTTATTATTATTATTATAATTAGTGTTCTCCATAAGTCTCATAATAAAAGATTTGTTGGAAATTGGGTGACAAAGCTCAAATGGTAACGAGAAAGCCTCTCAAAATGCAAGCGGACAAAACTAAGAAATGCGGAAACGATTTAACAACAACAAAAAACAACAAACAACCTGGCAGTCTCATGCTGCGTGGTGGCGGACGGGCGAACAATGTGAACAATGAGCTGATATGGAGAACAATAGTTAGGGATGAAGTGGAATGAGAAAAGTCTGATACTAGGTAGGCATGTATCCATTGCTTCAATCCATCAATTGGGACCATACTCTGTGCAGGGTGTTGATGTTGCCTAAGCAGTCTCCTTTGCTATTGACACAATCCTGGACGGGTCGCCACTCCGACACAGGATACCAGCAAGCTGGCACTCATTTTGCCGACCTCGAATGACAGGCAGGAGTCAACCCACCTGGTATTAATTCAGCAGCCAAGTGGGATTTGAACTTTCATTCCTCTTTTCCCCACCTTTGGAATAAACTCCCACACTCTGTTCAATCCCATTCTTCCCTCCAGGCCTTCAAAATAGCTGTTCACACCACCTCTCTTCGTCCCCCATCCAAATCCTCAATCTTTTCTACCCCGTTAATCCACCCCAAGCCCACCTCCTTCAAATTCCTGTTTTCCTTTCTGAAAGTCCTTGTAATGTCCATCTTGTATACCTCGTGTTCCCCCCCAATCCCTCTCCCTTCCACAGATCTCCTAATGTCTGTGTTCCCCACTGTTTTGTCCTTCCCTCTCCCGCCCCTTCTTGTCTCATGCCCCCCTTGCTGTGCGTTGTGTTAGTCTCACACGAGCCTCGACAAGGTATACAAATATATATTTTTTTAAATCGTCAGCCTCACGGAGGTATGAGCTCTCCATGCATACATCCCAGCTCAGTGGGCTGTCGCTGCGTAAGCGATGAGGTCCTTGGGTTCGAGTCCCGGTGTAGCGATTTCAAATTACCCCTCCTTCATCTTACACCCCCCCCCCCCCCCGGTAACTTGAAATCGCGCGAAATCGATTTCATCCTTCCCCCTACAATTACCCCCCTCAAAACATTTATTTATGTATGTTTATTTACAAAAAATAGTAATTTAATTGATATTGAAAACTAATTACGAAAAACCATTGACCACGTGACAGCCTTTAAAGAGTTTGCAATTAATTTTGATTTTATTATGAATGATTTTTTTAATATTGTTATTAATTGAAATCAGTATTTCTCATACAGTTATAGTTTTTGCCACATTTTAATGAAATCCTTCTTCGATATAGTTGATCCAATAGACATACTGGTATATCTTTTTAACCAACTCAGACTATACTTACAATTAGGTAACAACGCAATAAAAATCAATGTATAAGAAAGGCAATGAAAACAGCTTACACATACCACTTATGGAAGGTGGGGATATCTGAAGCACAAAAGTCAGGCCACCACACAACTCCTTGCCCAGATATCTATTTTTCCTTCGCAAATTGGACTCCTCTATACACCCAAAACTGTTAGGGTTAGGGTTAGGGTTAGGGTTAGTTCATGCACTTTGAACAAGTGTATGAGTGGTTTTAATACAAATAACATTTTTTTACATTTTTTATGTTTCCAGACTTTGAGACGAGCTTTCAATCTTGTGTGTTTTTCGTGTTCTATTCAATAAATGTATCATGAGTTGTGGGCATAATAATTTATCATTTCAGCTAAATCAGGGGGGGGGTAATGTCAAAGTGCGGGGGTAATATGAAATCGGGTTCAGGCTACACCCCGGGGTAACTTGAAATCGATTTCAGATTACCGGGAGGTAACTTGAAGGGGGTAGCTTGAAGTCTTTACACCGGTTGTGTCCCAATATTTTCAACACTCGCTCCACACAGGAATTTTTCCTCTTTATTAAATTTATATATGAGGTTTATCTATAAAACAACACACACACACAAACACACACACACATTTATGAGAAGTGCTTGCTGTCATCTCCCTCGGCACTCTGGGTACAAGCCGACACCACAGCAATGGTGCCACCTTCTCACCACAATCAGCAGGGATTTTCAAAAGGAGTTCCCTCCTCCCCATGGACCCCAACCTAATAGGATTATCCAATCTCTATCCTTTTAAATGTGAAGCTCAAGCAAGGAAGCAGCACGTACCATTTTAAACATCTTTGGTAGGAGTCAGCTGGGTTAAAACCGCACGACAGAGGCGGACGTGCCAACGATTACACCACCAAGTTTGGTCGTGAATAAACAGCAATACACGTCATTACAATATTACAGTACATCAGAGATACATTTCATTTAAGGGGAGGCCGCTGGGGTTGTGGGGGGGGGGGGGACAAATACATGGGGTCAACAAGAAAAATAGACCAGCCTGTACAACACTGGTGATCCTTTAGTTTTTGTAACATCATAACAAGAGCCAGTACTTGTTCATTAGTGTGTTCGTTTTATTTATTTTAATGTTCACTTTGCTTCCCATTAATTAACTGGTAAGCTGGTGTTGGCTTAGTGTGTCGGGTGGCGGCTTGGGATCTAGGGTCCTGAGTTCAAGCCCGTTGGCCACTGAATTAAAATACACCAGGAGGTTGACTCAGCCTGCATCCTTCTGAGGTCGGCAAAATGAGCACCAGTGTACTGGTAAGGGGACGCTGCATCAGCGGCATAGCAGTGTCCCAACCAATGATGCAACAGCAGCCACAGGCTGCACTCGATAGAGAGAGAATGATATAATGCTATATTAAGGAGACTTTTCTACTTTATAGCTTGTGCGGTTACATACCCTCAACCCCAGCGGCCTCCCCTTAATGAAATGTATCTCTGATGTACTGTATATTGTAATGACGTGTATTGCTGTTTATTCACGACCAAACTTGGTGGTGTAATCGTTGGCACGTCCGCCTCGGTCGTCGGTTTTAACCCCAGCTGACTCCTACCAAAGATGTTTAAAATGGTACGTGCTGCTTCCTTGCTTGATGCTTCACATTTAAAAGGATAGAGATTGGATAATCCTATTAGGTTGGGGTCCATGGGGAGGAGGGAACTCCTTTGGAAAATCCCTGCTGATTGTGGTGAGAAAGGTGGAACCATTGCTGTGGTGTCGCTTGTACCCAGAGTGCCGAGGGAGATGACAGCAAGCACTTCTCATAAATGTGTGTGTGTGTTTGTGTGTGTGTGTTTGTTTTATAGATAAACCTCATATATAAATTTAATAAAGAGGAATAAATTCCTGTGTGGAGCGAGTGTGAAAATATTGGGACACAACCCGGTGTAAAGACTTCAAGCTACCCCCCTTTCAAGTTACCTCCCGGTAATCTGAAATCGATTTCAAGTTACCCCCGGGGGTAGCCTGAACCCGATTTCATATTACCCCCGCACTTTGACATTACCCCCCTCCCTGATTTAGCTGAAATGATAAATGATTATGCCCACAACTCATGATACATTTATTGAATAGAACACGAAAAACACACAAGATTGAAAGCTCGTCTCAAAGTCTGGAAACATAAAAAATGTAACAAAAATGTTATTTGTATTAAAACCACTCATACACTTGTTCAAAGTGCATGACTAACCCTAACCCCTAAACTAAACCTACACCCTAAGTTTGGTGTAAGAGATCCAATTTGCGAAGGAAAAATAGATATCTGGGCAAGGAGTTGTGTGGTGGCCTGACTTTTGTGGCTTCAGATATCCCCACCTTCCATAAGTGGTCTTGGTAAGCTGTTTTCATTGCCTTTCTTATACATTGATTTTATTGCGTTGTTACCATAATTGTAAGTATAGTCGTAGTTGGTTAAAAAGATATACCAGTATGTCTATTGATCAACTATATCGAAGAAGGATTTATTAAAATGTGGCAAAAACTATAACTGTATGAGAAATACTGATTTCAATTAATAACAATATTAAAATAAAATCATTCATAATAAAATCAAAATTAATTGCAAACTCTTTAAAGGCTGTCACGTGGTCAATGGTTTTTCCGTAATTAGTTTTCAATATCAATTAAAATACTATTTTTGTAAATAAACATACATAAATAAATGTTTTGAGGGGGGTAATTGTAGGGGGAAGGATGAAATCGATTTCGCGCGATTTCAAGTTACCGGGGGGGGTGTAAGATGAAGGAGGGGTAATTTGAAATCGACAACCGGGACTCGAACCAAGGACCTCATCGCTTACGCAGCGACAGCCCACTGAGCTGGGATGTATGCATGGAGAGCTCATACCTCCGTGAGGCTGATCGATTTAAAAATATATATTTGTATACCTTGTCGAGGCTCGTGTGAGAGCTAACACAACCACAGCAAGGGGGGATGAGACAAGAGGGCGGGGAGGGAAGGACAAAACAGTGGGAACACAGACATTAGGAGATCTGTGGAAGGGAGAGGGATTGGGTGGGGAACGAGGTATACAAGATGGACATTACAAGGACTTTCAGAAGGAAAACAGGGAATTTGAAGGAGGTGGCTTGGGGTGGATTGGGGGGTAGAAAAGATTGAGGATTTGGATGGGGGACGAGAAGAGGTGGTGGTGAACAGCTATTTTGAAGGCCTGGAGGGAAGAATGGATTGAACAGAGTGTGGGAGTTTATTCCAAAGGTGGGGAAAAAGAAGGAATGAAAGTTCAAATCCCACTTGGCTGCTGAATTAATACCAGGTGGGGTTGACTCTGCCTGTCATTCGAGGTCGGCAAAATGAGTGCCAGCTTGCTGGTATCCTGTGTCGGAGTGGCGACCCGTCCAGGATTGTGTCCAATAGCAAAGGAGACTGCTTAGGCAACATCAACACCCTGCACAGAGTATGGTCCCAATTGATGGATTGAAGCAATGGGATGCATGCCTACCTAGTATCAGACTTTTCTCATTCCACTTCATCCCTAACTATTGTTCTCCATATCAGCTCATTGTTCACATTGTTCGCCCGTCCGCCACCACGCAGCATGAGACTGCCAGGTTGTTGTTGTTTTTTGTTGTTGTTAAATCGTTTCCGCATTTCTTAGTTTTGTCCGCTTGCATTTTGAGAGGCTTTCTCGTTTACCATTTGAGCTTTGTCACCCAATTTCCAACAAATCTTTATTATGAGACTTATGGAGAACACTAATTATAATAATAATAATAATAATTTTTGTTGAAGTTGTTTTCATCATTTAGTTCGAGTACTAAGCAAACGCAGACAGACGGCCTTTGCATTTTGAGAAGCTTTCTAGTTCGTTATTGTTTGTTAAAATGTATTCACAGAATAACAGTCTCTCATAAAGCAGAGCGAACTTTTCGTCGAGTCTCGTGTCAAACAATGGTAAACGTACACAGAATGAAGTAAAGCACATGATCATTGATCATGCATGATGCTATATCACCATGACCCTTGAACATGGACAGCAGAAGAAAGGGAGAGGAAGAAAAATAAATTGGGGGAAAGAAAAAAATAAACTTAAGAGAAATAGGAGAGTAGTATCAGAGAAGGGGGAATAAAGGTTAAATCCTTCTGGTAGGAGATAGGACATAGGAGGAATAGGATGGACATGTATGGAACTGATGGGTAGCCTGAAGGGCCAAAGATTCTGCCATTATTGTAAATGTAATAAATCGTTATATTCAGGCTGTATTAAGTGAGAGCCAGCCCTGGGCACTTTCTTCAAGGGGAGAGACGGTCACACTGCTGCTATTTCTCCCATTCGGGTGATTTTTACTGTGAAACAAGACGCACGCGTGCATCATATGATCACATGTGAAATGGAATGGTTCGACGACCATGTTGTGCTCGATTCATATGTGCACGTCATCCTATATCGTTCTTTATTCTTGGATATTTGAATGACATTTTTTACTTGTAAGCTGACTTTCGAATTTCAATCCTGTAAATAATCAGATAATTAACTTGATCCCACCCCACCACGCCCCCCCCCACCCCCCTCTCGACCTATGCCACTTTCAACATGTAGAGATGCACACATGGAGGTTATGCACTGATTATAATTAAACTTTTTTTTTTTTCAAAATTACTTATTCCTTGCCTGAAGGTGATCTTATTCAAAAACATAAAAATTAACATAATTATTTATTTAACACTTTCCATCATTATCCAAAACCATGTTCTTTTCTACACCCGTTAAATCATCGCCACCCCCAAATTTTCCTTCTGTATCCATCTTGTCCACCCTTTGTGTCCCCCCATACCCGCATCTCTTGTTTGTCCATCTCAGTGTCTCAGTCTATTTCCTCCCTCCGCCCTGCTGTTGTCGTTTCTCCCTTCTCCTGCTGTTCCTTGTGTTATGTTGCGTCCTGATCTGTTCTGTGTTCTAGCTCTTCCACGAGCCTAGACTGTATGCAAAAAAGAAAATGTTCATGATGCACCTCTGACAATAGATGAGGGGCTATCTCCATAAATAAGCCGAAATGGACAAACTTTCTCTCCTCACCGTAATGCTCAATACGTTACTCTAACCTCCCGAACCGGACCTTACGCCATGCTAAACGTTACGATATCCGTCAGACTACCAACCTCCTCTCCCTTTTCTGTCCTTACTTTTCTGCAAGTACCCTAGTAATATCCCATTCTCACGACAAAATCTCGGAGGTAAATCCGATATGACCCAACCTCTACCTCCACAAATTCGAAGCTTTCACACTGCACTCTTCTCTCCCCGGGGGAAGGAATTTTTTGACTGATACTCCGGGGTATGTCAACCCTGCTCAGGACCATGGTTATCTCAGGGGTAGCATTGGACCCTGGGGTATTAGATGTAGTGTGAAACGAGTGTGGTTTATAATTGCGGGGTTAGGGTTTATGTTATAACATGTGGTCAAACGTTAAAAGTGTTGTTTAGGCCTAAGTCACATTTGCCACGGCGGCCGTGGGGTCTCCAAAATCTACGGCCACTAGCAATTATACGGCGGCCGCAGTATTTCCACGGTCACACAATGTAGCAGTCACATATGTTTTTATTTTTCGGGGAGCCGCAGGCGTATTTAGAAATTGTGGAGACCGAAAATGTGGGGTTGCCGTACGGTCTTTGATTTGATGTCGCACAGTGACCTTAAGGGTGCCCTGCGGCGGCCATAGAATTTTCAAGGCAGATGCAAGGTAGCCTCAAGGTGACCGCAGGGGGGCCCTAAGGCGAACGTGCGGCCAGACGGACGGTAACGAGTGGGTCATTTTTTTTTTTTTTTCGGCTTGTCGAATTGCTACGGCGAACATAGAAATGAAAAAAGTTATAACTCCGCGTTATAATTCCACGGCGACCCCGACGGCCTGTAAAAGATACCAAACGGCGTAGGGCCACCCTGAGGCCACCGCAGAAACTCTGCGGCCGCCGCACGTTTTCTGTCAATTCAGAGGGCGTACGGCTGCCGTATCCTCGCTGTAGAGCAAATGTGACTTAGGCATTACTGGCGCTCTGTCGACGTGGAGTATGTTGTCTACCAAAGCCAAGGACAACAGCAAGCCGCTGCTGGCTTCGACAAGCCTCAAACAATGCTCTAAATCTTTATCTTCAAAGTTGGTGACAGTTATCCACTCTGGCTGGACTATATACTCCTTCGTCAGAAGATCCAAAAACATCGAGAAAACCGACAAGCGTAGCTTGGAGAACAGGAGCCATTTTGTATGTTGTGACATACTGCCCATGTGTCCATTGTAAAGTAAAGCATTGTGGGTCCAACTCGATTCACATGATGATACTAATGAACGAAGAGTCTGAAAAGGCACCGAGATACCCTGGGGAAGCTTGTCCTGGGTTAAGCAAACCACGGGGTTAGCGAAACCGGTGTGAAAGGGACGGAGGGGTAAAGAATCGCAGGGTAAGAAACTTTTCCCCGGGGGGTAAGCAGTGTGTTGTGTGAAAGGGGTACCACATATAACAAGTTGACCTCTTTCTTTGCACCCTCCCCTGTTTCCTTCATTTTTCACAAATTTTTCTCTCCTTCCCATTTCTGTGTACAGCATTTAGATTTCTCAAATCAAATATATCAGTAAAAGGAAAAGTTTGCCCAGTCACCATAAGCACAGTTAAACAGGTGCCTGTTTGTGTTCAGTTGCACAGATATAATCCGATGTGGAAACCGTTGCCGAGGATAAGGTATCACGAGATATATTGATCTACAGAGCTTGATAATGGACTTCACACATTATGTACCGGTATTACTCTAGAGTCTAGAGTCTATACGCAAGGTGAGAAGTGAAATGGTTGGGGGTCTGTAAAGGAAAAGGGAGCGGCTTCATCGAGTACATTCTCTAAAAGGAAGTGTCTGGTAATCATAGACCATGAAGCTTTGTAGATACAGTACATGAACAAAGAGGCCCCACATACACACACACACACACACACACACACACACACACCCATAAGTTGAATAACCAGCAAGCATGATGTTGAATAAGATACATACCTCTGGAAAAGAGATCCGGTCTTTGTGGAGGGTTGAAGAGGTGGAATACATTGGGTAAGACTTGTGATGCTCACTTGGATTGTAGCTCGAGTTATACACACTGTACTTGTAGTGACGGATGAGATACACCACCTGGTAAGATATCCACCAATCAGACTTTGATTATGACCCGTAGCCTTCTGCCATTCTTTGTTTCATATCCTCTACCCCTGTTGCCCATTCCAAAACTTCACTCACGTTTCCTAATCCTCGCAACCATGCAACACCCTTCCCATCGTGCCAAGTGTGTCTTCCAGCCAATTCCTCATGCTGGCATTTGTCGTCTGTATCGTTAGCTGCTAAGGTAATAATAAATTATCCTTCTGGTGTCTAAGCTTGTGAGCTAGTAGTGTCCATTTTGTTTTGCACCAATCAGATTTATAGGAGGCTTGGTTTTGAGTGAGTGTCAAAATTGCACTTATGGATAAGTTGTACCATTTTATAAAGTGTTTTTTGAACTTGTCAATAAATCTGTTGTGAAGTTCATGGCTTTCCGTAGCAAATATAAAGTACAAGTGGTGTTCTTGGGTAAATATTTATGCTTCAGACACTGTTACTTCTTGCTTTTCTTAGCAAACCTTCCTTCGTGGGCATTGATCGTTTGTCCCTTGTGCTGGTTGTCGGATTTTCTATTTCAAGGACGACAAGTCGTTATTGGGAGTCACTCTTCTTGTTTACGTCGGTGTTCCGCTGCACAATGCATTAGGTATATTATTACTAATCATTATTTACATACTGTATATTGATCTGTCTAAAAGCATTACTAATCGGCTCTTATTTCCCTGATGATTCCATTCTGTTTTCCGATGATTCCCAGTCCATCTGAATCGTTCATTCCTGATGAGTGAAACACCCTGCAACCCATGGCTGCAGAAAACTGATTTGTTTTTTTTGGAACGTCGGCTACATTTTCCATGCAATCATCAGGTAACTTTGTTAAGAAAATATTCTCCGTGGGTCGTCGCTCCGATGTTCAAAGTCTCGCGTCAAGCGGTTGCGGAGAAAACAAATTTAAAAGTGAATAAAGGTGAAATAAAAGGCGAGGGCCTCAGCTGGCGTTGCACAACATGGTGAAAGCCGGTTGTGGTCACCTATTACCAATAATCATAAAACATTGCTGATTCTGTCAAATTGAATTCCAAAAAGGTAGAAATACCTGCGTTGCATCGCCTCCCCGATCTTACCCTGTTTACACAAAAAAATTCCCGAAAACCACACTCCTTATCTGGTTCGAGTGGCGAAGGTAGCTTCTTCGAAATTGCTCGAGTCTCGGGTTTCACAAAGACATTTGTCAGAGTTCTCACTTTCCAAAATGAGGTTTTCATGTGAACAACTGATGACACATTTTTCAAGGTTTTGTTTTTTGGCCTTCACCTCTGGATCGGAGTTCCTGGTTATTTCTTTCTTACCATTATCGGCTCATCCACTGGCTATTGTTGGAGTGATTCAGGATGTTTTAGCAAAGGGTCTCTTTATGTTCCAACATGAATTGCAAGCCGGTCCATTCGGTACTATTTCACTACGGGCTATACCGTTATATTATACTCGATGCGATCTGTTCGTGATCTGATGTTCTGAGAGGTTCCTGTTATTCTTACTCTCTTATTTCAAGTCACATTGTCAAAATTATTTTCCCAGAATTCACATCCATTTTTACTCTGGTCCTCCTCTGGAATCAAACAAGCCTCCATGTCTCCTTGTCCTTTGTTAGGCGACCTCTTGGCACCATACCGGGACATGTAGACTTTTGGACCATCCATGGATTATTACTATTAATGGCAGATTACTTTCTTTCTTCTTCTTCTTCTTCTACTGTTGCTTATTGTTATTTATATATTCGCTTGTATTTTGTCTTGAGATTCCACGTCATGAGACGAGGCAGTAATAGTATTTGAAGACACTCGTGCATGTTATTCACTGCTCCCTTTGTGTTATACTTTTCTGACTTTGTACTGTACTGCATACATATTCTGAATATATATTCTCAAAAAGGAATTTATCCATGCAATGTGACTACGGTATTGTATTTAGAGCTAAAATACAAAAAAAACACAAGGTAATAACAGCAATCTATGGAAGCTGTGGAAAATGTAACGTTTTATACGCAGAGATACAACAGGGCAAAACCAAGCTGAGTTACAAATTAAATAGGATTTGAAAACAATTGATTTGGTTTTTAAAAAATCTTAAATTAGTTATTTATTTTTATGACTTTTGCCAAATGCAAGGCATAAAAATAGGTCATTATGAGCTGTTTCTGGAGTCAGGAATTGTTCAACACAAGGTGGAGTCACCCATTAAGTGATGTAGATTATTCTTATTCTTATTCTTCTTGCATATGGCAGCTCAGCTGACAGGTAGCTTTAGCTATCATTTTTTTTGTTGGGGTGCAACTATTCTGCTGATGCTGTGCCTCTCTGTACCAGTACACGCACTCATTTTTCCAACCTCGGAAGGATGACTGGCTGAGTTAAACCCACCTGGTGTTAATTCAGCAGCCAAAAGGGCTTGAACTCAGGACCCTAAGATCCCAAGCCAGCCACCGTAACCACTAAGCCAACACCAGGCTTATAGATTACAGTATTGTCACCTGGGTGGTGGTGGTGGTGGTCGTATGGCAGCTTAGCTGCCGGGGTAGCTATCATTTCTTGAAGCGCGACTGTGTCGCTGATGCAGTGCCCCTCTACCAGTACACTCACTGGAACTGGTGCTCATTTCGCCGACCTCGGAAGGATAACAGGCTGAGTCAACCCCCTGGTGTATTAATTCAGCGGCCGACGGGGCTTGAGCTCAGGACCCTAGGATCCCAAGCCGCCACCCTAACCACTGAGCCAACACCAGGCTGTCACCTGGGTAACAGTCCCACTCAACGCCAATGACGCGGGAAACGAACGTCCATGCTGGGACGGACTACTCCTGCGAATGGCCATTTCAATGCCAATTCAGAGGTGACACAATTTTTTATGGCTCGCAACCTCGAACGAATGGGCCATATGTCTCTGATGTGATGCCAAGTACGCCAAAATGAGGGATACTCTTAATTTCCCCTTAATTAATCAACTATTTCCCTCGGAGACGTCCAGTGACTCTGAAACGAGAGTGGCATGGGAAGCAGAGGATGGAACAGGCACACACAACTTGTGAATATGGACTTATTAAATAAAAAGACTGTCACGAGTCACAAATTGACTGATTCAGCAGGATGAGAACAGATGATTAATGACGATAATAAAAAATAAATAAACCCTGACAACATGATGAGACTATCCTCGATGTGCTCAGTCACACTCACACATCTGGACGATACCAGGTGAGTCTTTTTAAAGAGTTCAGGGTGACTAAAGGATGGTACAGAGAGGGGCAAAGTGGGCTCGTACTGACCAGAGATCGCAGTGAAAGCACAGTGGTCCAGCATCAGGGACTGTCCCTGGCAAAATAAAACGAATGTTGCTCTGGAGATACTATTACATACCTCTCCCCCTCCCCCAACATCTCCTGCCTCCCACACCCTCCCCACCTGACACAGGGTGACCACTGTGGCGGCATCTTCCACTGTCATCCCAATCAGGCGATGCACTACGGCTCTGGCCAACAGCGGAATTTCTTCTTGCCAGCAATTGTGGAAGGGGATGGGGGGAGGCAATGGCGAGCCGCATTCTTACTGCATCAAGGCATTCCACACGGATCCCTACCCCAGGTGATGACGTTCATAAAAATGACCTTCTTGGGGGTCCCCTCACCCTATCTCACCTGGTCCTCACCAGTTTGGACAGGAAGAACAGATCATACGACATCCTTAACCTAACCACTACGGCCAACAACACCACCTTCCATCAGCGTACACTAACAGGACAACTTAACCTTAACAATAAGTCCTTGACACACATCAAAATGATCTATCCTGCATGAGCACGTGGTCCATGCTAAGGCCTAACATTTTGTTACCTTCCCTGTACGTCACACATGTAACAATATTTTCTTAAGAAGCAAAGACGTCATTGATGCAAATCCAAAATAAGAGAGGATTCAGAACACTGCCCCGAGGAACACCAGCCTCCAAAGGAGGAACAAGGGTACCAGCTCACTGTCACCTATTATTTTCAATCAAATGGTAGCATAGAATCTTAAAAGGTCCACAAGCAAGTTGTGAACTGATAAGAAATCTGACATAACATCACTTCCATACAGATGATACATGTTGTAGAATATGAGTTGTTTTATGTATAAAAAGCTGTTGTCAACCTTCCCCAAGTGTGTGTGTGTGTGTGTGTGTGTGTGTGTGTGTGTTAAACTGCTTTCCCTTGACGTCCTTTTTAACATCCTTACCTTTGTAATCTGTCCTCAATGTTATTTAAGTGTGCCGACAGGCTGTCGGCACAAGTTCAGGCAAGAAAACACTGCGACAGTGAACCCCGGCCATGAGCACCCTATGGGTAAAGGGTTTTCCCCCCCCCCCACAGATCAATGCCAGCCAAGCGGCGAGTTGCATCACGGCTTTCACTCGCTGCTGCCGCTTACAGCCACGCCACCCTCCCCTTCATGCTAGCTCTGGTCCATGGCCTGAAACGATTCCTGCCAAAGCCATGTCTCCACTTGGAACTCACTACGTACTGCTGGACGCAGCCTCTGGAATTCAGTCTTGTCTGACTATCTCTTGTCTAACTACCGAGGAGTGTCTGAGACCTTAAGGCCTAGCTTATTTTAGGTTCCCGCTCGTTCTTTGACTTCAGGGCGCATATTGCGGGAGACTATTGCATTGTATTGCTGCTATTTGTGTTCTCGTCCCCTTTGCTTGTTTCAATGCATTTTAAGACCACTTGGTCTCTGGTTGCATTTGAGTGTCTAATCGCGATGAGAATTATACACATCTGTTAAGGGACAGGTTTGGTTTGGGTGGATTGCGCCCAGCATCAGGACCGTGCCTGCATCCGGCGATTTCACTCGGTCTCATCCGGCGATGCTTCGATTGGCTCAGTGGTTCCATCGGAGTATGGTATTGTGGCCTGACTCAGAACGATCGAATCCGTTGGCTGTCGTGACCACTTTGATACAGTTTATCAGGATTCGGACCAGGCAACTGGCTGACCCGACGGCTGTACCAATATGAAGGTGGTTTCTAGCGAATGTTTGTGATGTTTGAAATGAAATGTTAACCTTATCTTGACCGTGTGTTTATAGTGCTGGACTCACCAAGGTAATGAAGAGAACAATGTTGAGAAACAAGCTCACAGCCGTAACAACAACAAGTGCCACAGCCCATGGAGGGAAAGGGCTAACAGTGGGCCAGGGTGGCAGTCCTAAAAGGACAAATTAGGGAAGGATTGTATTGTCAGTATTTTAAAATAATGATCATTATTGAAGAAACAATTAGGGAAATTATCTTTTTTTCTCTCATATATGTTGTGATCGTGTAAGTAGATCTAAAGTAATAACAACGAACTTTCCTGAAAGTTAAAGTAAGCAACTGAAGAGTGAAATGATGTGATGCATGTACAAGGAAAATTAAATACAAAAAGACAATTTTACAGAGCAAACTTACACCATATTCGACACCATAAATATCCCTCCCTCATCCCCTACTCATTACAGCACAGAGTACTAGAACCCAACACCACAGCTAACAGAATTGAAAACGAGTCCTTTTAAAGACGAGAGTCGGTCTGCGTCACCAAACAAAAAGGATGACAAATGTTGAGAGGGATGCTAACCACCACGAGAGGGGTGATGAACAATCAAAGGACACAAGTCATCCGAGTCCTGAAACAATGTGGTTACCTGTGGTTATGGATGTTGATGCTGATGCTCCAGTGGTCCCTGATTGTGGTACATCTGCAGTATGAAAAGATAGAGAATTTTTAGTTTTTTGTAAAATCCGTTTAGATCGTTTTTCTTACAAAAAGCAATGCACAATAATAATAA